>CM064507.1:105000-772693 GCA_032716605.1 Paralithodes platypus
TTTACAACATGGTGGCCTATCGCTCGGTTAATTCGCTCCCTTCCCCGCCACAACCTCCCACATCCAGGTCCCAAATGTCGTTTTTGTTTGTCCCTTTTAATACTGTTTTCTACGCATACAATCTGAGTGCTCATTCTTCACATGTGGCTTGTAATTGAAGCATATGCACATGTGGCACAATAATATTACTTTATATGGGAGATATAATATAAGGTGGCCGCCTAAAAAGAAAAATAGGAAAAGTGGGGATTATGCCTGAATATATATATATTTGTTTTTTTTCTATATTCCAACTACTCCCTCTCGGGCATAGGCTGAGAGCCTTTACATTCCACCGCTCAACACGGTGAAGCCCGTGAGGTCTCGTTCCAGTCTGGGGAGTGAGACATGTGAAGCATCCATTCATGGCTCGAAGCAGCTACATCTCTGAAGCCGCTAATTGCTTCGTTCAAGTGCTTCACTGTCTCACCCTCCAGACTCAGACCCTCACTCTCAGAACGCCACCTATTGAGCAGTGAACTCACTAGGCATTGACCCCCTGTAGCATATTTTGAATATGGGAATATTCATACAGTGCTATTTAATCAGGGAACAATGAGGGTATTTTTTTGGCATTTCGGTGGGCATTGTGGTAATGCACTGATACTAGGTACAGCACAAATTCAATCCCAATAATATCTTCCCATTGACATATCGGGATTTGAACCCGGGTCCATTGGATTACCAATCCAGTGGCAAGACCACTCCACCACACCTCCCCTATATAGATAGATACTAGATAGATAGATAGATAGATAGATAGATAGATCATATAAGGTGGAAATAGGAAAAGTGGGGATTGGGCCTGAGTACAGTACATAGGCTTTACAAAGCTACACTGACCACACATACTTTACGATTCAAACGAGGTGTATAACAAATACTATTAGTAGAGATATCAGAACCGCAAATAGAGAAAAATGGAAGTAAAAGATAGCACATGAGAGAGAGAGAGAGATCCATAGACATATTGCATTGATAGATGAGAGAATAACATAAAGGATAGCACAGGAGAGAGAGAGAGAGAGAGAGATCCATAGACATATTGCATTGATAGATGAGAGAATAACATAAAGGATAGCACAGGAGAGAGAGAGAGAGAGAGAGAGAGATCCATAGACATATTGCATTGATAGATGAGAGAATAACATAAAGGATAGCACAGGAGAGAGAGAGAGAGAGAGAGAGAGAGATCCATAGACATATTGTATTGATAGATGAGAGAATAACATAAGGGATAGCACAGGAGAGAGAGAGAGAGAGAGATCCATAGACATATGGCATTGATAGATGAAAGAATAACATAAAGGATAGCACAGGAGAGAGAGAGAGAGAGATCCATAGACATATTGTATTGATAGATGAGAGAATAACATAAGGGATAGCACAGGAGAGAGAGAGAGAGATCCATAGACATATTGTATTGATAGATGAGAGAATAACATAAAGGATAGCACAGGAGAGAGAGAGAGAGAGAGAGAGAGAGATCCATAGACATATTGTATTGATAGATGAGAGAATAACATAAGGGATAGCACAGGAGAGAGAGAGAGAGAGAGAGATCCATAGACATATTGCATTGATAGATGAGAGAATAACATAAAGGATAGCACAGGAGAGAGAGAGAGAGAGAGATCCATAGACATATTGCATTGATAGATGAGATAATAACATAAAGGATAGCACAGGAGAGAGAGAGAGAGAGATCCATAGACATATTGTATTGATAGATGAGAGAATAACATAAAGGATAGCACAGGAGAGAGAGAGAGAGAGAGATCCATAGACATATTGTATTGATAGATGAGAGAATAACATAAAGGATAGCACAGGAGAGAGAGAGAGAGAGAGAGATCCATAGACATATTGCATTGATAGATGAGAGAATAACATAAAGGATAGCACAGGAGAGAGAGAGAGAGATCCATAGACATATTGTATTGATAGATGAGAGAATAACATAAAGGATAGCACAGGAGAGAGAGAGAGAGAGAGAGATCCATAGACATATTGTATTGATAGATGAGAGAATAACATAAAGGACAGCACAGGAGAGAGAGAGAGAGAGAGAGATCCATAGACATATTGCATTGATAGATGAGAGAATAACATAAAGGATAGCACAGGAGAGAGAGAGAGAGAGATCCATAGACATATTGCATTGATAGATGAGAGAATAACATAAAGGATAGCACAGGAGAAAGAGAGAGAGATCCATAGACATATTGCATTGATAGATGAGAGAATAACATAAAGGATAGCACAGGAGAGAGAGAGAGAGATCCATAGACATATTGCATTGATAGATGAGAGAATAACATAAAGGATAGCACAGGAGAGAGAGAGAGAGAGAGAGAGAGATCCATAGACATATTGCATTGATAGATGAAAGAATAACATAAAGGATAGCACAGGAGAGAGAGAGAGAGAGATCCATAGACATATTGTATTGATAGATGAGAGAATAACATAAGGGATAGCACAGGAGAGAGAGAGAGAGAGAGAGAGATCCATAGACATATTGCATTGATAGATGAGAGAATAACATAAAGGATAGCACAGGAGAGAGAGAGAGAGAGATCCATAGACATATTGCATTGATAGATGAGAGAATAACATAAAGGATAGCACAGGAGAGAGAGAGAGAGATCCATAGACATATTGCATTGATAGATGAGAGAATAACATAAAGGATAGCACAGGAGAGAGAGAGAGAGATCCATAGACATATTGCATTGATAGATGAGAGAATAACATAAAGGATAGCACAGGAGAGAGAGAGAGAGAGAGAGAGAGAGAGAGAGAGATCCATAGACATATTGCATTGATAGATGAGAGAATAACAGTGTAATTCATACATGACCATTCCATTTGGGAAGTGCTAAGCGTATCAGTGTTTATTAATTAACAGGCGACATTAACTCTCGTAATTACCTTTGTCCAGATATTATTGCCTAGAAGTAAAACCCTAGTGATATCTAACGTTCGCCCATTGATTTGTGTTCTACGTATTTCTGCCATAAGAATATAAAACTTAGATCAGTACCCCCCTGAGGTTACTAGAATTCCTGTGCTCTAAACATACGCGTGTCTAATTCTAGTCTGTGAACTACTACTTCTGCACCAGACCTGCCAGTAATAAATCTAATTAGTGAAATTGAATCTATAAGTAACTTTGAGGTCTTCCAGTATATAAACTTGCGAACGAAACCAGTGATCAGAAGAGTTTACCTGAACGTTGGAAGTGGGAGACTAGGCTCCATCCAGATCCACTAATGCTAGCGGTTCATATCTATCATTTGTCTTGTACGAGTATTCCTACTTTCTTATGCTCCTTATTAACCTTCTTAAATAAACGTGATCGTGTGTCTTGTTACCGTGTGTTTATTTTGTGTTCTCTATTCCTCATACCTTGTATTGTGCATGCAGCCTTATATACCCAGTCAGTTAGAACTCACATTACCCAAGTTAATCCTGCAGAAAAAAAGGGCATAACATTGGCGGCAGCGGTGGTTCTTGATTCGGATAAAAGGTTGCATTGCATTGCAAGTTTGGAACAGCCAGAACACGATAACATCATGGCACACCGTTCTCACATTCCCATCCCACATTATGATGGAGAAACTTACGAGATCGAAACGTTCATGGACATAGTGAAACCCGTACTTGACCTAGTTTATACCACGGATGCAGAAAAAATAGCCGTGACATTAACGCACCTGGGAAAAGCCGTTTCCCTGGTTGCCTACCAAGTGCACCCTGCTCTCACATGGGACGAATTTCGCCCAATAGTAATAGAAGCCATTAA
Source organism: Paralithodes platypus (assembly GCA_032716605.1). Classification (NCBI taxonomy): domain Eukaryota; kingdom Metazoa; phylum Arthropoda; class Malacostraca; order Decapoda; family Lithodidae; genus Paralithodes; species Paralithodes platypus. Next base: position 108,848 of record CM064507.1, read on the forward strand.
GCCTTCGTTGGGCGTTTTCGTGGCCCACACCCGTATCCAAGACACTAAATTCGAAGGCGATCTAGATGCCACAGTGAATAAGATTGCCCAACACATAAAAGTTTCTTTCCCCACATTGACCAGAATCCAACAAGAGCAGCAGATTCTGGTCAACCTTGTATCAATCAGGCAGTAAAAGACCATTTCCGTGTGCACGATTTCGTCGGATACCAAAAAGATCTCATAACGATCCGACGTATTTTGGCCGTGCGCACAGAAGCACCCACCCAAATCGCTGTAATCAAGAGGTTACCCACGCACCCGCAGCACCCCGACCACCAAAACTCCAAGAATGCCTACCCATCCTCATCCTTCCACAACAGACCCACCTACCCTTCCGGCAAGCCCCAACCCAGTAGACCCCGGTTCCAACCTACCCAGCCACGAAAATACAACACCTACCAAAGTAAAAACCCTACCTTAGTAATTATCAACCCCTATGATTTCCCTGCCTGTAATGTTCAGTGTGCCCTCCATCAAATTCGTGACTCTGCCAAATCTCGCCCCTTTACTCCTCTCATTTCTGTATATGAAGAGGAGTTGGGACAAGAGGAAGAAATGGAGGAAAGGCACACTGGAGAAATAGCCCCTATCATGACCTCAGAGGATACCGAGGAAACCCTGGAGGAGGTAGATACCGACCCCCAGGATTTTTAAAGTACCCCCCGCCCAAGATGGCCTCGGCGGGGGACGCCATAACTGACCGCACTGCCCCCATTTATTACATGGCCAAAATCAAGGACATTCCTGTCCGCTTGTTAATCGACACGGGAGCTGCCAAGTCATGTTTGTTCAAGTCTTATTATGATCAACACCACCGACTATTTGGCCCCTTGTTAACCACCAAAGCAGAACTAATCTCAGCTGCTGATACTTACTTAAATCTCCTAGGAGACACTTTGCCCCTGTCAGTAACTACTCCTGCCCCCCATGCTCGTTGTTATCACACGTTCACAGTATTTTCCTCCCACTGTAAACATTACGATGGTTTCCTTGGACTTGACCTCCTTCAAAAACTCCAGGCCCAGGTTGACTGCGGCCAAAGGCTGATCTCATTCAAAAAAACATTCCAACCCAAAGCCTCTGACAAATCAATCACGCAGAAACCCATTCACAAAAAGAAAAAACACCTTCCCCCTCAACAAACCCTGAGTCAGGGTTACCAAGTTGCAGCTAGCACTAAGGTGACTCCTAAACCCTCCCCTTGCCCCGAGTTCTCTCAAAATATCACCCAATTCAGTAAAAAAATGCCTCAACAAACGAAAGAAGACAAGTCCAAGCAACTCCCTCTCGGTAATCCCCTCAATTCTCGTAACTCTGTCCAGGATAAATCCTCCCATGTTTTCAGGACAGACTCTGATATATGTAACCATAATTCTATCAAATGTTTATGTACACATGTTTCCAGGGAAAATGCCGACCTATGTACCCAACAATGTTTCCCCCATGCCCCCAGAAATATTCAGCTATCCCACAACCAACACAATTTCCCTTGTGACAGTTTTCCGTCAGTAGCTCCCTTCCCCCCCCCCCCCCCCCCCCCCCCCACACACAATTCACACCCCTAGAAAACTTCACAACCCCACACTTGACTCGCCCTCTCATGACAAACAAACTCACCAGTCCCAGATCACCTCTAACCAGACCGTTACTGCCACCAAGAAAATTCCCCACATCCGTCCTGTTAACCACCCCAAATCAATACACCAGTCCTCCACCAATAACCCATGTTCTACACCTAACTCTTCTCCCACCAACCCTCCGCAGTCCCACCAACAAATCCCGTTTTCTAACTCGCTCACCTCTCACCACCCTGACCCGCCCGCACGCGCCGTTAATCCTCCCCTCACGCGTGCCGACCAAGGGACACAACTATGTTCCCACCATGCCCCCAGAAATGTCCAGCTATTCCACACCCACCCCAATCCCCCTTGTGACAGTTTTCCGTCAGTAGCTCCCTTCCACCCCCACACAATTCACACCCCTAGAAAACTTCAAAATCCCACACATAACTCGCCCTCTCATGACAAACAAAACCACCAAATCCATATAAACTCCAAACAAACCGTCACTGCCACCGACAAAACTCCCCAAATTCGTCCTCCTAACCACCACCAATCCTTACATCAGATTTCCACCAATAACCCATCTTCTATACCTCACTCTTCCCCCACCAACCCTCCACAGTCCCTCCAACAAATTCCGTTTTCTAACTCCCTCACACCGCGCCCCACTGATCCTCCCACACGCACCGTTAATCCCCCCTCACACGTGACCCCCACCAAAGTGACCTTTCCCCCCTTATGCATACCAAGCACCTGCTCGCCAGTCGACCCCCCACCATCATTAGCCCAGCTGTAGTTCAGGAAAAATGCCAAATTCCCCCCCCCCCCCCCCCCCCCCCCCCCCCACCCCCCCCCCCCCCCCCCCCCCCCCCCCCCCCCCCGCCATCAAAAATGGGTGAACCTTCGACCCATACCCCAAACTCACATGATATTTTCCCCCGCTACCAAGTCCACCAACCCCAATCGTTGCCTCTTACAACCCGCCATCATTTCCGCTCGCATCAACCACATTCTCGTGGCAAATATCTCCGAGGAATCCCTGACATTACCAAAAGGTCTCATTATAGGAGACCTCGAAACTTTTGATGACCTCCCCATAGATTTTAATGACACCCCTACCAGCCTCCAATTGCCCCCTCTCCCGGACACATTATCCGACCACCAAAAAAAACGGCATGTACGACCTATTGCTAGAGTTCAGTGACGTGTTTGCCCAACAACCCACCGAAATCGGACAGACCGATGTAGAACAACACATCATTAACACCACAGGCCCCCCCATACGACAACCATCCCGTAGAAAAAATCCCATACAACGTCAGGAAGAGGAATGCCAAGTCCAAGAGATGTTAGAGGCCGGTATTGCCACCCCGTCCATTAGTCCCTGGTCTTCCCCTGTTGTCCTAGTAAAAAAGAAAGATGGGTCAACCCGTTTTTGCGTCGATTACAGGAGGTTAAATGACGTAACCATTAAAGACGCTACGCCATTACCCCGGATAGACGATTCCCTTGACTCCCTATACGGATCCAGATGGTTCACTACCCTCGACTTGCAAGCAGGGTATTGGCAAGTGCCTATCAAGGCCGAGGACCAAGAGAAAACAGCATTTTCCACTAGTGGTGGCCACCACCACGAATTTAACGTCCTACCTTTTGGCCTCTGTAACGGACCCGCCACTTTCTCCCGTTTGATGGAAGCGGTATTACATGGCCTAACCTGGGAAACCTGCCTAGCCTATCTAGACGATATTATTGTGTACTCACCAACCTGGGAAGAACACCTCCTCAGGTTGAGACAAGTCCTTCAAAGAATCCGAGCCGCCGGGTTGAAATTAAAACCCTCAAAGTGCAAAATTGCCCGAAATAAGGTAGATTTCCTCGGCCACGTAATATCTGAACATGGTATTGCACCAGACCCAAAGAAACTTCAAGCCATACAAAACCAACCCCCACCCACCACCGTTAAAGGAGTACGTTCGTTTCTAGGTTTAGCCACATACTACAGACGTTTCTTCCCCCACTTTGCCACCATAGCCAGACCCCTCCACCAACTCACCCACAAAGACACCCCATTCACCTGGACACCTGAAAGAGACCTCGCGTTTAACACTTTGAAACAAAAGCTAATCCAAGCCCCTATTGTCGCTTTCCCTGATTACCATAAACCTTTCCGTCTTTATACCGACGTATCTCTGTACGCCATTGGTGCAGTTTTAGCTCAAGTCAGAGACGGAGAGGAACATGTGATAGCGTATGCCAGCTCCACCCTCAACCAAGCACAACAGAATTACGCAGCCACCAAGAGAGAGTGCTTAGGGATCATTTGGGCACTCAGCCACTTCCAGTCATTTGTGTTGGGCGCAAAACTCGATATAATCACCGACCATCAATCTTTGCAATGGTTGCATAAATGCGAAACCAACTCAGCCATTTTGGTACGTTGGAGGGAGACACTAGAGGACTACGATTTTACCATACAGTATCGTCCAGGAAAACTTCACACCAATGCAGACGCCCTGTCACGTTTGCCCGTACCAAAAGACCCCCCCACCAACCTAGCCGCCTTACAAAACACGGAGCTTTTATCTACCCCCATCCCTCACCATAACTCCCCCTCAGCCCCCTCCCTAATTCAATCTTGGGAAACAAGAATCAGACCACCCTGGATACCGTTAAATGTCTTCAGGAAACTGACTCGCTGGGGAGATCAACTTGCCACAGACTCTGGTCACATAATCTTAGACCCCACTATTGCCCACGACTACATGATTGCCATCCACGAGGGAAACGGCATACACCTTGGACAAAAGAAGATGTTAAAAATCTTCACAGATCAATACTGGACCCCCAACCCCTCAAAATTGCACAACGAGTGACAGAATCCTGCAAACCTTGTTTATTGGGGAAGGATATATCATGCACCCCAGGCCCAGCTGGTACCATGTCTGCTAACAAACCGTTCCAAGTCCTATCCCTCGACATCATGGGCCCGTTTCCTTCTTACGCTGGCAAACGCCATATCGTCACATTTGTTGACGTATATTCAAATTTTTTAATAGCCTGCCCAGTTAAAGACCACACAGCCACCACAGTAGCCACACTGCTTGCTACAGAAGTGTTCCCTATATTCGGCCTTCCCCTTGCTCTTCTATCCGACAATGCCCCCGAGTTTAGTGGACACGTTTGGCAACAGTTCACCCAACAATGTGGTATTAAGATTAAACACTCATCCCCGTACTGGCCTCAAGGAAATGCTATATGCGAACGCAGCCATCGCACCATCAACAATCAGTTACGGACAAAAATTATTGCTCTTAACACCTCAGACTGGCCATCACAACTAAAGATGATACAATGGGGCATGAACACCTGTCCCCGAGAAGACGGTATTTCCCCTCATGAACGTGTTTACGGCGTACCCCCCATGTTACTGCCGTTCCACTATCACGCTCACCTCCCTTCCACCACCTCCACAATTGACCCATTGCAACATCTGCAAAACACCCTCCATACCGCCCAAACCTGTCAAGACACCAAAACTGATAACCCCGATGATAAAAACCCTTTCGCCATCCATGACACCGTAATGGTAGCCAACCTCCCTGTCACCAACAAATTAGGCCCTCGCTATGTCGGGCCCTACACCATCATACCAGCCCCAAACGCCTATCAAGTCACCATCGATTATCACGGCGTGACTCGCACGTTCCGAACTAGATTCGTCCGAGCGTTTAAACCTCTAAAACCACAAGACAATACCCCACCCCACACGTCCGACCCGGAATTAAACAACCCTGCTAACCCTTCCACTCAGGCTATGAATATTCCCATACAAACCCCTAAGGGCCTATGCCCTCCGACACCGAACCGACAAAGCATTCCTCAACATACCCCCCAAACTAACCTCCACAAACCCCAAGCCCCCACTATCACACCCTCCTCCACCATGACACCTTCTTTCACTTCTGATAGTCAAGTACCTCCCCAACTTATCCAAGTACGAAAACCTCCACCCACAACCCCGACCACTACAGAAACCCTCCCGTCTAGCCCTGAGATACCTCCCCCAGGCACCACAGTAAGAAAATCACCCCCTCCCACCCAAAACCAAGTACACACCCAAACGCACCACACAATCTACCTCAGTAACCTCACGCTACAACTTATGCCCACGACAAAAATCTTTTAAGACCTCCAGAAAACACACCCTGCTAACCAAGTTCTGTAGGGCTGCCAGACCACTATCCTCCTCCTCCTCTTCTTCTTCATCGAATTCTCCTCCACAAAGGGAAAGAAGACGAATAATCACCAGTAAACACCATAAACCCTCTAACTATATTCCAGAAGTAACAACCCCCACCCCCCCACGAAAACACATACCTTCCTCTTCAACCTCATCCCCTCTCAACCCCCACCTCATTACCCCGAATGACCTGCTAGATCTACCCCCCCACCAAACTCCCATAAAACCGCCTACTTCCACCACCAGCAAATCACCGACCTCACCAAAGAACACACCCCACACCCGTCCCTACCCCCAACCCTCCAACTTAAATCTCCACCCCCTACCCACCCATCTAGCCCCACCCACATCCACCCCTTTCCCCTCCACTATCCCCGCAACCCCACCCACACATCAACCAACCTCCTCATCTCATCGAACCCCCAACCAACCAACCCCTAAAACATCCCCCCACAAAGTCGCCCCTGGGAGAACCCCCATACATACCCCCACCAAATCCTCTTCCATTCCGCCTACCACCCTCACCCAACAAAAACCTCCACACGCATCTACCTCTCAAATAACCCCCGACCTCGCCCCCAATAAATGCCCTCCACCTGTAAAACGTTCTTCCCCTCAATATAAAACCTCGTCGAGCGACTCAAGTCCCACGACAAACATCTACCTTCCCACCAGGACCTCCAAAGGTAGAATAATCAACAGACCCATCAGATTTAAAGACAGTTATACAAAAACAACACCCCGTTCTGACACTAAAGACCCAAGCCACACAACACACACACCCCCTCCTTCTCATACACCTCCTTCACGCACCTTACCTAAACCGATATTGCGCATTGCCTCACTATATTTCCCCAGCCTACAACACCACCCAAGAAAACCCCAGACTCATATTCCCCCTTCATCCCCAGCTCCGTTTTCAAGCGTTAATCCCTCCCCTTCAGTTAGTAACCCATTCACCACACTGAAGAGGCCTCCTGTCAGTCCCACACACCTCACTCGATACATGACCTCCACCATGAACAAATCCACACCCTTAGTCGACCCCGTCCCTACCCCCACGGGGGAAAACTACAAACCATTCATACGAAAGGTTAAAGTAAAAACGTCCACAGGACGCTTAGCCCGTCTACAACGCCCATATCAAGCCCGGGCAACCGCCCTCCACAACACTGAGGACACATTCCTACAGGTCTACATAGACCTGCAAAAGAAACCTGACCCTTGCTCTCTTGCTTGGTGGGACCTTCTCAATACCCTCAAAATGACCCACCATGACTATGCTTGTTTTTACTTCACCCTTGAGGCTCGGGGACGAGCCTACAATGAAGGAGAGGGAAGTAAAATGCCCCAGAACGAGAGGCCCACCACAGAAGCCACGAGCGAACACCACACAGAAACACCCGAAAGAAAGGCCCACAGAACGAAAGGACCAGGTGACCGGGCCAACCAGTTCAGACAGGCCCAAGCCCGCAGGGCTAAGCAGCTCCAAACCACACCTACCTACCCCTTCTAAAAACACTGACCTTTCCCACACCTCACGTATACACTACCCTCGTGTCCTACACATCTACCTACATGAAAATGAACATAAATACACCTTAAGTTAATACACCCATGCTCTGTCCCTAAGTTTAGGATATTAATATCAACATACCTTAAAATACCTTGTCTTGCCAGACTAAGTTTCTGAAGACCAATCGCCCCCATAAATCTATGTATTCAATCCTTAGGTTAGTTATCTTTATCCGCCATTGTGTTCATCTTTTCCATTTACTTTTCCACAATTGTTATACGTCTTCCAATCACCTCCTTCGTATCCACAGTCCACACTACTCCATTTTGCTTCGTGTCCTACACCTCTTACCCGCCAGACTCTACCTACATGATGATGAACAGGAATACACATTCATATTAAAACACCCATGCCCTGTCCCTAGGTTGAGCCAATGCCAACCAGTCAGACAGCCATAAATCTATGTATGTTCTTCCATCCGAGAAGTAGTATGTTAAAACCCCATGTCCTAATTGATAAGAAACTATGATACCCACGGGTACACCATTGTATATAACCATTGTTCCTGTAAGACCTAGACAGAGATAATGACTGAAGATGTTAGCCACCATGCAGTAACTCTAATTCTTACCCCAACCAGAGATTGTATAGATAACCTTTTTTACCATTGTCTATCATAGTACCACGAAACAATAACGAAGTACCCCTACGAACTGCCGCTTTTCTTTGGTCTATATTTCATAGAAAACGCAGTTCCCAGGGATAACTAGACGTACAAGAAATCGTGTCAAATAATAGTGTCCATAACCCCTCGTATTGACGAGTAATAATACACCATGTTTTTCCCTACTTTATCCACAGTCAAGCACACACCTACAGTTAACCTCCTTTTCCCCCACAACCCCACAGTCCACATGATTCTATCTTTTCCAGACTCATATACCACCCCGTATTTGCATCCCCCGGTAGCATTTGGCTAACGTACTTTCGCTGTCATTTCCCCCCAAACTCCAATATCAACTGTAGCCTAATGCCACCCCCACACCCGGAGACATTAGGGTCAAACTTCCACGTAGCCCCCTGAACTCTCTCCCTCTCATTAACAACCCGCGCTCCTCGACTCTTTTCCGACCTAGCCTCTCCATCATACCTCTTGAAAATCCTTGATTTTTCCGTTGCTAACGTTCTCCAACCTTTTATATATATACTCCTATCCAGCCTACCTTCCCTTAGTAGGCCGGAACAACATTAGAACTTTACTAACCCCTTGCATGCCATCTATTCCCTCACAACCCATTCACAACCCTGCACCCAATGATCGTCAGTGCGAGGCTAGCCGCCTCGCCAGTGACTAACTTCTATTGCCATACTTCCAGATAAATGTGGCAGAGTTAGCAACCCAGTCTCCACCACATCCAGCAAACCATACGATTAACAACCAACCGATTAAAACCAGCTAGCCAAGGCACCTTCGGTTTTGGTATTAAGAACACCCACATCTGTCTCATAAACAGAGGGTTATTACAAACACTTGTGATATGGCAAGCCCCTAGCCACAGCCGCCGGACGACCATCCCAGAGAGAGGGCGCCCAGCTACCCCTTTTTACCCACCCGAGGAGGGAGACCCCCACCCCTGCGGAGGTATACCTGACCCCTGTTTTGACTTCCGGGTCATTGCCAGGTAGCACAGGAATTCTTCCTATCAATGAACTAACCATGCATGACTAACCCCTTTACTAACCTCTATTAACCCACAATAACCCATTCACCTTTTTTGCATACTCGGATAATCAAATTAGCACCTCAGCTATACCATAGAATGAAGACTGAGTAATATAAGAGAGCCGCCCCTATCACAGCTGGCCCAGTCCTCCTCGCAAAGTAGATCCAGTCTCCCTCCCCTAAATACTTCCAGTATAGCCAAAATAGTACCTCTTAATAAGGCTCAGTTATATCACATTATGAAGGCTCCCTATAGCCATGTGCCACACCAGTACTCACCACCTTACCGAGTCCCCGTATCTATTGAGAGCTCAAATAAGTCCATAAGACTCGAGATCCCTATAGCCTACAGGGTCCAAATCTGAGCCTATAAACCCAGCCCCCGCCCCCAGTAAAATCAGTTGAAAGATAGACACCAACCAGTGGCTGGCCCCCTTAAGTTGACCTCTAGATCTGCCCTTGTGTTGTTTCTGAGATTTGAGATTCTAGAGCCGGCAGACTCCGTGGCAGATTTGTGATAGAAGCATCTGTCCACGTACAAGAAATCTACGTGCACCTTATAACCTTCACACACACCAGTGGGTATATAAGCGTGTAGTCAGCAACGATCGCCAAGAGATCCGACTTGAGAACTTCCTACATATGAACCACCTGGACGGCCGCGGAACCAGTCGTCAGCCCCCAACATCACGGACGCAAGATAACCAGGACCAGACCAACCAAATACTACCCAATATTCACTTTATTAGTACTAACGTGTTACAGTACTAATTAGAAATTCACTTATTAATCTTTCTATGAGGTGGCTATATCTTTGCCCAGTGTAATTCATATATGACCATTCCATTTGGGAAGTGCTAAGCGTATCAGTGTTTCTTAATTAACAGGCGACATTAACTCTCGTAATTACCTTTGTCGAGATATTATTGCCTAGAAGTAAAACCCTAGTGATATCTAACGTTCGCCCACTGATTTGTGTTCTACGTATTTCTGCCATAAGAATATAAAACTTAGATCAGTACCCCCCTGAGGTTACTAGAATTCCCGTGCTCTAAAACATACGCGTGTCTAATTCTAGTCTGTAAACTACTACTTGTGCACCAGACCTGCCAGTAATAAATCTAATTAGTGAAATTGAATCTATAAGTAACTTTGAGGTCTTCCAGTATATAAACTTGCGAACCAAACCAGTGATCAGAAGAGTATACCTGAACGTTGGAAGTGGGAGACTAGGCTCCATCCAGATCCACTAATGCTAGCGGTTCATTTATATCATTTGTCTTGGACGAGTATTCCTACTTTCTTATTCTCCTTATTAACCTTCTTAAATAAACGTGATCGTGTGTCTTGTTACTGTGTGTTTATTTTGTGTTCTCTATTCCTCATACCTTGTATTGTGCATGCAGCCTTATATACCCAGTCAGTTAGAACTCACATTACCCAAGTTAATCCTGTAGAAAAACAGGGCATAACACATATACCCAGATATTATTACATAGAAGTGAAACCCTAGTGATATCTGAATGTTCGCCCACTGATTTGCGTTCTATGTATTTCTGATACAAGAATATAAAACTTAGATCAGTACCCCCTGAGGTTACTAGAATTCCCGTGCTCTAAAATACGTGTGTCTAATCTAGTCTGTGAACTACTACTTGCGCACCAGAGCTACCAATAATAAATCTAACAGTGAATATGAATCTATAAGTAACATTGATGGTGTCCAGTATATAAACTTGTGAATTAAAGCCAGTGATCAGAAGATTAAAACCTGAACGTTGGAAGTGGGAGACTAGGCTCCATCCAGATCCACTTATGCTAGTGTTGTGCAATTCTATCATTTGCCTTGCACAAGTATTCAGAAGTGTGTATATCAATAAACATAATCGTGTGTCTTGTTACCGTGTGTTTATTTTGTGTTCTCTATTCCTCATACCTTGTTTTGTGCATGCAGCCTTATATACCCAGTCAGTTAGAACTCACATTACCCAAGTTAATCCTGTAGAAAAACAGGGCATAACAATAATATTTAAAGGGCATAGCTCGCCAAAAATCTCATCCTGTTTTTGTCAGTCTTCAAAGCATGTTAATTTGACATATAATGCACATGTGCTTTGATTTTGTATAATTTTTACCCTAAAATAGAAAACAAATTCACAATAGATATTTCCATTTTGAGGGGGGGGGGGGGGGGTGAAGGGCCACCTTCTGCCTTGCTTAGGCCAATCGGCTTTCTGCAGACTCCCATTTTCTTATGTTCTTATGTTCTTTGAAAACACAGCCGAAATTAAGGCCAGTTCACAGTGGTTCACAAGTTAGCCTGGATTTGTTTTACAGACTAACCAATGCTACACTCATTCCAGCTCCAATTCTTGCTAATTAGCTTATATTCTATGGATGACTCCAGATTTACCTTCACCTTGGTCAATTGTACCCACCTACAGCCTTGGACAGTTGATAATAAATATCCAAGAGATAAATAAATAACCAGTTCGGTCTCAGGTTACCAAAACTAAAAACAAAATAGTGCTAGATCCATTCTCAAAAGTTGCTAGAATGTCGCTAGATAGTGAAATACTGGCAACAATATATAGAATAATACCATGATCTCTCTAATATTGTTCAATATCGCCAATATTCCTAAAATAAAACTAGAATTCATGTCACTGGATGCAAAAAAATGCTATTAGATCGAAGTAAATTCCTCCAGATCTAGCAATACATATGCTACATTGGCACTACTGTTTGTTCAAAAGATTAGCCCTTTGAAATTACCGCTATGGGTAAGTTTATATTGTAGGGTTACCGCCAGGTGTTAGCATCTAGACGCCATCTTGACTCCGCTATACTAGTATGTTATAACATAATTGTCAGAAGAAGAAGATGAGAGGTACCTTGGGTAAACTGCTGCTCCAAGTTATCAACACATATACCCTATGGCTAATTTAGATAAGTGGACTGTATATTTGATAATGAATAAGTATTAACCATATAGAAATATAATTACCCTTTGATGAACTCAGCTGGTGATTGGAGGATGGCGGAAAATAGGCTAGATGACTGGAAGTGGTTAGTATAGTAAACAAAGTATGAAAAGAGGCTACAATAGGCTAGGATAGGCTAGATATTTACGTTAAGTTTGTGCTAACTAACAAAGATGATGATGTAGTGACTATATGGAATATGAGATGAAAGTGAAGCGAAAACACCTGATTATGAAACTATAGGAAGAAGGCTTAGCGTGTGTAGCTGGGACGGAGGTTGGTTGGAGAGTGCGCGAGCGCGTTATGTTTGTCTCTGTCATGACATACCGCGCACGCGCATAACATATGGAAAATGTATCCCATCTTCTTTACAATGAGATACTTATAAACAATCTTAAATAATACAAATATATATATATATGGGAATTATAATCCTACAATACTTTCCCATATACAACTATAGAATAATATATTCTACCCAATCATGGAACGTTCGACCAAGGTTATGGAAGCGTTCAACTTAAGACAACGGAACGATACGTAACGCTACATCAACCCAGATTACGTAACATCGAGACTGTTCATACTAGTTTGAGTACACTAAGTATGGACATATTCCCACCAACAGAAAATATACAAAATTTACATGATTAGATTTGCCCGGAGGCAATCTTATCCCGCCAAGCTTGGGAGGATATCTGGGCTGCCTGTCGACGTGGGCGTTCGCCAGACGCGTCAACAGGCTGCGCCGAAGTAGAAGCCAGAAAGGGGACTTCAATGGATAACTGATCCGAGGGGGTGTCCTTGCGATCGAGGTCACCCTCAAGAGGATATAGTCGGACTGTTGGCAGTGTGATTACTCCAGTCCTGGTGCGAACCTTTGCTACCCGAACCTCACCATCACGACCTGGTAACAACTCCTCTATCCGACCCAATTTCCAAAATGCGCGCGGGCCCTCCTCATGGATGGTTACCACGTCCCCTACCCTAGTCCAATGACCTTTTAATGGTGTTAGTTTATTCTTTTGTGCTTCCCTTAAAGTCACCAGATATTCTGTTGACCAGCGATGCCAAATATCTCGCGATAATTTACGAATGTATTTGTAGCGGGCCGATATCACTTCCTTACTTATGTAGTCTGGATCTTCCATAGTATCCTCATCATGCTCTTCAGGAAGATCCCGCAGTCTGTATCCACGTACCAGTACTGAGGGTGTGATTGGGGTAAGGTCTTCCAAATCACCCGAAGCATAGTATAGAGGGCGATCATTTACGGTGGCTTCAATCTCCAAGAGTATGGTGTTGAGTTCCTCAATCGAGATGAGAGCTCTACCCAACACCTTCTTCAGACCCGCCTTCACGATGCCTATGGCTCTCTCCCATATGGCGCCAAACCAAGGCGCTCTGGCGGGAATGAAACACCATTCGCATTTTACATCCGCTAGGCAGGTCTGAATCTTAGGATTGTTGCTCACTTCTTTAAGATATGTAGATGCCCCTATGAAAGTCTTTGCATTGTCACTCAGCATGATACGCGGATATCCCTGTCTACTGCAGAATCTTCGGAAGGCATGTAGGAAGCTATCACAAGTGAGGTTGGTGACCAGTTCCAGGTGAATTGCCCTGGTAACAGCACAAGTGAAAAGTATCATATACACCTTAAGATTGGGTGAATCTTTCACAGGGATTGCTCCACTGTAGTCAACCCCGGTAACTTTGTAAGGGTCACCTGGGGTGGTTCACAGGTTTGGTAAGGGAGGAATTCCGACGGGATCATAATGTGTTCCCTGTACTCTTCTACACTTTAAGCAATTGCGAAGGACTTTCTTGACCACCTGCCTGATTCTAGGCACCCACCATCGTTGTCTTACATAGGTGACTATATGACCAACCCCATAATGACAACAGAGTCGGTGACACCTATCGATGATAAGATGGGTGAGGGGATGATTGGGGGGCAGTAGTATTGGATACTTACTTGCCTCAGAGAGGGCTGCCAATCGTAATCTGCCTCCGCAATGTATCAAGTCCCCCTTCAAGTGTAAGCCCAACTGGTTGATCAGGTTATTCCTAGACTTTGTTCCCTTAATCAGTAATTTATATTCCTGCGTATATATTTCTTGTTGACAGAGCTTATGTAATAATTTATCTGCAATTCTGATCTCCTTCACATTGAGGTAAGCACTACCTGTGGGCGGTGTGCCTTTAATTTTTGCTTTTACATTTTCTACAAATCGTAACACCCATGCTGTAACACGTTGTAACTTCTCATAGCTGCTGAATCTATCCCAGTCCCATAACCGTGTGTCTTCGTCAGGCACCGAGTCAATTACCGGTGCCACAATAGCAGTGTGTTGCTCGCTCAAATCTATATTCTCTGGCCATTCGTTGGGATCATTAAGCCAGCATGGGCCATTCCACCACAACGCAGAAGATTCGAGAAATTTAGCAGAGACACCACGAGTAATGCAGTCACTTGGATTCTCTTTGGTAGACACATACCGGAACTGTGCGGTTGGGAGCAGGGTACGAATTTCGTCGACACGGTTGGTGACGTACACTGGTAGCTTCTTACGGCTATGTAACCAGTAGAGCGTAATTTGGCTGTCACTCCATACAACTGTCTCCGAGATATTTAGAAATTTTTTAAAAGTTTCCTCTACAAAGTGAACGAGTCTAGCAGCCAACAGAACTGCAGTCAGCTCTAATTTTGGGATGGAAAGGGATTTGATCGGGGCGACTTTTGCCTTCGCTATGACGAGACGGCTGCCACTTGTGTCAACAAAGTATATGGCGGTGCCGTACGCGACCTTGCTAGCGTCTGAGAAGGCATGAATGGAAACAGGATGGTCCATGACAACTCTCCGAGGAAAATTAAAACCCTTATAGAGACGAAGATCTGAAATAATGTCTTCCCACTCATGAACCAGATCGCCAGTCAAAACCTCATCCCAACCTAATTTTATCCTCCATAATTGCTGAAGGAATAATCTCGATTTGATCGACACCGGTAGAACTATCCCCAAGGGGTCAAAAAGTTTAGCTGTCATACTCAAGCAAATTCGTTTTGTAATCTGCGAATATTGCGCGTACTGAACGCCGAATGAGAGGGTATCGGTGTCCGTTTTCCAAAACAACCCTAGCACTCTAACATGTTCCTGCTGTACAGCCGCCACACCATCCCGTTGCAGTACAGTCCGCAAAACAGAATTATTAGTCGCCCATTCACGCAAATGTAGATGGGAGTCATTCATAATCTTTCGGACTACAGCGTAGGTATCAACCAGGAAATCTTCTTCATTTCCTGTACCCAGTAAATTGTCTATGTACAACCCTGACCGAATCTGATGAATAATCTGCGGATCTGCACTGACATAAGACAAATGTTTCAAAATGGTGGCGTATAAAAGGAATTGGGAACAAGTCGCTCCAAATAAAACTGCCCGGAACCGGTAACAAATTAGGGGGGAATCCAGTTGCCTCGGATACTTGGGCCACATAAATCGCGTATAGTCCTGGTCGTCTTCATGGAGTCTTAACATTAGAAATGCCTTCTCAATATCAGACACCCAGGCATACTTACCGAGTCGAAACCGAAGCAAAACCTGCGCTAAATCTGGCACCAGTGAGGGTCCAGTGTACAGGCAGTCATTAAGACTAGGATGACGTTCACTCATCTTGGCGGAACAGTCGAAGACAATACGCACTGGCGTAGTTTTGCTCTCCTTGATTACACCATGATGAGCCAAGTAATGCCCGGTATCTGATGTATCAAAAGGCACCTCTTCTATAAAACCCCGGGACACCTGTTCCTTTATGACTTTTGAGTATTCCTCGCAAAAGTCAGGCTCCTTGAGGAATCTTTTCTGAAGTCCCCGAAGACGGCCTATGGCCAAACCCTTGTTAGATGGCAGCTGATCCTTGGAATTGTTCCAGGGCAGTCTCACTTTATACTGTTGGCTGTCGGGATCGTAGGTAACGGTATCCTCGTACGACGATAGTGCTTGACGCTCAACCAGTGAGTATTCCTTAGGGGTTATCCCGATATGATCTAATTCCCACAAAACATTTAAGTAATTTTTGCATGGTGGAATATTACCAGTGGACATGTATTCGTCCATTGGTGTTACTGCTACTTTCAATACAGTAATTACTTCTGTGCTGGAGCTTGTAGGCTGTGTCACATATGAACCATTGATGGCGTACCTGTACTTGGTAGGAAGCAGAATTAGGCTACCTGACCTTTTATACCCAGGTCGCACTATATCGTAGTAGTGATCCGCACCGATGAGCAGCTCCAGCTGATCTGTGTCCGTTGCGTGAGGATCGGCTAATTTTATCCCTTTACTTTGTAAACTAACCAGTTTAGACTTTAGGTTAAGTTCACCTTTATGTTCTGGCAATTCATCAACCACTATTGCGTCTAGATGATGAAATTTACCTCTGTGTTTGTATTGCAGTGCCACAATATTATATTCCCTAGAGGCCTGTTTCCCGGTAAATCCGTGAAGACATAACTCCTCAGTTCCTTTAGAAATGTAGGAAAGGGAGGATAGAACAGAAGACTTCACAAAGGTCCTCTGATAACATTGGTCAAGTAGCGATCTAATTTTAACACAATTATTATCCTTACCCTTTACCGGCAGCTGTACGGTGGGCAAGATTACTGTATTTTTACCTGAGGCAACGGACATTGTAGTTGAAGTAGCAGCAGTATGCTCTCTCTTGGTGTTATCCTCCGCTGGTCTACTTTCTTTCCCTTGTTTTTGTGTACACAGGGAATGAAAGTGTTTGCCCTTACAAAACTTGCAGCTTCTTATATTAGGATTAGTACAACCCGAATGGCCATGGTCTTTTGACAAGCACCCAGTGCAGAGACGTAGTTGACGGGCTCTTTTAACTTTAAGAGGCCCTGTCTTATACTTCATACACTTGTACCATAAATGATTGGTGCCACTACACAGAACACAGTTGAATTTCCTGTACTCACTTTGGGCGGTAAATGTTGCCGTAGCCATGGGTGTACCCCCTACTCTATCTTGACCCGCCATATTGTACACTTCAGCCTGGAGGCAATGAGTGAATTTCTTATAATCCAGGCTCGAGTCTCCCATTTCCCGTTTTATGGTTTCTTTTAGTGGTGATGGTAACTTATTGACAAGAGTCACCACACAAAATTCCTCCAGACAAATACCATGGCTAATGATTGACCTCATCACACTCTCTGTATTGGCATAGAAGTCCTTCAGGTCAGCTGTTTGGTGTTTGGGTGACACTAATTGATTGAATTTGGTAACATAAGCTGCCTTGATTCGATCTGGATGCCCATATGTCTCTTGCAGGAGCTCAATTGCTGGGGCATAGCTTGCACATTCGATAATGAATCCTTCGACTAGCTTATGTGCATCACCCTGAAGCTAACCCTTTAGATAGGTGAAGCGTTGTATGTCTGTGAGGTCGGGATTGTCAAGGATGGTACACTTGAACATCTCCCAAAATCCCGACGACATGGTGGCATCACCTTCAAATTTTGGAAGAGTAGGATGTGGTAATTTGACTGCGGATTTCTTTGGCTCTTTCTTGACCTCCTTCTTGACCTCTGTAATCAAGATCCCCTTCAGTGTGGCAACGATTACTTGTATGCCCTCCATATATAAGGTATCCTCTCTTATCACCTCGATATACTCGGCGTCCTCGTAAGTGTCGGCCAGGTCCTCCTGTGTGACCTCATACTTGTCAAGTTGCTTTTGAATACTGAGCAACCTGGCCTCCATCTCTACTCTAGACGCCGAATCAAGGAATTCGTCAATATCAGAGGTCAAGACCGTCAAAGAGCCCTTAAGCCCAGCCCGACGCTTTTGTACACTTTTAGCCATGATTATACGGGAAGGAAATCTATTGACGTTAAATCAAACTATCAATGCCAGACCGAATAAGTTGCGGACAACAATACAGTACTCCGAGAAATCAAATTAAATCACGAGCCGAAAATAAAATACCCTCACGAAATGCGGAATAAGAATTGTGCGCAATGTAGACTAGCAATCCGGAGCTTTTCAATTTAACTCTTTACATAATAGTTATGAAATTATAGAATCATTACGCCATAAGTTAAATAAAGCCGGGAGGGAAATTTAGTACAATACAGTATAGGCCAAAAGTCTCCAGATGTAAAAAAAGAGAGGTACCGTTTAACGTTATAATAAATTTAAGAATTTGAAGACAGAGAGAGCCTATAGGGTAATTTAAACAGGCTAAACTCAATGGGTACCGCTAATTCTATATTATTAAATTTAATAAATGTGAAAATTGTACACAAGAAAAGTTCATCTCAAGAAGTCACAAGGAAAAAAGTTTTGAGTTGGATTAACACACACTTAGCCTATCAGCTATCATATTACCCCGCCTTCAGGGCACACGACGAGAGTAGAATTTAGAAAGATATGTGAATGAATAACCTTTAAATTTTAAAGAAGTTATTTTTCAGTATAATTTTGATCTAGATTTAAATTATTGTACAGTACAGTATGAATGAATTTATTCTTAATGCCGTGCCAATTGTGCAAGATTTTCTAGGGCTAAAGTAGTTTTAATATAATTTAATGAGCCCGAAAAAGCATTTAAAGTAGGCTAATTATTGTTTTGAGTACTGTACTGGATCATATTTATAACTTTTCATTCTGGGTAAAACTCCCGTCGCAGCCCTGACCTATCCACTAGTTTCCACATCCTGTCCCACTGGTGGTCAGGCACCTGGGGCGGCCAGAGCAAAGAGCGGACGAAAAAAAAACAGACAGCCCCATGGGGCCAAAAGACCGGGGCCTGGAGGACGCAGAAGGACTCATGACAAAAGCAGAGATAGGCCAGCCCCACTCCAAGCAAGGCAACTACCGACCGCCGAATAACTCCCCCAAACAACAGCAACAACAGCAGCAGGTGCAGCAGCAACAACAGCAGGTGCAGCAGCAGCAACAGCATCAACACCAGCGACAACTACAACAATCCAAACGAACCCAGCAGCAGCATTCATATCAAAGGCAACACCAGGTGTGGCAGCAACAGTGACCACAACAGCAACACCGAACACAACAGCAATCTCTATCGTCGGCAACGAGAGAAGATAATACAGTGCCAGCTACACAAACTGAACCAAATGAAGGAGCCAATGCAAGGGAAAACCCATGGACTATGGTCAAATGGGTGAATGGCAGGCCTCGCTACTCTAGGGAAGGCGAGCAGGTTCACCCTAGACCGAGAAACCAGCCAGGAATTAAAGGTAGGGGCAAGAATACTGGCCTCAATACCATAACAAGGCCCCGACTAGCTAGGGTGTTTGCCACAGGATTCAACCCTAGTGTTACTGCTGAGAATCTCAAGATATACTTGGCTGATAATCTACATATAAATATAGAGGTAAGACAGCTGACCACCCTCTCCAGGTCCACTACCTGTGCCTCCTTTTGTATAACTAGCGAATGTCCAGATCCAGATGTTTTCATGAATCCTGACCTGTGGCCAGAAGATGCATATGTCTACTGGTACAGAGAACCAAGACAATATCCCAATGAGGACAGTGCAGAGGCTTCTGGGACTTGGAGGCATCGCACACCACTATCCAACTCGCAGTAATGGAGGAGATACCAACAACAGCAGCAAGTATAAAAGTAACTTCATACAATTGCAGAGGACTCCCCAAAACAAAGAGGAATCTCCTGTTGCGACCTGACATCGTATCTACATTAAGGACCAGTGACATAGTCTGCCTTCAGGAAACCTGGTACACAAAACAGGACTTAGGTAATTTGAACATATTAGATAAAGATTTCCATGGGTACGGGGTCTCCACTACGGACACACGTGATGGTATTGTGGCAGGTCACCCCCCAGGGGGAGTTGCAATAATGTGGAGATCGTGCCTAGATAGTGTAATTAAAACCATTGAGACAAATTTAAGCTGGTGTGCGGGAATACAGCTGGAAGTGGGACACAGAAAATTTGCAATATTTTGTGTTTACTTACCGTATCAGTGTGCAGAAAATGAAGAACTTTATTTGGAAAAGTTAGGGGAGCTTGGTGGCCTAATTTCTGAATTAGAGATAACGTGTTACTCAGTGGTAGGTGATTGGAATGCTACCCCTCACGAGTTGGGTGGTTCCATGTTTGCTAAACATATGTTAAGGTTTTGTGAGGAGCAAGGTTTAATGTTGTCCTCCAAAAACCTGCTTCCAGAAAATAGCTATACATATGTTAGTGAAGCATGGGAGACCAGGTCGTGGCTTGATCATGCAATCTCTAGCTCTGACTTTCATGACTCTATCTCAGAAATGGCCATAAGATACGACATTACGGATGACGACCACATACCTATAGAATTAACAATCCAAATTAATAAAGCACCGGAAATAACAGAAACTAGCAATAGCATCAAGGCAAAAGTTCCATGGAATGTAATCTCAAATGAAGAGTGCCAAATGTACTGTGATAAAACCAAGGACTTATTAAATAGGGTGCAATATGATGGTAATGGTGTAGCACAATGCAGGGATCCAAAATGTAGTGATGCACAACACAGAAAGGACATTATTAAATTTTACAATAGTATAATAGATTCTTTATCAAAAGCGGGGGAAAGTATTTTTAATAGCCGTAAATATAAGTCCTCATTCAATAAGCCAGGTTGGCAAGACTATGTGGCTGACCTGTATCAGGCCTCCAGAGATGCTAGGTCTCATTGGCTTGAAGTAGGTCAGCCTAGACAGGGGCCTATATTTGAACTTCACAAAAGAGCAAAGGCTAGGACCAAATATGCCATTGGATTTATTAAGCAAAATTAAAATCAATTAAGGAAGGAAGCCCTTGCAAAGAGTCTGGCAGAAAAGGATACTAACTGTTTTTGGAAGGACATCAGATCCATGCAAAATTGTAACACACCATTACCTGTCAGTGTTGAGGGGGTTACGGGTGAAGAGAACATTGCTGACTTATGGAAAACTCATTTTAAGGAACTACTTAACAGTGTAAACCAAAGGTCTACTAATGGTGCAATTCAATATGTGAAAGATAGTAATTATGAAGACATTAAAGTGACTGAAACTGATCTTGAGAATGCCATAAGAAAACTTAACCTAAATAAAGCTTGTGGGCTGGATGGTATATATGCAGAACATCTTAAATATGCAGATAAGTTGTTAATAGATAAACTTAGTTCTTGCATCACCAGTCTATTTACGCATGGTGTCCTGCCGGAGTCTATGATATCCTTAATACTTGTTCCTGTCATTAAAGATAAATCAGGTAAAATTACAGCTAAAGACAACTACCGCCCAGTAGCACTTGCTAGTGTGGTGAGTAAGGTAGTTGAAATGATAATGCTAGAAAGAATGTCTGCATATATTGTCACCAGCAGCAATCAGTTTGGCTTTAAGAAAAATCACGGCACAGACCAATGCATATATGTGCTGAAAGAAGTGATTGATACATACAACAAACTAAATAGCTCAATTTTCTCTTGTTTTCTTGATGCAAGTAAGGCTTTTGATAGGGTGTGTCACAAAACCTTATTTGAAAAATTAGTTAACAGGGGAGTGCCTAGCTCTATTGTTAGGATACTTATTTTCTGGTATGCTAATAAAAAAATGTGTGTAAGATGGGGCAACATCCTGTCAGGCTCTTTCGCCGTAACCAATGGTGTTAGGCAGAGGGGGATATTGTCTCCGTATCTTTTCAACGTCTACATGGATGATCTTAGTCTGGAGCTGAACAAGACTCGCACTGGGTGCTGTATTGGCAGCACCATTGTAAATCATCTCATGTATGCTGATGACCTAGCCTTAATCGCGCCCTCTGGAGCAGGACTGGATAAATTATTAAGAGTATGTGAAAAATTTGGAATCGAACATTCAGTCAAATTTAATCCTATAAAGAGCAATATCATAATATTTAAATCTAACCTATTGAAATCAAAGCTACCTAAATTCCATTTGTATGAAGAAATTATAGAAGAAGTAAGTAAAGTAAAGTATCTAGGACACTATATTTCAAGTGATCGCTCAGATGATGAGGACATGGGTCGTCAGCGAAGGCAACTTTACATGCAGGGAAATTCAATATTAAGAAAATTTCATATGTGCACATGGGATACAAAAATAACATTGTTCAACTCCTACTGCTCACCAATGTATACAGCACAACTATGGTGGAACTATAAGAAAATGACAGTGAATAGACTAAGTATCTCATATCACAATATCATGAAAATGTTTCTGGGGCTCTCAAAATATGAGAGTACAAGTACGCTATGTGCCTATATGAACTTACACTGTTACCAATCACTCATTAGAAAGCTAACATATAAATTCATTCAGCGCCTTAACACTTCTGAGAACAGGATCATTAAAATGCTACAAACTCCAAGCATAGTGTACACCTCCAGGATCCAGGCACACTGGAGGAAGTTGCTCTATATTTAACCTTAAGTAATGATTTCAGGTCTGCTACTCTACAGAATTAGCATACCGGTACTGATCCTCATAGTGCAGTACAGTACCGATATTCCTATACTGTACTGTAGCAACATACTGTACCGGAAGCTAAATGATGTGAGGCATGGTACTGTACACAATTAGGACAGTGGTTTTGGTAACACAGTAGTTTGATGACCACTGTTTTTGGTTGAGGCAGTGCTGTGAACTACATGATAGCAAGCTGGGTATTATTTAATTTATTTTTATTTTATGTAGCCTATGACTGTACAGTAGCTTATATATATTTATGTTACTGTAAGGTATATATGGACCCCAGTATGGTCCCCTCTGTACTGTGTGAGTCTGAAATAAAGTATTATTATTATTATAATACTTTGTTGTTTCTGCTTTTCACACAAGGTTATACAGTCAACCCCCAATAAGACCGAGAGATAGGTTCCCAGCAAAGTTAGGTCAAAGCGAATTTGAGCCCTAAATACAGTATAGGCCTACTGTAGGCTACCGGTCATGGTAATAAACGAATTATAACTTCTCATTCATCCTACTCAATTCGTGGTAATCGAATTACTAATATATATATACACACACACACACACAAGGTATGCAAACCTATGCATGTAAAGTATCTTCACGGTATAGCCTACTTCCTTACTTGATTACATATTGTAACATACCACAAATTAACGAGTCGTGATTTAACTGATTTTGGTTCAAATTATAGGCATATGGCCTGATTTAACGTTTTCTATAATAACGCAAACAGCAACGTTTTCTTTAAAATAGCATTTATGAGAAACTTAGAAATATTGAAATTAATAAGTAGCATAGCAATACGAATTATTCTCCCTAATTTACGCTATATCACACATAATAGTAATTGGCGCTTACACAACATCAGAATGCATCTGTGAACGAAGTCTTAATGGAATATGTCACGAAATGACCGAGAATGATGTACGTAGAATTCGAGCAAGGCAAAGGTCTGGTGGCCGTTGGCAACACACTGTGAATAGTATCATACATAGGATAATTTTAACTAGATACCAGCGAGAATCGAAATCCCAATTCAATTGTATTATTTCCGGCTATATGGACAATTTAGGTTATTTCCAATGTTCTCTACTTTAATTTAGTAATATATGAATCATTATGTGATATAGGTAAGACATCCCTTCGTTTTCCATGGGGCTATTATTGGGAAACATATTAGATAAAGTGGCACATTTATCACTCGTCAGTTTGTTCACCATGTTTCGCTTCGTCTCTTATACTTTCGTACGGTAAGATAACTTTGAAATAAACTCCTGACCTCTCAGTTTTACCTAATTTATCGTGTGTGTACTTAAAATATATAGTAAGAATATTCAGATATGCAAACATAGTTGTATGCACAGTTCATTCATTTATTAAATTAAAATTGCACTCTGCTATTATCGATCGATCAGTGACAGGCCCTTCCCTCCCAGTTCAGTTAGTGCCGATACAAATGGCCAGTCCTGTATAGAATCGTGAGGTTCAGTCATAAAGATTCCAGGACGAGCTCCATAGAAAAATGAAAAAAAAATGAAAATGTTTGGCGGGAAGCTTGGCCTTTACAACGGCGCCTCCCTTCATTGACGAAACACGTGCCTTCTTCCTTTCCTCACAGCCACCTCCCTTTCTTCTCTATTGGTCCAAGTATACTGTCTGATGGCGTAATTGGTTTCCAAATGTAAGGATCTTCTAAACAAATGTAGGGATATATTTCTTCCTGTTTTTTTTTGTGTGGCTTTCCCTAAAAGAGGGGAAGCTGATACAAAGGCGTGGCTGGAATAGGAATACCCGGCCGACCCCCATAAGAAGAAGAAGACAGATGAGCCGATTCCCAAATACAATTGTATTTTTCCCGGCTATATGGATTATTTAGGTTATTTCCAATGTTCTCTACTTTCATTTACTAATATATGAATCTTTATGTGATAGGTGAGATATCCCTTCGTTTTCCATGGGGCTATTATTGGGAAACATATTATAGAATATATAGACAAACATAAAAGATAGACAAACCAAACTGAAATTATTACTGATTACGGATTACTGATATTTACTATAGGATGTAAGGTATCTTAAAATAACCCCCTAGAAATACTTTCTCTAAAGTATCTATTTCTTTATCCTCCCCATTTCCCCAGCTAACCTAATCCCACAAGGACCCCAATGGAAATACGCCTAACGGCCTTATTGGGCTATCCTTAGTTGGAATTATGCAAGGCTGGTACATGTCATATTTATAACATACTATGTGGTACCAACTCTGTAAATTGCTAACTGAATAAATATTATTATTATTATTATTATTAAACTGGCACCTCCACAACTAGACAAGGAAAATTAGTTTGACTGAGGGTGGAATTCTGAAAATATAGGTACTCACGGTACTACGCTGACGTCACTATAACCCCTGTGACGTCACGAAATTCACCCCCCCAAAACACAAAATTGCATATATCTCTCTCTATATATATAGAACCCAGCCACCTAATATTTTACATAGGAGTATGGTGTACATTGACGATTCTGGTGATACCAGAGTCAAAATATTGGACGAGCTATGCTCTTTAAAAGACGTCACCGGTTTCCTCCCTATAATAATATAAGAATAATAATATACCCCCTAGACCCACCTTCAAGATAAATGTGTAAATTCTTCGGTAGAACAATGTTCACGGTTCCTCCTAAAATTACAGGCTCGCTATTACTCGGCAGGAAAAAATCGACATCTAAATGACACAAGAGGTCTAAAAATCGCCAAATTGATGGACCAAACGTCATAAAATCGCAAAACTAATGGGGATAAACATGAGGAAGAAGGTGTCCAGAAAAAGTATCCACCTACCCCTTGAAATCTGAAAACTACTGGGGCTAAA
Organism: Paralithodes platypus; assembly: GCA_032716605.1. NCBI lineage: Eukaryota > Metazoa > Arthropoda > Malacostraca > Decapoda > Lithodidae > Paralithodes > Paralithodes platypus. The sequence goes on from CM064507.1 coordinate 134,308, forward strand.
AAAAAAAAAAAAAAAAAAAAAATTGGAATGTGCCTGAGAAGGGTAGTAGATAGCTTGGGGCTTAACATGAGGGTGATGGTTGTAATATATGTCACCCAATGGGAGTGTTGTGGACGGCCAAAAACTGTGTTAGCGTTATTAGCTAATCTAACAACACTATTCTATCATTATTTGCTTATTATTTTTTATATTTTCATCTATAGTTTGCTCCCTAGACTTCTATCAAGCTTAAACAAAAACCCAAGACCCCAAATCAATATACATTTTTACATTTTTCGGTTCCTCCTAAAATTGGGAGGCTCGTTAACACCCCCGAGTGAAACAAAAATCGACATCTAAATGGCAGAAAAGGTCTTAAAATCGCAAACTAATGGGGCTAAACATGAGGCAGAAGGGGTCCAGAAAAAGTAACCACCTACCCTTTAAAATCTGAAAACTATTGGGGCTAAAAAAAAAAAAAAAATTGAGAATTTGCTTGAGTAGAGTAGTAGATAGAATGGGGCTAAACATGAGAGTGAAGGGTATAATATATGTCGCCCAATGGGATTGTTGGGGACGGCCAAAAAGTTTGATAGCGTTATTAGCTTAGTTTAAGCTAATCTAACAACGCAAATACTTATAATTCTCCAGTCAAAAAGAACCACCAAATATTAGTTACCCGTCAATATATACGGGAATATGTTAGTGATTTATAGAACCGTGGGGTATTTATGCTATATTTGCTCCATTTCTTCCTTATTTGTCATTATTTTGATAAATATAGGTGTATGATTTCTTTCTTTATCATAATATATAAAAAATAAATAAAAAAATATAAGAAGTTTTATAGAAACAAATATATAAAAGTGGTTAGTGCGCGGAATTTCTGTGCGAGTATCCTAGGTTAGAATCCATGGAGTAGCCTACCACATGTAGGACTATTCATTAATTTCATAAATTATGTTTATTTGTAAGTTAATTAGTGGATTGGTGATAATATATGTGGCTATATATTAAATAATTATAGAATAAAATTCGTAGGCTATAATTTATAGTGACGACAATTAAATATGAAATAGTTTGCGCGTGATCAACCATTTTCTATAACACTACTTGGCACATTTACTTGGTCATATTATATGGATGGCTAACCTAAACACTTTCAAACATTCACATACAGTAATACATTTATAAGCTCACTCTTAACCCCTTCTGTACCGGCGACGTCTTTCTAAACTTATGCTAGCTGTATTTATACGTTTGTGTGCAATAAAATGTGTGGCAATAAAAAAGGGTGAGATAGTTTGAAGCCTTCTAATTGCTGGAAGCCCTATTTGAATTGAATAACATCGTCTAATAGTAGCTGAAATATAGTTAACACACTTCCATTCACACTTACAATTGTATACCCCTTTAGCTACATCTCTTTACTGAATGGTGACTAATAAAGAAATGAAGAATATTTGTTTTTAACATTTAGCCATTGGCCTATCATATAGACATAATTAGTGATTGTCTATATGCTTGGGAGGGGGGCAATTAAGTAGGGTTTGCCTGAAAACTTCGCTATGTGAATTATATTTATAGGGAACTTGTATTTTAAGTAATATTCGGTAAATAATGCGTGATTTTCATACTACCAGCCGCAACATAGGCTACCAAAATTGGCATATGCATATGCAGGATCCATGATGTCAAATGTCCAAAATGTCAAAGACTGTCTCAATTAACCCTCTGACTTTCATTTTCCTCTCTAACCTGAATAAAATTGTTTATTAAAATTGCCAGAATTAACTGCCAAAATGCGTCATAATCCTCAGGGGTTAAGTTATTAGGCCTACCATTAAACCCTTTTAATAGTACCAGTGACATTGTTTTTTTTATTTCAGGTAGCCTACATTTAGGCGATATATATTAGAGGGATGTATGGTAGATAAAAGGTTTAATTGTGATATGACTGCTTAGCTTAAGAAGCCTCTCTAGGACCCCCCCCCCCCCCCCCCCCACACACACACAATAAATAAATGATTAAACTAACCCACATATTTTCGACCAATATTTTGGAGCAATTCTCGTCTGGTTACTTCAGAATTAAACTAGAATTCCTTTTATGCCACGAAACATATGCCAATGTCAGTCTAGTTCCCGATAGGCTACCCATGCACTTGCTCTTAGAAAATTGCGGGTAAAAGCACTTGTGTAACCGCTTTAACTTACCCAAACACTGCTCACACAATATGAAGCAGGCTGGTAATACATCAAAACATACTTCCATGTTTTAAGACCGCTTCGTCTACAAAGAGTGTGGTTACAGTCTCACGTCCTAAATGGCGGCATTCCAGGCGACCCTGTCATGGGCTGTCTCTGTTGTCAAGTTTTTTGTTTTGAGATCAAACCGCAGTGCCTGACCCCACGTCTTTCTAGGTCTATCCCTACGTGCAGCTCCCCCAATGCTCACAGTCTGGCATTTTTTCACCCAGTTCTGATCATCCATTCTCTCCATGTGTCCAAGCCAACCAAACTGCATGTCGCTGATGGCAACAAATTAATTTTCCTGATCATGCATACAAAGACCTTTTTACTGACTTTCATGATTTGATCAAGCAATTTCAAATTCATAATTTCCTCCGCCTAAGGAATCATCCTTCTAGCCTTTGTATATATCTACTATCACACTTTTCTGCCATGTATCATGATTTTTTTCCTTCTTAATGACAGTTGTTATGCCCTGTTTTTCTACAGGATTAACTTGGGTAATGTGAGTTCTAACTGACTGGGTATAGAAGGCTGCATGCACAAAACAAGGTATGAGGAATAGAGAACACAAAATAAACACACGGTAACAAGACACACGATCACGTTTATTGATGTACACACTTCTGTAGTTTTCTTGATGATGATTAATATGAAGCATAAGAAGGTATGAATACTCGTACAAGACAAATGATAGAATTGAACTACTAGCATTAAGTGGATCTGGATGGAGCCTAGTCTCCCACTTCCAACGTTCAGGTATTAATCTTCTGATCACTGGCTTTATTCACAAGTTTATATACTGGAGACCATAAATGTTACTTAGGCTATAGATTCATATTCACTATTAGATTTATCACTGGTAGCTCTGGTGCACAAGTAGTAGTTCACAGACTAGATTAGACACGCGTATTTTAGAGTACGGGAATTCTAGTAACCTCAGGGGGTACTGATCTAAGTTTTATATTCTTGTATCAGAAACACATAGAACGCGAATCAGTGGCGAACATCAGATATCACTAGGGTTTCACTGCTATGTAATAATATCTGGATATAGGAGTAATTACGAGTTAATATCGCCTGTTAATTAATAAACACTGATACGCTTAGCACTTCCTAATGGAATGGTTATATATGAATTATACTGGGGCAAATATATAGCCACTTCATAGAAATATTAATAAGTGAGTCTCTAAATAGCACGGTAACACTGTAGCACTGATAGAGTGAATCTTGGGTAGTATTTGATTGGTCTGGTCCTGGTTATCTTGCGTCCGTGATGTTGGGGGCTAACGACTGGTTTCGCGGCCGTCCAGATGGTCCATATGTAGGAAGTTCTCAAGACGGATCTCTTGGCGATCGTTGCTGGCTACACTCTTATATACCCTCTGGTTTCTAGACCTGAATCACAGATATTAGGATCTTCCTGACAATCTGGATCGGAATTAACGCCAAGCGCATCTCACGTCGATCGCTCAGCTTCCCGGCCTGTATGAAGGTTATAAGGTGCACGTAGATTTCCTTTACGTGGACAGATCCTTCTATCTAAATCTGCCACGGAGTCTGCCGGCTCTGGAACTCAATTCTCAGGAACAAACAAATAGAGCTAGAGGTCAACTCAAGGGACCAACCACTGGTTGGTGTCTATCTTTCAACTGATTTTACTGGGGGCTGGAGCTTGGTTTATAGGTTCGGTTTTGGACCCTGTAGGCAATAGGGATCTCGAGTTTTGATGGACTTATTTGAGCTCTCAATTGATACGGGAACTAGGTAAGGTGGTGATTACTGTTGTGGCACATGGCTGTATGGAGCCTTCATAATGTGAGATAACTGAGCCTTAGTAAGAGGTACTATTTTGGCTATACTGGAAGTATTTAGGGGAGAGAGACTGGATCTACTTTGCGAGGAGGTTTGGGGACATCTTTGATAGGAGCGTCTCTCTTAGATTGCTCAGTTTTCATTCTATGGTATAGCTGAGGTGCTAATTTGGTTATCGGAGTATGCAAGAAAGGTTAATGGGTTATTGTGGGTTAATAGAGGTTAGTAATAATAATAATAATAATAATATTAATAATACTTTATTTCAGACTCACACAGTACAGAGGGGACCATACTGGGGTCCATATATACCTTACAGTAACATAAATATATATAAGCTACTGTACAGTCATAGGCTACATAAAATTAAAAGAAATTAAATAATACCCAGCTTGCTATCATGTAGTTCACAGCACTGCCTCAACCAAAAACAGTGGTCATCAAACTACTGTGTTACCAAAACCACTGTCCTAATTGTGTACAGCACCATGCCTCACATCATTTAGCTTCCGGTACAGTATAGGAATATCGGTACTGTACTGCACTATGAGGTTCAGTACCGGTATGCTAATTCTGTAGAGTAGCAGACCTGAAATCATTACTTAAGGTTAAATATAGAGCAACTTCCTCCAGTGTGCCTGGATCCTAGAGGTGTACACTATGCTTGGAGTTTGTAGCATTTTAATGATACTGTTCTCAGAAGTGTTAAGGCGCTGAATGAATTTATATGTTAGCTTTCTAATGAGTGATTGGTAACAGTGTAAGTTCATATAGGCACATAGCGTACTGTCTTGTACTCTCATATTTTGAGAGCTCCAGAAACATTTTCATGATATTGTGATATGAGATACAGTACTTAGTCTATTCACTGTTATTTTCTTATAGTTCCACCATAGTTGTGCTGTATACATTGGTGAGCAGTAGGAGTTGAACAATGTTATTTTTGTATCCCATGTGCACATATGAAATTTTCTTAATATTGAATTTCCCTGCATGTAAAGTTGCCTTCGCTGACGACCCATATCCTCATCATCTGAGCGATCACTTGAAATATAGTGTCCTAGATACTTTACTTTACTTACTTCTTCTATAATTTCTTCATACAAATGGAATTTAGGTAGCTTTGATTTCAATAGAAGGTTAGATTTAAATACAGTATTATGATATTGCTTTTTATAGGATTAAATTTGACTGAATGTTCGATTCCAAATTTTTCACATACTCTTAATAATTTATCCAGTCCTGCCCCAGAGGGCGCGATTAAGGCTAGGTCATCAGCATAAATGAGATGATTTACAATGGTGCTGCCAATACAGCACCCAGTGCGAGTCTTGTTCAGCTCCAGACTAAGATCATCCATGTAGATGTTGAAAAGATACGGAGACAATATCCCCCCCTGCCTAACACCATTGGTTACGGCGAAAGAGCCTGACAGGATGTTGCCCCATCTTACACACATTTTTTTATTAGCATACCAGAAAATAAGTATCCTAACAATATAGCTAGGCACTCCCCTGTTAACTAATTTTTCAAATAAGGTTTTGTGACACACCCTATCAAAAGCCTTACTTGCATCAAGAAAACAAGAGAAAATTGAGCTATTTAGTTTGTTGTATGTATCAATCACTTCTTTCAGCACATATATGCATTGGTCTGTGCCGTGATTTTTCTTAAAGCCAAACTGATTGCTGCTGGTGACAATATATGCAGACATTCTTTCTAGCATTATCATTTCAACTACCTTACTCACCACACTAGCAAGTGCTACTGGGCGGTAGTTGTCTTTAGCTGTAATTTTACCTGATTTATCTTTAATGAAGAATCTATGAATCTAAGAATCTAAGAATCAAAGAATCTATGTACAGTGTGCGATATTAGATTCAACAAAAGGAGTCCAACATCACAATGTAGTATTTGTAATGAAACAGCACACGATCGATGTTCTTATGTTAACAGCAGAAAAGAAATGGAATGCGATAAATGCAGGGAACTAGCAATTACCCACTCCACCAACTCTACATTACCCACAGCATTACCATTAACCTCTGAAGTGCGCATGGGGGTAATTGGAAACGTCCCCCTGTGCTGACGTATTTGAGGTGTTTCCGTCACTAAAATATTCATTGTGCCATTAATAGCATTAATACTTATCCATATGCGCCTATTATGGGTTGATTATAAAGGTATTAACCTGAAACAACAATAAAACGAGTGAAAACAGCGTTTGGATGGTCAAAATCGGAGATATAGCCCGCGAGTTGTATAATGTATGGGTGAGGCAATCTGCTTTCCCGCCAATTTCCCCCAAGGCCACTGAGACACAGTCGATCGATACTCTCTCTCTCTCTCTTGCACTCGCTTGCTATCAGTGATGACCACACCCTCCAATCGGATTTCTAATGTTAGCACGAAAATATACCTCAGAATAAGGGAATAACAGGGAAAATAGGTGATAACTGAAGGAGAGGAGGAAAGTGGGGAAGGAGGGGAGGTAGAGGACTGAGATTTTGCATGGCTCAGGGGCCAAAAAAAAATAAATAAATATTTTTTTTTTTTTTTTTTTTTTTTTTTTCGATGTCAAAAGTTGATTTTTTTTTTCTCTGACTCTTAAGAGTCTCCCCGCAGTGCGCCGGGGGAACTCTTAAGAGTCTCCCCGCAGCTCCCGGGTTAATACCACAGATATCGACGACCCAAGTAGCACAACATGCAACAAGAACAACAATAAAAACAGGTAGCACTCGTAAATACATCTACAGGGAGGCAGCATCAACGGACAATGATAACAACAACAACAGCAAACAACCACAGCCCGACCGCGAGTATCCCCTACTCTCTCCCGCACAAACAGCTGATCGACGCGGACCAAACCACACCTCCAGACGTATGATAAACAGTAAGAAAAAACTATGTATAGTCTGTAATATTGGTTTCAACAATAGGAGTTCACTTTTACAATGCAACAGTTGTAATGAAATTGTTCATAACCGATGTACTTACGTTAACAGTAGAAACAAAGTTGAATGTGTTAAATGTAGGAACTCAGCTGTACAACATCGCGAAACCATTTGTTTTATTTGTGAATCACTCATAACACGACGTCAGAAGATCCAAAACTGTGTAAAGTGTAAACAGGTAGCTCACATGAAGTGCATCTCTAAGAAGATCAACAGTGAAGAACGGGAATTCCTTTGCAATAAGTGTGCCTTGCATTCATTACCGAATATTAATGTAAATGATCCAAGTAATAACAACTCAGAATCCAGCCAGGACACATTCAAAATCAAAGATGAATACAGAGTGTTCACCAACAAAGGGCTCCATCTTATCCACATTAACGCCAGATCAATGTACCATAAATTGTCAGAAATAAACTTGTTAGCTAATAAGGCCAAAGCTTCAATAATTGCAATTACAGAAACCTGGCTGGATTCAAGTATAAACGATGGTGAAATAAACATTCAAGGTTTCAACATGGTTAGGAATGATCGCAATAGGCATGGGGGAGGAGTATGTCTATATGTAAAAAACAACCTCGCACACACAACTAGGACCGACCTCCATGTAGAAAATCACGAAGCCCTGTGGATCGACCTACACCTGCCGAGGACAAGACCCATCACAATTGGGGTATGCTATAGGCCACCAGCCGACACACAATTCTTGACCAAATTTGAACGAACTTTGTCATCGCTAGACCCTCGGAATGAATCCATCATACTAGGGGATTTTAACATGTGTTACAAACAACGAAATGATAGGCTTGTACGAGAATATAGGCATATACTGACAATGCACAATCACAAACAACTCATCACAACCCCCACACGTATCTCTGAGAACACTGCCACAATATTAGACCACATAAACTGTAACAGAGAGGACAAAATATCCCAATCAGGGGTTATACAGACTGGGATAAGTGATCACTTCGTCACATATTGCACACGGAAAACCACAAAAATTACCCTAGAGAATCACAAGATTATCAAAACAAGGTCACTCAGAAACTACAATAAGGAAACATTTCTGGACATTTTATGGAATACAGACTTGTCTCCAGTGTTTGGAAGTACAAACGTTAATGACGCATGGGTTGGCTTCAGAACCATCATCACAAACATCCTAGACGAAATAGCTCCTCTGAAAGACATACGAATTAAAGCAAGGTCAGACCCATGGATCAACAATGACATACTACACCATCTGGAACACAGAGACAATCTGTTAAAAAGGCTAGCGAAACATAGACAGGATCAAGGTCTGAAACATGAGGTCAACAGGGCCAGGAATAAACTAAGTAGGAAAATGAAATCAGCGAAAATAATTATTTTCACAATAAGGCAGAGGAATATCAGAATAACCCAAAGAAACTATGGAGGCACCTAAAAACAACAGGCTACAGCAACAAGACAAGGGATTCGTCTAACACTAATATTGCTCTCACCATTAATGATCAGGTTTGCCACGATAAACGACAAATTTCAACCTACTTCAACTCCTTCTTCACTTCCATAGCAAACACACTTGCACAGAACCTACCTCAACCTCTCAATAAATACACGACAACAACGGCCACCTTTCGTAATTTCTACAGAGATAAAGACATACACCCGAACACATTTAGATTGCAAAATGTTACACCAAAATACACTTTTGACGAGCTGTCTAACCTAAATGTACATAAGAGCACAGGACCAGACAAAATTCCTGCCAAATTTCTACGAGATGGAGCCATTGGTATAGCAGGCCCCCTAACCCACATCATCAACTTGTCAATTAACACCAACACAGTACCTGCTGAACTGAAGGAAGCTATTGTAACCCCTCTATTCAAGAAAGGAAATAAACTAGAAGTTGGCAACTACAGACCAGTTAGCATATTATGTATTGTATCTAAAATCCTTGAAAGAGCGGTATACACCCAAATTGAACACTACCTCAAACAAAATGATCTATTCTATAAGTTTCAATCAGGTTTCAGATGCATGTACTCGACAGACTCCTGTCTCATCCACTTAACGGATCACATTCGTAAAGAAATTTCTAAAGGTAACTACACCGGTATGGTTCTTCTTGATCTACAAAAAGCGTTTGACACAGTAGACCATGATATCCTATGTAATAAACTACAAGCTATGGACATAGGGTCTGTGAACTGGTTTAAATCTTATCTTAGTGGTAGAACCCAAAGAGTCAAAATTGATGATAATATATCTGATCCTATGCCAATTAACTGTGGGGTCCCGCAGGGAAGCATCCTTGGTCCCTTACTCTTTCTCTGTTATGTGAACGACATGGAACTGAGCGTCTCATGTAAATTATTACTGTATGCAGATGACAGCGTGCTTCTGGTTTCAGGAAAAGACCCAATAAGTATTGCCGCTTCACTTTCCAAAGAACTAGCATCATGTAGTGAATGGCTAGTGGACAATAGACTATCTCTTCACCTGGGCAAGACGGAAGCCATCTTATGTGGAACAAAACGCAAACTGAAAGACATTGTGGGCTTCTCGGTCAACTGTAATGATATTCCTATAACAACAGTGTCACAAGTTAAATATCTCGGACTGAAACTGGATGCGAGTTTGTCAGGTGAAACAATTTTGGAATCTATCCTGAGTAAGTGTAGAGCACGTATAAAATACCTGTATAGACAGGTGGGATGCTTGCCCGCGGCGACCAAAAAGACCCTCTGCCAAGCGCTTGTTCAATGTCATTTTGACTATTCTGTGTCATCCTGGTACTCTGCATCATCTAAATCAGCACAGCACAAACTTCAGGTCACTCAAAATAAAATGGTTAGGTTCATGCTGAACCTAGGACCCAGATCACATGTTGGCCAGGAACAACTTCAGTCACTAGGTATGCTCAATGTCTCTGACAGGGCCAAACAAATCAGGCTAACTAATGCCTTCAAAATTTTCTATGACAGAGCTCCAGAGTATCTAAAGAATGATTTTGTTAAAGCAAATGAGAGGAGTGGACATAATACAAGAAACAGGATGTTTAATTTTAAGGTCCCGAGAATCCAAGGACAGGGTAAGCAAACATTCTTCTTCACTGCCATCAAAGACTGGAACGACCTACCCCAGTCAGTCCGTGAAAAGAGAACACTGTATTCCTTCAGACGTAGCCTGAAGCAACACCTGAACCGGACAGCTGCGAGAAGGGAGCACCAAACTTATGTCTACTACTAAATACGACATAAGAGATAGACAAACCAAACTGAAATGATTACTGATTACGGATTACTGATATTTACTATAGGATGTAAGGTATCTTAAAATAACCCCCTAGAAATACTTTCTCTAAAGTATCTATTTCTTTATCCTCCCCTTTTCCCCAGCTAACCTAATCCCACAAGGACCCCAATGGAAATACGCCTAACGGCCTTATTGGGCTATCCTTAGTTGGAATTATGCAAGGCTGGTACATGTCATATTTGTAACAAACTATGTGGTACCAACTCTGTAAATTGCTGACTGAATAAATATTATTATTATTATTATTATTATTATAATGACAGGAACAAGTATTACGGATATCATAGACTCCGGCAGGACACCATGCGTAAATAGACTGGTGATGCAAGAACTAAGTTTATCTATTAACAACTTATCTGCATATTTAAGATGTTCTGCATATATACCATCCAGCCCACAAGCTTTGTTTAGGTTAAGTTTTCTTATGGCATTCTCAAGATCACTTTCAGTCACTTTAATGTCTTCATAATTACTATCTTTCACATATTGAATTGCACCATTAGTAGACCTTTGGTTTACACTGTTAAGTAGTTCCTTAAAATGAGTTTTCCATAAGTCAGCAATGTTCTCTTCACCCGTAACCCCCTCAACACTGACAGGTAATGGTGTGTTACAATTTTGCATGGATCTGATGTCCTTCCAAAAACAGTTAGTATCCTTTTCTGCCAGACTCTTTGCAAGGGCTTCCTTCCTTAATTGATTTTCATTTTGCTTAATAAATCTAATGGCATATTTGGTCCTAGCCTTTGCTCTTTTGTGAAGTTCAAATATAGGCCCCTGTCTAGGCTGACCTACTTCAAGCCAATGAGACCTAGCATCTCTGGAGGCCTGATACAGGTCAGCCACATAGTCTTGCCAACCTGGCTTATTGAATGAGGACTTATATTTATGGCTATTAAAAATACTTTCCCCCGCTTTTGATAAAGAATCTATTATACTATTGTAAAATTTAATAATGTCCTTTCTGTGTTGTGCATCACTACATTTTGGATCCCTGCATTGTGCTACACCATTACCATCATATTGCACCCTATTTAATAAGTCCTTGGTTTTATCACAGTACATTTGGCACTCTTCATTTGAGATTACATTCCATGGAACTTTTGCCTTGATGCTATTGCTAGTTTCTGTTATTTCCGGTGCTTTATTAATTTGGATTGTTAATTCTATAGGTATGTGGTCGTCATCCGTAATGACGTATCTTATGGCCATTTCTGAGATAGAGTCATGAAAGTCAGAGCTAGAGATTGCATGATCAAGCCACGACCTGGTCTCCCATGCTTCACTAACATATGTATAGCTATTTTCTGGAAGCAGGTTTTTGGAGGACAACATTAAACCTTGCTCCTCACAAAACCTTAACATATGTTTAGCAAACATGGAACCACCCAACTCGTGAGGGGTAGCATTCCAATCACCTACCACTGAGTAACACGTTATCTCTAATTCAGAAATTAGGCCACCAAGCTCCCCTAACTTTTCCAAATAAAGTTCTTCATTTTCTGCACACTGATACGGTAAGTAAACACAAAATATTGCAAATTTTCTGTGTCCCACTTCCAGCTGTATTCCCGCACACCAGCTTAAATTTGTCTCAATGGTTTTAATTACACTATCTAGGCACAATTCCACATTATTGCAACTCTCCCTTGGGGGTGACCTGCCACAATACCATCACGTGTGTCCGTAGTGGAGACCCCGTACCCATGGAAATCTTTATCTAATATGTTCAAATTACCTAAGTCCTGTTTTGTGTACCAGGTTTCCTGAAGGCAGACTATGTCACTGGTCCTTAATGTAGATACGATGTCAGGTCGCAACAGGAGATTCCTCTTTGTTTTGGGGAGTCCTCTGCAATTGTATGAAGTTACTTTTATACTTGCTGCTGTTGTTGGTATCTCCTCCATTACTGCGAGTTGGATAGTGGTGTGCGATGCCTCCAAGTCCCAGAAGCCTCTGCACTGTCCTCATTGGGATATTGTCTTGGTTCTCTGTACCAGATGACATATGCATCTTCTGGCCACAGGTCAGGATTAATGAAAACATCTGGATCTGGACATTCGCTAGTTATACAAAAGGAGGCACAGGTAGTGGACCTGGAGAGGGTGGTCAGCTGTCTTACCTCTATATTTATATGTAGATTATCAGCCAAGTATATCTTGAGATTCTCAGCAGTAACACTAGGGTTGAATCCTGTGGCAAACACCCTAGCTAGTCGGGGCCTTTTTATGGTATTGAGGCCAGTATTCTTGCCCCTACCTTTAATTCCTGGCTGGTATCTCGGTCTAGGGTGAACCTGCTCGCCTTCCCTAGAGTAGCGAGGCTTGCCATTCACCCATTTGACCATAGTCCATGGGTTTTCCCTTGCATTGGCTCCTTCATTTGGTTCAGTTTGTGTAGGTAAATTTGAGGATGGTGTAGCTGGCACTGTATTATCTTCTCTCGTTGCCGACGATAGAGATTGCTGTTGTGTTCGGTGTTGTTGCTGTTGTGGTCGCTGCTGCTGCCACACCTGGTGTTGCCTTTGATATGAATGCTGCTGCTGGGTTCGTTTGGATTGTTGTAGTTGTCGCTGGTGTTGTTGCTTTTGTTGATGCTGCTGCTGCTGCTGCACCTGCTGTTGTTGCTGCTGCACCTGCTGTTGTTGCTGCTGCATCTGCTGTTGTTGCTGCTGCACCTGCTGTTGTTGCTGTTGCACCTGCTGGTGCTGCTGTTGTTGTGGTTGTTGCTGCTGCTGTTTTTGTTGCTGTTGTTGTATGGGTTGCTGTTGTTGCTGGGGCTGTTGTGTTTGGAGTTGTTGCAGCTGTTGCTGTTGTAATTCAGCCTGCTGTTTCTGGGGGTGGTGTTGTAGGCCTATGGGTGGTTTTTGTTGTAGATGCTGCTGCTGTTGTTGTTTCACTTGTGCCTGTGGTTGAGGTGGAGCGTTAGTAGTGATTTTCTAACTTATTCACTCTGTCAGCTACATTTGAAACCACACTGCTTATGTCCACTATGGTTTCTTTTTGACCTGTGGTACACTCTCTCAGTAATTTAACTTCCATTTGGGTCTTCTTGATTTCACTAAGTAGCACTGACACATCTATCCTATCAAATTGTATAGGTGGTAGGTCCTTTAGGTCCATGGCCACGAGAGTGGGTAAGCCCACAGCCTTACTCTCTTGTAGCAATTTAATAATGTCTTTAATGTTCTCAGCACTTTTGTTTGCACCAACTCGCTTAATATTTCGATAATTGTTATCTTCACTAGTACCAATAAGATCGAACACTCTGTTCTTGGGTGCCACAATTTTATCTTCATCATAAAAGGGCACACAAAGCTGCACAATACTGTCTGTAGGTAGACTATCTATTTTATTTGATATAAAGCATAACAGTTCGTTGATTTCAAGGCCATCACTATTTCGTCCCTGGGTTGAGATTGTCCCACCTCGCCCCGTCATCACCCAGATGACCAGGGGGGCAGATATTCCACTTCAGTTTTCACTCACTTGTGGACTATTCACTAACACTGTATATGTTCCACCACATTCTCTGTGCATTCATTGTGGAGTTTGATACGTTGTTTGCTCTGTGTAGTGTTGACATAGGGTATATATGTTGATAACTTGGAGCAGCAGTTTACCCAAGGGTAGGAGAGTATGTAGAAGAAAGGATAAAGGTGTTAGTCATACATGGTTAGTTCATTGATAGGGAGAATTACTGTGCTACCTGGCAATGACCCGGATGTCAAAACAGGGGTCAGGTATACCTCCGCAGGGGTAGGGGTCTCCATCCTCGGGTGGGTGAAAGGGGTAGGTGCGCGTCCTCTCTCTGTGATGGTCGTCCGGGCGGCTGTGGCTGGGGGCTTGCCATATTACAAGTGTTTGTAATAACCCTCTGTTTATGAGACAGATATGTGGGTGTTCGTAATACCAAAACCGAAGGTGCCTTGACCAGCTGGTTTAATTGGTTGGGTTGTTAATTGCATGGTTTGTTGGATGTGGTGGAGACTGGGTTGCTAACTCTGCCACATTTATCTGGAAGTATGGCAATAGAAGTTAGTCACTGGCGAGGCGGCTAGCCTCGCACTGACGATCATTTGGTACAGGGTTGTGAATGGGTTGTGAGGGAATAGATGGCATGCAAAGGGTTAGTAAAGTTCTGATGGTGTTCCTTCCTACTGGGGGAAGGTAGGCTGGATAGGATCGAGTATATATACAAAAGGTTTGAGAATGTTAGTAACGGAAAAGTTAAGGATATTCAGGGGGTATGGTGGAGAGGCTAGGTTAGGAGGGAGTGGAGGAGCGTGGGGGTTAACGAGAGGGAGAGGGTTAAGGGGGGCTACGTGGAAGTTTGACCCTAAGGTCTCTGGGCGTAGGGGTGGCATTAGGCTACAGTTGGTATCTTAGACTAGGGGTTACCGACAGGGAAGGTAGGGTAATCAAACGCTACCGGGGGATGAGCAATAGGTGGTGGTATATGAGTCTGGAAATTATAGAATCATGTGGACTGTGGGGAAGATGAGGTTAGCTGTAGGTGTGTGCTTGACTGTGGATAAAAGTAGAGAAAAACATAGTGTACTATTACTCGTCAATACGAGGGGTTATGGACACTATTAGTCGACACAATTTCTTGCTGATCTAGTTGTCCCTGGGAACTGCGTTTTCTATGAAATATATACCAAAGAAAGCGGCAGTTCGTAGGGGTAGCTTCGTTATTGTTTCGTGGTAGATATGCGTCGAGACAATGGTAAAACAGGGTTATCTATACAATCTCTGGTTAGAATTGGGCAATACAGGAACAATGGAATTTCCTATACCATCTCGTCTGTGCAGGAATATAGTTACTGGATTGCTCGCGGCATCTTCAGTCGTGAGATCTGGTAAGATAGGGCAGGCGTAATGGTTGCATGAGGGTGTACCCGTGGGTATTATAGTTTCTTATCAATTATGACATGGGGGTTAATGTTATTACTTCTCGGATGGAAGAACATGCATAGATATTTGGGGGCGGTTGGTCTTCAGAAACTTAGTCTGGCAAGACAGGGGTTACCATATTACTTCTCGGATGGAAGAACATACATAGATTTATGGGGGCGGTTGGTCTTCAGAAACTTAGTCTGGCAAGACTAGGTATTTTAGGGTATGTTGATATTGATATCTTAACTTAGGGACAGGGCATGGGTGTATTAAATTAAGGTGTATTCATGTTCATCATCATGTAGGTAGAGTCTGGCGGGTAAGAGGTGTAGGACACGAGGGGTAGTGGATACGCGAGGTGGGGGAAGGGTCAGTGGTTAGAAGCGATAGGCAGGTGTGGTTTGGAGCTGCTTAGCCCTGCGGGCTTCGGCCTGTCTGAACTGGTTGGCTTGGTCACCTGGTCCTTTCGTTCTGTGGGCCTTTCCTTTGGGTGTCTCTGTTCCCATTTCTTTGTTGTTCTCGCTCGTGGCTTCCGTGGTGGGCTTCTCGTTCTGGGGCATTTTATATATAGTTAGTGGATAAAACAACGGGAGGTTAGAGACATAGAATTGCTAGAATTGGGGGGGGGGGGGGACTATGATTGTTATATAACTAAATACAGGGCTGACGTAATCACGATCTGATTCGGTGTGAAGAGGCAAGGGTTAGATCGCCTTGAACCTACACAATGAAAGTATTATAGCCTGTATGGTGGTTACATAATTAAATACATACTTAGGTGGTACATCAAAAATATCAGTGAGTAAAGTATTGTGGTTTGTATATTAGAAGACTGTGATTGAGAGACGTATAAATGGAGGTGGTATTAGGAAGGTTGGGAATATATATAGTTAGTGGATAAAACAACGGGAGGTTAGAGACATAGAATTGCTAGAATTGGGGGAGACTATGATTGTTATATAACTAAATACAGGGCTGACGTAATCACGATCTGATTTGGTGTGAAATGGAAGCTAAGGTGTCTTAGATCGCCTCGAACCTACACAATGAAAGTATTATAGCCTGTATGGTGGTTACATAATAAAATACATACTTAGGTGGTATATCAAGAATATCAGTGAGTAAAGTATTGTGGTTTGCCTCGAACCTACACAATGAAAGTATTATAGTCTGTATGGTGGTTACACAATTAAATACATACTTAGGTGGTACATCAAGAATATCAGTGAGTAAAGTATTGTGGTTTGTATATTAGAAGACTGTGATTGAGAGACGTATAATATGTGGAATGAATTGGGAGAGAGAGAGAGACCAAATCGGGAATGGAAAAGGGACCGGGGATCTCGTTGGGGATGGGGGTTTCGCTCTCAGGATTTTCGTTCCTGTGGCTCGTTAGGGTTGGAGGTTTCGCTCTCAGATTTTTCGTTCCTGTGGTATTTTACTATTTATGAATGTAAAATGTAAAAATATATTGTAACATTACCAAACTATTGATATAAATACAGGTCTACCCGCATACACAGGATTATGCCTACCAAGCATTCTACAACCTCCGAAAAGTTCAAAATATTTCCTCATATATGCTCCAAATATAAAACATAATCACGCAAACTTGTAGATTGAGTCATATTGAAATATAAGTGTCGATATAAATCCATATTACTCTAAATTATTGGTGAAACAGCACAATATAAACGATCATTTAGTGCCGAGGTAACGACAGGGGCTCTGTCAGGATATAGCCTATATTTTGCGAAAAACTTCCTCATAGCTACTTATATAAGCTTCACACGCAAAACATAGCAACATTAACGTATAGATTGGGTCCTATTACACAAAGTTTGTCAATATCAATCCATATTATTCTAAAGTTTAAGTGAAACCACTGTTATATAGCCTACGCCACGGCGATTGGTATGAATCGAAAAAGGTCAAAATATATATTTCCTCATATAAGCTTCAAATGTAAAAAAAAATTACACTAACGTGTAGTTTGAGTCATATTGCATTATAATTGTAGATGTAAATTCATATTACTATACATTACAGTATAGGTGAAACGGACCAATATAGGCTAAGGTCGGACATTGTTATTGTTGTGTCGGAGACTCACGCAGCCAGGACGCTTGGCGTGTGTGATAGAATTTGCCGGCGCTACTGACTGGAAACTGAGACTGGAGATTGGAGAATGACGAGAATTTGGCCCAGCGTGATGCCCGCTAAATTTAACCCACCTCCACCTGTTCCGTCCACATAGGTAGTCAAAGCTCGCGTGCTGATTGGCTGAGAGGGGGACCATGGCGCTCTCTCATTGGTCAAGTACCCCCCAACCCTGTACCCCCTCCCGGTAGTTATCAGCCACCACCCAACCCTATTATCGCATTTAAATAAAAGTAATATGTCAATATCAAGTATAAATATACAGAAAGTATGTATTTTGTATATTTGTATTTCTATATTGACAGCTAACTTGAATTTAAATGCGATAGTAGGTAAAATACCACAGGAACGAAAAACCTGAGAGCGAAACCTCCAACCCTAACGAGCCACAGGAACGAAAATCCTGAGAGCGAAACTCCCATCCCCAACGAGATCCCAGGCCCCTTTTCCATTCCCGATTTGGTCTCTCTCTCTCCCTCTCAATTCATTCCACATATTATACGTCTCTCAATCACAGTCTTCTAATATACAAACCACAATACTTTTAAAATGCCCCAGAACGAGAAGCCCACCACAGAAGCCACGAACGAACACCACACAGAAACACCCAAAGGAAAGGTCCACAGAACGAAAGGACCAGCTGACCGAGCCAGCCAATTCAGACAGGCCCAAGCCCGCAGGGCTAAGCAGCTCCAGGCCGCACCTAGATACCCCTTCTAAACTGACCATTTTTCCACACCTCATGTACACTACCCCCTCGTGTCCTACACTTCTAACTACAAAGATGATGAACAGGAATATACATTCATATTAAAAACACCCATGCCCTGTCCCGACGTTGAGCCAATGCCAACACATCAGACAGCCATAATTATATCTATGTATGTTCTTACATCCGAGAAGTAGATGTTATATATCTTAGAAGTTAAAACACCCATGCCTGTCCCTAGACCTTGTATATCATTTCCCATGACGAGTATAGATATATGTAACCCGTGCTCAGTCGCCCCCTTGCATTGTTCCTCTAGTAACTAAGTGTCTCTATAATATTAACTGCCACCAGTATGGATACGACAGCGGCACTGTCCTTGTGTCGTATTGTGCCAAGTACAGATCAACCAGGTTTCATCACCTTATTAGGACGACGACTATAATGTCGTCGTTCATCGATGTATGCCATCCTTAGTTTAAGTATTAATATTAACATTCCCTAACATCTTGTCTTGCCAGACTAAGCTTCTGAAGACCCATCGCCCCATAAATCTATGTATTCAATCCTTAGGTTAAGTATTTTTATCCGCCATTGTGTTCACCTTTTTCCATTTACTTTTCCACAATTGTCATACGTCTTCCCCTTGCCTCCTTCGTATCCACAGTACACACTACGCCAATTTACTTCGTGTCATACACCTCTTAACCCAACCAGAGATTGTATAAGATAACCTTGTTACCAGTATCTGTCATAAGTACCCCGAAACAATAACTAAGTACCCCTACGAACTGCCGCTGTTGTTGGTATATATATATTTCATAGAAAACGCAGTTCCCAGGGCCAACTAATAGTATCCATAACCCCTCGGACTGATCACATAACTCTATCTTTTCCAGACTCATATACCACCCCATAGTTGCATTACCCGGTAGCATTTGGCTAACGTATTCTACTGCCTTTTCAAACTTCCATATCAACTGCAGCCTAATTCCACCCCCACGCCCAGAGACCTTAGGGTCAAATTCCCCTATAGCCCCCCTGCACTGCTCCCCTCTCATTATAAGACCCCGCGCTTCTCTACTCTTGTCCGACCTAGCCTCTCTCTCATACCCCTTGAAGATCCTTGAATTGCCCGTTGCTAACGCTCTGCAACCTTTTATATATATACTCCTATCCAGCCTACCTTCACTTAGTAGGCCAGAACAACATTAGAACTTTACTAGCCCATTGCATGCCATCTATTCTATTACAACACATTCACAACCCTGCACCCAATGGTCGTCGGTGCGAGGCTAGCCGCCTCGCCAGTAACTAACTTCTATTGCCATACTTCCAGATAAATGTGGCAGAGTTAGCAACCCAGTCTCCACCACATCCAGCAAACCCTACAATTAACAACCAGCCGAGTAAAACCAGCTAGCCAAGGCACCTTCGGTTTTGGTATTAAGGACACCCACATCTGTCTCATACACAGAGGGTTATTACAAACACTGGTGATATGGCAAGCCCCTAGCCACAGCCGCCGGACGACTATCACAGAGAGAGGGCGCCCAGCTCCCCCTTTTTGCCCACCCGAGGAGGGAGACCCCCACCCCCGCGGAGGTATACCTGGCCCCTGTTTTGACTTCTGAGTCATTGCCAGGTAGCACAGGAATTCTTCCTATCAATGAACTAACCATGCATGACTAACACCTTTACTAACCTCTATTAACTCACAATAAACCATTTACCTTTCTTGCATACTCTGATCACTAAATTAGCACCTCAGCTATACCATAGAATGAAGATTGAACAATCTAAGAGAGACGCTCCTATCACAGCTGTCCCCATCCTCCTCGCAAAGTAGATCCAGTCTCTCTCCCCTAAATACTTCCAGTATAGCCAAAATAGTACCTCTTACTAAGGCTCAGTTATATGAAAATATAAAGGCTTCCTATAGCCATGTGCCACAACAGTAAATACCATCTTACCTAGTCCCCATATCTATTGAGAGCTCAAATAAGTCCATAAGACTCGAGATCCCTACTGTCTACAGGGTCCAGAACCGAGCCTATAAATCTAGCTCCCGCCCCCAGTCAAATCAGTTGAAAGCTAGACACCAACCAGTGGTCACTACCCTGCAGTTAACTTCTAGCTCTGCCCTTGTGTTGTTCCGGAGTTGAGATCCCAGAGCCGGCAGACTCCGTGGCAGATTTGGATAGAAGGACCTGCCCATGTATTTGAGAACTTCACACATATGGACCCCCTGGACGGCCGCGGAACCAGTCGTTAGCCGCCAACATCATGGACGCAAGATAACCAGGACCAGACCCATCAGATACTACTCAAGATTCCCTCTATCAGTACTAGGCCTACATGTTACAGTGCTGTTTAGAGATTCACTAATTAATATTTCTACGAAGTGGCTATCTCTTTGCCCCAGTATAATTCATATAACCATTCAATTAGGAAGTGCTAAGCGTATCAGTGTTCATTATTTAACAGGCGATACTAACTCTCGTAATCAACCATATACCCAGATATTATTACCTAGAAGGAAACCCTAGTGATATCTGAATGTTCGCCCACTGATTTGCGTTCTATGTATTTCTGAGACAAGAATATAAAACTTAGATCAGTACCCCCTGAGGTTACTAGAATTCCCGTGCTCTAAAATACGCGTGTCTATTCTAGTCTGTGAACTACTACTTGTGCACCAGAGCTACCAGTAATAAATCTAACAGTGAATATGATTCTATAAGTAACATTGATGGTCTTCGGTATTAATAAACCTGTTGAATTAAAGCCAGTGATCAGAAGATTAATACCTGAACGTTGGAAGTGGGAGACTAGGCTCCATCCAGATCCACTTATGCTAGTGTTGTTCGATTCTATTATATTGTCTTGCACGAGTATTCTGCAGTGGTATATAAATAAACGTGATTGTGTAACTTGCTACCATGTGTTTCTTTGTGTTCTCTATTCCTCATATCTTGTATTGTGCATGAAGCCTTATATACCCAGTCATTTAGAACTCACATTACCCAAGTTAAACCTGTAGAAAAACAGGGCATAACAACTTTACTCACTGATATTCTTGATGTACCACCTAAGTATGTATTTAATTAGGTAACCACCAAACAGGCTATAATACTTTCATTGTGTAGGTTCGAGGCGATCTAAGACACCTTAGCCTCCATTTCACACCAAATCAGATCGTGATTACGTCAGCCCTGTATTTAGTTATATAACAATCAGTCCCCCCCAATTCTAGCAATTCTATGTCTCTAACCTCCCGTTGTTTTATCCACTAACTATAGATTCCCAACCTTTAACCACGACTCTATACACCCGATAACCCTATGCCAGTTATTGTATTGATTTAGGCCTGTTAATTCGGATAAACTCACTATGACCAATCTGCAGACGATTATCAGGAGATGCAGGAAAGCTACCTCGTATCTCCCTTTCCATGACGAGTATAGACATATGTACCCCCGTGCTCAGTCGCCCCCCCTTGCCTTGTTCTTCTAGTAACTAAGTGTATATATAATATTAACCGGAGTATGCCACCAGTATTGATACGACATAGCGGCACTGTCCTTGTGTCGTATTGTGCCACGTGCATACCAACCCGGTTTCATCATCTTATTAGGACGACGGCTATAATGTCGTCATTCATGCATGAATTCAATCTTTAGGTTAATTATCTTTTATCCGCCATTGTGTTCATCTCTTCCATTTACTTTTCCACAATTGTTATACGTCTTCCAATCACCTCCTTCGTATCCACAATCCACACTACTCTACTTTGCTTCGTGACCCTATGCTCAGTGGTACCCTGTTTTGGGTCATCCTGTCCGCTTATCCATCACGCCCCGCTGCACACACCACCCTACCTGTTCGATCGTAGGGAAATGCCACCCCTATGTCCAGCGCATTAAGGGTCACTATCCTAGGTCACGAGCGGCGCGGCGCCTAGCCTCAAACCACCCCTTTACAATTCACAACCCTCTCCCACCTCGCGTATCCACTACCCCTCATGTCCTACACTTCTTACCCGCCGGACTCTACCTACATGATAATGAACATAAATACACCTTAATTTAATACACCCATGCCCTGTCCCTAAGTTAGGATATCAATATCAACATACCCTAAAATACCTTGTCTTGCCAGACTAAGTTTCTGAAGACCAACCGCTCCCATAAATCTATGTATGTTCTTCCATCCGAGAAGTAATATGTTAACCACTGTCTTGCCAGACTAAGTTTCTGAAGACCAATCGTCCCCATAAATCTATGTATGTTCTTCCATCCGAGAAGTAATATGTTAACCCCCTAAAATACCTTGTCTTGCCAGACTAAGTTTCTGAAGACCAACCGCCCCCATAAAACTATGTATGTTCTTCCATCCGAGAAGTAATATGTTAACCCCCATGTCATAATTGATAAGAAACTATGATACCCACGGGTACACCATTGTATATATAACCATTATTCTTGTAAGACCTAGACAGAGATAATGACTGAAGATGTTAGCCACCATGCAGTAACTCTAATTCTTACCACAACCAGAGATTGTATAGATAACCCTTTTTTACCATTGTCTCGACACATATCTACCACGAAACAATAACGAAGTACCCCTACGAACTGCCGCTTTCTTTGGTCTATATTTCATAGAAAACGCAGTTCCCAGGGACAACTAGATCAGCAAGAAATCGTGTCAAATAATAGTGTCCATAACCCCGCGTATTGACGAGTAATAATACACCATGTTTTTCTCTACTTTTATCCAGTCAAGCACACACCTACAGTTAACCTCCTCTTCCTCACAGCCCCACAGTCCACATGATTCTATCCTTTCCAAACTCATATGCCACCCCATATTGCTCATCCCCCGGTAGCGTTTGGCTAACATACCTTCCCTGTCATTAACCCCCAGGCTACGATACCAACTGTAGTCTAATGCCACCCCTACGCCCAGAGTCCTTAGGGTCAAACTTCTACGTAGCCCCCCTTAACCCTCTCCCTCTCATTAGCCCCCCACGCTCCTCGACTCCCTTCCGACCTAGCCTCTCCACCATACCTCCTGAATATCCTTAACTTTTCCGTTGCTAACATTCTCAAACCTTTTGTATAAATACTCCTATCCAGCCTACCTTCCCCCAGTAGGAAGGAATACCATTAGAACTTTACTAACCCTTTGCATGCCATCTATTCCCTCACAACCCATTCACAACCCTGTACCAAATGATCGTCAGTGCGAGGCTAGCCGCCTCGCCAGTGACTAACTTCTATTGCCATACTTCCAGATAAATGTGGCAGAGTTAGCAACCCAGTCTCCACCACATCCAGCAAACCATGCAATTAACAACCCAACCGATTAAACCAGCTAGTCAAGGCACCTTCGGTTTTGGTATTACGAACACCCACATCTGTCTCATAAACAGAGGGTTAATACAAACACTTGTGATATGGCAAGCCCCCAGCCACAGCCGCCGGACGACCATCACAGAGAGAGGGCACGCACCTACCCCTTTTTACCCACCCGAGGAGGGAGACCCCCACCCCTGCGGAGGTATACCTGACCCCTGTTTTGACTTCTGGGTTATTGCCAGGTAGCACAGGAATTCTTCCTATCAATGAACTAACCATGTATGACTAACACCTTTACTAACCTCTATTAACCCACAATAACCCATTAACCTTTCTTGCATACTCCGATAACCAAATTAGCGCCTCAGCTATACCATAGAATGAAGACTGAACAATCTAAGAGAGACGCTCCTATCACAGCTGTCCCAATCCTTCTCGCAAAGTAGATCCAGTCTCTCTCCCCTAAATACTTCCAGTATAGCCAAAATAGTACCTCTTACTAAGGCTCAGTTATATCACATCATGAAGGCTCCAGATAGCCATGTGCCACAACAGTAATCACCACCTTGCCTAGTTCCCGTCTCAATTGAGAACTCAAATAAGTCCATCAAAACTCGAGATCCCTATGGCCTACAGGGTCCAAACCCAAACCTATAAACCCAGCTCCAGCCCCCAGTAAAATCAGTTGAAAGATAGACACCAACCAGTGGTTGGTCACCAGAGTTGACCTCGAGCTCTATCATTGTTGGTTGCTGAGAATTGAGTTCCAGAGCCGGCAGACTCCGTGGCAGATTTGGATAGAAGGACCTGTCCACGTACTTGAGAACTTCCTACATATGGACCATCTGGACGGCCGCGGAACCACTCGTTAGCCCCCAACATCACGGACGCAAGATAACCAGGACCAGACCAATCAAATACTACCCAAGATTCACTCTATCAGTACTACAGTGTTACAGTGCTATTTAGAGATTCACTTATTAATATTTCTATGAAGTGGCTATATCTTTGCCCCAGTATAATTCATATATAACCATTCCATTAGGAAGTGCTAAGTGTATCAGTGTTTATTAATTAACAGGCGATATTAACTCTCGTAATTACCCATATATCCAGATATTATTATATAGAAGTGAAACCCTAGTGATATCTGAATGTTCGCCCACTGATTTGCGTTCTATGTATTTCTGATACAAGAATATAAAACTTAGATCAGTACCCCCTGAGGTTACTAGAATTCCCGTGCTCTAAAATACGTGTGTCTAATCTAGTCTGTGAACTATTACTTGTGCACCAGAGCTACCAGTAATAAATCTAACAGTGAATATGAATCTTTAAGTAACATTGATGGTCTCCAGTATATAAACTTGTGAATAAAGCCAGTGATCAGAAGATTAATACCTGAACGTTGGAAGTGGGAGACTAGGCTCCATCCAGATCCACTTATGCTAGTGTTGTTCAATTCTATCATTTGTCTTGCACGAGTATTCAGAAGTGTTATATCAATAAACGTGATCGTGTGTCTTGTTACCGTGTGTTTATTTTGTGTTCTCTATTCCTCATACCTTGTTTTGTGCATGCAGCCTTCTATACCCAGTCAGTTAGAACTCACATTACCCAAGTTAATCCTGTAGAAAAACAGGGCATAACAGTAGGGTTGGGTGGTGGCTGATAACTACCTTGTTTGATGGAGGAGCAATAATGGTTCTCACAGGTAATTAGCCACGGTAGACGGTAGACGTGTCCGTTTCTTCGTCATTAATGTGTGACTTTAACCTCATGACACAGGGACAAGTGCCTCATTTCTACACTTTTGGTAATGCACTATATTGACGAAAATTAGGGCACAGTGTGAACAAAGCTGTGTCAAAATATCATACTGATCCAACTGTTTGTTAATAAGTTATTCCCGAAAAACGATCGATGTAACAAGGCCTCTGAAACCCATATAGTAGAGTAATCGAGCTAATATTTCTACCATTTGGGAAGAGTCAGCCAGTGAATAGGTGTGGAAAGTTATACAGCCCATTTACTCTAACCCCTTTTGAGTTACGGAGGTTAGGAGTCACGATTTCTGGCCTACCTAAAATTAATGGACTTAAATATTTATACCATTTGGGAAGAGTCAGCCAGGGATTAGGTGTGGAAAGTTACAGCCCATTTACTATAGACTATCAGAAGTTTGTATACACATTTAAAGGGGGTATAGTTATTTGCTTATGCATTTATCTTTATATAATTATTTTAATTTCTCATTTAGCCCTTTTTACAACCACAGATCCTTCTTAATTAAACTACACAAAATCGTCTACATATAACAAGAATAATATTTAAAAGACGTCACCGGTTTCCTCCCTATAATAATATACCCCCTAGACCCACCTTCAAGATAAATGTGTAAATTCTTCGGTAGAACAATGTTCACGGTTCCTCCTAAAATTACAGGCTCGCTATTGCTCGGCAGGAAAAAATCGACATCTAAATGACACAAGAGGTCTAAAAATCGCCAAATTGATGGACCAAACGTCATAAAATCGCAAAACTAATGGGGATAAACATGAGGGAGAAGGGGTCCAGAAAAAGTATCCACCTACCCCTTGAAATCTGAAAACTACTGGGGCTAAAAAAAAAAAAAAAAAAAAAAAAAAATTGGAATGTGCCTGAGTAGGGTAGTAGATAGCTTGGGGCTTAACATGAGGGTGATGGTTGTAATATATGTCACCCAATGGGAGTGTTGTGGACGGCCAAAAACTGTGTTAGCGTTATTAGCTAATCTAACAACACTATTCTATCATTATTTGCTTATTATTTTTTATATTTTCATCTATAGTTTGCTCCCTAGACTTCTATCAAGCTTAAACAAAAACCCAAGACCCCCAATCAAGATAAATTTTTACATTTTTCGGTTCCTCCTAAAATTGGGAGGCTCGTTATCACCCCCCAGTGAAAAAAAATCGACATCTAAATGGCACAAAAGGTCTTAAAATCGCAAACTAATGGGGCTAAACATGAGGCAGAAGGGGTCCAGAAAAAGTAACCACCTACCCTTTAAAATCTGAAAACTATTGGGGCTAAAAAAAAAAAAAAAAAAATTGGGAATTTGCTTGAGTATAGTAGATAGAATGGGGCTAAACATGAGAGTGAAGGGTATAATATATGTCGCCCAATGGGATTGTTGGGGACGGCCAAAAAGTTTGATAGCGTTATTAGCTTAGTTTAAGCTAATCTAACAACGCAAATACTTATAATTCTCCAGTCAAAAAGAACCACCAAATATTAGTTACCCGTCAATATATACGGGAATATGTTAGTGATTTATAGAACCGTGGGGTATTTATGCTATATTTGCTCCATTTCTTCCTTATTTGTCATTATTTTGATAAATATAGGTGTATGATTTCTTTCTTTATCATAATATATGAAAAAAAAAAAAATATATAAGAAGTTTTATAGAAACAAATATATAAAAGTGGTTAGTGCGCGGAATTTCTGTGCGAGTATCCTAGGTTAGAATCCATGGAGTAGCCTACCACATGTAGGCCTATTCATTAATTTCATAAATTATGTTTATTTGTAAGTTAATTAGTGGATTGGTGATAATATAATGTGGCTATATATTAAATAATTATAGAATAAAATTCGTAGGCTATAATTTATAGTGACAATTAAATATGAAATAGTTTGCGCGTGATCAACCATTTTCTATAACACTACTTGGCACATTTACTTGGTCATATTATATGGATGGCTAACCTAAACACTTTCAAACATTCACATACAGTAATACATTTATAAGCTCACTCTTAACCCCTTCTGTACCGGCGACGTCTTTCTAAACTTATGCTAGCTGTATTTATACGTTTGTGTGCAATAAAATGTGTGGCAATAAAAAAGGGTGAGATAGTTTGAAGCCTTCTAATTGCTGGAAGCCCTATTTGAATTGAATAACATCGTCTAATAGTAGCTGAAATATAGTTAACACACTTCCATTCACACTTACAATTGTATACCCCTTTAGCTACATCTCTTTACTGAATGGTGACTAATAAAGAAATGAAGAATATTTGTTTTTTAACATTTAGCCATTGGCCTATCATATAGACATAATTAGTGATTGTCTATATGCTTGGGAGGGGGGCAATTAAGTAGGGTTTGCCTGAAAACTTCGCTATGTGAATTATATTTATAGGGAACTTGTATTTTAAGTGTAATATTCGGTAAATAATGCGTGATTTTCATACTACCAGCCGCAACATAGGCTACCAAAATTGGCATATGCATATGCAGGATCCATGATGGGCATTAAAATGTCAAAGACTGTCTCAATTAACCCTCTGACTTTCATTTTCCTCTCTAACCTGAATAAAATTGTTTATTAAAATTGCCAGAATTAACTGCCAAAATGCGTCATAATCCTCAGGGGTTAAGTTATTAGGCCTACCATTAAACCCTTTTAATAGTACCAGTGACATTGTTTTTTTTATTTCAGGTAGCCTACATTTAGGCGATATATATTAGAGGGATGTATGGTAGATAAAAGGTTTAATTGTGATATGACTGCTTAGCTTAAGAAGCCTCTCTAGGACCCCCCCCCCCCCACACACAATAAATAAATGATTAAACTAACCCACATATTTTCGACCAAGATTTTTGAGCAATTCTCGTCTGGTTACTTCAGAATTAAACTAGAATTCCTTTTATGCCACGAAACATATGCCAATGTCAGTCTAGTTCCCGATAGGCTACCCATGCACTTGCTCTTAGAAAATTGCGGGTAAAAGCACTTGTGTAACCGCTTTAACTTACCCAAACACTGCTCACACAATATGAAGCAGGCTGGTAATACATCAAAACATACTTCCATGTTTTAAGACCGCTTCGTGAAGTTCGTCTACAAAGAGTGTGGTTACTGTTATGCCCTGTTTTTCTACAGGATTAACTTGGGTAATGTGAGTTCTAACTGACTGGGTATAGAAGGCTGCATGCACAAAACAAGGTATGATCGAGGAATAGAGAACACAAAATAAACACACGGTAACAAGACACACGATCACTTTTATTGAGGGACACACTTCTGTATGTTGTTTGATGATGATTAATCTGACGCATAAGAAGATATGAATATTCGTACAAGACAATTGATAGAATTTAACAAACTAGCATTAAGTGGATCTGGATGGAGCCTATATCTCCCTCTTCCAACGTTCAGGTATTAATCTTCTGATCACTGGCTTTATTCACAAGTTTATATATTGGAGACCATAAATATTACTTCTAGATTCCTATTCGATGTTATATTGATTACTAGTAGGTCTGGTGCACAAGGAATAATTCATAGACTAGATTAGACACGCGTATTTTAGAGCACGAGAATTCTAGTAACCTCAGGGGGGTACTGATCTAAGTTTTATATTCTTGTATCAGAAACACATAGAACGCAAATCAGTGGGCGAACATCAGATATCACTAGGGTTTCACGGTCATGTATTAGTATCTGGATATATGAGTAATTACGAGAGTTAATATCGCCTGTTAATTAATAAACACTGATACGCTTAGCACTTCCTAATGGAATGGTCATATATGAATTATACTGGGACAAAGATATAGCCACTTCGTAGAAATATTAATAAGCGAGTCTCTACATAGCACTGTTGTTGTTCCCCAAGCTGCCTGGCCGAACAGCCCCAAGGCCCCGAGCAATTCCAAGGCCATAACCGAGCGCCCCCACAGAACCCTTCCTGCCGACCACAATAAAGCCTGGGTGACCGAAGCCACTCCATGGCGGGGAGCTGAGGAGGGTGCGGAAACGCCCGGGAAACCAAAGCCCCACCCAGGGCCCTGTGCCCCTCAGCAATTATGAAGAGAAAGTTGAGGGGCAAGGGAAAAATGTGACACTTTGGCTTCCAATCTTGGTAGATTGGGAGGTCAATCCACGGAAAAGACGCCGTCACTTGAGATCTAGAAAATATATAAGTTAAAGGAACAGTCAGAGTAAGCTATGGGTATGGCAGAGATCGCTCAGTTCTCACTCTGATAGACCAGCCCATCACCACATGACTAGAACCCAATCCTCTCAGCATCAGCTAGGAAAGGCCCTAGAAAGCCGGCTTTGGCGGGGGGATAGCTCCCCTATTTCAACCCCTTTCAGGGTCGGGCACCCGCCCTCACATAGCACTGTAACACTGTAGTGCTGATAGAGTGAATCTTGGGTCGTATTTTATTGGTCTGGTCCTGGTTATCTTGCGTCCGTGAGGTTGGGGGCTAGCGACTGGTTCCGCGGCCGTCCAGATGGTCCATATGTAGAAGTTCTCAAGACGGATCTCTTGGCGATCGTTGCTGGCTACACTCTTATATCCCCACTGGTTTATGTGAAGATTATAAGGTGCACGTAGATTTCTTTTACGTGGACAGATTCTTCTATCTCAATCTGCCACGGAGTCTGCCGGCTCTGGAACTCAATTCTCAGGAACAAAACAAGGGCAGAGCTAGAGGTCAACTTAACCCGGGAACTGCAAGGGACCAGCCACTGGTTGGTGTCTATCTTTCAACTGATTTTACTGGGGGCTGGAGCTTGGTTTATAGGCTCGGTTTTGGACCCTGTAGGCCATAGGGATCTCGAGTTTTGATGGACTTATTTGAGCTCTCAATGGATACATACATACATACATAAAATTTTAAGACTGAGTGTTCCACACATAAGTGCAGTTTCAGTCTCTTGTCCTAATGGCGGCGTTCCAGGCAACCCTGTTAAGGGCTGCTTCACTTGTCAAGTTCTTGGATTTGAGATCGGCGCGTATAGTCCGATCCCAGGTCTTCCTCGGTCCACCCCTTGGTGCAGCTCCCTCCACAATCACAGACCTGCATTTTGTCACCCAATTTTGTTCATCCATTCTCTCCACATGTCCATACCATCCCAGTCTACTTGTACGCATCACCTCGCTAATACTCTTTATACCCAAACGTCTCCTCAGCTCAACATTTGCTATTCTATCCTGCAGCCTGGCCCCACACATCCATCTCACCATTCTCATCTCATTACGCTCCATTCTGTTGACATCCTCTACTTTAACGGACCATGTTTCTGAGGCATACGTCATTGCACTTCTAACACATGAGGCATACACCTTTCCCTTCAGGGGGAGAGGCATTCTTTTCATGGTCAGGATTGGCATCAATTCTCTGAACTTCCCCCAGCCACACCTAATTCTAGCAACAGTGGCAGCCTCGGCCCCACCACCGGCAGAGATGGTATCTCCTAGGTAACAAAACTTGTTCACCAGCTCCAAAGACTCATTTCCAAAATTCACAGCCACAGGATCATCACTTAACACAAGCTCGCCTTTGCACACTACGCACTCAAATTTCTCTATTTCTGACTTATCCTTCGGCAGGGGCCCCTTTATTCTACTACAGCGCTTACTCCCATGGTGTACCCAACATCGACAGATGCTACAATGAATTGAGTTAACGCCCACTCCCTTTCCACACACTGCACATGGGTATGCACCGCTCTTTTCCACATTGCCTCGTCTCAAACTACAATGCATAACCTTGGTTTTGTTAATATTAACTCTTAAACCCTTGCTCGCCACGCCCTCTCTCCACTCTCTGAATTTGGCCTCAGGATCCTGCATACTGTCAGCTATTAGGACTAAATCGTCTGCATAAAACAGTTCCAACGGGAGTCCGCCTCTAAAAACTCTAGACAGCGCCTCCAAGACCATAATAAAGAGGAGGGGGCTTAACACTGAACCCTGATGGACTCCAACATGGACTGCGAACTCATCACTCAGTACACCCTTCACCCTCACCGAACTTCGCGAATCCTCATACATCTTCATTATCACACGCACCAGCCACTCTTCCACACCAAGTTTCCTCATAGCCCACTGTACAACATCTCTAGGTACCCTATCAAAGGCCTTCTCCAGGTCCACAAACACAAAGTAAAGATCCCTGCCTTTTAGTAAGTATCTTTCCTGTATCTGCCTGACTATGAAGATAGCATCGGTTGTACCACGTCCTGGCATAAAACCAAACTGCATATCATCAATAGAGATGCTTTGCCTGATCAAACCCTCAAGGACTCTCTCACAGACCTTCATGATTTGGTCAAGCATTTTCAGGCCCCTATAATTTCCTCTATCTAGCGCATCCCCTTTTCCTTTGTATATATTTACTATTACACTTTGAGCCAATCCTCTGGGATTTTCTCATCTTTAATAATGGTGTTTATCAACTCAGTGACTAAGTTTACACCAATCTCCCCTGAGGCTTTTATCATCTCAGCGACAATGTCGGAGCAACCTGGAGCTTTACCGTCCTTCATTTTATTGATTGCGTCGCTCACTACAGCTGGTGCTATCAAAGGAGGGGGCCCAGATATTGGTTTTTCGATACTAAGCTGTTCCTTATCCCATTCAAACTCTACATTTAGCAATCGTTCATAGTGTACCTTCCATGCTTCTCTGATTTCATTTTCTGCATACACAATCTTCCCATTATCATCTCTAACACACTGTTCACCTATAATATCTCTACTGTAATTTTTAACTCGCCTAGCTAGGTTGAAGATCCCATTGGGATTGTCAGTGTTACACACTTGTTCGAGGACCAGGTCCTTAATGCGATTTTTAGCATTGTAAATAACTCTTTTGGCAGTTTGTTTAGCTGCCTGGTATTCCTCCCTGCTGCCTCCTTTCTTCCATGCTTTGAAGCATCTCCTTTTCTCTTTCACAGCATGTTCTACCTCATCGTTCCACCACCAAGAGGTCTTATTCCTGGGGTGACCCTTTGTTTTCCCACAGACTTTGTCAGTGGCAGCAATAAGGCTATGCTTAAGAAAGTTCCATTGGCTATTTACATCGTTAGGCCTAGCTTCCTTATTTCTATTAATTTCCTCCAGTTCATTATGAAACCTATCCCTAACTTCCTTGTCCTTCAGCAGCCACACTTTCCTTTTGGGTATGTAAACCTTCTTGCGCTTAGGATCACTGTATAAGCTCATGTCGCACACAAGTAGCTTATGCTGGGGGATACATTCTTCGCTCGGGATGACCTTTACATCTCGAACTAGTTTCCAGTCTTTCCTGTTAACCAAGAAGTAATCTATCTGGCTACTGGAGACCCCAGAGTTATATGTGATCAGGTGGCTCTGTCTTTTCTTGAACTTTGTGTTACACACAACCATGTTGAGTGCAACGCAGGACTCCAATATATATTCGCCTTCTGTAACCAATTCCTCCATGTACCCCCTCGTATCCATCTGCAGATGCTCCCACGTGACCATTGAGGTCCCCCCCCCACGATAGTTATTTCGTTCTCCGAGAGGCCTGAAATGACACTGACGGTGTCATTCCAGAAGTCCTCTTTTATCTCTTTCTGTAAACCAGCCTGTGGGGCATATGCAGATATCACATTCAGAATTCTTTCACCAACTTTCAACTTCAAAACAATCAGCCTTTCACTAACTCTCGTAATCTGAAGTGTCTTCCTTGATTATATCCTGACTCAACCGGTCAAGGGAGAGGAAAGGAAGACACACCAGGGGAGAGGAGGCACATCCCCCAGGAACCACCCAACCCACAGAGATAGAGCAAAGTCCATGAGGAGAAGTGGCAGGGAGGGTGGTTTGGCACAAACAGGGGCCCCCGTGGGGTACCCCTGGATTGGGCAAAAAGACTATGAAAGGATGGAGGTGAAACAGGAAGATAAAACAAAAACCAGTAAATGAAACTGGCGAGAAAAAGGGTGGCCTAGCCGTGAGCAGAGAATGTGTCAGGGGCAAAAAACCCTGTGGTGTGAAGGAGGGGCCCCCGTGGGGTACCCCTGGATATCACGAACCACCTGTTGCCCAGGCCCTTGAGACACAGTGAAGGCTCGAAAGGGGGGACTCGGGAATAACGCTAATAATGCGGCCGACACAAACTCTACAAACAGCACCGCCACCAACTAAATCTCAGATTGCTTACCAACTGTACACCTAGGCTATGAAAAAATGAAAACTCATAGAGCCATTGCAATTCCTGAATGAGAAAACTAGCTAGGCTAAAATAAGCTAAAAGCTAAACTATGCCCAGACTAACAGGAAAAAAGAATATGAAAAGAGAAAGAATGAAAAACATATACGAGGAACGCCAGGCGCCCCCGTACCTTCGGTAGGCTATTTCCACACGCGTCTCCATTATACACACTTAGGAGCCCATTTACGTGTGCCCTAGATCACGTAACATCTGTCTAACAAAAAAGAAGGCCAGATAAGCCGAAACGAACCTAAACAGGGTGAATTAAAGGAGCACAACAAAAGCGACTTCATTCAATGGAGCGCGTGAAAAAATTATAAGAGAGGGTCACTCATGCGCACGTTCGACAGGGATCTGCACATGACGGAACACGGGATGGGCCTTAAGCGGTAACTAAGGTAAACCCCTTTTTCTTCTCTTCTATGCTTTTTTCACCTTCGGTGGTAGTTTTGGTTAATGTACAACGTCTCCTAGAGCAAGATAAGGAGTAGACTCTAGACGTTTTCTTTTTAACCGCGGTTGGAATGACGACATAATAATAATAATAATAATAGTTCTTAAAGCTAGCGCATGCTAAGCTAGCTAAGGATAGCTCAATAAGGCCGATTAGGCGTATTTCCATTGGGGTCCTGTACTACTATCCCATCCCTTTGCTCAAGAGGGATGGTAACGACTCAGTGCTTGTGAAAAATCTTTAATGCGCCGAGCGTGGGCGCGAACCCGGGCCTTCTGGGTGGAAGTCCGAGACGCTAGTCACTACACCAAGCGAGCCGCTGACATAGCAGTCAAAATAGACAAGTCGTCATTGCAATTAGGTTAACTCCCCCAGACATATTATGTTCCAGTAAGTCTGAGGAGGCGGGAGCCCCAGGATCATTGCCACTGCCTCGCACTACACTCACAACAACACTGTGGCCGTTAGAATTATCGCAGGAGGCTGAGGTTGCCACCAACGGTTTTATCGTATGGTAACTTATCGGACTTACTGAGCTCATATGACGCAAAATTGCGTCATAAACTTATTGGAGAGGTATAGAGATAAGTCCATATGACGCAATCGCGTCATATGAGTTTTTGGTGGACTTATTCATATGACGCGATCGCGTCATATATGTCGCAAGGAGTTAATAGCCTTGACGTTGGATTTGCCACGACTACTAACAAATTGTACCGATTTATAAAGGTGGGAACAGGGAACATCCATTGAATTATCGACCTGTGTCACTTACTAGTATAGTGTGCAAAATCTGTGAGAAAATAATTAAGAAAAGATGGAAGATTTACTTGGAAAAGAATAATCTACTATCTAACAGGCAATTTGGATTCAGGGAGGGTACCTCATGTGTTACAAATCTACTCAGTTTTTATGACAGAGTGGTTGACATATTACAAGAGAGAGATGGATGGGTGGACTGCGTATATATTGACATGAAGAAAGCTTTTGACAGAGTATCGCATAGCAGGCTGAAGTGGAAATTAAAAGAGTATGGAGGGATTCAGGGTAGTTTGTTAAATTGGATGGAGGACTATCTTTCAGGGAGACAGATGAGGACTACTATCAGAGATAAATTTTCTACGTGGAAAGATGTCACAAGTGGAGTTCCGCAGGGAACTCCACATAATGTTTCTAATATACATTAACGACATGCCAAAGGATATAAATGCATATATGAATATGTTTGCAGATGATGCCAAGATCATGAAGCGTATAGAAGATGAAAACAGTGGTAGGGAATTACAGAGGGATTTTTTTTTTTTTTTTTTTTTTTTTTTTTTTTTTTAAGAGACAATGAACGGAGGAAGGAAAAACACAGATAAAAAAAAAAGGTCCATGTGCCTAAAGGCATCCTCCATTCATAAAATGTTTGTAACAACTGGATTTAAACATTTGTAGATTGTAAGTTTGTGGAAAGCAATTCGAGGGAAGTGAATTCCAAAGAGTAGTAGCTCTGGGGATAAATGAATTCTGATAAGCAGAAGTTCTGCATTGTGGAGGAGAAAGTGTAAATTCATGGGCGCTCTCAGCTGCCCTAGTTCTACGGGGAAAGATGTGGAGAGGCGGCACAATTGAAGCAAGTTCCTCGGAACAATTGCTGTGAAAATATCTGTAGAATAATGCAAGGGATGCAACGTTTCTTCGTATGGATGATGTAGGAAGGTCCTGTGTGATTGCAGGGTTATTGATTAATCTAATAGCTTTATTTTGAATTTTGTCCAACTGCCTCAATGCAACCACTCCACTTCCACCCCACAGAGGTGAACAGTAATCCATCTGAGAACGCACATGACTTTTATATATCACGGCCAACTGCTCGCCAGTGAAGAATTCTCGAACTCTGTACAGGAGTCCCAGTTTTTTAGAGGCATTCTTAGCAATGCTTCTAACATAATGTGTCCAGCTCAAGTTAGTAGTAAATGTTACACCGAGAATGTCAATACTAGGGGAAGTGGGAATATTTACATCATTAAAAAATATATGGGAGTCAGTGAGATTCTGTCGGTTAGAAAATTGAATGTACTTGGTTTTCTGTGCATTAAAGGAAACTAGATTCTTTTGTCCCCATCCATTAATTCTAGAAAGGTCCTGGTTCAGAGAAATTGCAGTGTTTATTTTTGAATTTATAAGATCGGGTTGGGTGACAGAATTGGTAAATGTGAAGGAACTGTGGAGTGTTGAGTCATCTGCGTAGGAATGTATTGGATTATGAGTGGTAGATATGAGATCATTGATATGAATGAGGAACAGAATTGGGGCCAAAACTGATCCCTGGGGAACACCAGCATTTACTGAGTGAAATTGAGAATAAAGGCCATCTACCATTACACGTATTTTTCTGTTATGAAGATAAGAAGAAATTAGTGGAACTAATGATGCAAGGCCGTAGTGTGACATCTTCGACAATAAGGATTGATGCCAGACTCTATCAAATGCCTTTGATATATCCAGTGCTATTGTATGTGTTTCACCATGTTGGTCTGTAGCTTGGTTGATTTGATGCGTAAGAAGGCAAAGAATGTCTGCAGTTGATCGACATCGTCTAAAACCATATTGCCTATCACTGATTAATTTATTATTCTCAAGATGCTTAATTATGTGATTATTTAATATAATTTCAAAGACTTTACCAAGAGTGGAAGTTATAGCTATTGGTCTGTAGTTTGATGGATCTGAAGAGGCACCTTTTTTAGGAACTGGATGGATGTTTGCTTCTTTCCAGGGTACTGGGAAGCATGAGGTAGGAGTACACAGACGGAAAAATTTTGCCAATACAGGAGCGAGCACCAAGGAGCAATTCTTAAGTACTATTGGAGGAATTTCATCTGGACCAGGAGCCTTATCTACCGAGAGATTCTGCAAAATAGTTTTGACATGTCTGGTGTGGATCTTAAGTGAGGGAATTTCAGGCGAATTAAAATTAAGTACAGGGACATCTTGATTTATTTCATCTAAGGTTGAGTTGGTGGAGAAAATATCCGCAAGAAGGTTAGCTTTACCTCGTGGGTCACTTACAAGATTGCCAGTCAGAGATTTTAATGGTGGAATGGATGAAGCAGTAGTGAAGTTGGATTTAAATGAGTTAAGAGTAGACCAAAATATTTTGTTATCATTTGGATTATTTAGAAGTTTATTTGCCTGCTTGTGGAGAAAGTTTGATTTAGTTAGGTTTAATACAGTTTTGGCATGATTTCTGATGTTTCTAAAGTAATTAAAGGCTTCATGTGTTTTTGATCTTGTGTATGCATTGTAGGCTATTGCTTTTTGTTCAGTTACTCTAGCACAATTATGGTCAAACCATTTAGGTGAATTAGATCTTTTACTGTACTTTTGATGAGGAATAAAAGTTTCCATTCCAATTTTTACAAAATCTTGTATGTGGCTCAAGGTGGAGTGTGCATCATTAGAAAAGAAAGAGGTCCAGGGAATATCAATAAAGAAACCTTGAAGACCCTCCCAGTCTGCCCTATCGTAATGCCATTTAGTCACCAAAACAGGTTCAGAGTGGGAAGGTGTGGTAGGTGATAGACAGGTGGCCTGTATCAGACAGTGATCAGAAGATCCAAGTGGGGACCTCACTGTAACATCATAATTTTCTGAATTGGTTGTTAAAAATAAGTCCAGTAGGTGGGAATTATGATTAGGATTATCTGGTACACGGGTGGGTTGGTTGACTAGTTGAGTGAGATTAAATGAGTCTGCAAATAGCTCACATTCAAGACCAGCATCATCAGTCCTGGCTGAATAAGTGAGCCATTCAAC
This sequence comes from Paralithodes platypus, assembly GCA_032716605.1. Lineage (NCBI taxonomy): Eukaryota > Metazoa > Arthropoda > Malacostraca > Decapoda > Lithodidae > Paralithodes > Paralithodes platypus. The sequence goes on from CM064507.1 coordinate 172,034, forward strand.
ATTATGGACATTAAAATCACCCAACACAGTGATTTCAGAAGAAGCATTTAAGTTGAGGACACTGAGTTGTGAGGACAGAGAATCAAAAAGACTTTGCTCTGGAGGAGTATTTGGGGAACGGTAGATGCAACATATGTATTTAAATTTACCAGCAGAAATTAATTTGTATATAGAATAATCAAAATAGGGACAATTTAAACTAGTAACCTCCTCCAGGGCAATTTCAGATTTTGCGAAGCAACATACACCTCCTTTAGGTCTGAAATTTTGGAGCAGTTGATAACCTGGAAAATTAAATCTAGACGTGTCAGATGTGGATGTTACTTGAGTCTCTGTCAAAAAAAGGAGAGTAGGGGATTCTGCTTGAAGAAATTGGTGTACAGAATTGATGTTAGAGTGAAGTCCCCTTATATTGCTAAAGAAAAAGCTGCACCGACGAGCAGCTTTGGGACGTTGCAATGCTCTTGACACAGTCGCATGATGACGACCGGGAGGGCCCTGTGTCAATGACCCAACCCTGCCGGGGGTGGATATCCGAGGGACCACCAGGTTTGCTCTTAACAATTGTACTGCCATGTTTATTGGGTAAGGTGTATGGTGTTACATGTATGATATGTAGTGGGAAGAGTAGTGTTTTATGGATAGAGGATAGCAATGTAGGGCAAGTCGTGAAGTTGGATGTGTATGTTATATAAAGAGGGTTTTCCTGATACCCCTGATGTGTGAGGCAGAAAGATATGTATCCAGCTACCAAGGCCTGGGAGAGAAAATGGAATTCAGGCTATTCCCTGAGTCTCAGGGATAGGATAGATCAATGGAGCAAGAAGTGGAAAATGGAATTCAACACAAATAAATGTCATGTAGTGGAAATGGGAGTAAGTAAAAGAAGGCCTCATATGGAATATAAGTTAGGAGAAAACACTATTAACCCATCAGAGAAAGAAAAGGACTTAGGGATAACTGTTAGGAGTGATCTTTCACCTGAGAATCATATTAATAAGATAGTGGGAGAAACATATGGACTGCTAAACAGAATAAAAATAGCCTTTAACTATATAAACGAGGAGATGCTGGAGAAAATAATAAAAACATTGGTGAGACCAAGACTGGAGTATGCGGCAGTGGTGTGGGCACCACATCTAAAAAAGCATATAAAGAAGCTGGAGAAGGTTCAGAGAGCTGCAACTAGGAAGATACCAGAACTGAGAGAATTACCATATGAGGAGAGATTAAAGAAATTAGATTTACCATCTCTAATGGATAGGAGGGAGAGAGGCGATATGATTATGATGTACAAATGTGTGAGAGGACTCGAAAAGGTGGACAAGAAGGGTTATATTGTGAAAGATAATGGTAGAACTAGGGGGCATAGATATAAATTAATGGAAGGAAGATGTAAAGGAGATGTGAGAAAGTATAGTTTCCCTTACAGAAGTATAAGTAAATGGAATCAGTTGGAAGAGGAAGTGGTGTGTGCCAAAAACATTCATATTTTTAAGGCAAAGTTAGATAATTGTAACTCAGGAAGCGGGACAATACGAGCCTAAAAAGCTCAACTCCTGTATACTACAAATAGGTAAATACAAATAGGTAAATACATTAGAGTGAATTCTGACAACAGCTGTAAAACTGAGAATACTGTAAATTATGACTGAATACAGTAACTATGAGGGCCTGTTAAATATCATGTGGTATGTTGTTTATCCAGTTGTATAGTGTATAGAATTCATATACTGTAACAGTAGTTCAATAAAACTGGGTAAGCACTATCACGTAGTATAGTGTGTATAAGGGACTATTATGGGGGTAAAGGGGCATGAGTTGGTGTAAGTCAGGTGGGAGGGGTGGGGGGCTGGTGGGGGAGGGCGGGCGGGGGTGGACATTCCCCGCCCGCCCGGTGAGCCAGTGAGCAGTGCTTACTGTGGGGGCAGGGGCGGGCCTGAGAGGGACGGGAAAGTGGCTTGGAAGGCCACTTGTACCCCCTGGGGCAGCCCTGGTGGTGGTGAGGTGGTGGGGTGGTGGGTTCATATTTCCTGGGGCGACCGCGAGACAGGTGCCGCCGCTTCACAAACTCTGCGTCATCTACCATCCAGAACGAGCCAAAGTCGTCCTCGTAGCGCACAAAACACTTGTGCAGCGAGAGGTTGGTGCGGATCGCATTCTGGCTCACCGATATTGACATTAGAGAAAAAGAGAAAAAAGTCAAAGCACAAGAAAAACTCTAAAGAGGAAAAATAAAGGTGAAAAAAAGCCCAACCACTCGCCCATAAGATAAGGCCCCTGGGGTGAAACATACAGAGAAGCAGCGCTTCCTGCTCTCTACCTCCACCAAGACAGTGGGTGGGTGTGTGAGAGGTAGGGGGAAGGTGGTGAGAGCAGGGGGGGGGGATGGTGGGCATGGGTTGGTATATATGGTGGGGGGGTTGTGATGGGGGCAACATACCCAGTAGCGCAGCGTGGGGTCGCCTCTTGTAAAACTCCACTTCATCCACAGTCCAGACAGCTCCCTTCACGTTCTCCACACGCATGAAACATTTGTGAAGAGACAGGTTGTGGCGGACGGCATTCTAAACGGAACAATACACAAGGCAAAGGAGGCATGTCTTGACAAAGTAGCTTGGAGACGTTTCTGTCATGGCCATCCTCTAGTGGGGGTTTCCCAGGGGGAAGCAAGGCGTCGGAGATGATGATGATGATGATGAACAATACACAAGACAGTAAGCACAAAGCAAATCAATAACTAAAATAAATAATAATCAAAAATAAAATGGATTATTCCTGGATCTATTGAGCAGCCAAAAGCAGCAGCTAATTGTTGTTACTTGCCTAAAATAATATTGGTAAATGTTACACTGGCTATTTGACTGCACGTCAAATAATTTTTTTAAAATTTTTACTCGTTATCATGCTGCAGATTCATAAAGATTAAAAAAACTGACAATTAAAAAAATACAAATTTCTCTCAACTGTTCAGTACTTGGCTGTGGCACCATGCAAATGTAATGCATAAATAAAGGAGTAAACGATCTACACTATGAGCATCAAGAGACCAGGAGCGCGTTCAGTCTACCCAAACGCGCAAACGGGATAGCTCTACTGAACGTGATCGCCTCTGATTCGACGAATCACGTTTGTGATTGTTTGCAATCAGACGGCGATCACGCTAACACTCCCTGGAGGTGATTAGCGAAGCTATCATAACAGTAAGCCTAAATCTCACCTCGACATTATATTATCATAATTAAGCTTAACTAGCCTCCCTCCATGTTATATATGTGTCGCAATATAAATTATATGGTTGCACACCTATAAAAATCATAGTTATCATGACAATTTTGCTATATATAACATAAAACAAGCAACTTGGAGCGCAACCCTCGCAGCTACTTCGTCGAGGCTTCGGTGCAGTAAGCATAGCCTAGCCGGTAACGACTTCGCCTTTAAATCCGTAAGCCTACTCGCAAGGGTTCGAGGCTCGACGAGTAAATTTTTTTTTTTTTTTCGGTTTTTATCTAATTTGTTTCGTTATATATTGGTAATGTTACTATGCCAATGATATATTGTAATGGGTTATAACTTGCTGTACAGGTTTTTGAGCGTTTGTCTATATTATTGATTGATTATTATGTGTTTTATGTGGTTTGTATTTAATTGTTATAGTTAAATATTAGTAATGTTACTATGCCAATGATAGCCTATATTTTACGGGTTATAGCCTAACTTGATGTACAGGTTTTTGAGCGTTTGTCTATATTATTGATTGATTATTATGTGTTTTATGTGGTTTGTATTTAATTGTTATAGTTAAATATTAGTAATGTTACTATGCCAATGATAGCCTATATTTTACGGGTTATAGCCTAACTTGATGTACAGGTTTTTCGGCGCTTGTCTATATTATTGATTGATTACTCTATTTACTTTCTTAAAAACAATTTCTGAGGCATAATTGCATCGAAGTATGTTAGGTCAGTTAAGCTATGTCTAGTAGGGTAGCCTAACCACGCTATAGTTCAATTTTCAAATGTGATCTAATGGTTAACAAATAATATTAATGAACCTTCCATAAATATAGGCTTGCAAATAGCCTATATACACATAGATCGTCAGGAAAAGAAAGTACTGTATGCCTATACATACATTGCCAGGAAGAGATAATATAGCCTATATAGGCTACTGTTTAATTCAGCCTGGATACATAGCCAATATATATATAAACTATAGGCCTATAATTTAGCATATTCATAGTCCTACATCACCAGGAAAAGAACATCTACTTTTTATTTCCCCAATAGACTAACGGAGAATTGTTTGAAAATTACACGGGGAAGAAAGAGCTACCTTTGCCAGATAAGGACCGTAATAACTTTGTCAACATTTCTTAATAAGATTACAAGATATAATAAGCCTGATGGTAGCCTAGCCTACCGTCTGTCTTGAGCTTGAGCAAGGCTGCTGACTGTAGCTGACAGTGTGACTACCTTAGCCAATAGTCTATATTGATGGATAATAATATCCAGAGGTGGGCACGCTCCGGTGGGACCGGTAATGCGGCAGCGCTCCGCGCTCATCAGACATAAGGTAATGCGGCAGCGCTCACGCGCTCCTTTTGTCAGCAGACCCGATGCGCTTCCCGCTCCGCGCTCCCAAAAATAGGTATATAAAAAAAAAAAAAAACAGCTTCTAGAAGTTATTTAATTATTTACCTTTGTCCTTTGTCTTTCACTTCACTAAATTCCAAGAATTCAAAACATTAAAAAAAACTCAAGTCATGGTGTCTTTCTGAAGTTTAACTGTTTAAGTTTCTCACTTTCTCAGTTTCTGTTATTCTTTATGTCTTATCAATGAATCAAATGTCAATGATATGATATGATTGATATCATTGCAAATGTCAATGATAAGATTGATATCATTGTGAGTTTGTGACATTGTGACTGTCCATTGATATCTATGATATGACAAAGAATTACAGAAACTGTCCAAACTGAGAAACTAGGTCCGAAACTGCCAGGTCCGACGGTATATAATTTATAATAATTATATATATAATATACGGCCGGGACTAGGGTCTTGTCAGATGTCAGTTGTCACGCCCAGTGCCAGGTCCGTATATAATTAAATTAAAATGTAAAACTTGCAAACTAAACAAACCAAAATTGGGACAAGGACAATATAAAGTCAAATTAAATTATCAAAATCGCTATGTGGAAACAACGTTTACTAAAATGAAAATTATTAAATAAAAGAACACAATCCACCACATAGGGTGTACATTACTACATGAGCAAGTTAATCTGTTTCCCAAGCAAACTAATCGCACATATAACAACGCACTATCGTCACGTTAAAGGAAGTAGTCAAGTTTGGGAAGTCCGGGACGTTCTGGCAAATTTTACTAAACTCTGCATGAATAAAGAAACTATATGTTAAATGTCAAAATATTATTTAAAATCAAATTTGCAACATGACAAGACATTAAAATAGTACAAAATACAAATATTGATAAGATCTCTATAATTATATACTGACTCGCCGAAAAAAAATCGTAGCATCGAAACGACTGCACCTATGGCTTTCATATTTTTAGTTTTTTGCCACATGTACCTTACCCTTCTGCATACCCACCACTACCCCAAACCCCTCCTCCCACCCACTCGCTGACTATCGGTCGCCTCACAAGGACAAAAATAATAAAATCTGTGGCGGCGAAACGATTGCACCAATCGGTTCCATATTTGTGTGACAAGTGCCTTACCCTTATGCCTTCCCTCCACCACACCCACAACTGCCTCCCACAACCCACTTCCAGCGTATTCGTACGAAGAAAAGGAAAACAAATAAAATCTGTGGTGGCGAAACTACATCACCAATCGGCTTCATATTTGTAACACGAGTCAATTACGCTTCTACCTTCGCCCCACCATCCCCCAAACCACCCTCCCACCCATACATTCAAGTAACATTCCGATAGTATCGATACCATAAAATGATAAAAGTCTCTGAAGTCTATAGTGTCTTTTGACTATCAGACAGTCAGACAGGCTCGGGCTATACCACTGCCAGACTTACCCTTAGGCCCCTTCGTAAGCCGTAACTTGCCCGTAAGGTTTACTTTGCGTTAGCAAAAGCCAAAACAAAATAAATAACAAGTTAACAACTGTAACACTGTCAGTCTGTCACTATCATAGTATCACTGTATCACAGTTCACTAACACCGTGAGTAACACCGTACGAACGGTACGATGACTGTACACGATAATGACGTTCTTGTACCTGTTGTTGACAGGAAAAATCGCCTCCGGAGCGCCAGAAAGGAGCGCGAATTTCTAGCTGCGCTCCCTGCCTGCACTCCGATTTCAGAATTTTGCCGCTCCTCGCTCCTCTATATTGGTAATGTGCACCGGATCGCAGAGCGCCAAATGGCGCGCACCTGCCCACCTCTGATAATATCCAATAATAAAATGTATTGATTGAAATTAATAGACCGAAAAAGCATATGTTACAGGCCTAAAACCTTCGTACACATCGCCAACAAGATTTGAATTTCGTGCTCATAGCCACTGACCAATCAGCGACGAGAATCAATGTTTGGCTATCAATGTCGTTCAGTCTGCGCGATCATAAACAGGATTGCCCAAACAGAAACAGGATTGCCTGATAGGGTAGACTGAACGTGCTCCAGGCTTTGTCCTGACTGGCCAAGACACAGCAGCCACCACTCGGTTGTTCACCCACTCAACCACACGGTCCCAAACACACAAACACAACCAGTTAACAAAATTAATACAGAGGATTCATTTTTCTCAAGTATTATTATGGCTAACATTAGATTTATTTTTTAATGGGAGATTCTTTCTGGGAATCAAATAGGTAAAACCTACCAGTAGACCTTTTCTATATTGAATAAAATCATCATATGATAGCCAGAATACACTCAAGAAAGGCATATATTTACAGTATACATAAGAGGTTAACCAGTACAACACTATCACATCTTTCTTTGTGTTATTCTGGCTATCAATACTGATTATATACAGCTTAGGAGCTATAGGAATCCAATGGGTAAATACCATCTCAATAGGCCTACAGCCTTCAGGCACCAGATTTTTCTTAAACTTAATTAAATTGTATAATGATAGCCAGAAAAAAAGGTATCACTGTACTAAACTTAGCAATCATTACACAATGTTGTTCAGTTTGGAAAGAATCTGCGAAAATTGACTAATAATAATAATTTTACTAGTCAGATCTTTCATTAAGCGCATTTTCTCTCCTTCAAGATTCAATAGCGCTGTTGTTGTTGTTTTTGTTGTTCCCTAAGCTGCCTGGCCGAACAGCCCCTGTAATGGCCAACAGAGACCATTACCCGATCCCCGTACTCAAGGGAGACGGTACCAACCAGGGTTAGTGGAAAAAACCTTCATGCCCAAGCGCGGGTCAAACGCCGACTCCTGGGTAGGAAGTCAAGGCGCTATCCACTCCACCAGCTGGTTGGCTGAAGGGTCAAATAAGGTGGTTAATCCCCATATATTCCAGGAGCTCCTTTCTAAGCTGAATACAATTAACTATTGATAGCCAGAAAAAAGTGAAGAAAGGTATTATAGTACAGTAGGGTCCCGCATAAAGGTATTATAGTACAGTAGGGTACCGCATAAAGGTATTATAGTACAGTAGGGTCCCGCATAAAGGTATTATAGTACAGTAGGGTCCCGCATAAAGGTATTATAGTACAGTAGGGTCCCGCATAAAGGTATTATAGTACAGTAGGGTCCCGCATAAAGGTATTATAGTACAGTAGGGTCCCGCATAAAGGTATTATAGTACAGTAGGGTCCCGCATAAAGGTATTATAGTACAGTAGGGTCCCGCATAAAGGTATTATAGTACAGTAGGGTCCCGCATAAAGGTATTATAGTACAGTAGGGTCCGCATAAAGGTATTATAGTACAGTAGGGTCCCGCATAAAGGTATTATAGTACAGTAGGGTCCCGCATAAAGGTATTATAGTACAGTAGGCTCCCGCATAAAGGTATTATAGTACAGTAGGGTCCCGCATAAAGTTATTGCTAAGTACAGTAGGGTCCCGCATAAAGTTATTGCTAAGTACAGTAGGGTCCCGCATAAAGTTATATAGTAGGTCCCGCATAAGGTATTATAGTACAGTAGGGTCCCGCATAAAGGTATTATAGTACAGTAGGGTCCCGCATAAAGGTATTATAGTACAGTAGGGTCCCGCATAAAGGTATTATAGTACAGTAGGGTCCCGCATAAAGGTATTATAGTACAGTAGGGTCCCGCATAAAGGTATTATAGTACAGTAGGGTCCCGCATAAAGGTATTATAGTACAGTAGGGTCCCGCATAAAGGTATTATAGTACAGTAGGGTCCCGCATAAAGGTATTATAGTACAGTAGGGTCCCGCATAAAGGTATTATAGTACAGTAGGGTCCCGCATAAAGGTATTATAGTACAGTAGGGTCCCGCATAAAGGTATTATAGTACAGTAGGGTCCCGCATAAAGGTATTATAGAACAGTAGGGTCCCGCATAAAGGTATTATAGTACAGTAGGGTCCCGCATAAAGGTATTATAGTACAGTAGGGTCCCGCATAAAACGAGTCTCGATTAAAACGACCGACCTAAAATATTAATATTTAATTTTCGATCAGAACGAATGTGATCACATAAAACGAGTCCGCCGCCAAAGTGGGGCAAATCCGAGGAGTTATCATATAGAGCGCCGAAATATCGTACAAAACGTACGAAATATCGTTCGCTTTGTAAGAACATTTTCGCTTACAGTGAACATTGACGATATTGCGCCACCAAAATGCTGTGTTCACATAAAACGAAATCGCATAAAACGCCCTCGTTTATCGACCATAAACTCGTTTTATGTGAGACCCTACTGTACTTAATTGGTGAGCCTCCTGTCTATAAGCTATATACCGGTATGTAGATGCCTTTCCTAATTTTATTCTGGTTATCATAAACATACTGTACATACAAGTACAAAGACTGCCTCATCCACAGATAATGTGGTTTCAGTCTTACATCCTAAATGGCAACATTTTAGGCTGAGGAAGGGCTTATGTGTACGATTTACTTATTTAATACCCATAGAGCCTTCCTATGCTAAAAAAACTAATCATATAATGAAAGCCATAATAAATGAAAACAAAAATGCCTCTTCAATGCTGAAAGGGTTAACTGGTTGGCTTTCTGGTAGACTGACCAGGCGGCTGAGTAGACAGTAAAGACAGCCGGGTGGAGGAGAGCCACATGCCAGCTTGGCAGGGTAACTCAAAAAGGAGCCGTTTACTGGTGGTAGCAAAATAAAGATGCAAAGTGTCCGTGAGTAGCAGACCCGGGACACAACACACACAGCAGAGAGACTGAGAGGAGAGAGGGGGGTACCGGCCCGGGGGGGAAGTTTGGGACCTCTAGAGACAAACTTCCCATCATTCATCCCATGGTGGAAACAGAAGTACCAGAATTAATATGGGGAAATCTTGTCACAGCTCTCGGTCTAACAAACAGAAACTTCAACACATGGACCTATTGTAGAACCTGTAGCTTACAAAACTAACTCATAACTTTAGTTTGATACTATCAATATATATATTATAAGGAACTCTGTACAGCACTCAGAATAACAAACAAAAACTTGAAGACATGGACCTACTACAGACCCTAGCTTAGTGAACTGATGCATTACTGTACACTCGACAAAAAACAATTTTTACACTAACGCTCTAATGATTCTGGAAGTGGGTCGAAATCTTATGATAATACCTCACAGACTTATGTTTCACCCGATTCATTCCGTTCACACTAGATTATTTACAGCTCACCAGTGTAAAGATTGTTTTTGGTCGAGTCTACTTCTATTTTGATATTTAACTTCAACAAATGGTCTATTACAGAGACAAGCTTAGGAAAATGAGGCATTACTTTCACATTGATACTATAATAATTATAATAATGATTCTGTACTACTAAATATTTATTGTCACAGCTGACTAACAAACAAAAACTTAGGCATATTAAAGAATCTAGCTTAGAATAGTGATACTGTACATAACTTGTATTTTTATACTATCAATATACATTATAATGACTTCTGTTCTACTATTATAGTATACTAAAAACTTCTTAGTTCAGATATAATGTTAATTAATTTCATCTTTAACTGAGCAAATAATTCTTTACAGATAGTTGCACTGAACAATTTAACATACCAGTATTAAATTTCCAATGCTCTAAAAGTAAAGAATTGCCATACCATGGCAATTGTAAACAGTTTACTTGGAAAAACAAGAGTCAGCTTAAGACCTTCTGTACCCGATGCCGAGTTGGCTGCCAACTTTGTGGCATTTTTTGCTGGCAAGATAACTCGCATAAGACAGGAACTGGATGATGCTTCTGTTGGTGAAGAACTTTCAGTTGTACTCCAACCCCGACACATTCCTAAGAATGTCCTCTCATCCTTTCACTCAGTAGAGGTGGACATGATCTCGTCCTACATAAGAAACCTCAATAAAACATTTTGCCCGTTGGATCCCATAAATGTTTCCAAGCTACCAAGAGTCTATGATCACACAGTTGAGTTTATTTCCAAAATAATTAATAAGTGCTTCTCTGAAGGTAGCTTCCCACATTCTGAAAAGCATGCACTACTCCGACCTACTCTAAAGAAACCTGGACTTGATGTTGAGAACATGTTGAACTATCGTCCTGTCTCCAACCTGTCCTTCATATCAAAGATATTAGAGCGTGCAATACTTGACCAATTACAACCACTACTTCAGCAGAATGAAACTATCCCAATTTTTCAGCCTGCTTACCGACAGCATCATTCAACTGAAACAGCATTGACTAGAGTACATAATGATCTAGTTGAGAACATTTGCAATGGTGTGGCCTCACTATTGGTCTTGCTTGATCTCTCTGCGGCCTTTGACACAGTGGATCACGAGTTGTTATTGAGTGATCTTTATGATTGTGGTGTGCGTGACTCCGCTCTCTTGCTTCTTGGGTCGTACTTGTCAGGTAGATCCCAGAGTGTGATGGTAAATCAAATGGTCTCGGACTCGACACCCCTGCAGTATGGTGTTCCGCAGGGATCAGTTTTAGGTCCTATCCTATTTATAATTTATATCAGCAGTTTGTCTCTTCTGCTTCGTGAACATAATGTCACCTTTCACTTTTATGCAGATGACACCCAGATTTATGTGAGAATCACAAATATAGTTGATATACGGAGTAAGATGGAATTGTTGATGTCTGATATCAAGAAGTGGATGAGAGCGAGAAAACTTAAACTAAATGATGGTAAAACTGATATTCTCATCATCCGAGGAAATAGAAGAGCTGATGATATAGTAGGTGCCCTCTCCATCAATGTGGGTGGATCTCAGCTGCGACCGGCCAACTCTGTTCGAAATCTGGGTGTATATGTGAACTCCCGATTAGATAGATTTCAAAGAGCATGTAAACCAGATAGTTAAAAGTTGTTACTTGCACATCAAAAATCTCTATTTGGTGAAGCCGTTTATAACCAGACATTGCCTCCTGACGTTGGTTCACTCATTGGTCTTCTCTCATGTTGATTATTGCAATGCCCTGTTGGTGGGTCTTCCAAATTATATTTTAAAGAAAGTTCAGTCTGTTCTTAACAGGGCCGCAAGACTAATTTTTGGTGTTCCACCTAGAACTCCTACTACATCTCTTCACATAGGCTGCCAGTAAGAGCAAAAATAGAATTTAAGTTGTGTTTGGTGACTTTTAAGGTTCTCAAATTTAGTGAGCCTAGGTACCTTGCGGAGCTGCTCAGGCGCCCACCGGCACACCATGGTGTGTTGTGCGTCATGACAATGACCCTTTTCGTCTTGATGAACCAAGGGCTTTCCAGCAGTCTTCTTTCTTTGAGAGGTCATTCTCCTACATGGCTCCGAGGTTGTATAACAGGTTGCCGCTGTCCATGAGACAACTGAGTTCTGTTGAATGCTTCAAGAGACAACTTAAGACTTTTCTCTTTGAGAGAAGCTATGATCTTGAGAGAGGTGTCATGACAGATGGCTATAGAGTTTAGGCTATTTTGCCACTGCTAGTGATTGTTAAATGTGTGTTGTATATAAGCCTTCTTTCGATGCATTGATTTTGTTCTTTTTTCTTTCTCTTTCCGAGCGCTAGTGAATTCTTCGGAAAAATTGGCGCTTATGAGAAATAAGTAACATGCTTATTATTATTATTATTACCATAACATAAACTTCTTAATCTATAATGTATGTATAATCCACTGCCAGTATTAAAGATTATCTGAAAAAAATCCAAGTTTGTTAGCACTGTGCATAGTTAAATATATCACAAACATCAGTCATGTTCCTTTCAAAATTCTAAAATATAACTAAACATTAAGTGAGCAGAATGTGAATTATAAAATATTCAAACTGTTTTAGGTGATTAAGTAAAGCTTTGGTCCAAAATAAATATCTAAGTGTTGTTAGAAGCCTTAGTTAAGCTGGTATCACACGAGCGCTTTTTCACTCAACATTTATCCTCAACACTGGTCTGGCAGCTTATGTGGTCAACATATATGTAATTTTGGTTGCCTAAGTTCATCTATCATCAGTCTAGTTTCCCATACCGTTTTACAATATTCCAGAAATGTTGCCAGAAAAATGTTGATCATCGAATGTTGACTATAAAAGCTCTTGTGTGATACCGGGTTTAGTATGGTATATAATAATATAAAAAGTGTGTATGAATAAGTGTCACTGTTCCTGTTAATGCAGTGTTGTAACGTGATCTGAGCGCTAGTGAATTCCTTTGGAAGAACTGGCGCTTTTGAGAAATAAAACACCAGAAAATTATTTGTATTATTAAGTGACTGAACATAAATTCCTCTCCACTCCTGTGCAGTATAGAGAGTGGCCATCAGCTAACAAAAAGGCAAATCCCTCACTCCTACCTCTACACCCTACACACAAACGGCAGAGGGAAGAAGGAAATGTGTTAGGTTACCCAGGCCCTAGCTTCAACATTCAACAAGACCTGCATACTTATCTAGGATCAAAGCTCTACTATGCATAAAATGTGTTGATACTGTAATTGTTTTAATAATTATCAGACTAGGCTACACTATAAGAGTCATAAACAAACTTCTAGCAGATCTGATTTTCATACATTCAGAATGTTTTATTTTCTGTATCTATGAACTTACCGTATTGATTGTACAACCAATTATTATACTGTTTCATCTAACGTAAAAACTTAACCCTCTCAGGCTCATGGTTGCCAGTTTCTATCTAGCCAAAGTATCTATTTAAATATGTAAAACAATAGCTAAGTTCACTTTCTGAAATAATTTTCTTTCAGTGCATGGTCCATAGTAAACCTCAGGAGCAATAGGCTAATTATCATGTTTTTTCCACCAACCAACTTCACTTCTAAACTCAAATATGGAAATCAACACATTTGCCCACTTCCGACGCAATGCAGCCACTTGGAAGGTACGCCAATACCAGTAGGTAGAAATAGGATAACTAAAGAAATCTTTCTAAACTTTCCTGGGGCTAATTTCAGTTTTAAATTATGCCAGTGAATACGAGATTCGCGTCGTAAGTGCAAGAGGGTTAATTGTTTGTGTCACCTTCAATATTGATTGTTTTTGTAAAGAAGCATATTAATTTGCTTGACAATAACTACATTTGAACTAAATTCTCATATAAACAGTTTCCCTGGTCTTGAACCGCTAATTTGAACTACCTTTTAACCCTTATTTAGCGGGGTGTTTTGGGCTCATTTGGGAATATTCAGGCCCTCCTGAATGATCAATCAAGTATCTGCATGAAAAGAAATGTATTCAGCAAAAAACTATGCGCTAAAAGCTTCAAAATGAGACCAGAACGAGCTACGTAGCACTCGTGGTTCTAATGCAGTGGTGCCACGAACATGGGAGTTTAGCGTATAGCGGTATATTTTTCCCAGCTATGCTCACTACTGGCTACGCTGCCGTCCTCTCGAGAACACAGGGAGGGTGAGTCAGTGTGCTCCGCTAAGCCCTGGGAGTCGGCTGTCTGGCCCGCTGCGCTCCCGGCCATTTGCACTCGATTTTAACCCTTTAAAAGCCTTAATAATGCTCCTAACTTGCTGCAAATTGGTGCACGACTTAAGTCGAGCGCCGCCAATAAGGGGTTAAGGTCCTAAATCTAAAAGGTCTATTGCATTAACAATATTACTTTTAACTTTGTTGATAAAGTTGATAGTGAACCATGACTATGGTACTGAATATGTATTTACGGTACATGATCAAACTAGTAAAGGGGTTTTCACAGATGCATCACAAGCAACATGGGTCCACTATACAGTACAATTAAACTAGTAAAGGGGTTTTCACAGATGCATCACAAGCAACATGGGTCCACTATACAGTACAATTAAACTAGTAAAGGGGTTTTCACAGATGCATCACAAGCAACATGGGTCCACTATACAGTACAATTAAACTAGTAAAGGGGTTTTCACAGATGCATCACAAGCAACATGGGTCCACTATACAGTACAATTAAACTAGTAAAGGGGTTTTCACAGATGCATCACAAGCAACATGGGTCCACTATACAGTACAATTAAACTAGTAAAGGGGTTTTCACAGATGCATCACAAGCAACATGGGTCCACTATACAGTACAATTAAACTAGTAAAGGGGTTTTCACAGATGCATCACAAGCAACATGGGTCCACTATACAGTACAATTTTTTATTTATACTGTTATCTGTCTGTCAATACAATAATTAAACAATATCATTAAACTCTGATGCACAATTATAAATACTATTATGCTATCAGGTAATATTTCATGTCTCCGGTAATATAAGGATGGCATAGATGGCTAGGGTGATTTCAATGGTGATGTTTATGATGTGGTAACTTGAATACAGTGGCACCTAAATGCTATTGATGTTAGAATATTTTGTATGCTGAAACTATAGATAATAAGAAATAAGAAATATGAGCTTCTATAGGAGAGGTGGATGGCGTACCTTCCAAATTGCTGCGTTACGTCGGAAGTAGGCAAATGTGTTCTGGAACCCGTTGTATATTTCATTCAGGGTTAGCTGCTTGTCGGGAGCTTCAATTATTGCCTGAAAAAAAAATATATATATATACAGTATATATACAAAAATATTCAATTGATTGAACTTAAAATTAAAATGTAGAACAGTAAACAGGACTTCATAATTGCTGAGGGGCACAGGGCCCTGGGTGGGTCTTTGGTTTCCCGGGCGTTTCTGCACCCTTCTCAGCTCCCCGCCATGGAGTGGCTTCGGTCACCCAGGCTTTATTGTGGTCGGCAGGGAGGGTTCTGTGGGGGCGCTCGGTTATGGCCTTGGCCTTGCTCGGGGCCTTGGGGCTGTTCGGCCAGGCAGCTTGGGGAACAACAACAACAACAGGATTGAAATATCAAAAACTTGGTAGTTGCAAGTTTGTGTAATTTGTAAGTTTTACATTATACTGTATATTCACACTACTGTACTTGCATTATACTGTATATTCACACTACTGTACTTGCATTATACTGTATATTCACACTACTGTACTTGCATTATACTGTATATTCACACTACTGTACTTGCATTTTAAAAGTCTATACTGTACAGTACTGTAATTACAGTAGTTTGCATACTTTTATAAATTGTTATACTTTATTTTCCATTAGAATACTTTATCAAAAGTGACAACCCAAGGTAGAAGTACCTCTCTGCAATAGTGGATAAGCCTATTACAAAACCTTACAGGTCCATATAATTTTAAAGCTAGAGCAGATATCAAACAGTAAAATGGATTCAGACCTGAAATACTTATGTACAATTGGCAACTACATACAGTAGTGAGTATAAATCAGTAATTCCTTGCATAGTACTGCACTGTAATGATCCTCCCATAATATTAATGGTAAAGACGGCTCCAAAACATTCTCTAGGGCAAGAAAGATACTGTACCAGACAGTGAGTGTAAATCCAGGTTCTTTGGGAATGAACAGGAGGATGTGCAGACCTGGCACTTGTGACAATAGAAAAAAAGAACAACAATAATAATAATAATAATAATAACAATAATGTATGTATGTATGTACATACTCAGGCACATACCCCATAGCTGGGGGTGGCTGACTCGAGACAGAGCCCGAACATGGACAACACAACACAACACAATTTAAAAACAAAATAAAAAATTCACACACATCTAGGTCGCCCAGAAGACCCAGTGACCAAGGATCACTAAGGGTCTCCAGCACTCCCTCGGTCCCAGACCTCCCGGAGAGGTTCCGGTCTCAGATTAGACATGCAGTGGAACAATACCACCTCACATCCAGGCATGATCCTTCATATACACAATCTCCCCGGGCCAGGCGCCTGATGTACTATTATTTAGTCCAACTGACGCCCGACATCCCTCTATAATAAGGACTGTATATACTCAGACACACACCACATAGCTGGGGGTGGCCGTGATGACAGTTATAATATTAATGATATATAATGAGTGTAAGAATATATTACTGTATACAGTATAGATAATGCTGTACCATGTACCTGTCGTATGAGGGAAGCGTAGGTAAAGGGAGGACGCACTTCAGTATTCTTGTAAAACTCTCTATTCCTCTGGATCTCTGGGGAAAAAAATATATAAAATCCCATTTAATTAGCAATACACTGTATGTGATAATAATAATATATAACCAATACTCAGAATAATATAAATAGTTCAACACTAACCCTGACATAATAAATGCATTGTTAATTAACATACAGAATCAGCCGAGGTTTTATTTTAGAACAATTGCAATATCAGATAAGGTTGCTCAATACAAGAAGTGAATGTTTTTCTAAGTATGATTATGCAATATTACTGTATTGCTGTAATAATATAATACATAGGATATTATTAAGGGGGGTCACCTGCTTTTTTTTAATCTTTCTCGCCTTTTCTCTCTTTCTCTGGCTTGTATCCATTTGGCCCCGTTCAGCCAACTGTTTTTAAGACGTTTATCCCCATCCAGGTGTAGATATCTTCCTGGCGAGCGATAGCGATCCAGCATTGTATGGAAAAATCTGGCTTTGCCAGAGACATTTTTCTATCGAAAAAATATACAAATTTAGGTTGCTCTCAAAACAAAAATATATATATGATGGCTCGCTACCACTCACCAAGAAAATATTGACACCTGGATGGGGGTAAACGTCTTAAAACAGTAGGCTGAATGGGGCCGAATGGATACAAGCCAAAGAGAGAGGGAGAGAAAGAGAAACAAATTGAGGTAGGCTCCCTTAACCTATCAAGTGCGCATGGGGGTAATTGGAAACGTCCCCCTGTGCTGACGTATTTGAGGTGTTTCCGTCACTAAAATATTCATTGTACCATTAATAGCATTAATACTTATCCATATGCGCCTATTATGGGTTGATTATAAAGGTATTAACCTGAAACAACAATAAAACGAGTGAAAACAGCGTTTGGATGGTCAAGTCGGAGATATAGCCCGCGAGTTGTATAATGTATGGGTGAGGCAAGCTGCTTTCCTGCCAATTTCCCCCAAGGCCACTGAGACACAGTCGATCGATACTCTCTCTCTCTCTCTTGCACTCGCTTGCCATCAGTGATGACAACACCCTGCTTGCAACTCGCTAATGTTAGCACGAAAATATACCTCAGGATAAGGGAATAACAGGGAAAATAGGTGATAACTGAAGGAGAGGAGGAAAGTGGGGAAGGAGGGGAGGTAGAGGACTGAGATTTTGCATGGCCCAGGGGCCAAAAAAAAAAAAAAATATAAAAAAATAAAAATAAACAAAACAAATTTTTTTCGATGTCAAAAGTTGATTTTTTTTTTCACTCACTCTTAAGAGTCTCCCAGCAGTCCGCCAGGGGAACTCTTAAGAGTCTCCCAGCAGTTCCCGGGTTAAGGGCTACTGTGCTGAAAATTGAAACCAAAAAGTAATTCATCATGCAAATAAATTTTTTGAAAGTAAACCACTATTATGTGTAAGTATAATTACATTGATCTATCTACCAGTAAATATAATACACTATTTCTTTTGATAGTAATAAATGCAGTTTGCCTGCCACCACTTGAATATACTGTATTAAGCAAAATGGCTATAAAAAGAACTCATATCCATATACAAATCAACTCTACATAATATAAAAGAACTCATATCCATATACAAATCAACTCTACATAATATAAAAGAACTCATATCCATATACAAATCAACTCTACATAATATAAAAGAACTCATATCCATATACAAATCAACTCTACATAATATAAAAGAACTCATATCCATATACAAATCAACTCTACATAATAAAAGAACTCATATCCATATACAAATCAACTCTACATAATATAAAAGAACTCATATACATATACAAATCAACTCTACATAATATAAAAGAACTCATATACATAAACAAATCAACTCTACATAATATAAAAGAACTCATATCCATATAAATCACTCTACATAATAAAAGAACTCATATACATATACAAATCAACTCTACATAATATAAAAGAACTCATATACATAAACAAATCAACTCTACATAATATAAAAGAACTCATATCCATATACAAATCAACTCTACATAATATACAAGAAACAAAACTCCGCACATCACAAAAAACACCCACATTTCATAATTTCACCACCATCAGACAAGACCGGGCTGTCGGCGGGGGCGGTGGACTCATCACCCTGGTACACAATGAAATATCATACATAGTAACCAGTGTACAAACCAAATCCCTCCTCCCCCCAAATGATAACACAACAGAAATACAATCAATTAAAATACGCACTGGCAACAAATCCAACATAACCATCATAAACACATACATCCCTCCCCAAACATCCCCTACAGTACCAAATGAATACAGACCACACTTACAACACATCACAAACACCCCACACATCATCCTGGGTGGTGACTTCAACGCCAAGACGTCGGCCTGGTTTGTCGACAACCCCGACACAGACAGAGGGCTGGTACTACAAAACCAAACAGATAACCTCATCATCCTTAACGACATCCATCAACATACCCATATTCCTCACCAAGCCCTCTATAACCCATCATCTCCAGACATCACCTTTTGCTCCCCAGAACTCGCCCCCACAACATCCTGGAGGGTGGTCAGAACCTTAGGCTCTGACCACCTCCCGATCATTATCACCACCAAAACCAGACTCACCCCAGCTAGCCACAAACACATACACCAATTATAAAAGAGCTAACTGGGAAGCATTTACAAATGAGACAGAACAACACTTCACAACTCTAAACAGTACACCCATCACTAACATCAACAATGCTGTACACATACTCAATAAAACTATCCAAAACGCTCACAAGAAACACATTCCAAGAGGTAACAGGAAAAGACACAACCCCAACTTCACACCAGAAATTCAAAACCTCATCAGACAACGCGACACACTGAAACACTCCCCAGCACCCCACACAAAAGACATCACACAACAAATTCAAGCACTCAACACCCAAACTAACAACAAAATACAAGAACAACAAAAACTAAATTGGAATAACTTCCTACAAACACTTTTTCACAAAACAAACCCCAAAAAACTCTACAGCATCACACTTTCCAACAGCAACACAACACAATCACATGCTGCAATCACAACAACAGACTCTACTCCTTCATGTAAACAACAAGCAAACACTCTCATCAATCACTTCTCACATGTCAGCCACCTAAAACCTCACAAAGACGACCGACGTGTCATCCGACGTAAGAGACAATTCCCCACAGACCCTGACTATACACCCTTCACCAATCACCAGACAAAGCATATCATCAACAATCTCAAGCACTCACCCGCCTGTGGCCTAGACAACATAAGCAACATACACCTCAGACACCTGGGACCACAAGGCATACAAACACTCACTAACATATCAAATTACAGCTATTCACACAACACAATACCAGACATTTGGAAGCATGGTATCATCATCACATTCCCCAAACCCAACAAAGACCCCACGCTACCCTCCTCGCACCGCCCCATCACACTCCTTTGCTCCCCCTCCAAAGTCATGGAACGCCTAGTATTACAACTAATTACACCCGACCTACCCCTAGCTCCAACACAACATGGCTTTAGGCCACTGCACTCCACAAACACTCTTCTCACAGACCTTACACAAAGAGCTTTTGACGGCATCAACTCAGCTAGACCACCACACAGATCACTATTAGCCACACTCGACATTAGTAAAGCCTTCGATGCCATCCCCCGCCACAACCTAACAAACAAAATCTACAACACAAACATGCACAACAACACAAAAAGGTGGCTGGCCAACTTCCTAGCAGGCAGATGTGCACACGTATCTTTTGCCGGTCAGTCATCTAAAATCAGAAACTTTCCAAACGGAGTCCCACAGGGATCCGTCCTATCGCCCGCACTCTTCAATCTGTACATGCACGATATAACTACACCCAATACTCCCCAAATAAACTTAGCCTCCTATGCAGATGACATAACACTCACATGCACACACCATGACCCAAGAAGAGCAACAGATCTCCTTCAACCCTATCTCAACACACTACATGGCTGGTGCACTACAAACAGACTGAATCTAGCCCCAGCCAAATCCACCGCAACCCTGCTCACAAGCTGGACAGGTGAACACGAATACATCCCTCAACTCACCATAAACAACACACCCAAAATCCTAGGAGTAACATATGATACTCATATGACATTCAAACAGCACACCACAAACATTAAAAAGAAACTGACACCCAGACTTAACGCCCTCAGGTCACTTGCTCACACAAAATTTGGACACAACAAAGAAACTACCACCACAGTATATAAACAATACATAAGATCAGTAATGGAATACGCAAGCCCAGCCTGGGCTTCTAACCTAGCTGAAACACATCATAAGACCTTACAGACTATCCAAAACAAAGCCCTGAAGATCATTACAGGCTGCACAGCTACTGCACCCACAGATCATCTACATCAAGAAACCAAAATCCTCAAAGTCAAAGACCATCTGGACATGAGAGGCACTCAATTCCTGGCAGCAGCCTCCACGAACCAAGACCACCCACTAAACTACATGGCAACACACCCACAGACACCAAGAAATATCAAAACAACACCCAGCACACGGTATCACACACAGTTATTGTCCTCTCTCCCTCCCTGCCCACCCCGAACCAACTTCCAGAAGCACATCCATACTCATATCTCTCGCCAATCCATCCACTCACTCACAGACAACACGCAGCTGCATGCACGACCTCCCGAAATCCATCCTTCCGAATCCTCCCTCCCTCGCGAGGACAGAGTCCACCTGGCCAGGTTGAGATGCGGACACCATCCAGCTCTCCTGAGCTATCAGAAGAGACTGGATGACTCCGTTGTCGACGCCTGCCCGGGATGTAACACAGCACCCCATACCATTAAACACATCATAGAAGACTGCATTTCACACAACCACTTACGCCAACAACACAACCTACACTCAATGAGAGCTCTGTGGGAAAGCCCGATCGTGGCCATGGCCTTCCTCAGGGACTCGGGGCTGTTTGGCCAGGCAGCTTAGGGAACAACAACAACAACAACATAATATAAAAATTCTACAGTAATTTTAACTTAAAGTGTGTTCTTTTTCTGATATTATATTTCCAAGTTCACCTCAGTTCTAACATACATATTGTACTACTGTCGGCAACATAAAACACTGCTAAATGAAACTTGAAAAATAATAATACTGTAATGAAATTAAGAAGCTCAGACCCACGGTGACCGGGCAACTTAACCAGTAGACCATTTCAACCAGTACCAATTGACCACTTGCGAGTTTCAGGCTATAAGGAAGTTGGAGCCGTAAACATGGATATAAAACAGAAATGTAATAATAATGTAGGTTGTTCATGAAGCAAAAAGTAAGTTGAATTGGGTTTTATGTATTTATATATGCACTACCACCGTATTTTAGCTGGTAATTCTGCTAAATATCAACGTCTACAGCTCCAACTTCCTTGCAAGTAGTCAATTCATTCACTACAGTAATTTTGGTCAAGTTAAGTTGGGACTTCATACTAGCCATAGTTTAGTTTGTCTTGGTTGAGTTGCACTGGTGGAAATGGTCTACTATAGGTACCGCCAACGAACTTGACAATAATTTTGACCCCTTAACTTACAACTCAAAATTAATGAAAGCAATCGAGCTGACATTTCTATCATTAGGTAAGAGCCCACCAGGAAATAGATGTGGATATCTACAGCCAGTTTGCTCTAGGCCCTTTTGAGTTATGAGAAGTTAAGAGATCAAGATTATTGTCAAGTTCGTTGGCGCTACCTATTCATAGTGTGGCTGTGACGTCAGGTCATGTGACAATAATAAACAAACCAAGCCTTGGCCCTATGGTACGGGGCTGCCGCGCGCTTGTACACAGAGAGACTGGTCAAGTTTGTGTTGTACCAGGCTGTTTTAGCACACACGGACAAGACAATGTGCTTTTGTATTGATTTCAAACAATCAAAGATGTAAGGAAAATATATTAAGGAAACAATAACAAGCTTCAAAGCAGTAACATAAAACAATATGATGAATAGATGATAAGACTGAATATTGAGCGCTCTCCTTTAATATGTGTGGATGTTTGGATTATTATGAACATATCTTAAGTAATTTTACCCAAATATATATAGGCTAGTTCATTCATAAAACTACAGATGTATACAGTACCTATCAGACGGCAACGGTCAATAAGAGTAAAGTTTTGTTATTATTTTGTATATAAAGCGCAAAGCTCTTTATCATCCATCGCCGTCTGGAAACTGTCTAATATCTTCTTGTATAAGGACTAGGCTTAACAATTATCTGTACTGATATTTATTGTCTCATTTTACACAATATATTTGTATACACATTTATGTTTATCGATATATTAGGGAGGTAACCGCAATTCACGGCAAAGCGTATACCATTAGCCTACACTAGATTACCGTATCCTATGCAAAGCCAACTGAAAACAAAACATTAATAGGACACCAACAATCTATTAACCACATTAATGATGTATATGAAATGTCTGTTATGGTGGATGGGTGGTGAGGGTAGGGGAGATTTGTTGTGTGTTTTCGACCATTCCATTCTTACACAAAGTATGTTTATATCAATATATTTTACCTTCCATAATGAGAGACAATAAGATTCATCAGGAAGTGTAGCCTACCAGCTGATATATAACAAACGTATATATTATATACCGGTACTAAATGAAGAGACCAGGAATAATCATGTATCTTTAGACCTCTTCATATAGATTAAAATGTAGGTTAAGGTACATATACGGTACAAGTATATCGTTTGCTTCAACAGACAAATTCCATGATAAATAGCATAAGGAACAAGGCAGAGAGAGGGGAGGTGGAGATAGAGAGAGAGACAGTCCAAGTGGAGGCAGAGGGAGGGGAGGTGGAAACGGAGCGAGAAACAGTCCAGGTGGAAACAAGAGAAGAGGAGACAAGCTAGGAAATAAATTGGGAGGGGTACGTACAAAAAAGAAAGGAACGGGCAGGGACGAGAAAAATAGGGAAAATACTGGAAACGCTAAGTTCATGTATACAAATATTGATGGGTTAATTTCCAAAAAGATTGAGTTTGACGAATATGTAAAGAAAGAGAGGCCCGGGGTAGTATGTTTGACTGAAACTAAGCTTAACCAGGAGGTAGACACGAATATAATTAGTTGTGCAGGATACAGTACATGGAGAAGAGACAGGTTAGGAAGGCTAGGAGGAGGAGTGTTGATCATGGTAGATAATAAAATTACTGCTAAAGAATTAAAACTTGGTGATAGCATTGCTGAAGTGGTAGCAGTTGAAATTGAGGATAATGATAGGTCAAAATTGGACATTGTATCAGTTTATTTACCTCCTAAGACTAAATCTTGGAGCAACGATGAATATAATGAATTAATTTTGGAAACCTAGCGTATGTTAGAAATTATTTGTAAAAGGAAAAATAGGCTTATTCTTGCAGGGGACTTTAATTGCGGGGAGGTGGATTGGGAATGTTTGGATGCGGGTTCAAATGAAAATACTTGGGGTAGCAAATTTCTTGAACTAACAATGGGGTATCTATTAACACAACACGTTATGGAAAATACAAGATTTAGAGGAGGTGATGAACCATCAAGACTCGACTTATTATTCACCAAAGACCCCCAAGAAATAAAGAACCTAACATATTTGAGTCCCATGGGAAAAAGCGATCATGCTGTGATTGAATTTGAATTGACAGTGGAATTTCTGGAAGGCAGAGAGGAGGAACATAGGGAATATAGACTAAATTATAGTAAGGCGGATTATGAATCATTACGAGGATACTTTGCAAATATAGATTGGTCATTTATTGAGCAAGAACAGAATATTCAGGTAAAATACACCATGTTACTAGACATTTATAGGGAGGGGGTAGATAAATATGTACCAACATTTAAGGATAGAAAGCTGGCTAAGGAGAAAGAGTGGTTTAACATGCGATGTCACATTGCCCAGAACAAAAAGGACTCTGCATGGAATAAAGTGAGAAGGAGACACACTGAGGAAAAATGGAATGAGTATAAGAATGCTAGAAACAACTATGTCAAGACTATAAGAGAGGAGAAAAAGAACTTTGAAAAAGATATAGTAAACAAATGTAATAAAGAACCCAAACTGTTCTATAGTTATATCAACGGCAAAACAAAAATAAAGGACAAAATAACAAAGCTTAGGGTAGAGGGTCAATTATATGAAGACACAGTGGGTATGTGTGAAATTATGAATGATACATTAACATCCGTGTTTGTGGAGGAGGATGACTATGTAGAACCTGTGGTGGAATTGAACGAGATACAGGGACTAGAGTCGATAGAAGTCAACAAGGATGAACTAAAATCATTGTTGGAAGAATTGGACGTGAGAAAATCTATGGGCCCAGATAACATTGCTGGATGGGTATTAAGAGAATGTTCTGAACAACTAGTGAGACCTATTTTTAATATTGTTCAACACTCATTAAACAAGGGGGAACTTCCCTTAGAATGGAAACAAGCCAATATATAAAAGTGGAAATAAAGAAGACCCGCTAAATTATCGACCGGTATCCTTAACGAGTGTTATATGCAAGCTTTGTGAAAAGATTATTAGAAAAAGATGGGTGGGTATGTTGGAGGAGAGGGAAATAATTTCAAGCAAGCAGTTCAGGTTCAGAAAAGGTCATTCGTGTACCACAAATTTGTTGAGTTACTATGATAGGGTAATTGACATTGTACAAGGGAGGGAGGGGTGGGTAGATTGTATTTACTTAGATTTCAAGAAGGCATTTGATAAGGTGCCTCATAAGAGATTGTTGTGGAAGCTCAGGACTGTGGGGCGGGTTGAGGGAGTATTATTAAAGTGGATGGAAAACTATTTAATTGGGAGGGAAATGCGAACAGTAATAAAAGGAAAGTTCTCCTCGTGGAAAAGGGTAAAAAGCGGAGTGCCTCAAGGATCGGTGTTGGCCCCAATCATGTTTTTGGTTTTCATCAACGACCTTCAAGTGGGAATAGGCTCATATATATCTATGTTTGCTGATGATGCAAAATTAATGAAGCATATTACAAGTAGGAGTAGTTGTGAAGAATTACAGAGAGACCTAGATAAGTTATATGAGTGGAGTCAAACTTGGAAAATGGAATTCAACACGAGTAAGTGTCAGGTTCTTGAGATGGGAAAAAGTAAATATAGACCTTCTTGGGGATATAAAATAGGAGATGAAATAATTAGTAAAGCTGTGAAAGCAAAAGACCTAGGGGTAGTTGTGGCAGACAGCTTGTCACCTGAACAGCATATAAATAAAATAACTGGTGAAACCTATGCAGTGTTGACTAACATGAGAATAGCTCTGAATTATTTAGATGAAGAGATGTTAGCAAAAATAATAGGGACAATAATACGACCAAGACTGGAGTATGCAGCAGTGGTGTGGTCTCCACACCTTATAAAACATAATAAAAAACTGGAAAGAGTTCAGAGAGTTGCCACTAAGATGATAGCTAGCCTTAGAGACCTGCCTTATGAGGAGAGATTGGAGAGGCTAAAGCTGCCAACGCTGAGGGAGAGGAGAGAGAGAGGTGACATGATCATGATGTTTAAGTGTGTGAAAGGTTTGAGAAGATCGACAAGGGAGATTTTGTGGTGAGGGACGAGGGAAGAACCAGGGGTCATGATTGTAAGTTGAGGAAAGTTATATGTAAGTCTGATGTAAGAAAGTTCAGCTTCCCGTATAGAAGCATTGAGTGTTGGAATAAGTTGGATGGGGAGGTGGTGGGAGCAAGAAATATCCAAACTTTTAAAGCAAAATTGGATAAATGTAGAGAGAGAGACAGGACAACACGAGCTTAGGCTCAAATCCTGTATACTACAATTAGGTGAGTACAATGTAAGGCATTGATCTTGGTACAATGGCAAAGCTGCTAGATGTAAAGTACCGGTAATAAAATGAAACATATGAAAAGAGTTGATTAGGCTATGCCCAACATTACCGGTATCTATCAACTGAAAATATACATATTTTATAATCTATATTTCATTAATTTCACCCCAACATATGCCAATTTTGTGAATAGATCATTTATACAATATGCTTAAGTGTCGGATAAATTTTGTCTATATATGCAGGGAAATTTAGACTAAATTAAGTAGTCTCGTTGGCAATATAAGCAAAATACATCATAGTTTTACCATTTTAATGCAGCAAAATTATATAAATCTGAACTTGGCTCTGTTACCAACCATTGGCGTGCAACAATATCAAACCCACCAAACCTACCTAAGAATTAACTTAACTAACGGTTTATTTGAGGAGGTTTAAGCAAAGTCTGTTGTATAAATTGGGAGGTTTAACAACCCTCCCAATACCAAATGAGGTAAACCTCCTATTTGGTCGTAGCCTCGGAGTATCCAACGTAGAGCTATATACTTATCGTATAATTTTGCTCCGCTCTAGAGCGGGCAATTATCGAAATCACTAGCGCGATAAAACGATAACATCTAGAGTAGCACCTTACTATCTCTACTAGGTACGTTGTACATACTTTGGAGGCCACTATTTGAAAAGGAAAATAAGAAAATATTGATGAGAAAGAAGAGAAAATTACAGGATTTTAGGCCATCCTATCTGGCTCCTTCAGCCGTCTTGACGGATCCACCCCACTACCCGACAGGGTTCATTGGGCATTCCCGGTATCAAGTTACAAGAGACAAGATTGGATGGGCAGGGGTACGGCGCGAGGGTGGGATACTATGACGTTGGATACTCCGAGGCTACGACCAAATAAGAGGTTTACCTCATTTGGTATTGGGAGGGTAGTTACACCTCCCAATTTAGTAGTAGCCTCTACGTTCCAACGTAGAGCTAGAGTACCAAATTGGAGGCGGACATACAAGCTGAAAACACAAACTTTAGCCCTTAGGAAATATCAGGACCATGGAAAGACCGACTTAAACAAGAGAGTTTATAGAAAGAGTGTACTGACAGGTGCATATCAAGAGAGGTCAAGTACAGTCAAGTCGTATGCCATGGGATAACTAACCTAAGACAAAGAATGCTGCATTTCATCATAATAATATGAAGTCCAGGATGCTTCCCCCCCCCCTTTCCTTCCGGACGAAGGCAGGAAGACCCATAAAGTAATGTGTAAATACTGACATACGTCGAAGAGGAGAACCGTACAGGGGGTGACGAGAAAAGACATGAGCATACACAGTGACCAGCACTGAAAGCCATGAGAAAAGTTCAGTGGGAGGAGGCCAAGACCTACCAACAGAACATAGTATACTTTAAGACGAGAAATTATATCAAAATCTTAACCTAGTTATTAATCCTTTAACTTAGGTGCAAGTATGGGTATAGTGCAATACCCCCCCCCCCAATAAAAGAAGAACAAGAAGGGAGAAGGAGAAGAGACAGAAGGAACGCTGCAGGTAGACCCTGAGTGAACCTGCTGGCCCAACGCACTACAAGGACGTCCCGGCCTGCCTGTGGACATGGCCAGAGAGGAGGAGACATACGTGGTGGGGGAAGACCAAAGCCCCGTGTCGGCAACGTTCGGTCGAGAAAGAGTATGTAAAACTGAACGTAGCAGCGTACGAACGGACAACATGAGCTGCGTCCAGAACGTAAGGGTTACTGGCCCGAAACTACCGACACAGGCGAAGTCCCACAGCACGTCGACCTAGTCTCCTACAGGTCGTAGGCGCCACCCATAAAGGCAACCCCGACACCGGCCTGGTCGAGTACACATACGGATGCAGGGTTTGAACCGGGCATAACGGATGATGAACCCTACCATATTGGAAAGCTGGTACAGGAAAAGCATAAAAACGGGAGTGTCGCGTACGGTTGTAGCAACCAAACGAACAGACGGAGCCAAAGTAACTGACTCAAGGACGGGAGAACGATGTAAGGAATGTCGGTCCCTAGACCTGGCAGTCATCTCCGGGGACTCCTTCACCCGTCGCCAAAGACATAAAGAACAATGTCACGTCACGGAAGTGTTCAGGCGTGGGGTAATGAGCGTAAGAGGCAGACGAGAGCAGTTTGAGAGACTCCGCCAGAAACCACGGAGGAGGAAGCTGATACGGAGGAGGAAGCTGATGCGGCGTCGGACGAAGCAGAAAGCAGGATCGCAAAAAGAACCCAAGTCCGAGGGAGGAACGACCAACCCCGTGAAAGTCTCAAACGGTACCCGAATGGCCGACAGGCGGGTCGCAAGAGTAGTGCAGATGTTGGGACGCTTCTCAATATTAACCAATGGAGGTAGTGAAACACGAACGCCACCGATGGTCGCGTCCGTGATGGGTAGGCAACCAAGAAGGAAAACTGGGTCAGTGATAGCCGTAAGTCCGCCATGGAAAATGAATCCAGGGGAGAGGATTCGACATTCAAAGATCGACTAAACTTAGGCATCCACCCAGCCTCACAGCCTGGGAGGGAGGCTAGACAAATTAAATCTACCGAGTCTAAAAGAGAGGAGAGACATGATAATGATGTACAAATACACCCGGAGGCTGGATAGGGAGGATATATTGATTATGGATACAGGAATAACTAGAGGCCACAGCTACAAAGTAAAAAGACCTACCTGCAAGAACGATATCAGGAAGTTTAGCTTCCCCTATAGATGTATTGACAAATGGAATGGGCTGGAGGAGGTGGTGGTAGGGGCAAGGAATATCCATATTTTCAAGAAAAAATTGGATAAAAAGTAGACTGAGAGACGGGACAACACGAGCTTAGCTCAACTCCTGTAAATTACAATTAGGTAAATACAACATCCACGATGTGAAGGCGAACGACGTCCCTAGGACACCAATCGATACCAAGTGGAAATCGGAGATCGCTAGGGGAACTGGACTCGGGTACCACCGCTTCAGCCGAGCGGACCAGGCTTGGGCCGGCCGGATGGGCGCGACAACCAAACGAAGCACTGGTACCCTCTCAGCCTGTGGAGGACTTAGCACATCAAAAAGGGCGGCGGTTGGTGGAACACACATAGATCGACCGCCACCTGCGCAAGTCCTCGCTGAACGCGACCGGGACCTCCGCCGGAGGAGGAAGCCAGCGGTACAGGAACACAGGCAACCCGGTCGCCCCGCATGAGGCGAACCAGGCCACCTGTGGAACACTCCAGGAGGCCGCTAGGTCGTCGAACACAGTGTGTCGGGAATACCATACTACCCGGGCGCTCTGTCCTTTCGACAGAGCATCCGCCCATAGGGTGGCAGGCCCGGGCAGGGAGGTTGCATGCAGTGGGACGGGCTCCGGAGCCTCGTCTAGAGCCACATGGATGGCATGAACCGGACGTAGGAGTCGGGAATCGTCGGCGATACGGGGAAGGAGAGCGACGTCACACCGTTGTTTCGGCGTCCTCGGAAATCGCGAGGACGCCCGAACGAGGCACTGGAGGAAAGGCGGCCCGGCGCCACGGAGACAGCAGAGGTAAGGGGACGCATGGCGCGTACCCCTCCGTCTTACGAAGTGTGGAAACCAATGGAAGTGGTCCTTGACATAGAGAGCAATTCCCGACTACATAGTGCAGAGGCAAGACCGTGCCCCATCCGTGGCCGGGGAAGGAGGACGAGACACAAAGGACAATATCCACGAGCCACG
Source organism: Paralithodes platypus (assembly GCA_032716605.1). Taxonomy (NCBI): domain Eukaryota; kingdom Metazoa; phylum Arthropoda; class Malacostraca; order Decapoda; family Lithodidae; genus Paralithodes; species Paralithodes platypus. The sequence goes on from CM064507.1 coordinate 202,307, forward strand.
ACCGATACCACCGAGGGTGAAAACCATCGCGCCAGTAGCATGAGATAAGGGGAGGACACTCCCTACGTCCAACGGGCATGGCAGGACGGACACACCCATGGTGTGCGCAGGAAGGAAGTGATAACCTCCTTGCAATCGGAAAGGAAAAAGATACTGCCGTCCCAAGTAGGAAGCACAGGAATTGCGTGAAAAACCATTGAATCCGTGACAGGAGATGACCCCCTTCCCTTGTGTAGGAAGGAAAGGACGAAAAAGGGGACCCTTCGAACGGAGGGCCATACACACACACCCACGCTCCCGAAAATCAGCTGATCTAGCAAGCTGTTTACAGCGCTCGTCAAATAAACTCACCTAAACTTGAGTATAAGGATATTTTGTGTTGTCCTGTATTATAATGCAGTATTAAAATAATTTGAGATTAAAATCAAGTGAGGATATTTCGAGTGATAAAAATAATTCAAGCGATTGTGAATGCGAGTGGATGTAAACAAATATGGCTGACTTTGATGGATTTGAAGTCGGTGAGACCGAGGGCATTCTAGGGAAAATTATACGTGAGCTGAATGACATTAAAAGGTGGAAGGAGGATATGCAGGAGTGGAAGGTGAGTGTTAGTTCACAGATTGAGGCTATATGTTCAATATGTGGTGCTCAGGCTGGGGACATCGAGCCTGGACAAGATTTGAGTCGGGCTAGCCTAAAAGAAATTCAAACTCATATGGGGCGAAAATGAAGCTTTAAGATTGCAAATTGAAGAATACAAAGGGCAAACCAAGGAAATGAAAACACATGTGGTGGAGATTAAGGAGAAACACAATAAATGGGTTTATGACGAAGGAGGAAAAGTGAAGGAAGTGGCAATGAAGGAAATCATGGAGGAACAAAAGAAACAATCAGAAAGGGAAAATAAAGATTTAGAATCAGTGGTAGTAAAAGCTATGAGGAGAAATGAACAGGTCCTGCGTGAAACAATAGATAGAAATAAGTGTATTATTGTATTTGGGGATATAGAGGAGCATATTATTGAGAGGAAAGCTAGGGATAGGGAAGAAATTAATAAGGTAAAAACATTGATCAAGCATGTCGATGAAGAAGGAAACAACTGGAGAGATGATATTGAAGAAGTTAGGAGAATGGGTAGATATAGTAAGGGAAACACAAGGCCAATGAGAGTGCAGTTTAGGTCTAGGGTAACAGTGGATGCAATAATGAACATAACATGGAGACTTAACTTGACCAGCAAGTTTAAGAAAATTACAATTAGAAAAGACATGAGTATTGAGGATCGAAACATAAGAAAGGAATTGCAAACCGAGGCAAATGTAAAGAATGGAGAAAGGACGAAAGAAGACGAAAAGAAGTTTTTCTGGAGAGTGTGGGAGGGAAAACTCAAGAAATGGTATATAAAGCGAAGGGACGAAGTAGGGAGGGAAAAGGAGATGGTGCGGGTGACGGGGGAGAAGGCAGAGAGGGGAGGTGGAGATAGAGAGAGAAACAGTCCAAGTGGAGGCAGAGGGAGGGGAGGTGGAAACGGAGCGAGAAACAGTCCAGGTGGAGACAAGCTAGGAAATAAATTGGGAGGGGTACGTACAAAAAAGAAAGGAACGGGCAGGGACGAGAAAAATAGGGAAAATACTGGAAACGCTAAGTTCATGTATACAAATATTGATGGGTTAATTTCCAAAAAGATTGAGTTTGACGAATATGTAAAGAGAGAGAGGCCCGGGGTAGTATGTTTGACTGAAACTAAGCTTAACCAGGAGGTAGACACGAATATAATTAGTTGTGCAGGATACAGTACATGGAGAAGAGACAGGTTAGGAAAGCTAGGAGGAGGAGTGTTGATCATGGTAGATAATAAAATTACTGCTAAAGAATTAAAACTTGGTGATAGCATTGCTGAAGTGGTAGCAGTTGAAATTGAGGATAATGATAGGTCAAAATTGGACATTGTATCAGTTTATTTACCTCCTAAGACTAAATCTTGGAGCAACGATGAATATAATGAATTAATTTTGGAAACCTTGCGTATGTTAGAAATTATTTGTAAAAGGAAAAATAGGCTTATTCTTGCAGGGGACTTTAATTGCGGGGAGGTGGATTGGGAATGTTTGGATGCGGGTTCAAATGAAAATACTTGGGGTAGCAAATTTCTTGAACTAACAATGGGGTATCTATTAACACAACACGTTATGGAAAATACAAGATTTAGAGGAGGTGATGAACCATCAAGACTCGACTTATTATTCACCAAAGACCCCCAAGAAATAAAGAACCTAACATATTTGAGTCCCATGGGAAAAAGCGATCATGCTGTGATTGAATTTGAATTGACAGTGGAATTTCTGGAAGGCAGAGAGGAGGAACATAGGGAATATAGACTAAATTATAGTAAGGCGGATTATAAATCATTACGAGGATACTTTGCAAATATAGATTGGTCATTTATTGAGCAAGAACAGAATATTCAGGTAAAATACACCATGTTACTAGACATTTACAGGGAGGGGGTAGATAAATATGTACCAACATTTAAGGATAGAAAGCTGGCTAAGGAGAAAGAGTGGTTTAACATGCGATGTCACATTGCCCAGAACAAAAAGGACTCTGCATGGAATAAAGTGAGAAGGAGACACACTGAGGAAAAATGGAATGAGTATAAGAATGCTAGAAACAACTATGTCAAGACTATAAGAGAGGAGAAAAAGAACTTTGAAAAAGATATAGTTGTTGTTGTTGTTCCCCAAGCTGCCTGGCCGAACAGCCCCAAGGCCCCGAGCAATTCCAAGGCCATAACCGAGCGCCCCCACAGAACCACAGAAAACCCACAGAAAAGATATAGTAAACAAATGTAATAAAGAACCCAAACTGTTCTATAGTTATATCAACGGCAAAACAAAAATAAAGGACAAAATAACAAAGCTTAGGGTAGAGGGTCAATTATATGAAGACACAGTGGGTATGTGTGAAATTATGAATGATACATTAACATCCGTGTTTGTGGAGGAGGATGACTATGTAGAACCTGTGGTGGAATTGAACGAGATACAGGGACTAGAGTCGATAGAAGTCAACAAGGATGAACTAAAATCATTGTTGGAAGAATTGGACGTGAGAAAATCTATGGGCCCAGATAACATTGCTGGATGGGTATTAAGAGAATGTTCTGAACAACTAGTGAGACCTATTTTTAATATTGTTCAACACTCATTAAACAAGGGGGAACTTCCCTTAGAATGGAAACAAGCAAATATAACTCCAATATATAAAAGTGGAAATAAAGAAGACCCGCTAAATTATCGACCGGTATCCTTAACGAGTGTTATATGCAAGCTTTGTGAAAAGATTATTAGAAAAAGATGGGTGGGTATGTTGGAGGAGAGGGAAATAATTTCAAGCAAGCAGTTCGGGTTCAGAAAAGGTCATTCGTGTACCACAAATTTGTTGAGTTACTATGATAGGGTAATTGACATTGTACAAGGGAGGGAGGGGTGGGTAGATTGTATTTACTTAGATTTCAAGAAGGCATTTGATAAGGTGCCTCATAAGAGATTGTTGTGGAAGCTCAGGACTGTGGGGCGGGTTGAGGGAGTATTATTAAAGTGGATGGAAAACTATTTAATTGGGAGGGAAATGCGAACAGTAATAAAAGGAAAGTTCTCCTCGTGAAAAAAGGTAAAAAGCGGAGTGCCTCAAGGATCGGTGTTGGCCCCAATCATGTTTTTGGTTTTCATCAACGACCTTCAAATGGGAATAGGCTCATATATATCTATGTTTGCTGATGATGCAAAATTAATGAAGCATATTACAAGTAGGAGTAGTTGTGAAGAATTACAGAGAGACCTAGATAAGTTATATGAGTGGAGTCAAACTTGGAAAATGGAATTCAACACGAGTAAGTGTCAGGTTCTTGAGATGGGAAAAAGTAAATATAGACCTTCTTGGGGATATAAAATATGAGATGAAATAATTAGTAAAGCTGTGAAAGCAAAAGACCTAGGGGTAGTTGTGGCAGACAGCTTGTCACCTGAACAGCATATAAATAAAATAACTGGTGAAACCTATGCAGTGTTGACTAACATGAGAATAGCTCTGAATTATTTAGATGAAGAGATGTTAGCAAAAATAATAGGGACAATAATACGACCAAGACTGGAGTATGCAGCAGTGGTGTGGTCTCCACACCTTATAAAACATAATAAAAAACTGGAAAGAGTTCAGAGAGTTGCCACTAAGATGATAGCTAGCCTTAGAGACCTGCCTTATGAGGAGAGATTGGAGAGGCTAAAGCTGCCAATGCTGAGGGAGAGGAGAGAGAGAGGTGACATGATCATGATGTTTAAGTGTGTGAAAGGTTTTGAGAAGATCGACAAGGGAGATTTTGTGGTGAGGGACGAGGGAAGAAACAAGGGGTCATGATTGTAAGTTGAGGAAAGTTATATGTAAGTCTGATGTAAGAAAGTTCAGCTTCCCGTATAGAAGCATTGAGTGTTGGAATAAGTTGGATGGGGAGGTGGTGGGAGCAAGAAATATCCAAACTTTTAAAGCAAAATTGGATAAATGTAGAGAGAGAGACAGGACAACACGAGCTTAGGCTCAAATCCTGTATACTACAATTAGGTGAGTACAGGAGGATAATGCATGGGTGCACAAATACTGGAAGAAAACTCCTGAAACCAACAGGCACAAGGGCCGAAGGACGCACAAAAGTGCCACTACACCTCGAAAATGGAGCACCTTTCATGAAAGTGAGTATCCCCCCCCCCCTGTGCGAGGCGAGGGGTGAAGAGTGACCCCCCATGCGGAGGGTCAGGGAGAGACCAGGCGAACCAGCAAGAGCAAGAACCCCGGTCAGAAAAGACCAAGGGGCAGGCGCAAATCCCCAGAAGGAAGGCATGAAAGCCTCATAATCGAAGAGGGTAAGAAGAATACCCAAAGGGTGAAGGCACTGAAGAGGAGAAGACGCCTCTCTTCCACGCTACCATCAGAGTAGAGTGGGAGCACAGTCTGATAAAAAAGAGAAGTCCGTGAACTACTGCAACCGAGTCCTTATCCAGAGATAAAGCAAAGCACCCTAGCACTGACCCAGAGTGGAGTGGGCCCCTCCGCTCCGGGGCGGAAAGCCGCTCTGGAGCGGAATGTAGGAGGAAGGGCCCTCGCCACCCTGGAGCGGAATGGAAGCCGCGCACCAGAGCGGAGAGCGTTGCACGCTGCAGGAACGGCCTAGGAGGCCTAGGGAGGCAACGGAGCGAGATGGTGCCAGTAGGAAGATGAATGACATAGCCTAGGGAGGCAAGGGAGCCAGTAGTAAGATGAATGACCGCAACAGTAGGAAGATGAAAGACTGCAACTGAGGGCCCATCCAGAGGCAAGGCAAAGTCCACCGAGAACCGACCCAGAGTGGAGGGGGCCCCGAACGGCCCGCTCCGCGCAGGGGCGGAAATCCCGCTCTGGAGCAGAAAGGAAGCCCCGCTCCAGAGCGGAGAGAGGCATAGGACACGTGAGGAACCAGGATGGTGTCAGGAGAAGTATGGAAGAGAACTGGCCAAGAGCGGGAATTTCCGCTCTAGGGCGGGGCAGATGTAGTGCAGTCGGATGGGAGAGGCTTGAGGCATCAGGAAGGGTGAAAGGGAAAGCACCCAAGAGTTCCGTCAGAATAGTCTAGCAGGACAGCTGACGTGGAAGCATCCACGGAAATAAAAAAGACAGTCACCGCTCCAGAGCGGAGCCGCCGCACCAGGGAGGAGCGGGCGTAGGGTAGCCAAACGTCAGAGGCCTGTAGGTACCAGTAAAGGTGAAAGGCCAGGAACATCCAAGAGTCCCAAAAGAATCGTCTAGCACGATAGCCGACGTGGGAGCCTCCCTGGGTAAAAACATCAGAGATGGACATCCAAACGTCCCAACTGAATGGCCTAGCATCACAGCTGACGTGGGGAAAGAACAGAGGCAAAGCATAGGCCCGACCTAGAGGAGGAGAGAGCCTACCCTAGGGCGGAACGGGCCCCGTGAGGCCCTAGCCCAGACGCCAGAGGCCCGTAATAAAAACTTTCCCAACCGAAGTGGAGAGGCCTAAAGGGTCCCGCTCAGCAAAGCCAAAGACACCGTTGAAGGACATCAGGCAGATCGCAGTAAGAAAGGGAGCGGTCTTATAAGAGAATGTGTCTAGTCATAGGACCGACCTGGAGCGGGAGTCATCCACGCACCAGGGCGGAGCGAGCCGAGTACAGCCCTTCCGAGAGACCTGCGGCACCGGGGAGGGTGGAAGGAAAAAGACATCCCAAGGGATTGGTGAGCACAATGGAGGTTAAGACTGCGTCTCAGGAACCGCAAGGTATTGGGGAGCCCAACGTAGGGAAGACTGTGCCTGAGGAACCGCAAGGTATGAGCGAGGGCAAAGTAGGTGAAGACTGTGTCTCAGGAACTCAAGGGATCGGAGAGCTCAATGTAGGTTAAGACCTTGTCGCAGGAACCTCAAGGTAGAGGAGAGCTCAATGTAGGTTAAGACCGCACCTCAGGAACCTCAAGGCATTGGTGAGTTCAATATAGGTGAAGACTGCGGCTCAGGAACTCAAGGTATCGGTGAGTTCAATGGAGGGTAAGACTGTGTCTCAGGAGCTGGAAGCAGACGAAAACTGGGGCCCTGCAAGAAGGTTTAGGAAATCCGGAGACAGGCAAGCAAGAGCAAGCCTAGGAGGCAATAGGGTCGAACAACCAAAACGCAAAGTTGAAGCACAGGAGGAATGGGAGGAGGACGCTCCCAGCCTCCCGCCATCAGTGCAAGCATCCCATGCAGCGTCAGCCTCCTCAGCCCTAATCTGGGCCTCCTGGATGGCCCGAAGAGGAAGGGCCCATCCAGGGTCTTCGGTCGGTGATGAGGAAGATGAAGAGATGGTTCGGCGACGGTTCCGACGAGGCGACGGAGTATAGGAGAAAGACTCCCGTGGCGAGTCCGCAACCACTACGTCATCGGACACTCCATCGCTCCCGCCACTCAGTCCCACGAGGCCACAGGCAGCCCCCACCTGACCAGACCCTAAAACCGCCACACTGGCGCCGTGCACTGCCAGAGGTACGGGTCCACTCTTCCGAGCAGGAGAAGGCAGGCCACACGGAATGACAGACCCGACAAAGCCAGGAGACCATCGCGGACAAGAAGAGGAGAGGCCGAAGCAAACAGAGCCCCCGCCTTCTGAGGAGGTGGAGGAGGCGGGAACGGTGGGAGCAGAGCCAACGGCAACGATGGCGGAGGAGCCAACGGTAGATGTCCGGCGGCCTGCGACGCCCCAATCTCCCTGAGCAGCCCATGGGTGGGACGACGACCAGGTGAGAAGGCCGAAACACCAGCCGGAACACGGACCGGGGGAAGCATCGCCATCGGAGGGCGAAAAGTCGTCGAGCCCAGAGACGGGTGGACGGAAGCTGCAGGGCGGCGGGACGTCGAAGACTTCCGGCGACGGGGAGAAGCTGAGTGGTGCCGCATCGACCCCGCTGTGTCCGCCGATAACGGAGACACACCAGACTGAGGGACCTGCGAAGCGGTGACCACAGGGCGCGGAGACACCAGAGGAAGGTTCAGCAAGGCGCGAACCCCTTCGTCCATGAAGCGGGGGACCCGGTGTAAACGGTCCTTAACAGACCGAGCCACGCCCGACCATGCAGCGGTGAGGTCGACCCGTGCCGTCTCAGCATCCGGTGAAGTAGGGTGAGACTCAATCGTCATAAAGTTGACGAGACACGGGCCACACCGTCTGGGGGTGAAGCCATCACGGCAGTAGCACGCAGCACGGGCGGGGCACTCAGTATGCCCAGCTCCCATAGCCGGACGGGCACACCCATGGCGCGCGCAGGCAGGGAGCGACATCAGGAAGCGAAGGGAGAAATGAAAGATGTCCCAGACGAAGCTCAGAGAAAGAGGATGCATAAATTGAAGGAAGGTATGACAGTATGCGCAAAAAACACACAAAAGATACCAGGCATTATGATAGGTACATAAAAGTAAGAACACCCCCCCCCCCCATGTGGAGAAGGACAGAGACGGACCCCCCCATGTGGGAGGGCCAAGCATACATCAGAAGCAGCAACAGGCCGAAGAACCCAAAAAACCCAGGTCAGAAAAGACCAAGGTGCAGGTTCAAACACCCTGAAATAAAGCATGACAGCCATATAAGAACCGAAAAGGGTACCTGAGGGTGAAGGGATCGAAGAGGAGATGGCAGGCCAAGGGACCCAGCAGTGCAGATCGGGAACACAGCCTGATGTAAATGAGAAGGTTATGAGACACAGTAACCGACAAACCCCACGTACAAACAAGGCAATATTGGCCAAAAAATAGTGCCAGGGCCGAGAGGGCAAGTCCGCTCCAGAGCGGAGCAGACAGACCCGCTCCAGAGCAGACTACACCCTCCCGCTCCAGAGCGGGGCATGCATGCATGACAATGGCAGCCTAGGCAAAGGAGAAAGGCATGCGCACAGCGAACAAGAGAGCCAGGGCATCAGAAGGCAAGGCCGAGGACCGACCTGGAGCAGGACTGGCGCCCGCTCCAGAGCGGAACAATCGTAGAGTAGAACCAGGTGAAAACAGGAGGGCTAGGGCACCAGGAGGGAAGGCCTAGGACCGACCAAGAGCGGGACTGGCGTCCGCTCCAGAGCGGAACAATCGTAGAGTAGAACCAGGTGAAAACAGGAGGGCTAGGGCAGCAGGAGGGAAGGCCTAGGACCGACCAGGAGCGGGACTGGTGTCCGCTCCAGAGCGGAACAGGTGGAGGAGAGACCCAGTGTAGAAGCCAAAGGGAAGAAGGAGCCCAAGGGGACCCTGTCCAGAGCGGAATAGACATCGCTGCAGAGCGGAGACGCTTGCACCAGAGCGGACCCTGTCCGCTCCAGAGCGGATTTGTCCGCCCTCGAGCGGAAAGGGAGATGGAGGTAAATACCAACCAAAAGTCTCGATAATATTCAAGGACACTAGTGCGACGTTATGAGAAACAATTTATTAGGGAAAATAGGCACCAATAGATTCGCCATATTTTTCTCCATATAGTCCGCATGGAGGATTTTCGTTATCAACAAATTGAAAAATACCCACTTCACAGACAAATACACCAAAAATCTAAGTCAAAGCGGGGATGTGGGGACGGCAGCCCCCACCTATAATACTAGGTTAGGTTAGGTAAGGTTGTTAGGTTAGGCTAATGTCCTTTCAAAGGGGTATAGGGTAGTAAACACTAGGATAGCCTATACCCGGTCAGAGGTAAGAAGAAGAATCCTGCAGTAGTCTCCTTGAATGCTACCAAAGTCTCAACCCAAGTGCACAGCAGGACAGCTGGCAGGGGATCGTGCATGAGCAAAAAGAAAACAGTGCGATGCAGAGGACCGACCTAGAGACGGATAGTACCATCCTAGGGCGGAGCGGGACCAGAGTGACCCGACCACAGCAGCCAAAAAAAGAGAACATGTCGGAAGCATAGGACCGACCTGGAGCGGGATTTGTCCACGCTGCAGGGTGGAGCGGGCGCGGAGCCCTTCCCAGAGACCCGCGTCACCAAAAAGGGTGGAAGGGACGACAGTTCAAGGCATCGTAGAGCGCAAAGGAGGTGAAGACCGTGCCGCGGGGACCGCAATGGATGAGGGAGTTCAACTAAGGGGAAGACTGTGTCTCATGAACTCAAGGCCTAGGGGAGCGCCAACAAAATAAGGGAGAGACAGCGCGGGAGCGAGCGTCAGACGAAAAAAGGGTGCCCCACAGAAGGTTTAGAAAACCAAAGCGTCATACCCCTGCGAGCCTAAGGTGGTTTAGTAAAAACCATAGATCGGCAAGCAAGAGCGACAAGGCAACATTGACGGTGTACCAAAAGTCCCTTCTCCCCCTTCTAAAAAGTTAGCCTAGGAACATGAGGCCTAGCCCTGGCGCCCCCCTCCAACTAAAAGTTAGGTTAATAACAGGGGGCCTAGCCCTGGTTGAGTGGCAGAGAAATACAAAAAACACAGGGCACACTCCAATGCGAAACATTCATGTGAAGGTAAGCAAAACATAAGGCCAAAATAACCTGTCAAGGCAAGGGGACCTATGCCCCCTTCATCACAAACGAAAGTGCACAAGGTAGCATAACTTTTCGGAAAAACCACGCAATGAAAGCAGAAAATAAGCACAAAGTGTAATAGAACCTACCAGGTAAACAAAACTAAGCCACCGGAAGTGAAAATTATGATAAAAACAGGCAAAGGCCTAAAATAATAACACTCGCCGAAGGGCGACGCATGCGCAGAAGCGTGACCAACCAGTTTCGACGCCATACTCAAAGTAACACCCCTAAGAGCCCATTTGAAGCGTGCCTACATCACAGATCATCCATCTAATAACCTTAGGTACCATAAATAAGGCCCATAACTCACCCAAAGGGTAGGCGACAGGAGTAGAAGCACAAAAATCGGGCGCATAGAAAACAGCGTGTATGGAGCCTTGAGTAGGGCGAAAAGGAATGCCCAATGAACCCTGTCGGGTAGTGGGGTGGATCCGTCAAGACGGCTGAAGGAGCCAGATAGGATGGCCTAAAATCCTGTAATTTTCTCTTCTTTCTCATCAATATTTTCTTATTTTCCTTTTCAAATAGTGGCCTCCAAAGTATGTACAATGTACCTAGTAGAGAGAGTAAGGTGCTACTCTAGATGTTATCGTTTTATCGCGCTAGTGATTTCGATAATTGCCCGCTGCTCTAGAGCGGAGCAAAATTATACGATAAGTATATAGCTCTACGTTGGAACGTAGAGGCTACTACTAAATATATGTTACCTTCCATAATATGCTAATTTAACCTATATTTCTCCAATCAGGATGAAATTATTTAGAAGTAATGATCAATATATAAAATAAAATATATTAATAAAAAATAAAATAGAAAATAAAAATAAATATAATACAGTACAGTATATTTGTTAGTAGTCTTGGCAAATCCAACGTCAAGGCTATTAACCTAATTGCAATGACGACTTGTCTATTTTGACTGCTATGTCGTCATTCCAACCGCGGTTAAAAATAAAACGTCTAGAGTCTACTCCTTATCTTGCTCTAGAAGACGTTGTACATTAACCAAAACTACCACCGAAGGTGAAAAAAGCATACTGTAGAAGAGAAAAAAAAGGGGTTTACCTTAGTTACCGCTTCCCCTTAAGAGCGGCGCGCAACATAAGTCGAGTTAAAGAAACTGGCAAAAAACTGGCAAAACGGTGATGAAAAATATGGTGAAATCGAGTGAAAATGGGTGGAACAGTAATGAACCATACGTCCGACATCTGTGGCCTCCCGGCCCACACTAACTCCAGTTCCCCCACCGCACGGGAGGATGACAGTGTGACCAATAGTTCGCTAAAAGTGAACAATGTAGCAAAATCCGCTAAACTTCCATCTTTGAGGTAACACTGTCAGTGCTCCACGAGTGCTACGTAGCTGTATGTGGTGTCATTGTGTAGCGATTTCCGCCTAGTTTTCGGCACAATACAGTTCCTTTCATGCTGATGGTTGATATAGCAGTCAGAATGGCCTGAAAAGGCCCAAAACGGCCACAGACCCCCCGCTAGACTAGGGTTAAGGCCCATCCCGTGTTCCGTCATGTGCAGATCCCTGTCGAACGTGCGCATGAGCGACCCTCTCTTGTTATCATTTTTTCACGCGCCTCCATTGTTGAGTCCGCTTTTGTTGTGCTCCTTCAATTCACCCTGTTTTAGGTTCGTTTCGGCTTATCTGGCCTTCTTTTTTGTTAGACAGATGTTACGTGATCTAGGGCACACGTAAATGGGCTCCTAAGTGTGTATAATGGAGACGTGTGTGGAAATAGCCTACCGAAGGTACGGGGGCGCCTGGCGTTCCTCGTATATGTTTTTCATTCTTTCTCTTTTCATATTCTTTTTTCCTGTTAGTCTGGGCATAGTTTAGCTTTTAGCTTATTTTAGCCTAGCTCGTTTTCTCATTCAGGAATTGCTATGCCCCTATGAGTTTTCATTTTTTCATAGCCTAAGGTGTAACGTTGGTAAACAATCTGAGATTTCGATGGTGGCGGTGCTGTTTGTAGAGTTTGTGTCGGCCGCATTATTAGCGTTATTCCCGAGTCCCCCCTTTCGAGCCTTCACTGTGTCTCAAGGGCCTGGGCGACAGGTGGTTCGTGATATTTCAGGGGTACCCCAGGGGGGCCCCTCCTTCACACCACAGGGTTTTTTCGCACCTGACACATTCTCTGCTCACGGCTAGGCCACCCTTTTTCTCACCAGTTTCATTTACTGGTTTTTGTTTTCCCTTCCTGTTTCACCTCCATCCTTTCATAGTTTTTTTGCCCAATCCAGGGGTACCCCAGGGGGGCCCCTGTTTGTGCGAAACCACCCTCCCTGCCTCTTGTCCTCATGGGCTTTGCTCTATCTCTGTGGGTTGGGTGGTTCCTGGGGGATGTGCCTCCTCTCCCCTGGTGTGTCTTCCTTGCCTCTCCCTTTACCGGTTGAGTTAGGATCAATTATCAAGGAAGACACTGCTCAGCTTGATGGCCATCATCGCTTGGAGTTCATAAGGAGATGACGCATTTTTGTGGCCCTTTTTTGGTATTCCCTAGACGCTCCTCTCGCTTTTTCGGTGCCGGACCATCTCGGCCGGTCCTGCAAATTTGCGGGAGCACGTTTCGGCTCCCCGCAAATTTGCGGAGCTCGCTGGGGGGTCCCGCGAAGATGCGGGGGGGTTGTGTCGGTATGCTTATGCCTCCATTGGGCCGCAAATTTGCGGTAATAGTTGGCTTTCACTGTTGACCTTGTTTATGTCGCCTTATTGCCTGATACTATATTGGTGTGTGCACTTTACTGGTGTTATAGACCCTGCATGTAAGGTCTTGAGTGGTGGTTAACACTTTCTCCATCTTTGCAGGTTCTGCTTGTGCTCTTCCACCTCGCCCGCCCTCCTCCCCTACCTCTGTGCTCCCGGTTAAGGGTGAGTACGGATACTGGTTTGCATGTGTGTTACTGTTTCCCCATGCTCATTCCCGGGTTTTTATTGGACATTCTCTACACTTACTCCGTCGATGTGCTGCTTATGGTGTGTGTTCTTCCGTTGCAGGTGGGATGCCTTGCTTTTGCCAGGGTTGTGGCTCCCCGTGCTTGGAGCGCCACAGGTCCTGCTTACGCCACTCGCAATGTGTGTCCTCTACAGCCTACCTCCCTGCTCTGTGTGGCCCGTGTATGGACCTGGTGGATGTGGTGGACCATAGCCCTGGTTCCTCAGCGGCGGCAGTGGCCTCTGCATCCCTTCAGTCGGTGTGGGCAGTCGTCTCCCACCACATTAGGACTGTGGGCCACCGTTCCCCGGCCTTTGTTGACGACCGGATCCGCGTCGCCCTGGGTATCCCTGACCCGTCTGCAGGCCGTTCACCTGGCCGTCTCCCTGCTCGGGCCCTCTTCCCTGGGTCCCGCGGCCGGTCGTCACATCGTCGGGAGGATCCCCAGCTCCGTCCACGCTCTCGCTCGCCTCATCGCCCGTCCTCTACTGTCCCTCGTCGTCCTCCTGGTAGCCTTGACGATGCCCATCGCCCTCGTCCTGGTTCTCGCCCTGAGGCCGGGGTTAGCGGCTCTGCCCCTGTGCGCCCTCCCCTGGCCTCTCCGGATAGGGGCTCTACTACCTTCCGCCCGCTTCCCCTGCACAAACGATGTCCTCTTCCTTTGTCCTCTATGCGCGCGGATGTTCATGCTGTAGCTGGCCCTCTGCTCCCTCCTCCTACACTGACCAGGAGGGTCCGCCAGGATGTAGTTGCTTCTCCTCCTACTTCTCCTGCTTCGGTGCCTATTCTTCCTTCACGGTCTCGTCCCAAGGTGGAGGTCCCTTCCTCCTCCGCCTCGGTGTCGGGCCGCCCTGTTCTCTCAGCCCCGGGGATCCTTGCTCTGTTTCCCCCCGCGGCTCCTTCTGACCTTCTTTCACCCGGCCAGCCTTCCCACTCCCGTCATCCTGCTCCTCCTCATTCATCAATCCCTGACCTTCACTTACCATCTCGCCAGGGGGTACCCCGCCCCTTGACTCGGTGGAGTATAGCGAGGTTTCGGGGTCCCCTTTCTCGGGAGCTGACGTGTCGCTGGAAGAGGGGGATGGTGATGTTTCCCCCTCGGGCGTTAGTGATCGGGGACGAGACCCTCAGAGGCGCCACGGCCGTCGTCGCTCGCCTTCTTTGGGCCGCGACGCTGCTGTTTCGTGTCGTGGGTCTCGCTCCCGCTCACGCTCGCCCCTGCGGGCCGAACAATCTTCGGGGGGGTCGCCTCTCTCGGATCGATTTTCGGCTATGCAGGGGTGGGTTGTGTCACACATCAACGAGCGCTTGGAGGCGATGCAAGACTCCCTCTTATCGCGCTTCTTGGCGGTGACACAACCTCAGCGCCTCACCCAACCTACCCCTGCTACGGTCCCCCTCCCTTCTGCAGTGGACCACATTCCTTCTCGCCCAGCTTCTCCGCCTGCCCGGTTGTCGGCTAGTACTGCTCCTGCCCTAGCTCGGGAGGTTGCCCCTGCTGTCTCCCATGCGGGGGTACTCCGTCTGCTAGGGCAGGGTCCGCGCTTGCCCCCCATCCAGAAGGCCAAGGTCCCGTTGCGAACCATGCCGCTCCTCTATGGCTCCTTGGCTGTTAGGAAGGGGGTGCAGGCCTCCCACCCGGAGCGTGCTACCGGCTTCTCGTCAGGTGAGAGGGCCCTCCCATCTGGCTGGTCGGTGCAAATTAATGATAAGATGCAGTTCAGGGCGATCAGGGTGGATGGTCAGGTGGCCGACGTGGAGGTGCGGGCTTACCCGACGAGGACTGACCTTCAGTACTTTTCGGTGAAGCCCAAGCCCCCGTCTGCTCCTCGTACTAAGCTCTGGTCAGACTTCAGCCGCCAGGACATCCTTCAGGATGTGCAGTCCCTGGCTGTGTTGACGGGACTGTCCTCCTATGGGACGGGTTTGTGCGACGACGGTAAGCCTGGCTTAGCCGTCGTGCTCGATAACCCTCTCCCATTGGAGGCCTGGTTTGCTGAGGCCTTAGAATTCGCCAACCGTTCCGTCGACAGATCTACTTCAGTCCCTCCCCCAGAGTCATCACTGCTTTTGCCTCCTCTTGTATCTGTCGGCGGATTGGACGGCAAGTTCTGGTCCTGGATAAGCGCGCCCAAACTTGAAATTTGTTCTATTGCTAACCCGTTCTTCTCTCACCCAGATAAGTCCTCTGTCGACAAGGATTTTACCTTGCGACAGAGGGTGGCGAACTTATTATCTTGTCTTTTAGGTTCCCTCCAGACGTCTGTTCACCACCTGCGGCTTATCGAGGCGACTGCACCGGGCGATCTTCGCGAGGGTTTGGACCACGTTCGGCGGATCCACCTTCAGCTCGCGGTGTCTTTGGTTCCCGAGCTGAAGGCGGTTTTGTGCGAGGCAACTCGGCAACGCCAGACGGTAAGGTCCTCGTTCTGCCGGAAAGCCCCCTTGGATATTCGTCAGGGTTTGTTGTACTCTGAGCTCTATACATCGGGGCTTTTTGCGCAGGATGCTTGGGAACGCTACGCTTCTCTGTCGGCGGACCCTGCTTACGACACGCAAAGACGCGCTGTGTCGCGAACAGGGTCTTCTCAGTCCCGTTTTTCTGACGGTCCTCTTCGGGGTGCTGCCGCCAAGAAAGGGCGCAGGAAAGGGAAGTTGCCGGCCAGAGCGTCGGTTCCGCCTCGCACTTCTGTTCTTGCTCCCTTTCATCCCCGCCGAGAAGGGGCTGGCCAGCCTTCCACTTCCGGCCGCACTTCGACGGGGTCAGACGCGCGACGGACAGGGGATGGGGTGACCCGCCCTTTTCGGCGAGGTGGGGGGGGGGTAGGGGAGGTCAACGTGGCGCTTATGACCGCAAGGACCGTACCGGGGGACCCTCCACGTCAAAAAATGTGTAGGTTCTCCGGGTCGGTCTCCTCCTTGTTCTCCTTCTCGCCTAGCCGAAGAGGTCGCTCACCTCATCTCGGGAGCTACCACAGGTTGTTTTCGCCCTTGCGCCCCTCGCTGGCCGCGAGGGACGTGGGGGCGGAAGATTGCACGGAGGGGTCTAACCTGGAGATGGAAGTCCAGACCCCCACTCAGCTCTTGTCAACGAAGCCGGCCCGTCTCTTCGGAGGTGGCCGACGTGATAACGTCAATGCACGAACAGGGAATCGTCAAGGAGGTGAAAGCCGGTCACCCGGTTTTCCTCTCCCGTGTATTTCTAGTACCAAAGAAGGACTGCGACGCGATACGACCGGTGTTGGATCTGTCGGCCCTCAACGGGCACATCGTGAACACACGGTTTCGGATGCTGACGGTACACCAGGTACGATTGGCCCTGCGACCTCTGTCGTGGGTAGTGTCGCTGGACCTCAAGGATGCGTATTGGCACGTTCCTATCCATCCTCGTTTCCAGCGATTCTTGGCCGTTCGGACTTCCGATCGTGTGTTCATGTTCGACAGACTTCCCTTCGGTCTCAACATCGCGCCGCGGATCTTCTCGAAACTGGTGAAGCAGGCTCTGGACCCTCTCCTCAGGAGCGGGCTCCAGATCCTGTTTTACTTGGACGATTGGTTGATAGTTTCAGACACCCTAGAACAGTGCGTCCACGACACCCTCACAGTAGTTCACCACATCACACAGTTAGGGTTCAAAATCAATATTCCCAAGTCGCGCCAGACCCCGTCGCATGTCGTGACGTGGGTAGGTCTCGAATGGGATCTGACCAGCGCTACAGTGACCCAGAGTCAGCCAAACGCGGTGAAACTTCGCAAGAAGGTCTTCGCCGTGTTGCACTCGGTCTCCCTCACGAGGAGGATCTGGGACTCGTTAGTGGGTTCACTGAATTGGGCCGCTCTGACCATTCCCTTAGGGAGGCTCAGGCTACGCCGCCTTATACTCATGGGCAACAAGGTGTTTCCGTTGGCCCCTATGGATCGGCTCATGCCGATCCCGCGTACCATTCACAGACACTTAGGACACTGGGTTGCTCGGGGCACGCTCTCTGCGGCTGTGCCCTGGACCGCCCCCCCGCCGACGATCTGGGTAGACACAGATGCGTCGAGCAAGGTAGGGTGGGGTTACCAATCCAACCTGGGACATCAACATCACGGCAGATGGGTGGGACACACACACCTACACATCAATGCCCTCGAACTGTTGGTTCCCTTGTTCTTCCTGAGGGACCACGCGCTGGCCCTTCGGGGAAAGTCGGTGGCCTTCAGGATGGACTATCAGACGGCTGTCCACTGTATCCAAAAGCAGGGGTCCTCCAGGTCATTGACTCTGTTGGGGATCTCAGAGAAGTTGTTCTTCCTCTCGAACCGACACAACATCTCCCTGCACGCCTCCTACCTGCCCGGGACTGCCAACCTGTGGGCGGACGCCCTGTCGAGAGGACAGGGCGTTCTTGTAGAATGGGCAATGAAACAGACTGTGTTCGACGACCTCGCAGCTTCCTGGGGTGTTCCGGAGGTCGACTTGTTCGCATCGAAGGAGACGCGCAAGTTGCCTCAGTACCTATCCCTCCGGACTCGCACTCCGGAGGGGGGTCCGGACGCTTTCATGGAAGACTGGAACAGGTGGCAGTCGATATACATATTTCCGCCACCAGACGCACTGTTGATGTGCAAAGTCCTCGCGAGGCTGCGGCTGTACCGTGGCAGAGTCTGGCTAATAGTGCCTCTGTGGCCGGCCCAGGCTTGGTACGCCCAGTTGAAGCGGTGGTGCCCGAGTCCGGTCCCTCTCCCTGTCTCAAACTTCCACTTGAGCCAGGTTGGAGACCTGCGGACCTCGTTGGCCTTCGCATCGTGGATGTTCGTGAGGCACGGTGGCTCCCGGTCCACGGACGGGACCTGACTGACTTCCTGAAGCGTTCATGGACGTCTTCGACTTGGGGGACTTACGAGTCCCACTGGAGATCTTTTACTAGGTGGATACAGGACACTCGCCAGACAGTTAGCTCTCCTTCCCTCATACTACACTACTTGTTTCACCTCTTCCGTACACGTCGCTTTCAAGTCAACACTATACGTAACCACTTGTCTGCCATCCGGGAGGTCTTTGAGTCCGTCACTGGGCTGGTCGTTCCGCCGAAGGAGCTGGATTCCTTCATGAAGGCTGCCTTCAGGGAACGACCGCCTCCGCGCCAGATCCCTCCTCAGTGGGATCTGGGGCGAGCTCTGGACCTTCTGGCTTCACACGCATATACACGGGACACTACACCGGTTCAGTTGCTCGAGCGTACACTCTTCCTTGTCGCTTTGGCCACTGGGGATAGGGTGTCTGAACTAGCAGCCATGTCACGGTCCCAGGAATGCATGCGATTCTCCCCGTCCTTGAATGTCGTCACGTTAGCCCCCTCCCCTCATTTTGTTGCCAAGGATGAGAGAGAGACCCACGTTTTCAAGCCTTTCACCATCCAGGCTTTAAAGCGTGGGCATACTCACCATGTGTTGTGCCCGGTGCAAGCCTTGCACTCCTATGTTGAGTCTGTGGCGCCGACTTCGGGTACTGCTGTGTGGGTGTCTCCTCGGACTGGTGGGAGGCTCTCGAAGGTGCAGATAGGACGCCACATTTGTCGGGTCATTCGTGCCAGTAACCCTGATTGTAGGGGTTCTGCGCACGATGTGCGATCCTTTGCTGCCTCCTTACGGTTCCTGCAGAGTCGATCCTTACCTGACATCGCCTCGGCGGGTTTGTGGTCTTCTGTCAATACCTTCGTCTCCTCCTACCTCTCCATGTCCATTGTTAGACCCCCTCGGCCGGTGATAGCTCTCAGGAGTCGTGTTTCCTAGAGCTCTGGCGGAGATACCTGGTCTTCCCCCCTTGTCACTCTTTCTTTTACTTTGTTTTCTTTGGAAAAGGGGGGGGGGGGGAGTACGGGTTTGCAACACTTGATTGCAAGTTTGGGTTTATGTATTATGTATACAGTACATAAGTGTTTTTGCCAAATTGAAAATTGTGTTTTATTATTGTGTTCAATGTTTTTGTTGGTTTTGGAAGAAAAGGGTTTTGGGTACAGTACTTTTTTGGTTTAAGACAAGTCTATGTTTTTGCATTACTATGAATGACGGGCACGTGTTAAAACTGTTCTTTTTAGCTACTCCTCAGTTTTTCACTCTTTTATTAAACCCTCTTGTTTAAATTGTGTTTCTTTGTCATTCATAATTTTGTTTTATGCATTGTTTTTTTTGGTATGTTGGGCTTGGATGTCCTCCTCCTATTTGTTATGCAGCCTTGACGTTGGATTTGCCAAGACTACTAACAAATTGGGAGGTTTGACGTACCTCCCAACCTACCAAATAGGAAAACATACTATTTGGTAGTAGTCTTGGAAAATCCAACGTACATAATACCCTCCCTCACGCCGGACCCCTGCCCATCCGCGTTCTTCTGCTGACGTGAGATGTGATAACATCTGCGCACGTTCGACAGGGATCTGCACATGACGGAACACGGGATGGGCCTTAAGCGTAACTAAGGTAAACCCCTTTTTCTTCTCTTCTATGCTTTTTTCACCTTCGGTGGTAGTTTTGGTTAATGTACAACGTCTCCTAGAGCAAGATAAAGAGTAGACTCTAGACGTTTTCTTTTTAACCGCGGTTGGAATGACGACATAGCAGTCAAAATAGACAAGTCGTCATTGCAATTAGGTTAATAGCCTTGACGTTGGATTTTCCAAGACTACTACCAAATAGTAGGTTTTCCTATTTGGTAGGTTGGTCAAACCTCCCAATAAAATAAGTATATAAAAAACAAATATATATATATATAATGTACCCCCTATGAGGTGTCCATGAATTAATCGCCCACATTGAGGCAATTAATTTTATTCTGCAGCTTCTTTCATACTATTTTGAGGGGGAGTGTTTTAAGCAAAAGCACTCGGTCTAGCAATTCCTGGCAAATGATGCAAATACAGTATCCAGTTAAGGGGGGTGACCTATTTTTGTTTTTTTTACATCCAGGTGTAATTTTTTTACTGGTGAGCGGTAGCGAGCCAGCATATTTTTTATTTCAGCATATTTGTTTATTTTTGTTTGACAACAGGCTAAATTTGTACATTTTTCGATAGAAAAATTTCTCCGGCGAAGCCGGATTTCTTCATATAATGCTGGCTCGGTATCGCTCGCCAGGAAGAAATCGACACCTAGATGGGGATAAACGTCGTAAAATAGTTGGCTGAATGGGGCCGAATGGATACAAGCCAAAGCCAGAGAAAGAGAGAAAAGGACAGAAATAACAAAAATCAGGTCACCCCCCTTAAGTCCATGTAACAAGGGTACATCATAGCCCTGTTAACCCTCTCACGTTCTTGACGCAATTTTGAACCTATTAGGGATACTTTAAGTTAAAGCCTTGGTTACCATCAGGGGTATTTAGAAACCTTTAATTTAGTTACTTCAACCTCTGCAGTTGTCTTTGAGTTAGCTGTGGGCAGAAAACTAATTTTGGAGAGGTAATTATAAGAGTGAGAGAACTCTATTTATTATTGCTAATCTGGCAACCTCTGCATCATAAAAGTGTGAAAGGGTTAATATAGGGAGTGTCTGGAGCTAAAAATGCATCTATTCTGAGGCTTTGTATCAAGTTGGCCACCCATAGCTATGGGATATGTTCCAGAGGATATACTAACATACAAGTCGGGGTGACCAGTAGCGTCATTGGTAGAGTGCTCGGTTTCTAACCGGGAGGACCGAGTTGGATTCTCAGCTGGTGGAGATAGTTGGGCAATCTCCTCACACCCCTTGCCTCTGTTCTGATCGCCTATCAGTAAAATAGGTCTATGACAGGGTAAATAGGTTCCTCGTGACCTCATCCCTTAAAAAAAACAAAAAACATACAAGTCTCCCTCACTATCCAATGCCCTGATTTATGATAATATTATAGGTCTTTAAGTGTTTGTGTTTGACTTTTGGCTGGTTCCAGAATCCAGAATGCATCCCCATTTACACCATTAACCCAGCAAGTGCTGGAAAACTCTTAAGAGTTTCCCCGGGCGACTGCGGGAAGACTCTTAAGATCCTAGGCCTAAAAAAATCCATTTAAAACACCCCAAAAAAACTTAAACCCTTTTTTGTTTTTTTGTTTTTTGTTTTGTTTGCCCCTGGGCCATGCCAAATATCACTCCTCCACATCTCCTCCCTCACCACCTCCCCCCCTCCTTCAATTTATCACCTATTTTCCCTGTTATTCCCTGATTCTGTGGTCTATTTTCGTGCTAACATTAGCGAGTTGAAAGCAGGGCATTGTCATCACTGTTACCAAGCGAGTGCAAGAGAGAGATAGAGAGTATCGATCGACAGTCTCTCTCCAGAGGTGGGGAAGTGTGGAGGGGAGGGAGGTTGCCTCAGCCATAAATTATGTAACTCCCGGCCTGTATCGCCGATTTTGACCATCCAAACGCTGTTTCCACTTGTTTTATTGCTGTAACAGGTTAATACCTTTATAATCAACGTAAAATAGGCGCATATGGATAAGTATTAATGCTATTTATGGTAAAATAACGATGTTAGTGATGGGAACAGCTCAAATACGTGCGCACAGGCGTGTGGTGTCTCATACCCCCCATGCGCACTTCTTAGGTTAATTTTAGGGTTCGCTGTATGATTTTTCTGTTTAAGATCGGGTTTTCAGGAACGTAACCCAATCGTAAATCCAGGAAGACCTGTAGGCCTATACTTTTGAGGCTCATTTGCATTAGAATCAGAAACTATATTAAATTTTGTTGTTGTTGTTGTTGTTCCCTATGCTGCCTAGTCGAACAGCCTCGAGTCCCTAAGGAAGGCCATGGCCACGGTCGGGCTTTCCCACAGAGCTCTCAAAGGTAGATTATGATAGCTAGTTTAATCCTTATGGAACTTAAATTTTGAAGATACCAAATTACAATTGGCCATAAAAATGTATGGGGTAACGGCCTTATACCTAACCACCCATTGCAGTGTAATACTGTGATATTATTACGGTGTGCTGTGCTTGTCTGCTTCACCTCATGTAAATGGAATAAGGCTAGAAATAAAATAATTAAAGAAATAAACAAAGAACGAAATATGTAAATGAATAAATTAATATATAAATATAAAGAAAGAAATAAGTAACTAAATAATAATAATAATAATAAAAATAATAATAATAATAATAATAATATTTATTCAGTTAGCAATTTACAGAGTTGGTACCACATAGTATGTTACAAATATGACATGTACCAGCCTTGCATAATTCCAACTAAGGATAGCCCAATAAGGTCGTTAGGCGTATTTCCATTGGGGTCCTTGTGGGATTAGGTTAGCTGGGGAAAAAGGGGAGGATAAAGAAATAGATACTTTAGAGAAAGTATTTCTAGGGGGTTATTTTAAGATACCTTACATCCTATAGTAAATATCAGTAATCCGTAATCAGTAATCATTTCAGTTTGGTTTGCCTATCTCTTATGTCGCATTTAGTAGTAGACATAAGCTTGGTGCTCCCTTCTCGCAGCTGTCCGGTTCAGGTGTTCCTTCAGGCTACGTCTGAAGGAATACAGTGTTCTCTTTTCACGGACTGACTGGGGTAGGTCGTTCCAGTCTTTGATGGCGGTGAAGAAGAATGTTTGCTTACCCTGTCCTTGGATTCTCGGGACCTTAAAATTAAACATCCTGTTTCTTGTATTATGTCCACTCCTCTCATTTGCTTTAACAAAATCATTCTTTAGATACTCTGGAGCTCTGTCATAGAAAATTTTGAAGGCATTAGTGAGCCTGATTTGTTTGGCCCTGTCAGAGACATTGAGCATACCTAGTGACTGAAGTTGTTCCTGGCCAACATGTGATCTGGGTCCTAGGTTCAGCATGAACCTAACCATTTTATTTTGAGTGACCTGAAGTTTGTGCTGTGCTGATTTAGATGATGCAGAGTACCAGGATGACACAGAATAGTCAAAATGACATTGAACAAGCGCTTGGCAGAGGGTCTTTTGGTCGCCGCGGGCAAGCATCCCACCTGTCTATACAGGTATTTTATACGTGCTCTACACTTACTCAGGATAGATTCCAAAATTGTTTCACCTGACAAACTCGCGTCCAGTTTTAGTCCGAGATATTTAACTTGTGACACTGTTGTTATAGGAATATCATTACAGTTGACCGAGAAGCCCACAATGTCTTTCAGTTTGCGTTTTGTTCCACATAAGATGGCTTCCGTCTTGCCCAGGTGAAGAGATAGTCTATTGTCCACTAGCCATTCACTACATGATTCTAGTTCTTTGGAAAGTGAAGCGGCAATACTTATTGGGTCTTTTCCTGAAACCAGAAGCACGCTGTCGTCTGCATACAGTAATAATTTACATGAGACGCTCAGTTCCATGTCGTTCACATAACAGAGAAAGAGTAAGGGACCAAGGATGCTTCCCTGCGGGACCCCACAGTTAATTGGCATAGGATCAGATATATTATCATAAATTTTGACTCTTTGGGTTCTACCACTAAGATAAGATTTAAACCAGTTCACAGACCCTATGCCCATTGCTTGTAGTTTATTACATAGGATATTATGGTCTACTGTGTCAAACGCTTTTCATAGATCAAGAAGAACCATACCGGTGTAGTGACCTTTAGATAAATAAATAATTTACCTTTAAATAAATAAATAATTTACATAAGCAAAGAAAGAAATAAGTAAATGAGTAAATTAATAAATAAATAAATATATAAATATATATATATCTATATAAACAAATAAATATATTAATTAACTACTTAATGTATGAATATATAAATGAATATTAAAAAAACATTATAAATCAATGTACTGTACTGCTTTCTGTGATTTTGTTTTCTACCTTATTTAAGCAGAATAAGGCTAAATATATATATATATATATATATATATATATATATATATATATATTCCATTATAATACTGCTACCAAAATTGCTAATTATTAATTATTTAGTCTCAAGATTTTACTCAAAACACGTGACTGTCAAGGTAGAAATGTATCACAGAGTTCCCACTCATCAGCAAAACTCCACACACACAGTCGAAACTCTGTGCCTCGTTTAAACCCGGCAGTCACGTCTTTTAGAGCAAAATGTTCGCTATAGTCCGTTCATTATAGGTAGGCGAGAAATCACGACCCCTAACCTCTGTAACTCATAAAAGGGCTAGAGCAAATGGGCTGTAAATTTCCATATCTACTCCCTGGCTGACCCTTCCCGAAGGGTAGAAATACTAGCTGGATTACTCTAGTCTTTTGTGAGTTATAGAGATTAACGTTCAAGAGTTTTGGCCTACAAATTACGAACACGATATAGTGACAATAGTTCTGAGCATGCCGGATTAAAGACACACCCAGAGAGAAAGAGAGTTTTTAAAGAAAACCAAACCATTAAAACACTTGAAAATACTGTAAAACCATCATCATCATCATCATCATCATCAACACTGCACAAAAAATACACAACCTGGAAAAAAACCCTCTAAACATCCTGCCAAAACCACAACAATAATCCACGAGCCAGAATCACTACCCGGGCCATGTAAGAGGGGGGGCTTTTATAATTAATTAATATACCGGTAATATAGTTAATAAAATCAAGTAATATCGCTCTTAGCACCAATAACCCCTACTATAATTAATGAAAGCATATGATCTATTAGAGAGGGGGAAGACTAATAAATGAAAATCTAAAGGAATGGTTGGTATAGGTAGCGCAAACGAACTTGACAATAATCTCGATCCCTGAGCTCTTCGTAACTCAAAAGGGACTAGAGCAATCTGGCTGTACAGTATATATCCACACCTATTACCTGGTGGACTCTTCCCAAATGAGAGAAATTTCAGCCCGATTGCTCTCATTAAATTTGAGTTATAAGAAGTTAAGGGGTCAAGATTATTGTGGAGTTCATTGGCGCTACCTATAGCACGTCTGCCATTGGCGCTACCTATAGCACGTCTGCCATTGGCGCTACATATAACACGTCTGCCATT
Source organism: Paralithodes platypus (assembly GCA_032716605.1). Taxonomy (NCBI): domain Eukaryota; kingdom Metazoa; phylum Arthropoda; class Malacostraca; order Decapoda; family Lithodidae; genus Paralithodes; species Paralithodes platypus. The sequence continues at coordinate 227,283 of CM064507.1, forward strand.
GGCGCTACCTATAGCACGTCTGCCATTGGCGCTACCTATAGCACGTCTGTCATTGGCGCTACCTATAGCACGTCTGCCATTGGCGCTACCTATAGCACGTCTGTCATTGGCGCTACCTATAGCACGTCTGCCATTGGCGCTACCTATAGCACGTCTGTCATTGGCGCTACCTATAGCACGTCTGCCATTGGCGCTACCTATAGCACGTCTGCCATTGGCGCTACCTATAGCACGTCTGTCATTGGCGCTACCTATAGCACGTCTGCCATTGGCGCTACCTATAGCACGTCTGCCATTGGCGCTACCTATAGCACGTCTGTCATTGGCGCTACCTATAGCACGTCTGCCATTGGCGCTACCTATAGCACGTCTGTCATTGGCGCTACCTATAGCACGTCTGCCATTGGCGCTACCTATAGCACGTCTGCCATTGGCGCTACCTATAGCACGTCTGTCATTGGCGCTACCTATAGCACGTCTGCCATTGGCGCTACCTATAGCACGTCTGCCATTGGCGCTACCTATAGCACGTCTGCCATTGGCGCTACCTATAGCACGTCTGCCATTGGTAGACGTTAGGGTTTGGACACTTAGGTTTAATTAATGGTGGTAAATGTCCAGTAAAGTCCCTGTAACAATGGCACCCCCAGAGTCTACCAAGTTTCCAAAATGATTGTAAATGAAACAGAAAATACTGAACAATGGCAAGAATAATTGAGGAGAAAGTTGCTTCATTTAAAACTGTTTAAGGAATATAAATCAAACTTCTTCTTTGTTATCATTAGTTTAAATAGACCACTAAGCTCCATAATAGAATTTTAATAAACTTGACTAAAAAAACTGACACAGGCAGCTCTGAACAGGGCTGCCTGGAGCACCACCATTAGGACGTGAGACCAGAACCATACTTCGCGTGAAGCACTATTTGTCCCATGTACGACCCTGAAAGACGCACCTCTTTACAGGACATCCTTTCTGACTCGGATTCATTCTCTTTCATAGCCATCCGTCGTTTCTTGAAAGCTCTTAATCTATGTGATGACATCTGACCAGTGACCTATATGACTTGACTTCTTCTTCTTCTTATTGTTTAAATGTGCAGTTTGCTTGGAGGGTTGTGGTGTCTCCAGATTACTACACAGGCGTTTTAGGAGGGGTGAAAAGAACAATTGTTAGTATAATAGGGGTTAGGAGAGATAGTAAAGGTGGATTTTATACTACTGTACTGTATATGAGGGGTAAGTTTGTCGTTGTCTTTTGAGGTCAGGGTGATTTAAGTCTAGGTGAGGGTGAGGTCAGAGATGATGATGATGATCAGTTGCAGTACAGTACAGTACTGTACTGCTCTATGTGTACTGTGTGATTCAAGTCAAGGTGAGGGTGAGGTCAGAGATGATGATGATGATCAGTGGTGGTATAGTACAGATTCAGTTGGATGGTAATTTTATATGCTTGTGATTTTGTTTGTTGTTCTGATGTAGGTTCCTAGGGCTGATGCGATGACATGTTTACTGTGCTGTGGTAGGTCTCCTCCACCTAGGATATGCTTGATGTTGAATGTTCCTCCTTGTTGGGTTACTACACTTCTGAGGTGGGTGCGGGCACCGTAATGTCTGTGGCAGTGGAGTAGATAATGCTCCACTGTCTCAGGTGTGAGGCAGTACGGGCAATTTTCATTTGCTTGCAGTCCCATCCTGTACATATGCCCTCCCAGTCTGGTGTGTCCTGTTCTGAGGCGGAGAGCCGCGGTGTTTAAGGCTTTGTTCTTGTAGATGGAGTGTTTCCACACTGACCACTCTGACTTGATGTTACTGTATTGTGTGCCAGCTATGGTTATTTTCCACTCTTCCTTGAAGTCTTGGAGGACGTCTTCTCTGAGGATGTTTGTCCGGTCGGTTGTGGTGTAGGGTATGACTGTTGTTAGGTGGAAGGAGTGCATCCCTTTGGCTAGTCCATCCACTATTTCATTATGGAGGATGTCAATGTGGCTGGGTACCCATTGGAGGGATATTGTATATCCTTGAGAGTGGAGGGTGGTGAGGAGTTGGATCATAGGGTATACTATTTCCTTGTTTGTCTTGGTGTTATAGTTGATGGCTTGTATGGCACTTTTGGAGTCACAGCAAATGGTGTAGGCACTTACTGGGAGGGTGTTGATGATCTCAAGTGCACGGAGGAGTCCATAGAGCTCTGCTGTAAACACTGTGGTTTGTTTGGGTAGCTTCCATCCCATGGTAAGGTGAAATTTTGGGATCCATAATGCTGAAGACACAGATTTGCTGTTGTTATTACTGGTACTGATGCGTGATCCATCTGTGTATACGTGGGTGGAATTTTGGTGCTGGGTGTGGAGGACTTCGAGGAACTCTTGCTTGAGGTCAGCCGAGTTGTTTTTCTTGGTTGTTGAGTTGATGAGGTCTGTCTGGACTGTGGGTGGGATGTATTCCCATGGTGGGACTGGTGGTACCATGGGGGTTGAGTGGCAACCAAGGAATATGCGTGATTTTCTATGTATAATTTGCCCTACGCGCTCTCGGAAGGGTGCTTTATGGATGGGAGCTCCTTGAGGCTGTACTGGTACATTGCGGAGAGATGCAGAGAATGGGTGGGAAGGTGGGGCAGCATAGATTTTTGAGAAGTAGGTGGCACACTGTATATCCCTTCTGGTGTGGAGTGGGATTAGATTTGCTTCACACTGAAGGCTGGCCACCGGGGTTGATTTAAGGGCCCCCATTATGATCCTCATTGCTGAATTCTGTACCACCTCCAGTTTATGAAGATGGGTCGGTGCGGCTGAGGCGAATGCTTGGGCACAGTAGTCAAGTTTACTTCTGATGTATGCTATGTAGAATGTTCGGAGGGTTGTGGCGTCTGCACCCCATGTTGTGCCTGCGATTGCTTTCATGATGTTCAGTCTTTGGTTGGTGTTGTATATCAGGTAGTCTATGTGGTCTTTCCAAGTGAGGAGTGGAGCATCAAAAATTACTCCGAGATATCTGTGGCTCTGTGTAGGAAGCAAATCTTCTCCATTAAGCGTGAATCTTGGAGGTCTGTAGTTTTTCTTTCTCGTGAAGATCTGGTATAGCGATTTGGTTGGGTTGATACTTAGTTTTGATTCATTAGTCCAGTTCCCTAGGATGTTGAGGGCGTCCTGAATCCTTTGTTCGGCTATTTGGGGATTATGGTCTGAGGCGTATATTGTTATGTCGTCGGCGTATTGTATTGTTTTTGCTGGGTTTATGTTTGGCATGTCCGACAGGTACGCGTCGAATAAGGGGGGGCTGAGTGAGGATCCTTGTGGTAATCCTTTTTTTGTTGTTATGGTCTTAGACATCTGGCCTTGGATGAATACTTGGTTTGTTCTGTTGGAGAGGGAAGACTTTAACCATTGCAGCATGTGTCCTTTTATTCCCATTCTGGATAGTTTCAGCAGTAAGAGATCGTGGGGAACGGTGTCGAAAGCAGAGGAGAGATCTAAATATACTACGATACAGGTCTTTTGGCTTGAAAGGGCTGATAGTATTACCTGTTCCAGGTTAAGTACCTGGTCTAATGTAGAACAGGTAGGTCTGAAGCCGGCTTGTGAGGAGGGGATGAGGTTATTGTTTTCAAGGTGCCAGGAGAGTCTTGTCTGGACCATTCTTTCTGCCAGCTTGCTTATGCTAGGCAGGAGGCTGATTGGTCGGTACGATGATGACAGGCAGGGGTCCTTTCCTGGTTTAATGAAGGGCAGGATGATACCGTTTTTCCAGTCCTTGGGGACGTTGCCTTGTGTCCATGTTGTGTTGATAAGGTGAAGCAGTTGGGTGTGCATTGTTGGTGGTAGGTATTTGATAAACTCGTATGGTATGCGGTCATGTCCTGCTGTTTTGCCTGTTGGGAGGTGGGCTATTGCGGTTTGCATTTCAGAAGTGGTGAAGGGCTTGTTCATTTGTGTAGGACGATGTATAGCTATGGTGATCTCATTACTGATCCTGTTGGCTTCTTCTTGGTCATCTGGGGGTTCCTGGTGTTGGTTATTTTGTATGCGGGTAGCTATTGCATCGGCTCTGTCTTTGGGTAAAAGGCACATCTCTCCATCTATTGTGAAGGGGAATGATGGGAAGGAGGGTCGTCCTGTGATGCTGCGGAATCTATTCCAGACTTCTGAAATTGGGGTGTCATGGTTTATGTTGCTACAGTATTCTCTCCAGGAGGATTTGCAGGTTGATCGGATTGTTTTTGTGGCAAAAGCTGTATTTTTTTTAACTTGGATCCAATTCAGCAGTGATTTAGACCTTCGTTGTTTTTGGATAGCCCTTCTTCGTGTCGCTACAGCTCTGGAGCATTCCTCGGTCCACCAGGGTCTCAGAATTTTGTTGGATGGGAGTCCTGACGTGAGTTTGAAGTGTTGTGAGGCTGCTGTATCTATTGCTTCGGTCATTTTTGTATGCATGACGTTGGGGTCTGTATGGTTGCCATCTGGATTTTGTACAGTATTTTCCCAGGTCTTCCAGTTGAACTTTGGGGGGATACGCCATTTGGGTAGGGTAATGGGGTATATAGGTGGGCTGAAGTTTGTGAACTCTATGTGTAGGGGCCGGTGGTCCGTGCCCAGGTCTGGCCCTACTTTGGATCTTACCTCTGGGGAAAGGATTCCCGAGCCAAGGCATATGTCGATGGTGGAGCTGTAGTTCGTTTGTAGGTTGAAGTATGTTGGGATGAAAGGTTCTGATAGTAGGCTATAGTTGCTGTTTTGGATGTAGCTAAATATGTCGTTCCCTGCTGTATTGGCTGTGCCTCTGCTCCAGGAGGGGTGGTTGGCATTTAGGTCGCCTATCACCATGAAGGGTGTGGGTACTTGTTGGATATAATGAGTCAACTCCTGATGTGATATAGAACCCCCTGGATTATATGTTCCAATGATGGATAGTTGTGTTTTTTTTTATATGGGAATGAGACAGCTAGGATTTCTAGTGTTCCATTAGGGAATGGCCTGAGTTTTATTTCTTTTGCGGAGAGTTCGTGTTTGGTTAGCAGCAAGATTCCTCCTCCTGGTCTCCCTACTCTGTCTTTCCTTATGCTGATGTAGGGTTTAAGGTTGGGTTTATACTTGTCACTTAGCCAGGTTTCTGTTATAATTGCTACATGTGGGGATTTTGTTCTTAAGTAGTTTTTTAGTTCTGACAATGATGTTTTAAGGCACTTGGTGTTCCATGTCATTACTTGGAGGGGAGCCATAGTTACTAACGTTTTTTGTTGGTGTTTCTGAGGTTTCTGTGGCGGTTATCCTGAGGTGGTGATGATGGATGTTTGATCTGGGTATGGGTGGTGTTGTTTTGGGGTTTTTTGGGGTGCTGAAAATCTGCCGTTTTGATGGTGGGGTTTGGTTGGCCTTGGCTTTTACTGTCGCTTGTAATTGTTTGTGTTTTGTTACTTTCATTTAGGCTATTTTCGGTTGGGATGCTCTTGAGTTGGCTGGTATTCCCAGTACTGGTACCAGTATCAGTTATTATTTGTTGTTGTTGTTCCGTGGGCTGTTGCTCTGTTGAGTTGACTTGGGTCATCGTGCACTCTGGTGACTCTGGTGATGGTTGTGGGGTGGGTGAAGCTGTATGGGCTGATGTATTTGGTGCCAGTACTGGTGGTGCTGTGGTATCGGTAGTTGTATCTACCGGTACTGGAGGTGTTGTGCAACTTGTGCTAGTTGCATCTACCGTTACTGGTGGTGTTGTGATAGCTGTAGCTACTGGTGCTGGTGGTGTTGTGGCTGTTGCAGTTGTAGCCTCCAGTATTGATGGTGCTGTGACTGTTGTAGCTACTGGTACTGTAGGTGTTGTGATAGTTGTGGTTGCAGGTGGTGTCGGTGTTGATGATGTTGTTATAGTTATGGCTGTAGTATGTGATGAGTGTGGTAGGGGGGGTTTTGGGCCTGGTGGAGGGACTTGGCAAGGCATTTGTGGGGGGTCTGGTTGTTGTGAGGGTGGCGGTATGGTTATGTTGGTGGAAGATGGTCCACCATCTGTATCAGTGCGATTATTTTTTGTTTGTACAGCATGTTGGAGGTTGCTGATGATGGAGGCCATTATGTGTAGCTGCTCCTCCATTGGCAATGATGTTATGGTGTTAATTATGTGTATGTGCTTGCCTTGGTCTTTGGGGTTTGGTGCTTGTGGCCTAGTGTTTGAGTTGTGTTGTGGGTGGGTGGGAAAGTTTGTTAGATAATTGTGGGATGTCCTAGTTGTGGGGTTCTGATTCTGTAAGACATGGGAGTATGATGTGCTGGGGTGAGGGCTAGGCTTGTTTCCCACTAGCGGACGGTATTCTGGTTGCACGGTTTGCACTGATGCACCTTGTTCCCTTGCTAGTGGTACCGGTACTGATGCAACATGTTCCTGGATTTTATTCGTAGTACTGGCTTCTTGAGGGTTATTTTGGTGTTTTGCCTTTACAAATTCTGGGCAGATGCTTGAGGTGGATGGGTGGTCTCCGCCGCAGTTTGGACATCTGAATTCTGTGCTCGTGCATTCACTGGTTGGATGTAGTTGAGCGCATTTGGCGCAACGGATCGATGTTGCTCGGCAGTTTTTGGTCATGTGGCCCCATCTTTTGCACTTCCTGCAGCTGAGGGGCGGTAGGGTGTAGGGGGTGACAGTGCGCTGGAAAGTGGCAACTTTGATCATTGTGGGGAGGGGGGATCGAGAAGTGATCCGCACTCTTTTTGAGGGGCACAGCTCCCCAGTAGTATAATTTTTATCTGTAAATCTAATGATATTGACTATATTGTTATCTAGGCCTATTTCTGTTTCTAGTAGACTGCTGCTGATTTCCTCTACAGTTATGTAGGTGGGGATGCTTATGATACTGTGGGAAAGTTGCTGGTTATCCCTAGGTAAGGACACTGTAACTTCCCATTGTCCGATGTTGGTGGTTTGTAAAGCATTGTCTATTACTGAGGTGCTAAGTTCAGTGTCAGTGTCCACTGCCAGTATGCCCTTATCTTTGTTTAATCGTACGTTCAGGGCAGTAATGTGGAGAGAACATAAGATTATATTCTGGGTACCTGTACTCTAAAGCCGGTATCACACGAGAGCTTTTATAGTCAACATTTGATGATCAAAATTTTCTGGCAACATTTCTGGAATATTTTGCACTGGTATCGGAAACTAGACTGATGATTGGTGAATTTAGGTAACATCAATATTTTAAATGTTAACCTCATAAGCTGACAGACCAGTGTTAAGGATAAATGTTGAGGGAAAATGCGCTCGTGTGATACCGGCTTAAGGAAAGCATAAGAGAGAGAGAGAGAGAGAGAGAGAGAGAGATAGGAGAGAGAGAGAGAGAGAGAAAGAAAGAGAGAGAGAGAGAGAGATATATATATATATATATATATATATATATATATATATATATATATAAGATATGTCTATTGGGTTACCGGTACGTTCCTGAAAACCCGATCTTTAGGGAGCTCAGACGGTATTGTGCAACATAATTTACTGGTTCGGCTCAATGGTTTAAGGAAGGGGTTTAGTTTGCTCTCTAAACCTCTATCAAACTTAAACAAACATCCACAAGACCCCCCCCCCCCTTTGATATATATTTGTATATTTTTCGGTAGAAAAATGTCCCAGCCGAAGGCCGATTCCTCTTCAAATACATGCTCGCTGTCGCTCGCCAGGAAAAAAATCGACACCTAAATGGAACGAAAGGTCTTAACATTGGCAAAAAAATGGGGCAAAAGGTCTGAAAATCGCCAAACTAATGGGGCGAATCTCTTGAAATCTCATAAATATTAGGGCTAAACAAGAGGGAAGAGGAGAACCAACTGCCTCCCCTTAAATAGAGAAATCGTATAGCGAACCCTAAAATGAATGGGGTAAATGGGGAAATCCTGAAAGAATGAAGGAAAAAGATTGCTCATGTAGTAATGTACACCCTATGTGGTGGATTCTATCTATCTATTGCCTGACGCCACGATCCCCGAAGGAGTGGCCACGAACGAACCGCCCCCATGCACCTCTGTCCCCAGTTCGTCGACGCCCCTCCCCCCAATCAGCACCGTCTTCGTTCATATACTTCCTCACTCCATCCTTCCACCTCTCTATCGGTCTACCTCTCCCTCTCTGTCCCTCCACCTCGCTCTCATACACCCTCTTAGTCATTGTGGGATAGATTAAAAGTGTTAAAAAAGAACAGGGGGTCTAGTATAGAAGCTAAAGTAGTGGATTTGGAATGTAGACAAATAAACAATAAAATAAGGTGGGAGACAAGGAGAGGGAGAGAGAGATTGCAAGAAACGTGAAGGATAATCCAAAAATATTCTGGAAGTACATTCAGGAAAAGTTAACAAGAAGAGTAGGGATCCCAGAGCTGGTAGGGGGGTTGGATGATGGGAGTAGAGCGGAGACTTATAAGGAGAAAGCAGAAGTGCTGGGGAAATACTTTGGGGGGGGGTACTAACAGTGGAGTCGGATGATGCAGTGCCTACTATTCCCATCAAACAGGCACTGGCACTAGAACTAATAGTTTTCCCATGCTAGAATAAGAAGGGCTATAGAAAAAATGAACAGAAGTCCCCAGGACCGGATGGGATACACCCAAGAATCATAAAGGAAGGAGGTGAGATGTTAGTAGAGCCATTGAAAATTTTATTTGAGGTATCGTTTAATACAGGACAAATCCCGATGGACTGGAGAGAGGCGAACATAACAGCTATATTTAAGAAGGGAAAGAGAAATGACCAGGAAATTATAGGCCAGTCAGTTTGACAAGTGTTGTGTGTAAACTAATGGAAATGGTAATTAGAGAAGGAATAATGGAGCATATGAAATCAAACCAACTTTTCAGTGGGAGACAGTTCGGATTCTTGCCGGGGAGGTCGCCGGTACTACAGCTAATTAAGGTGGTAGATGATTGGATGCAAATTCTAGAGGATGGTGATGTAATAGACGTGGTATATTGCGATTTTATGAAGGCCTTCGATAAGGTCCCACATAAAAGGTTAATAGAGAAAGTTAGAAGCTATAATATAGGGGAGAAATGTGTGAAATGGATAGAAGCCTTCCTGAATGATCGGAGACAGAGGGTACTGGTGAATGGAATAGGCTCGGGGTGGAGGGAAATTACAAATGGGGTACCTCAGGGATCTGTGTTGGGACCACTACTGTTCGTTATATTTATCAACGACTTACCTGAAGTTATAACTAATGGAAGTGAGGTATACCTGTATGCGGATGACACTAAGCTGTATAGAAGAGTGAGGAGTAAGGAAGAAGTGGGTTTGCTTCAAGGAGATGTGGAGGGCATGAAGGGATGGTCTGAGCATTGGTTAATGCCTTTTCATCCAAAAAAATGCAAGTACATGCGGATTGGGACAAGCAAGATAGACAAGATAGGATACAGTATGTATGAAGCGATGGAGGAAGTGAATGCAGAAAAGGATATAGGAGTAGTGATAGACAATAAGTTAAATTTCTCAGAACATTTAGCGGAAAAGATAAACAAAGCCAATAGAATTGTAGGGCTGATAAGGAGGACATTTGTGTCACTTGACAAAGAAATCTTCAGGAATCTCTATACAGCGCTGGTTAGGCCGCACCTGGAATATGCGACCAGGTGTGGGCTCCATATATGGTAAAGGATATAGAAGCAGTGGAGAAGGTGCAGAGGAGAGCTAGCAAGCTAGTACCAACGTTGAAGAACGCGGGCTATGAGCAGAGGTTGAGGACACTGGGGCTTCCGACACTGGCATATAGGAGAAAGAGAGGGGATATGATAGAGACTTTTAAGATAGTGTCAGGAAAGTATGATGAGGATGTGTGTGAAGGTATCTTCTTGATGCGGGAGGGAACAAGAACGAGAGGACACTCTAAGAAAATTTACAAAGAAAGAAATAGGCTTGAAAAGGCAAAGAACTCATTTTGTGATAGAGTGGTAAATGAGTGGAACGCACTGCCCCAGTATGTAGTCAATTCCGAATCAATAAGGGAGTTTGAAAGTAATCTTGATAAAGCATGGGGAGAACAAGAATTGAAGTTTGATTATAAAGCAAAAATACAGAATAGTAAAAATGTTGCGTCTGCTACCGCCGCCGCCAACACCGTGAACGACCGCAGCAGTGCAAGTACTGGAACTGAGCTGGATACACAGGCCTAGTTTGCCTTTTTCCAGAGGATCTACTGTAAGAAACTGTAAGAAAGTGTAAGTTTCCATACGTTCCCTATGGCCGAACCATCTCAAGTTGTTCCTTTTCACACTTTCCAGCACATCTACCTCCACACCACACCTCCCTCTTACTTCCTCATTAGTCCGTCTATCCCTCCATGTAACTCCGCACGCAATTCTTAAGTAATTCATTTCCACTGCTCTCACTCTTGGTCTGAGTCTCTCAACCAACATCCATGCTTCGCTTCCGTAAGTCAGTGTCGGGATTACTACACTGTCATGCAAGGACTTCTTCACTTCCATACTGACCACCCTATTTCTTGTTACTGCTTTCAGCCTTCCTACAACCCTCTTCCCCTGTTGTAACCTCTCCCGCACTTCTTCATCCATAGTCCCATCTTTACTCAACACACTGCCCAGATACTTAAAAGAGTTGCCGATCTCCATAGCTTGACCGTTCAGCTTCACCTCACACTCTGTGACTTCACCCCTTTCGAAGACCATAACCTTGCTCTTCCCCGCATTTACCTTCAAATTCCGTTTTTCGCACACTGTTCCAAACTCATTTACCAGACCCTGCAACTCCCATTCATTATCACTCATCAGAACTGTATCATCCACAAACAGCAGTATAGGTAGCTTCCACTCAATTCCCTCCCTTTTCAGCGATACACCAATATCCACTGCTCTTGATAGTATTTCTTTCATGACTCCATCCATATATACAGTAAACAACCACGGGGACATCACACAACCCTGTTTCAAACCAACATTCAGGTCAAAGAACTCGCTCTGCTCACTCTCCACATGTACTGCCGCCTTTGCACCCTCATACATGCTCTTCACTGCTTTCAGCAACTTGCCATCTACTCTGTATATTCTAAGTACTTTCCACAAACCTTCTCTATCCACTCTGTCATAGGCCTTCTCCAAGTCCATAAAGGCAACATACCCCTTTTGTTTCTTCTCCAGATATTTCTCCACAACACAATTCATGGTAAAAATCTGATCTACAAATCCTCTTCCCTTCCTAAAACCTCCCTGCTCGTCGACTATCCATTTCTCCGTTCTCACTCTCACTCTCTCAATCACTACCCTACTGTATACCTTCCCTACTACGCTTAGAAGACATATTCCTCGGTGGTTAACACACACTCCTTTTTCCCCTTTGCCCTTATATAGGGGGACTATTAAGCCAGTCTTCCAGTCATCGGGTGCACTCCTCTTTTCCCATGCTAGTTTGCACATTTTCCATACCCATTCGATCACTATCTCACCACCATACCTCAACATTTGCCCACACACTCCATCTGTTCCTGGTGCTTTCCCCAACTTTACTCTTTTCATGGCTTCCCACACTTCTGACCTCCTGATCCCCACCTCCTCCTCCACTACTTCTCTTCTTCTCCCTCCCATACCATATCCAGCTATGTTTGCTGGCTCTTCATTCCTTACATTTAGCAACTCATTGAAGTACTCCCTCTATCTTTCGACTCTCTCTTGCTTCTCGGCTAGCATTCTCCCATTCTTATCTTTCACACCTTTACTGTTTCCCTTGCTACCATCCCTAACTTTCTTGACTTCTTTCCAGAACAGTTTCTTACTCTCCCTCCATTTTACACTCAGATTCCTTCCAAATTCCTCATCTACTCTTCTCTTACTTTCCTTCACTACTCTCTTCACCACCCTCTTACTCTCCACGTACCTCGCTCGTTTCTGTCTCTCGAAATTTTCATTCCCTCTACTACCCAACCACTCTAGAGTTTCGCCTAGAGTTCTAAAGGAAGCTAAGGATGAGCTCTCCAAACCACTGACATTACTATTCAATAAATCCTTGCAGTCTGGAACTATGCCTGATCAGTGGAAGCTAGCCAACGTAACACCGATATTAAAAAAAGGCAGCAAATCCCTACCCAGTAACTATCGTCCAATTAGCTTAACCTCAGTTGTATGTAAAATGCTAGAAACGGTCATACGAGACAGACTCGTAAAGAGGAAAATAACATACTTAAAGATACTCAACACGGCTTTCGTAAAAAACGTTCCTGTTTAACAAACCTCTTAGACTTCTTCCACGATATCCTCAACCTCTACGATGAGAGTAAATCTGTAGATATTATATACCTTGATTTTCAAAAGGCCTTTGACAAAGTTTCCCACAAACGTTTACTGCTAAAACTAAAAGCGCATGGAATACAAGACGGTGTGTTGAAATGGATAGAAAATTGGCTCAGCGACAGAAAGCAAAGTAAAGTCAAATTAAATTATCAAAATCGCTATGTGGAAACAACGCTTACTAAAATGAAAATTATTAAATAAAAGAACACAATCCACCACATAGGGTGTACATTACTACATGAGCAAGTTAATATGTTTCCCAAGCAAACTAATCGCACATATAACAACGCACTGTCGTCACGTTAAAGGAAGTAGTCGATGTTCTGGCAAATTTTACTCATATTTTTTTCTCAAATTTTTCATAAACGGTAAGGCATCTAAATGGACCAATGTAAGTAGCGGGGTACCCCAGGGATCAGCACTAGGACCAATTCTCTTTCTAATTTACATCAACGACATAGATGAGGGTCTCACCTGTACAATCTCAAAATTTGCTGACGTTACAAAAATTGCAAATAGCGAACTCTCAAAGGAACAAGTTGACGATATGCAACACAATCTAGATAAATTGTCATGTTGGGCCCAAATTTGGCAAATGAGTTTCAATGCGGATAAATGTAAAGTACTACATATCGGATACCTAAATGAGAAAGCAAACTATTCGATGAATGGCACTCAGCTTAAGAATGTAAACAGAGAAACCGATCTGGGAGTAACAATATCGAGTAACCTAAAACCGAGTCAACAATGTTCAGAAGTTGTTAAGAAGGCAAACAAAATAATTGGCTTTATAGGCAGGTCATTTGAGCATAAATCCAAAGAAGTTATCCTAACCCTTTACAATTCCTTAGTCCACCCTCTTCTGGAATACTGCATTCAATCCTGGTGCCCTTATTACCAAAAAGATATAAACAAGCTAGAACGAGTTCAACGTAGAGTTACCAAAATGATACCTAGCCTAAAGAACAAACCATACGAAGAGCGTCTTAGAGAATTAAATCTATTTCCTTTAACCCAGCGCAGATTAAGAGGTGACTTAATTCAAGTGTTCAAAATCATCAAAGGCATCGACAATATGAACTGTAGTAAGTACTTCACTATCGACCAATCTAATTACACGCGGGGAAACGGTTGCAAAATTATTGGTAAATCTTTTAACTCACACGAATCTAAGAATTTCTTCTTCAATCGAGTTGTCAACTTGTGGAATGGGCTTCCCCGAAACGTTATAGACTGCATCACCGTTGATTCATTTAAACTCCGCCTAGACAAATATCTCGCATCAAACCCGCGACTGACTGCGTTTGTAAATGAATAACTTTATTTTATCCCCCCCTCAGTTACTAACCCATCTGTCCCCTACTAACTTCCTAATCCTGCCACGGACATTAGTTCCAGGGCAGTAATTTCCTTTCCAATGTTCCCTTACCCACTCTAAACCACTGTTTGGACACTTGATCCTCAGTGTTTTGGAGGACAAGCAACCTAGAAGGGTCACTAGATATGTTGTTGCTTGATTTCCTTTGTACTCCTTTGTACTCTCTATATGCTTTCTTCTTTTCTTCCACAGCTATTCTTACCTCTTCTGTCCACCATGCTGTACCTTTCACTCCCCTCCCTCTTCTCCTCACTCCACACACCTCCTCACATGCTGCACAGATCTCATCCTTAAACATCTTGCTCATAAAAAATTAATTTATAAATAAAAGAACACAATCCACCACATAGGGTTTACATCACTACATGCGCAAGTTAATATGGTTCCCAAGCAAACTAATCGCACACATAACAACGCACTATCGTCACGTTCAAGGAATTAGTCAAACTTTACCGATAAATTGAGTAGTTACTGGTACCATCACCTTCATCTAGTCTTTACATTTAAACAACCTTTAACCCCTTCATTATTAATTATATTTTGGCAATTATTAGACAATATTTGTAACTTACAAAGGAGTTATCAAAATTAAAAGGCTTCAAACTATCTAATTAACCATTTTGACTAACAAAGACACCATGGCGGGTGCCCAACCCCTAAAGGGGTTGAAATAGGGGAGCTATCCCCCCGCCAAAGGCGGCTTTCTAGGGCCTTTCCTAGCTGATGCTGAGAGGATTGGGTTCTAGTCATGTGGTGATGGGCTGGTCTATCAGAGTGAGAGCTGAGCAATCTCTGCCATACCCATAGCTTACTCTGACTGTTCCTTTAACTTATATATTTTCTAGATCTCAAGTGACGGCGTCTCTTCCGTGGATTGACCTCCCAATCTACCAAGATTGGAAGCCAAAGCGTCACATTTTCCCTTGCCCCTCAACTTTCTCTTCATAATTGCTGAGGGGCACAGGGCCCTGGGTGGAGCTTTGGTTTCCCGGGCGTTTCCGCACCCTCCTTAGCTCCCCGCCATGGAGTGGCTTCGGTCACCCAGGCTTTATTGTGGTCGGCGGGGAGGGTTCTGTGGGGGCACTCGGTTATGGCCTTGGAATTGCTCGGGGCCTTGGGGCTGTTCGGCCAGGCAGCTTGGGGAACAACAACAACAACAACAACAACAACAACAAAGACACCAGTATCACACCAGACCTTTTATAGTGAACATTCTATGATCAACATTTTTCTGGCAACATTTAAAATGTAAAACTTGCAAACTAATATTTTGCACTGGTATCGGAAACTAGACTGATGATATGAATTTAGGTAAAGCAAATATTTTAAATGTTGACCTCATAAGCTGCCAGACCAGTGTTGAGGGAAAAAGCGCTCGTGTGATACCGGCTTAAGTCTGAATATTATAACTCATTTTGTCTGTTTAGCTTGATTAGGATGGACATTAAATAAAATATACAACTTGAAAACAAACTCAAAAGTTACTATTCAAATTAATATAACAAACTCAATAAAATTAAAAACTATCGAAATGACAACACACTAAACAAAGTCAGTGTGAAAGAAGGAAAGTTTTTGGAGCAAAGGGAAGTATATTTATGTGGAAGGGGAGTAATCTCAGAATGAAAGCTAAAGTGCAATTTATCAAAGGAGCCGTGACATAGTCAGTAAAGCGTCAGCTGCTGATCAAAGGGTCTGGAGGTCAAACCCACTCTGTCAAAATGTTATTGGTAGATATCAAGCCTGGGCAACTTGACCTAGCAATTCATGACAAACGCCTAATCTTCATGGCCACCTCTTCACGGAAATTACGACGTCTAGCCGTAGCGGTACATAAAACATTTAAAAAATCAATAGAGGAATATCAAAAGTAAAAAACATGTGATAATTAAATATGGCACCAGTTGGACTAGATAATAGTACACCTGGCACGGGGAGCTGGGGTATATATGAAGGGTCATGCCTGGATGCAAGGTGGGCGGGCATTGTGGTGGTGAGCTTCGCTGCGTGTCTGCCTGCTGAGACCGGAACCTCTCCGAAAGGTCTGGGACCTGGGAATCTTTTGCTTAGGACCCCAAATGGGCCTGGGTCTCTGGGTCTTCTACTGGGTGACCTAGATGCGGGCAAATATATTTTATATGTTTTATGCTACGTTGTTTTATCCTTGTTGAGGCTGTCTTGAGTCGGCCACCCCTAGCTATGGTGTATGTGCCTGAGTATACACATACTGTACAGGTCTTGCATGGTACACTATTTTGTAATTGACCACTTGTGAGTTTTGGTCTATAAGGAAGTTGGAGCTGTGGCTCCAACATACCTATATGCGGACGATGCAGTCCTGTTGGCGGAAAATGCTGAAGAACTTCAGAGAGTGGTCACTGACTTTGATAGGGTATGTGAAAAGAGAAAGTTAAAGGTCAATGTATGGAAATGTAAGGTAATGGTGTTTGAGAGAAAAATGCATGAAACTATAGATTTTAAGGACAAATATAGAATCAAGAAAGAACACAAGAAAAGTTGTAAAATAAAATTGAAAAATGAAGTACTAGAAGAGGTTGAAAGTTTCAAGTATTTGGGAGCTGTACTATGCAAATATGGTAAAATGGAGAGTGAGATAAAAGAGAGAAAAATGCAAGGGAGAAAAGTGATTGGAGAACTTGATAGTATTCTCAAAGGAAGAATGGTTAGCCAGGAAGTCAAAAAGTCACTGAGAAACAGTGTGCTGCTCCCAACACTCTCGTATGGAAGCGAGACATGGACGGCAAGTGACGAGGACCTCTTCAAACTAAGAGCTGTGGAGATGAGCTTTTTCAGAATGGCAGCTGGCATGAATAGGCTAGATGGGCCAAGTAATAGGGAAGTGTACGAGTCCTTTGGAATGGAAGAGCAGGCTTTGGGCATTGATTGTGGTGTGGTTGAGTGGATAAAGAGAAGTACTTTGAGGTGGTATGGTCATGTTCAGAGAATGGATGAAGACAGAATGCCAAGAAAGATATATGGGAGTCAGGTGAGTGGAACTGCTAGTAGTGGAAGACCACCTATGGTATGGGAAAAGAAAGTGGAAAAATATATTGAAGAAAAACTTCCACGTAGTGGAAGGGGCATTGTGGCACGGGCAAAGGAGGCATGTCTTGACAAAGTAGCTTGGAGACGTTTCTGTCATGGCCATCCTCTAGTGGGGGTTTCCCAGGGGGAAGCAAAGCGTCGGAGATGATGATGATGATGATGGAGCTGTGGCCGTCAATATTTAGCAGAATTATCAGCTAAAATACAGTCATAATACATATATAAATACATAAAACTAAATTGATCATACTTTTTATCCATCAGAAACTCACATTATTATTGCATTTCTCTTTAACCCGGGAGCTGCGGGGAGACTCATAAGAGTTCCCCCGGCGGACTGCGGGTAGACTCTTAACCTCTGAAGTGCGCATGGGGGTAATTGGAAACGTCCCCCTGTGCTGACGTATTTGAGGTGTTTCCGTCACTAAAATATTCATTGTGCCATTAATAGCATTAATACTTATCCATATGCGCCTATTATGGGTTGATTATAAAGGTATTAACCTGAAACAACAATAAAACGAGTGAAAACAGCGTTTGGATGGTCAAAATCGGAGATATAGCCCGCGAGTTGTATAATGTATGGGTGAGGCAATCTGCTTTCCCGCCAATTTCCCCCAAGGCCACTGAGACACAGTCGATCGATACTCTCTCTCTCTCTCTCTTGCACTCGCTTGCCATCAGTGATGACAACACCCTGCTTGCAACTCGCTAATGTTAGCACGAAAATATACCTCAGAATAAGGGAATAACAGGGAAAATAAGTGATAACTGAAGGAGAGGAGGAAAGTGGGGAAGGAGGGGAGGTAGAGGACTGAGATTTTGCATGGCCCAGGGGCCAAAAAAAAAAAAAAAATCGATGTCAAAAGTTGATTTTTTTTTTCACTCACTCATAAGAGTCTCCCCGCAGTCCGCCGGGGGAACTCTTAAGAGTCTCCCCGCAGTTCCCGGGTTAAGAGCAGAGCTTTTGAACGCGTACCAAAACCGCGCGTTTATAGCCAGGCGGCTGAAAATTGGTGTGGGTATAGTACTACATGTCAACTCTCGACACCACCCCGCCAAACGCTCGCCCCGCACTCGTGCAAGCACCACCGCGCCAGTAACCACGCACTAGTCATGGAGCCCACACGTCCCTCACGCTCGCTCCCTGATGACACAACCAGCCCTCCTTCTGGTGGTGTTAGCCGCCGTGGAAGGCAGAGGGTGGCTGCTAAAGACCCTAGCTACCAGTACGACACGCCCTACAGCTCGGAGGACGAAACACCTGCACCCAAAGCACGAAAAACACGTGCAAGCACGAGAAAGGTACAGAGGTCATTGGTGTTTCGGGACACTGCCACCACGACCCAGGCCACTACAACAACCACTACCACCACCACTGCCACCACTGCCACCCCTGCCACCGGTACCAGCGACGCAGGAGGCCGCCCTAGGGCTGCAGAACCTGCGGGGGCAAAAATTAAAGGCACGGGCGTAGGGAAGAGAACCCGTACGCCAGCCACAGTGCCCCTACCACCACCACCACCACCACCAGCCGCCCCTGGCCCGGCTGCCCCTGCCACCCCTGCTGCCCCTGCCGCCCCTGCCCAAGGAACAGGGAAGGGGAAGGGGAAGGGGAAAGGGAGAGGGAAAGCGACTGCTGGCCCTGCTGGCCCTGGTGTCCCTGCCGGCCCTGCTGCCCCTGTTGCCCCTGCTGCCCCTGCCGCCCATGCCGCCCCTGCCCAAGGAACAGAGAGAAGGGCGACAGGCACCACCATCATCTTGCCATCAAGGCCACGCACCACTGCTGCCCCTGCCGCCGCCCCTGCCACCTGCCACCGCCTCTGCTGTCCCTGTCCATAAGACTCCCGCACGTGCAAAAGTGACCCGGAAAACTCTGACACCATCAAAGTATGCCGCCCTGCTGTTTGATGGTGATTCACAGGACATTGGCAGCCCAGGTTTCGACGACGAAGCCCTAGCACGGGACCAAGGGTGGGGGGATTTGGGAGTGGACAGTGGGAGTGAGTCCGACGTCGGTGACGAAAATGAGGAAGGGCATCGTCTGTCAAGTGAAGAGGAGGGTGATGATGATGAAGTGCTGTATCGCGACCATGGAAGCGATATTTCAGACGATGAAGCAGACGCAGACGACATTCCGATCCCTGAGCTGCCTTCGTTCGATTGATCTGACGGGGTCAATTTTGTACCTGACGTGCCCCAGTTCAATCCTGGGACGTCAGGAACAACTGACGACTGGCCCTGTGACGATCAAGCGAACGAAAGCGACTTCTTCCTCGCTTTTTTCGACATGGAGGTAATGACGTACATCGTTGCCCAAACAAACGCCTACTACAGGTGGGTGTTTGGCAGATTGGACGTCCTTTCTCCAAAAGCGAGAATACGAGGCTGGGTGGATACGACTGTGGAAGAATTTATGACGTTCTTTGCCTTGTTGTTCCTCATGCCTCTGATCAAGAAGCATGTGTTGCAACACTATTGGAACCACGACCCTCTCATCGCCACCCCAACTTTCAATAAGTTCATGACTCGTGACAGATTTTTGTTGCTGCTAAGATTTATGCACTTTGCAGACAACGAAAATCCTAACAGGATTGACAGGATATGGAAAGTTCGGGATGTGTTCACCATGTTGTTGGAGAGGTATAGGAAATACTTTTACCCCTTCCTCAATTTGGTGATTGATGAGTCGCTCGTGCTCTTCAAAGGACGTCTTGTTTTCAAGCAGTATATCCCCTTGAAAAGGCATAGGTTCGGAATCAAGCTCTTCGTTTTGTGTGACTGCGAAACTGGAATAGTGCTTGACATGATCGTGTACACAGGCACTGACATTGACATACCGAAAGCCGCTGCCAATGACCCCATGGGCATGTCAGGTGCCATCGTCAGGAAAATGTTGGCACCTTACCTGGGCAAAGGCCACATCATCTACACTGACAACTGGTATACTTCTCCTGCTCTCTGCCAGTTTCTTCATGACAACCAAACGGGGTCATGTGGGACTGTCAGAAAGACAAGAAAGTTTATGCCAAAGTTCACAGGTAATGTCATTCCTCTCACAGATGCCTCCTCCAGTGACACACCTTCAGAAGACGACCTGGCCCAGGAACACCGCGAGAGGCATGTGCGAAGAAGGCGACGAAAGGGGCAGAAATACAAGCAGCTCGAGAAGTGTGGGAAACTGATATCCCTGAAGTGGAAGGATAAGCGAGACGTCCACCTGCTTTCCACCGTCCACACAGGTGCCCAGATGGATTCTGGCAAAATCCACTACCGAACCAGGAAGACAATCTACAAGCCCGACATGGTAGTGGACTACACTAAGAACATGCGCCTGGTGGACAAGTCTGACTGTCAGCTGTCAGGCGTTGAGTGTCTGAGGAAGACTGTGAAGTGGTATCACAAGCTCTTCCTCCACCTAGTTGATATAACGATGCTGAACGCCTACAACTTGTGGTTGGTGAAAAAGGATATGGCCCCAAACCAAAAGCTGAAATTCCGGGAGTTCGTCTACAACGTCTCATACCAACTCCTGGAGAAGTATGGCACCACCACTCACAGACGTACGGCATGGCGTGGGGATCACGTTCCTGACCGCATCCAGCTGGGTGTCGAAAGACACTACCCCATCAACACTGAGATGCTTGGCACTCGTCACAGGCAGGCGCAGTGCACCGTCTGCAGCTCCAGTGTCAGGAAACCCCATGTCACCAAAAGACTCACCTCAATGTGCGCCGAGTGCAAAGTTCCACTCTGCCTGGGTGACTGCTTCAGGGACTACCACACCTTCAAGAATTATTGAGTGTCGCCCTGCCCTGCCCTGCCCTGCCCTGGACTCGCCCCGTGCCCTGCCCTGGACTCGCCCCCTGCCCCGCCCTGTCCTGGACTCGCGCCCTACCTTACCTGACCTGACCTAATTGATCACGCTACCTCATAATGTAAGATATATTATATAATGTATAAGTTCCAAAGATGTCCCTGTGATATAGCTTTTACATTATATAATTGTATGTTTCATTATTTAGTTTATAAGTTTCAAAGATTTACATGTAATATGCCTTATTTTTTTAGTATATCAATATATATGTTTGTTATTAGCCAAAGTAATGTGTACATAATTATTTTCTTACCTCAAATGAATTGTACAAAAATAAATATGTTTCAATAAATCCTGTCAAACCTACTAAGATAATAAAAAAAAAAACAAAAAAAAACAAGGTCATGTCATTGTATTCTTACAATATGATATATTCTATGAATATTTCATATTGTTTGAATACAATGGCATGATCTTGTAAAAAAGAAAATTTATCAAAACATTTCTAGACAATATAAAACCTTCCCCATAACCCCCTCCTGGATTCGATCACACAACCCTACCACACTTTGAGTTTTCCAGTCCGCGACCTTACCAACCATGCCACAGGAGCTCATACCAAATATCACTCAAAACTTTGTGTCTACAATCGAAATGACAATATACAAAAAAAAAATGAATTATCCCACCAATTTACGTTTGTA
The DNA here is from genome assembly GCA_032716605.1 of Paralithodes platypus. Classification (NCBI taxonomy): domain Eukaryota; kingdom Metazoa; phylum Arthropoda; class Malacostraca; order Decapoda; family Lithodidae; genus Paralithodes; species Paralithodes platypus. Next base: position 248,515 of record CM064507.1, read on the forward strand.
TATTGATGGGATTATCAATTATATCATGCCAAGGTTTATAAAAGTTTGTCTCTGTCAAGAATTAGTAATTATATAACTTTATTCTGTCAAAAATTGCCCAAACACTCAGCAAAATTGCCCCTCTCAGTGCGACTCCACTCATTTTCACACGGTCAAGCGGTGACCCTTGCCGCCCCTTTATGCCCCAGCTACACCAGCAACAGCAGCTCTGTCTGGGAACAAAATTTGTATAAATACAATAATGGATAAAATACTCTTCACAAATACATTTGTATTGTATAATATTGTAAATAAAAAAGAATAATAACTGTGTGGGTGTCGAAAATTGCTCAACCAGCTTTCTTATGTCTCGCCTACGCGCGTATATTGGATTATACATAGTCATGACTGTCATACAAATAATTGCAGTAGGTCTCGAATATACATTTAGATTGCATATTACTTGGAAATAAATAAGTAAACGTTTCTCTGGTGGCAATCTACCCTTTCGCAAGTGTAAGGAGACACCATTCTATATTTAGCCCTTTATCACAAAAGGCAATCTGCCTGTGTTTACTCACCACCGTCGCTGGTGGTCTATAATATAGTACTTTATTTACAGTCAATGGCCTACATGTTTCTGTGGTACTTCACATGTGTCTAAAATGCAATGTCTGCTTGCATAAAAATGCAATTCTGAAGTCCATTTATACGTACGACATACGCATGTCTCAGTTTCTATCTCTCTCTCTCCATTCCTGACTCATGTTATTGTAGACCTGTTGGTGGCAACGAACACCAGACATCTGGTAGACATAAGGTTCAAAATACCAAGACATCCATACGCCTCGGGCGCCTCCACAATTATCACAAAGCTGGTTATCTATCTAGAGATCTGCCTGACTTCCATCTCTCCACGACTCACTCACTCACTCACTGCACCCCTGCATGCATCCCTCCCACCCACCCACCCTTTCAGGCTTCCGTCTGCTAGAAACACATTCACAATTTGCGTAAATATCGCATCAATTGGGCTATATGCGGTATATTCCTTGTTATATGGGACGCCTACATACGTACACGTCTTTATTATAGCATGACAGTGCTCTAAATACAAGATTTACGTGATATTTATGGCGTAACACACCCTCTCCCCCTTTCATTCCCAGCACAACTCACTCACACCTTGGTTCACGCATAGAAACTCATTGATAATGTGCGTAAATATCACATGAATTGGTCTATATGCGGTATATATTTTGATATATGGCACGTATACATACGTACAAGTCTGTATTATAGCATGACAGTGCTCTACGTACAAGATATACGTGATATGTATGGCGTAAACCACACTCTCAGCTCATAAATTGCCGCCAAACCTCCAACACATCTTCATTCCCGCCTAAAAATTCTCTTATAATTCCCTTATATATTGCAATTTTTGGTCACTATGAGGCATATTCATTGTTATATGGGTGGCCTACACACGTATACATACTCTACATAGCCTAAAAGGGCTCAAAAAAGGAGATATACGTGATAATACGCGGTAACCCACCCCCTCCTCCCTCTCCTTCTATCCCCTGGGCGCGTGAAAATTCGGCAGGGAAATCTCGCCGCTCGATGACAATCTAGCCGCGCGGTGCCATTCGCTCCACATTTTTCAACTACGGACCGTTCCCCCACCCCCCCCCCCAGACATTTTTTGGGGGTCAAATATATATGGGCCGATGCACGCAAACATTCCCTACACGATGATGTACTTTTTATCGAAATTGGCAATAGGTCCCAAAATCATCATAGGTGCGCACAGTCTTACCCTGTAGAAACCCCCTGTGCGCCGCGGAGAGGTTAATATCGATGTTCACGGCTCCAACTTCTTTATAGCCTGAACCTCGCAAGTGGTCAATTCCCCCCCCCCCCCCCCTCCACTATACAAATCTCTTACAAGAACTTAATAGAAAGTCCAACATTTTGAGTAATAATACTGTACTGTACAGTTGGCCAAATAAGTGATGTAACAGCAACAAGTACAGTATATTTCAACCAATAATTGGTATCAGAGCTATCCAAGGTTTAAATCATCGTTCAGAGTGAGATATACAACCATGTTCCTATCTTTACACACCCTATTTAACATCTGACAGACAGTAATACAGCACACAGCTCTTTCCCGGCTTGACCTGGGAAGGACTGGAGGTGGCTGTCCAGTCACTGCAAAGTGGGGAACCCGTTATAAATGGTCAAAGATATGGAGTCTGACAGGTACCGTGAAATGACCTAGCTTCGGACGGGGGCTATACTTCGGACATTTCTGGATAAATGTATATAAGCTACAGTTATGGAAAAATGACTCTGCATTATGGAAGAACACTGCAGACATACTTGTTTTTCCATAACATCATGTATTTATCCCATAACTGTGGTTCATTGTATATTTTTTCTAGAGTGTCCGAAGTTATCTCCCCGTCCGAAAATACAGGTATATAATGTAAAACTTACAAAACCAACCAAAACAGGAACTGCAATATATAAACACAATCATAAATATATCATAATCATTAATCACAGACTTAGATATGGCCTCATATGACATAAAAAGTTTAAATCTAACAAAATAATAATACTGTACCCTCTTCTAAAAGCATTCACGGCCTCAAAAAGTCACTAACCTCTCTCTTTTGGGTCACCTTTCTGACAAACTCCTGAACGTGAGGTGCTGAAGCATTCCTGCGCCGAGCCTCCTCCAACGAGTAATTCCTCCTCACAGCCTCAGGGGCAGGTCGATGCTTCATGTTCGTTGCGGCTATTCTGTAAAACATTATGAAACTTAGCGATCGTGTTGACTAAGGTCATTATTAGACGCAGGGTGTCAAACGAAAGCAGAGTCCATTATTTTTAGTCTTTAGTACCGGTATTGTATATGTAGAGGCTAAATTATGGTTTATAGTTTGATTATGTCTTTGGAAGTGATAAAATGGCCAAAACAATGCTCTTTCACGTTAATTTTCTTTTATTCCTTCTCATATTCATTCAAGTCTTCAAACAAAATTTATCCGGTTTGATACCCTGATTAGATTCCCTTTCCTTGTCAAATATCAAATGTGTTCCTCCTGATCAGCTGGCTTCATTCATTCGAATGCATGGAAGTTACCATCAATACCCACGGCCAAATAATTAGGTTAGCTATTATCTATCGTCCAGGTCATCCAGGCACAGATAGACTCTTTATGGAAGAATTTAGCACATTCTTGGAATATTTCTCCGCAAAGAGTGGAAAACTTTTTATTTGTGGTGATTTTAACTATTGGGTTGACACACCTGGAATGAAACCTTATTCCTCTGAGTTCCTGGAACTTGTTGACATGTATAGTTTTTCAAACCTCGTGGCTGACTCTACACATGCTTCAGGGATGTGACCTGGTCCTCTCCCAGAGTGAATCCAACCTTGTAAATAATATTGAAGTTTTTCCTATCGGCCGTAGCGTGTCTGACCATGACATCATCTCCTTTAAAGTGAATGCATCAAAACCCTTATCTTATACCAAGAAAATAACCTTTCGTAAATATTGTAATTTGGATCAAGAAAATATAAGTTGTGATATTGAACTTTCACTTAACACGGTCGATATTACATCATCAACAGCTAATCAGTTAGTTCACACTTATAACACCTTCTTCCGTTATATTCAAGACCATGATTGCCCTGAGATTGAGAAGGAGATAAGGATAAAGGATGACGCTCCATGGTATGATTCAAGTGTAGTGGCTTTGCGCAAGAGGAGGAGACGGGCAGAGCATCTGTGGCGCCGGCACAGAACTGAATCCTCTCGGTTAGATTATGTCGCTGCTCGTAGAGCTATCACCGTCAAAATTACAAAGCAAGATCGAGTATTATACTGGTCGAATCGATTCCTGCAGAGGCGACCAGAAACTACTTTTTTCAATTCTCAACAACTTAACAGGCCAGCGTTCTTCTCAGGTTCTCCCCTCGTCTGTCTCAGCTTCTGATCTTGCATCAAAATTTTCAGCTTTCTTTGCAGACAAAATGGCTCAAATCAGAAATGAGTTTGACAATACCCCTGCTCTTGGAGAATACTCTGTGGTCCCTTCTCGGCCGTTGGCCGTAGACTCTGCCTTCACACATTTTCAGCCGATTAACTCCCCCTAAATGCCTTGATATACCTAAGAGAAGTCAACAAAACATTCTGTTCATTGGGCCCGATAAATGTATCAAAGATAATTACAGATTTTGAGACTGCACCTTTCATTGCTTCAATTGTCAATCGTATCTTTGAGGAAAATTGTTTTCCAAATTCTGAAAAACATGCCTTAATTCGGCCTTTACTGAAGAGGGCAGGCCTAGATTGTGATAATTTGGTAAACACTCGCCCTGTGTCTAACCTGTCATTTCTGTCTAAGATTGTCGAGCGTGCAATACTGGACCAGTTGCTGCCTTTTCTGGAGCGGAACAGTGTCATTCCCCAGTCTCAGTCTGCTTATAGGAAACTCCACTCAACGGAGACAGGCCTGTGCACGATTTATAATGATTTAGTCTCGAATACATGTTCTGGACGGTGTTCTCTTTTGGTTTTGTTGGATCTCTCTGCAGCGTTTGATACTGTTGACCATCAGTTGCTCCTGAGAGACCTTTCTGGTTTTGGTGTGCAGGGAGATGCACTCCTGCTTCTTCAGTCATATATTACCGATCGCAGTCAATGTGTTGTCATTGGTGGCTCCATGTCAGAACCATCATCGCTAAAGTTCGGGGTGCCTCAGGGATCAGTTTTTGGCCCTGTGTTGTTTATTATCTATGCCTCTAGTCTTTCATCCCTACTGGATGCACATGGTGTTAAGTATCATTTCTATGCAGATGATTCACAGTTCTATCTATCTATCTATCTATTGTCTGACGCCGTGATCCCCGAAGGGGTGGCCACGAACGAAACGCCCCCATGTACCTCTGTCCCCAGTCAGTCGACGCCCGTCCCCCCAACCAGCACCGCCTTCGTTCATGTACTTCCTCACTCCATCCTTCCACCTCTCACAGTTGTATATTGAAATTAATAATATCGATGAGGTAAAGAATAAATTTTCATCACTCTTGTCAGACTTGAAGATCTGAATGACGAGAAGGAAGCTCAAATTGAATGACAACAAGACGGAGATTATAGTCATAAATGGTAATTTGAGAAATAGTGTCCATGAAGATTTTGGATGTCTAGAATTCGGTGAATCACAGCTCCAACCTTTGGAATCAGTGAAAAACTTGGGCGTTGTATTTGACAAAAATCTGAACTTTAACCCATCAGACCCGGAAGAGCTCTGAGGCACCCATAACAAACTCGGCCCGCGCAACCCGAAAGGGCTCTGAGGCACCCAGTGCTTGAAAGCCTGTAAGCTTGGTGTGCGAGGCGTCTGTCCGATGCATGTAAACAACAGCCGGCTGGACCGACGCCGCGCATCTCAGACCACAAGAAGGAGCGCGTCGCTTGTTCGTGTGTGCCTGTATGTTATTGTTAAGTATCGAAAAGTAGTGTAAAGTGGCTGTTTTTGCCATAAAGTTATCTCCAATGAAATCATCATCACAACTGAACCAGTTGACTTAAGAGAGCTCTACTTAACGCCATTCTACAGGTACGAAACACATCTACGCTTGGGGATGCGCGGGAATGCGGAAGCAAGCAAAATAACAAAGATGCGGTAGCCTAGGCGTAGACGTTTTTCGGCCAAAACCCCCGGATTTCGGGGAATATATATGGAATACATAGCCGGGGGTGAAGGGTTAAGAATCATATAAATAGTGTCGTGAAGAGTTGTCATCTTTACATTCGTAACCTTTATGCTATAAGGAAGTTCTTGAGCAAGGAATCTCTTTTGACCCTCATTCATTCATTTGCTATATCTAGAATTGATTACTGTAATTCATTGTTCATTGGTCTACCAAATGTTACTTTGAAGAAACTCCAGTCTGTTCTTAAATCCTTCAGACATATTATGTTCCAGTAAGTTCACGGAGGCGGGCGCCCGGTATCATTGCCACTGCACCACACAACTGTCAAGACCACACTGCTGGCTGTTAGAATTGTCGGAGGAACCTGGGGTTGCCACCAACCGACAGATCTTCATCTAACTTACCGGACTTACTGAGCTCCATATGACGCTAGAGCGTCCTTTGGACTTATTGGAGAGGCATGTAGATAAGTCCATATGACGCGATCACGTCATATGAGTTTTTGGTCATAAGTTCCATATGACGCGATCGTGTCATATATCGCAAGGAGTTAATAGGTGTGCTAGACTAATATTTTCACTTCCACCCAGAACACCCACCACATATTATCTAATAGATCTACACTGGCTTCCCATCAAGGCCAAAATAGAGTTTAAAGTGTGCCTACTGACATTTAAGGTGCTGAGGTTTGGTGAGCCTAAGTATTTGTTGGATCTTCTATTTCCAACACATAATGAGTCAAATGTGAATTTACGTAGTGGTGATGACCCATATCGCCTTTATGAGCCCAGAGCCATTGGGGAACGTGCTTTTGCTGCTAGATCCTTTTCTTATGTTGCCCCACGTCTATTCAATCGACTTCCTGTGTCACTTAAGCAGTTGAATTGTGTTGACACTTTTAAGAAACAACTGAAATCGCACATATTTCTGAGGGCTTATGATATTGGGGAGCATAGAGTTACTGGTGACTAAAAACAAAAATGTTTTTGTTTTGTTTTTGTTTTTTTTAAATGGAAACATTTAAGTTAATGTGAGCGCTCTTGAATCCATTTGGAGAATTGGCGCTCAAACAAATAAAATACCAGCATATTATTATTATTATTAGAAGACATTACAGTACCGTTCCATTACTAAAAAAAAAAAAAAAAAATCTTAGTCCATGGACAGGCCAAATATTTAGAAGAAATTTATAAAATGGAATACAAGGATGACCGAATGAGATGAAGCTACTATGGGTTTCAGAGGCCGTGTTACATGGTTTTTCGGGAATAACTTATTAACACAAATTTGGATTAGTATGATATTTTGACACAGCTTTATTCACACCCTGCCCTAATTTTCGCCAATATCGTGCATTACCAAAAGTGAAGAATTAAGGTACTTGTCCCTGTGCCATGAGGTTAAAGTCGCACCTGGTCACACCTGGATGATGAGGAAACGAACAAGGTTAGTCACCCCCCCATCTCTCTTTCTTTCCCTCTCGCTCTCTCTCTCTCTCTCTCTCTTTCTCACACATGGAAACTACGGCCACTGGCGCATGCATTATACATATAAAAATGAGGTATGCAAAATGTGTTAATTTTATATTTATATTGTATAGTGACATAACGTGAATGTAAGGACAAGAGTATGGTAGGGTGCTGGGTATATAACGACCGTGTTTCATCGATGAGCAATGGTTCGGTTGTTTCCGGGTATTATGTGTTTTCGTCGGGTGCCACGGGCTTACGGCAGCAGTCGTATACAGTCAGCCATACGTGACATTGGCTCCAGCAAGGCAAATTATGGCAACCATGTTGCGTCATTGTCCGCGTGGGTGTAAAAACGCATTTGTCATGCGTCTTTACTACATATACAGCAGGGAGAAAGCCACCAATCGGCTAAAAATAAGTTTGAATAGGTAAGTGGTTAATTATGGCTATTATACGTAGTAATACTTAACCAGACAGAGACACAGGTTACGTGTACCAGTTTGCAGAACATCATTGGTAACAAAAACATTTCAACATAAGGGAGTTAAAATATGGAATAACCTCATTGTAAATGTTGATGATAATTTTATTTTTTCATTATATAAAAACGATTAAAATTATATTTAATGGATAGCTAAATTGTGCTCTGAATTCTAGGAATTTTAAATTGTTAATTTATTTGTCGTCTATGTGAAGAGGCAATGTGTATTTGAATGTAAATGAGTATGTGTATATAATTTTCTTTATTTTGTGTATATATTGTCTTTGTTTTGTATTGCACTTGCGTACATTTCTTTCCTTTGTTGTCTTATTTCACCTGATATGCATATGATTATAAGAGGACATAATTATATGCCTGATGGCATCAAATCATCTTTGTCATGGATATATCTTATCTTTGTATAATGGCACATTTTTGTAAACATGTATACCTATATCTATGGCAATAAACGGTTATTAACTGTTTTAATCTTTAGATCTTTAAAGGGCGTTTTACTGCAACAAATTAATTGGCAGCACTGAAATGGTGAGCCCGATAGCTACAAATATAATATTTATAAGTATCCATAAAAAGAGCAAAGTATTTATAGCATGATCCCATGCTTACAATAACATACACAGTATTTATTAAGTTTTTCATGCGCCACATTAGACATAAATAAATCTAATTAATTAATATCACTCCCAACACCAAACACCTCCGAATGAAATTAATTGGACTTTCACCACACAGGCCTTATGACCGCGTAGCGGAAGCCGTGGGAATGACGATGAGAGCAGTGCAGATGATGGTGCACCGCAGCACCCAGTCGCGGCCTGGGACAGCGACAGCACCGCCAACACCGACAGCACCCCCAACACCGGGCGCCTTTGACAGTTTCGCCATCGGTGCCATTCGCCGCAATATCCACGCAAAGTTTGCTGCCAAGCAAACCTTCACGATTGGCTCCGTGACGGAAGACCTAAAGATGGCGAGCATCATCCCGGAGGCAACCTCGGAGACGTCGGTTTGGCGACTCAAAACCTTTGGCTACAAAACCTCACAGCGGAAGATGTATGTGAGGAAGGAGTCGCTGGACATTGTGTGCTGCCGGATCAACGCTCTCCGGGCACTCAAACAATTCCGGGAGGAGGGGAGGCAGGTGGTTTACTTGGACGAGACCTGGTTTACCACCAGGATGAACCACAGCATGGAGAGGGTCGACAGCACTCAGCCTGCCACCAGCACCACGTTCAATCGTCAAGTGCCGCCCGGAGAAGGGGAGCGTTTCGTGGTGGTAGCAGCTGGCACAGCCGACGGTTTCGTCGAAAACACATTCCTGTGCTTCCCGGCCAAGAACACCAGCGGCGATTATCACGGCGAGATGAACAGCAAGCTCTTCCTCCGCTGGCTGACATCACAACTTCTGCCGTCGCTGGTTCAGCCATCGGTACTGGTGATGGATAATGCGCCATATCACAGCCAGCTGACGGAGGAGAGTCGCTGCCCCACCACTGCCACCAAGAAAGCGGATCTTATAAAATGGCTGGACCACCGCAGGCTACCCTTCCCACCACATGCCACACGTCCTGAACTGCTGCTCATCTGCAAGCAAAACCGGCCACAGCCACAATACACGGTTGATGACACCATCCGCGCGTGGGGCCACGAGGTCGTCCGTCTGGCACCCGCTCATCCAGAGCTCAATGCCATCGAGCAGGTATGGGGGTGCATGAAACGGCACGTGCGCTCCTCCCTACACCGTTTCACCCGGGCGGATCTACAGGAAAGGCTGGAGGAAGCCAGGCTTTGCGCCACTGAAGAGGTGTGGGCGGGTGCGGTCAGACAATCTCGAGCCTTCGAAGACGAGTACTGGTCCACGGACAGCATCCACGAAGGTGTGGATCCCGTCATCATCAACCTCGCTAGTGATGAAGAGGACGACTTGTTTTTAGATAGTGACGATGACTAAAATAAACTGTTTGCTGTGTATTTTGTGTGTATCATTTGTCCACCCTTCATGTCTCCGCTTCCCTTCGTTGTATAAAATGACCTATTAATAAAATCTGGCCACACTCACCCCTCCACATTCCTATAAACTTTGTATAAATGTCCCATTGTCCTACCCCTCTCCTCCGTGTTTTTTTGTATTGTTTGTTTTATTGTCGGCAGCATCTTCCTCAACGTACCATCACTCATAACAATTCATGGACCTCACCTTTTTTCTAATTATGGAAGTATATCTCTACAAACGGATTTACGAATATGATTTTCTATACATCAATTACGAACCTACATATACCATTGATTGTAAAGCAAGTCCCAGCCAATAATCAACCCAGATAGTAATTGCATAACGAAAATCGTACCGGTCCACCATTTTGTATAAGTGACTGTACTTACTTACCCTTCCTCCCCAACATTTTCCCATCCTCACCCCTTCCCAACCCGTAATTAATGACCAAGCGTCAACTGCCCATCCCACCTGACATCCAACACAACCTGACGATACGATGACCATATTACACCTTGCAGTAGATGCAATATCATGCCAACACAAAACCACACAACACCTGGAAACCACCAAACCACTGCTCTTCCATCACACACGCTCGTTTTATACCCACCACCCTACCCTACTGTTGCTCTTGCAGTCAGTTTATGTCACTATCATATATTAATATAAAATTAACACATTTTGCATGCCTCACTTTTATATGTATAATGAATGCACCAGTGGCCGTAGTTTCCATGTGTGAGAAAGTGAGAGAGAGAGAGAGAGAGAGAGAGAGAGAGAGAGAGAGAGAGAGAGAGAGAGAGCAAGAGGGAAAGAAAGAGAGATGGGGGGGTGACTAACCTTGTTCGTTTCCTCATCATCCAGGTGTGACCAGGTGCGACTTTAACCTCATGACACAGGGACAAGTAACTTAATTCTACACTTTTGGTAATGCACGATATTGGCGAAAATTAGGGCAGAGTGTGAATAAAGCTGTGTCAAAATATCATACTAATCCAAATTTGTGTTAATAAGTTATTCCCGAAAAACCATGTAACACGGCCTCTGAAACCCATAGTAGAATATTAGGAATACAGAAAATCCCCTGTGGGTAAGGGGGTCCTCTATAGGCTATTAACCCGGCAAGTGCGGATCTCATCATAAGAGTTTTACCGGTGCGCTGCGGATCTCCTCATATAATCCAAGGCCTAAAAAAAAAACATTTAAATCAGCCCAGTATAATTTTTTTTTTTTTTATTGCCTCTTGGCCTAAAATATCACTCCTCCACATCCCTTCCTTCCACCCTTCCCCGACCCTTCAATTATCCCTTCAATTCAATCCTTTCAACCCTTCAATTATCACCTATTCTCCCTGTTATTCCCTTATTCTTAGGTATATTTTCGTGCTAACATTAGCGACTTGCTAGCAGGGCGTGGTCATCTGTGTTGCCAAGCATGGGAAAGAGCGAGAGAGAGACTACCACGCAACAGTGTCTCTCCAGCCGTCGTGACAGCTGGCTGGCTGGCAGGCTGCCTCAGCCATAAGTTATGTAACTCCCGGCCTCTATGACCATCCAAACGCTGTTCCCACTTGTTTTATTGTTGTAACAGGTTAATACCTTTATAATCAACGTAAAATAGGCGCATATGGATAAGTATTAATGATATTTATGGTACGATGACGATTTGAGTTTAGGAATGCCTAAATACCTCCGCATAGGGAGGGGTGGCCAATACCCCACCTACGCAGCGGAGAGGTTAACTGTAGGAAAAGAAAATGGCACACGAATCCTACTGCGTGTCATACACGGCGAATAATAGGGGGGGGGGGGAAAACACGCTGAAGAGATCCACTTGCATTGGTGGCGGTGCTGGGAGGGCTGTGGATGGAGGAAACGTTAGTCCAACACTACGAGCCCATGGACGGACGACCTCCTTCCCCATTTGCCCTCTCACTAACGGATCTCACCACACTCTACCTACGGCCCTCAACCCATCCTGTTCCTGTAGCCTATCCCAAGGCAAAAAAAAACAAAACATTATATTCTGAAAATTATATACATCCGAGTGTTATTAACCCTCCAGACCCGGAAGGGCTCTTGAACGCCCATAAAAAACACACCCGAGCTACCCGGAAGGGCTCTTAAAGACCCATGAGCTCAAAGCCTGTAAGCTTGGTGTGCGAGGCGTACGTCCGACGCATGTAAACAACAGCCGGCTGGACCGACGCCCCGCATCTCCGGCCACAAGAAGGAGTGCGTCGCTTGTTCGTGTGTGCCTGTATGTTATTGTTAAGTATCGAAAAGTAGTGTAAAGTGGCTGTTTTTGCCATAGTTATCTCCAATGAAATCATCATCACAACTGAACCAGTTGACTTAGAGAGCTCTACTTAACGCCATTCTACAGGTACGAAACACATCTACGCTTGGGGATGTGCGGGAATGCGGAAGCAAGCCAAATAACAAAGATGCGGTAGCCTAGGCGTAGACGTTTTTCGGCCAAAACCCTCGGATTTCGGGGAATATATATATAATACATAGCCGGGCTGGAGGGTTAACCCTCAAGCCAAGCCGCGGAACCCGACATAGGTCGGCCGAGAGAATAATGGCCACCCCTGCGGTGCCCGACATATGTCGGAAGGGATTTTGATCACATTATCGGCTCCGAGAGAGAGTCCACGCGTTGGGAGGACGATAGGCGGGCTCTGACCGTTCGGAACGGACCCAGTGCCGCGACCAACACTACCTCTGCAACATTCCACACCCACGGCCTCGCGAGACCAGGAAAAACTCGGGTTTTAGGGTTTTTCCCCTCGTGTTGCGCGATCGCTACAGGATAACCCGTGGTCGTACAAGGATGATTCAGGTGTCATTCGAAAGCTCTACCGGTACTGTACAGCCTAATGATGAAAAACCAAAAAACATAAAAGAAAAACGATGGGAAAATTAGTAGTAGTTTCGGTAATATTTTCCCAAAAATACTTACTGAAATCACTGTCGGTCCAAAGAGAGGTTATAGATAATCTAGGCTATGTAAGCAAAACAGAAAAAGAACTGAGGTCTATGGACTGGAAAGTGTATCATAAGCAGCTAAAGTTAACAGACAGGGTCCAGGGAATAGCCTAAGTGATGGTTGGGTAAATTATATTGTTACTAGCCGTGGGATACAATAATGGGTTGAGGGGGGCTTTGCTCCCCTCACTGTCTAGTGTCTATCGACCCCCCCCCCCCACCCCCCGCATGACTTAGCCTATCGTCATCATCATATATATTACCAGCAGCAGCAGAGGCAAATATCGGAAAAGGTTATCTTTAGGACTGACAGTAGTCCCATCGATCTTTTTAGGCCAAATAGGGCCGGTGGCGGTAGAGCATATATATCATTACGAGCTGAAACGTATTACAGTAGGCTACTGAATAAGGGATATATATAATGCGATAATAATAGTCTCCCTATAAACGGCCCGGACACTATCTTCGCTACAGTCGTAGGCCCATGTTGGGAAACTGTCTAGGCTACTGACAAACAAGAAGAAGACTTAAAAAGTGACGTGAAATGATCAACCAATAGCAAGGAATTCCCTGGATGACGTCACACCCAAGTAGCCAATCACCTGTCACGCGCAGCTGCGCATATCCCATAATGCAATATATTGGAGAAGGTGAGGGTGGCTGACTAGTGTGCCCACAATGGCATTTTCAGCTGGATGACTCTCATACGTCTTCGATTTTTTGTGAGTGTACGTGATTTTCATTCATATCCAGTGGATATATAGTATATATTGAGGATTTTCGAAAGTGAGGGCACGATTTTAGCTTCTGGACACCTATTTGACAGGTACCACCAACGATTTAATACATATTTTTTTTCGGTGTCCACGCATCCAACACTAAGCTACACCCTTTTCTGGTGTACGAAACACTAAAAAGGCAATGGGGACACTTTAATAATGATAATATGAGACAAAATATAAATACAACTCTGTTGCGCTCGTGGAAGTCGCATCGCTTTGTTTACTTTACGCTCGGAGTGACTTCCCGCCTTGGCGGTCGACTTAAAATGGCTAAGCTAACCAGTTGTTGGGTACATTTAGTGATAAAGACTTGTGTTACGACCGGGGCTACGAATAAAACAAGGGCACTTAATGATTGGACTAGTAATAGGGCACTATGCAACAACGGTACGCTAGATCCAAACCCTCGAACTTATATGCCGGCGAACAAAAACACCTAGGGTAAGGTGGGGTGAATCCGCCGCGAAACGTGTTTTTTTAATAACAGCATCCAACTGAATGGTCCTGATGTGGCGGCGTCTACGCCGTGGGGCCACCTCCCGAGGCTGCCAACCGCGGATGGCTGCCGACCCTCCACGGCCGAAGACAAAATCAACGACCAGTGGAGGAAAACCGGATGCCGGCCGCGGGGAGCAGTTTCGGGAGCCAAACCGTCACAACCATCCCCTGCCCCCTCCCTGGGGGCACGGGTCCTTGGAGCGGCTTCGGTCGCGCCGGGAATTTCCACACCTCTCACACCACACAGTTTTTCCTACACCGAGAAATGACTCTCCGGCTGTCATTTCTCGAAGACTTCTTCTAGCCGGAGACATTGAGAGCAACCCACGTACACATACATATGTCCAACTTGCTCAAAACCCATCACTTCGAGTCGCCATACTAAGGGTTCAGTTCTCTGCAATTCATGCGGGAACTGGACCCACTTCACCTGCACAACACTTGCCTCCAAGAAACACTACACAAACACCTGGACCTGTTCCTCATGCCCCTCCCTCTCCCAGTCAAATCCCTCACCTAAAACCCGTCCACCTCTCCTCCCCAACCCACCTAACCTTCCCATATCATCCACTCTCTCCTCCCTAACCCACCTAACCTTCCCATACCATCCACATCCTCAACTCAACACACCACACACCATCCTAATCCTTTCCAACCCCCATCTCCTGCTCCCCAATCCCCACCCCCACCCATCCCAACCTCCAGCCCCTCCCTCACCCCCCCCCCCCCCCCCCCCCCCCCACCCAATCCTCGTGCAGCAGCACCCAACATACATCGTGCACATAACATTAACATTCTTCAACTGAACATAGATGGCATCAACACAAAGAAACACGAACTCTCACACTTCATCAAACAACACAACATACACATTGCCATCTTACAAGAAACAAAACTCCGCACAACACAAAAAACACCCACATTTCATAATTTCACCGCCATCTTACAAGAAACAAAACTCCGCACAACACAAAAAACACCCACATTTCATAATTTCACCACCATCAGACAAGACCGGGCTGTCGGCGGGGGCGGTGGACTCATCACCCTGGTACACAAAGAAATATCATACATAGTAACCAGTGTACAAACCAAATCCCTCCTCCCCCCAAATGATAACACAACAGAAATACAGTCAATTAAAATACGCACTGGCAACAACTCCAACATAACCATCATAAACACATACATCCCTCCCCAAACATCCCCTACAGTACCAAATGAATACAGACCACACTTACAACACATCACAAACACCCCACACACCCCACACATCATCCTGGGTGGTGACTTCAACGCCAAGACGTCGGCCTGGTTTGTCGACAACCCCGACACAGACAGAGGGCTGGTACTACAAAACCAAACAGATAACCTCATCATCCTTAACGACATCCATCAACATACCCATATTCCTCACCAAGCCCTCTATAACCCATCATCTCCAGACATCACCTTTCGCTCCCCAGAACTCGCCCCCACAACATCCTGGAGGGTGGTCAGAACCTTAGGCTCTGACCGCCTGCCGCTCATTATCACCACCAAAACCAGACTCACCCCAGCTAGCCACAAACACACATACACCAATTATAAAAGAGCTAACTGGGAAGCATTCACAAATGAGACAGAACAACACTTCACAACTCTAAACAGTACACCCATCACTAACATCAACAATGCTGTACACATACTCAATAAAACTATCCAAAACGCTGACAAGAAACACATTCCAAGAGGTAACAGACAAAGACACAACCCCAACTTCACACCAGAAATTCAAAACCTCATCAGACAACGCGACATACTGAAACACTCCCCACACACAAGACATCACACAACAAATTCAAGCACTCAACACCCAAACTAACAACAAAATACGAGAACAACAAAAACTAAATTGGAATAACTTCCTACAAACACTTGATCACAAAACAAATCCCAAAAAAACTCTACAAAACACTAAACAGCATCACACTTTCCAACAGCAACACAACACAATCACATGCTGCAATAACAACAGACTCTACTCCTTCATGTAAACAACAAGCAAACACTCTCATCAATCACTTCTCACATGTCAGCCACCTAAAACCTCACAAAGACGACCGACGTGTCATCCGACGTAAGAGACAATTCCCCACAGACCCTGACTATATACCCTTCACCATTCACCAGACAAAGCATATCATCAACAATCTCAAGCACTCACCCGCCTGTGGCCTAGACAACATAAGCAACATACACCTCAGACACCTGGGACCACAAGGCATACAAGCACTCACTAACATATCAAACTACAGCTATTCACACAACACAATACCAGACATTTGGAAGCATGGTATCATCATCACATTCCCCAAACCCAACAAAGACCCCACGCTACCCTCCTCGCACTGCCCCATCACACTCCTTTGCTCCCCCTCCAAAGTCATGGAACGCCTAGTATTACAACTAATTACACCTGACCTACCCCTAGCTCCAACACAACATGGCTTTAGGCCACTGCACTCCACAAACACTCTTCTCACAGACCTTACACAAAGAGCTTTCGACGGCATCAACTCAGCTAGACCACCACACAGATCACTATTAGCCACACTCGACATTAGTAAAGCCTTCGATGCCATCCCCCGCCACAACCTAACAAACAAAATCTACAACACAAACATGCACAACAACACAAAAAGGTGGCTGGCCAACTTCCTAGCAGGCAGATGTGCACACGTATCTTTTGCCGGTCAGTCATCTAAAATCAGAAACTTTCCAAACGGAGTCCCACAAGGATCCGTCCTATCGCCCGCACTCTTCAATCTGTACATGCACGATATAACTACACCCAATACGCCCCAAATAAACTTAGCCACCTATGCAGATGACATAACACTCACATGCACACACCATGACCCAAAAAGAGCAACAGATCTCCTTCAACCCTATCTCAACACACTACATGGCTAGTGCACTACAAACAGACTTAATCTAGCCCCAGCCAAATCCACCGCAACCGTGCTTACAAGTTGGACAGGAGAACACGAATACATCCTTCAACTCACCATAAACAACGTGTCATCGTGCTGAAGGGGTTAAGGCCAAGTTATCATAATTTATAACGTTGAAGGCGGTGTCACACAAGCGATTTTTCCGTCAATTTAATGGGCAGTTGTAGTCTGGCAGCTTCAAAATTTAAGTCAGTCAGTCAGTCAGTCGCCTGCCCTTACGGGGTAGTAAGGATCGGCAATATACTCGAAAAAGGACAAAGAGGTGACAGGGGAAGAACACATAACAGTTCGCCCACAAAAAGCAAGCACGCAAGCATTCGGAAGCACCAATCACTCATCAGCCCCTGTAATCCATGGTTTCACCTCAGATGTTATACTTCCGGACAAGGTCTCTTCACATCACCATCTGGGATAAAGACCTTCCAGGCTTGCCATTGAAAAGGGTCCAGAGACCTTATGTACTCTCTACCAAACTTCCTCCATTAATTCCTGTAATTTTCTAATTCTTTTGCTTCAGCCATTCACTTTTCCACAAGAATTAATCTACCTAAGAATTCAGCTCCTATACTCTGTTCAGGGTATGCCAGAAATCGTGAACCCTCACCTCTGTAACTCAAAAAAAGGCTAAAACAAATAGGCTGTGATTTTTCACGCCTATTCCCTAGCTGACCCTTCCCAAATGGTAGACATATGAGCTTGATTACGCTAGTGGTTTGCGAGTTATAGAGGTTCATGTTCAAGAGTTTTAGCCTACTTATTTGGAACAGGGTATAGCAAGGTTGTCAATATGTAGGCTATAGATTGAAAGACTGGTAAATTATATCTATTATAGGCTATATATTACGTGGAAATCATGACCCGTTAAGAATATAAAAATAAAAATAATAATAAATAAATAAATAAACAAATAACAACATAGAGCAAATGGGCTCTTTTCTCTGGCTGATCCTTCCCAGATGGTAGAAATATATCTATAATAATGGTAGTAGATTAGGAGCTAAATGAGCATAATCGGTGACTGCAGCCATGGCTATAGAAATATAGATATACAAAACCAAGAAAACAACCCGATAAGATGTCTCTTTTACTCTATGGACTCTCTCTAAAATCCTGCACGTCATTCTGATCGAAAACATTCATGTATGGGTTCTCTAAATAACAAAAAACAAATTTAATAAAATATCTTGGTTACCGCTAAAACTTCTTTTTCTTACACTAAAGAAAATCAACATCTACGCTGGTTCAGTAGTTTATACTAATATTATAATTATTAGTTTAATTATCATTGTTTCTTTTACTTAATAGTAAAAGTTCTATAACTAATTACAATTGCAATTACAAAACAAATAGCCGTGGTGGTCAAGTGGTGAGCACGCTCGCGTGTGAATCTGAAAGACCCGGGATCGAATCCCTGCCACGGCGGACATTTAGTGGGTGCGGTAGTACGTCCTAGCATGTTTCACATGCTTGCACCCAGTCAGGGGACATCCTGACGACGTATACAGACAAAACACACATAACAAAGCCACTCCAACACCTTCCTCTCTCTCCAGCACCCCTTCTCCCCTCTCAACACTCTTCTCTGAGCTATTGCCGATAAAAATGGCATGTTCAGTCCTGTAAAGAATCGTAAGATTCAGAGTCGTAAAGATTCCAGGATCAGCGGCGGATCCCCAGATCGACCGTGGTGATTGTCACCTAAACATCTACTAAAAAAAAAAAAAAAAAAAAAAAAAAAAAAAAAAAAATACTGTATAGCCTAAATAGTGTTATTCGGTACGTAATATTATTCGCCAAATTTATTATACACTAGGCTAAATTTACACAATAGTCTATAATAGGTACCTAACAATACTCAATTGTGAGTGGCAATACTACGCAATACAATAGAAACCCAATCAATAGTTTCAAAGCCAAGCATTAAGTAGTGGAAACGAAACTTTACAGTGCCGAAGTCTCAACATTTTACAGGGCTCTTCCAGCCTCAGCTGTGTTGCCAATTTAGCTATTGAACATTTTACCTCAATCTAGCAGCATTATTTTAGCATATATCAACAATTATTTGAGACAAATAGTGCATTTTATTCCATATTCTAAATATTTTAACCTTTTTATCAATCAATAGTCCAATTTTGTATACTAGCTAGCGAAATTCTATCGATATCTTAGAGCTAATCTAGCAGAATTATATATTTTGATTTGGTAACACTGCAGAAAGGTGGAGCAGACCCCTTGAAAAGTTGAGATCATTAAACACTGTTCAAACTCGCGTTGCAGCCTCAGTGAGTTAACATCTTGATAAAGTTGTCTCCTGCGCCTTAAATTGGGTATAGGCCAAAGTTATTCATAAGTAATATAATTAAGTTAAGGGTGATAATAGCCTAAGCTAGAAGTTAATTAATTACAATAGGTTATCAGTGATAATCTGCCATTTGTAATATAGGCCTAGCCTAGCCTAGCCTAGACTTTTTCGGGTAATTGTCCCTTCACATAAGAAGAAACAAGATGTCTTACAGTGACGCCTACATCAAGAGGGTGTTGACCATCAACCCTGAGGAGGGTACTGCCCCTAAGAAAATTACTTTCCAAAATTCAGGCACGGAAGGTCCTCCCCGTAAAATGGTGAAGCGTGCCGACCCTCCAGGCCCAAACACTGGACGTACCCAGCCACGCCAGCCTATGACAGTCTCTCCAAAATGGTCCAGCATTTATAAGCCATTTGTTTGGCTTGAAGTAGGGGCCGCTGTGGCTTTCCAGCCAGTGATCATAAATAAGCCTGTGACAGTAGCACCACAGATGTCCAACGGTCCAACCCAACTAGTGGTCGTGAATAAGCCTGTGACAGTCGCTCCAAAAGTGTCCAATGGTCCAAGCCAGCCAGTTGTTGCCAAGAAGACTGCGACGACTGTTCCTGCCCGTCGGCCACGTCCTATGCCTTATACTCCGGAGCACATTGTAAAGGTTCTGGATGGGTTCACACAGCGAGCGCGTGCTAGCAATGAGAGGGTAACTCATTGGGTTGGTCTGCCTCACGGACCCGTTCAAGCCGAGCATAGCTACGACTGGCTCATGGAGCAGCTTGACCGTCCGTACCGCTAGGCTATCTTGAACCCTGCACACATGCTGCTCAAAAACATCCTTTGGCGGGTTCCTCAAAGTACCTATGTACAATGGCCTATAAGCAATCCTTATATTGTGGGAATAATATATACGGTAGGCCTAGGCTATCTAACTTGCAATAGGCTAGGTAACAAGTTGCAAGAATATTAGCATAGTGTCTTCTAAGAATGTTGATGTAAAAATGCCAACAATGTCACTCTAGGCTTAGGCTATTGATTTGTTTTTAGTTTGTCCTCAAAGATCTTTCATCTTGTCTTTTTTCTTAAGTTTGTTGTTTTGATATAATTACTATATGGAAGCAATGAACATGAACCATGATCCAACATAGGATTCTAAAGACAAAATGTAAGTTCTTTTAGGAAATTATAGGGTAATGTAAAACTTGCAAAATAGCCTAAACAAACCAAAACTGGGACGACACAAGATAAATGCAAAAGAACTAATCAAAATCGCTATGTGAACAGTGAAAATAACGCTGGTGTAGTGACTAGCGTCTTGGACTTCCACCCAGGTCACAGGATCGCGCCCACGCTCGGCGCATTAAAGATTTTTCACAAGCACTGAGTCGTTACCGTCCCTCATGAGCAAGGGGATGGGGTAGTAGTACAGGACCCCAATGAAAATCCGCCTAATCGTCCTTATTGGGCTATCCTTAGCTGGCTTAGTATGCGCTAGCTTTAAGAACTATTATTATTATTATTATTATTATAAAATTAAATTTTGAAATAAAAGAACACAATCCACCACATAAGGTGTACATAACTACATGAGCAAGTCAATCTGGTTCCCAAGCAAACTGATCGCACATTTTACAATGCACTATCGTCATATGACATTCAAGGAATTAGTCAAAATGGGAATCCGGGACATTCTGGTAAATTTGACTAAATTCTGTATGAATAAAGAAATTACAATTTATATCAAATTTTATAAAGTTAAATTTGCAATTTGACAAGATATCAACAATAGTACAACAAAATATATATAAAGCACTCACTAACGATAGTGCTATCGGGTAGGTACCTGTAAGCATAGCATGCTTCAAGTGACCCCTAACAATTACTTGGGCGGGTGCCCAACCCCGAAAGGGGTTGAAATAGGGTAGCTATCCCCCCGCCAAAGGCGGCTTTCTAGGGCCTTTCCTAGCTGATGCTGAGAGGATTGGGTTCTAGTCATGTGGTGATGGGCTGGTCTATCAGAGTGAGAACTGAGCGATCTCTGCCATACCCATAGCTTACTCTGACTGTTCCTTTTACTTATATATTTTCTAGATCTTAAGTGACGGCGTCTCTTCTGTGGATTGACCTCCCAATCTACCAAGCCAAAGCGTCACATTTTTCCTTTGCCCCTCAACTTTCTCTTCATAATTGCTGAGGGGCACAGGGCCCTGGGTGGGTCTTTGGTTTCCCGGGCGTTTCCGCACCCTCCTCAGCTCCCCGCCATGGAGTGGCTTCGGTCACCCAGGCTTTATTGTGGTCGGCAGGGAGGGTTCTGTGGGGGCGCTCGGTTATGGCCTTGGCCTTGCTCGGGGCCTTGGGGCTGTTCGGCCAGGCAGCTTGGGGAACAACAACAACAACAACAACAACAACAACTGGCGCCTGACCCCCTCTCCCAAACGACCACGTTTTCACTCATCTATTCAATAGCATTCTCCATTCATTCCTATTTATTATCACTTCTCTTGCCTGATCTATAGAAATTCCTCTATTTTCTAACGCTTGTACTACACATTTTCTCCATCTTAATGGAGGTCTTCCTACCCCTCTACCTCCCCTTGCTTCTGACTCACATATTCTCTTTGTAAGCCTTTCATTTTCCATTCGCTCAACATGTCCATACCAGCACAGCACCCTTCTGTCTAATCTGGCCAACAAATGTTTCTGCTGCCCCACTCTCCTACGTATCTCTTCATTCCTCAATCTGACTCAAGTCACTCGACACATACTCCTGAAGCAGCTCATCTCCATCACATCCAGCTTTCTTCTTTCGTTTGCCATCAGAGTCCATGTACATCACCCTTGATACATTTAAAATACTGGTATAAGTTTTCCCTATATAAATACTAAGCGGCATCTTGGGAGTCTGGAGAGAGAATACAGTGTATATCTCAACTGTTATGTATTTGAATCTACTCAAAGTAGCCTACAGTTTCAGTTGTAGGTTTTAACACTTTTGTTGCGGCACTTGTCATATGACAATTGCTTGGTCTGCACTGTACCATACGGGGGTTTTGGACTAAAAGTAACCATCATTCCCTTCACATGTTCATGTATAAACAATAGCTAGAATGTATTTCAATTATATATCCTTGAAATCAGAGGAATAGACCTTTCCAATGAAACCTGAATCATGTCTGTACGACCACTCGTTGCAGTGCAACGATATTGCACAGGTGACGCTAAATCGGTAAAAAATAGCGAGTTTAAGCGGTTTCTGCTATTCCCAAGTCTGCAGTGGGAGATGTCTCCCACTGCCACTAGTGATGGCCCAGACACGACGGGCGGTGGATGGGACGGTCCCGCGCTGCTTAGACTCGCTCGTCTGCCTCCCAGCCCTTGTTCAAGGCAGAAATTTGGCAATTGTCATATGACAAGTGCCGCAGTGATGACCGTATTTTTTATATTACAGCCTGCACTGAAAGAGTTAATTTCCTATTAATATGTTATTTTCAGATGTACCGGTAGTTGGCTGGGGAAGTTTGTAACCATGAGGAAGATACGGTTACACCAGCTGCCGGAAGATGTCTCGTGCATCCTGAGTTACTGCCGAGCCAGGGATCTTGCTGCTCTTAACGCAACATCTACCTTGTTCCGTACCCCTGAGTAGAAATCTATGTTGTTGAGGTAAGATTTAGCCTGCCATACAAACTAACTAAAAGTTGACAGAATGAATATAAACAGCATATGACAAGGAGAAAGTTATTGATGTTTTATGCATACATACATACATACAATGGTTTAACGTCCTTTTTCCATTACTGTACAGTTGTTGTTGTTCCCCAAGCTGCCTGACCGAACAGCCCCAAGTCCCCGAGCAAGGCCAAGGCCATAACCGAGCACCCCCACAGAACCCTCCCTGCCGACCACAATAAAGCCTGGGTGACCGAAGCCACTCCATGGCGGGGAGCTGAGGAGGGTGCGGAAACACCCGGGAAACCAAAGCCCCACCCAGGGCCCTGTGCCCCTCGGCAATTATGAAGAGAAAGTTGAGGGGCAAAGGAAAAATGTGATGCTTTGGCTTCCAATCTTGGTAGATTGGGAGATCAATCCACGGAAGTGACGCCGTCACTTGAGATCTAGAAAATATATAAGTACAAGGAACAGTCAGAGTAAGCTATGGGTATGGCAGAGATCGCTCATTTCTCACTCTGATAGACCAGCCCATCACAATGAAATGGCTATACAGTATAATTTTATCTAACAACTGTATCTCTGTCTTTGTAAATGATGCACAAACAGCTTAATCAACGTTATCAATAAGGTGCTCCTCCTCAGATGGCATTTATTTATTCATCAAGATTTAACCTTCAATACATTAAGGCTATTTTATGTCTTATTCTTATTCATCATATTTTTATAATACAGTTCTGTCTTAACATCAATAAATTTAATTATAAGTTAGGCATATTTTTACCATGTATAGAGGTGCTACATTTTCCCACAATCTTGGGATAATTGCATCATAACCGTTTACTTTTATATCATTTATTCTATTCGCCCGGGGAGACGATATATATGAAGGGTATGCCTGGATGCGTGGTGGGCGGGCTTGTGGTGGTGGAGCTTCGCTGCATGTCTGCCTGCTGAGACCAGAACCTCTCCTAGAACCTTTGACCTGGGAATCTTTTGTTGGGGACCTCAAATGGGCCTGGTTCTCTGGGTCTTCTCATGGGCAACCTAGATGTGTGAATTTTTTTTCTCTTGTTCGGGTTCTGTCTCGAGTCGACCTAAAAAAAACAAAAAAATAAAAATAAAATATAATATACTAAAATAGGGTACCGGTATGTGCCAGAGTATACTGTATAGATAGATACATAGACTTTTATATACTGGTACCATATTACATTTTGCAGAATTTTAGTTTGCATAATACTGCTCACCATTCCCCATTATATAATCTATATGTATTCAGCTGATGGTAAATTGTCAAATCCTCCACTTTAATTCTTAACCCCTACTGTACCAGAGGGTATTACTATAAATGTAACCTCCAGTACCATTGTGGCCAAAATGGCTTAAAAGTCGTGAGAGAGCATCTTTTCACTCCGAAAGCTGGACGAATATTGAGCCAGCTTACCCGTGGGATCTTATATACACTCTGAGAAGTGTTTCCAAGGTCTCAAAGCAGTGTTTATAAGTCATGGTGCCAGGTACCGCTCGGTACAAGGACCGATTATTACTGACGTAAGTCGTACGGCGCTGGTACTGGCGAGTGACTGTTTTACTTCCGGCCATTGTACGTCGCTGGTACAGTAAGGGTTAACTAATGTACTATGATTATTTTACAGTGGTTTTATGTTTTTTTGTTTTCATATTATTGTTTGCTAAATCTTCAATTAGTTATTTCCACATAGTGATATTGACAAGTTCCTTTGTCTTTATAGTGTGCAGTTCCTGCTTTAGTTTGCTTGTTTTGCAAGTTTTTGTATGTACAGTAATAATAATAATAATAATAATAATCGGTTTAATTCAAGCCGGCAGCCAATGGGGCTGAAAATACACAGACTTAACCTAGATCTTATCCTAATGGATCAACAGACTGATCCTGGCAGCTAACGAGAGCGCCTACATACTCCAAAGGGAGTAGGACGTGGACAGGAGACTTTGTGGGTCCCCCGAGACGATCCGCCCAGATCTTGCCTTCACGGCCAGGGAAAGTTTTTGAGAGAACTTCCCCTGCCGGCGCGTGGGATCGAACCCGCGACACCAGAGCTAGCGCTCCCAATACAGAGTACTAAGTGCGCTCGGCCACCGTGACCGTAAAGTATGTATGTATGTATGTACTCAGGCACATTCCCCATAGCTGGGGTAAATTGTTGCATAAAATTAAAATCTTTTTAAGGTCAATTATTGCGACTGTATTCTGAAATTTGATATAAATTATTTTAATCAAGCATTTATAACTTGAAGTTTCACATATAACCTCTGCTTACTGTTTGTCTGTATTTATTGATTGCTTATCTACTTCTATTGTTTATTATTAATTTTTATAATTCTACTCAACAAGACATAGTGCCGCCAAAAGTGCCTTTAAAATTTGCAATATTCTTCTGTGTTACCTAATAGGCTACAATACGTATCACAATTCTAAACGAGCATTGATGAGAAGCAGGGGATTAATGGAAATTTGGCTACATCAAGAATTCTAGCATCTAGAAGTGAATGAATCCAACATTTTAATATTGCTTCCTTTAGTCTTTGTATTGCTAATATTGATAGAATAAATTCTAGTAGCGCTTCGATTTTCTTCGATTCGTAACTTGCGTTGCTGAATGGCCATGTAGGACGTTAAGAGTGCGAAAGATGAACATTGAAAACGGGAGGCTATTCACGCTGATGCATCTGCCCCTATACCTCCATTACAATTATTTAACTTGTTTTATTGCATTAACTAACTAAACTAACTTACCCTAACGGGCCTAACCTATAGTAAGCCTTTAAGCTATTCCAATTAACCTAGGGTAATGGTTTTGTATAACTGTATAATTCATTCAGGTTCAGTAGTAGTTTATCGAGAGGCCTTCCCTAGGGTTAAGTGCCCCATTAATTACTATTTCCTTTCACCTATGCATAGCCTATGATAGCGCAGTTGGAAAGTGTGTACATGCTTAGATTGATATGCAGGATTCGAAACTGCATAATAAATCGTAGGCTTGTCCACCTTTCTTTAACTGTCTTCGTGGTGCAATGCATAAGTGTGTTGATTTTCGATGTGAGCATCCTAGGTTCGAATCCCCGGACTGCCACATGTGTTTGTTAATTTCATTAATCGAGTTTAGGAGTAAAGTTGGTTGGTGGAGAGAACATAATAATTCATTCAGGTTCAGTAGTAGTTTATCGAGAGGCCTTCCCTAGGGTTAAGTGCCCCATTAATTACTATTTCCTTTCACCTATGCATAGCCTATGATAGCGCAGTTGGAAAGTGTGTACAGTACATGCTTAGATTGATATGCAGGATTCGAAACTGCATAATAAATCGTAAGCTTGTCCACCTTTCTTTAACTGTCTTCGTGGTGCAATGCATAAGTGTGTTGATTTTCGATGTGAGCATCCTAGGTTCGAATCCCCGGACTGCCACATGTGTTTGTTAATTTCATTAATCGAGTTTAGGAGTAAAGTTGGTTGGTGGAGAGAACATAATAATTCATTCAGGTTCAGTAGTAGTTTATCGAGAGGCCTTCCCTAGGGTTAAGTGCCCCATTAATTACTATTTCCTTTCACCTATGCATAGCCTATGATAGCGCAGTTGGAAAGTTTGTACATGCTTAGATTGATATGCAGGATTCGAAACTGCATAATAAATCGTAGGCTTGTCCACCTTCTCTTTAACTGTCTTCGTGGTGCAATGCATAAGTGTGTTGATTTTCGATGTGAGCATCCTAAATTCGAATCCCCGGACTGCCACATGTGTTTGTTAATTTCATTAATCGAGTTTAGGAGTAAAGTTGGTTTGTGGAGAGAACATAATAATTCATTCAGGTTCAGTAGTAGTTTATCGAGAGGCCTTCCCTAGGGTTAAGTGCCCCATTAATTACTATTTCCTTTCACCTATGCATAGCCTATGATAGCGCAGTTGGAAAGTGTGTACATGCTTAGATTGATATGCAGGATTCGAAACTGCATAATAAATCGTAGGCTTGTCCACCTTTCTTTAACTGTCTTCGTGGTGCAATGCATAAGTGTGTTGATTTTCGATGTGAGCATCCTAGGTTCGAATCCCCGGACTGCCACATGTGTTTGTTAATTTCATTAATCGAGTTTAGGAGTAAAGTTGGTTGGTGGAGAGAACATAATAATTTACATTACTTTATCTATAAAGTTTTCATTGGGTTAATTTAGGCTATATTGACTTCATAGATGTTAGCAAGATAGGTTAGAATAAGATAGGTTATGATAAAGAAGCATAGGCTAAATTAAATCATTTTATACCTATTACAGGTTAGGATAGGATACTCCCCAGGAGGTAAGGGGGCCTTCATCTAATGGTGGATGAAGAAAAGAATATGCCTCACGCATCCTACTGCGTGTCGTACAAGGCGACTAATAGGGGGGATAGCGATATAGACTTGTGGACCAACAGCCATTACTATGTAATAAAGTCTTTAGCGACCTCGCTGGTGTAGTGACTATAGCATCTCGGACTTCCACCCAGAAGGCCCGCGATCGTGCCGACGCTCAGCGCATTAAAGATTTTTCACAAGCACTGAGTCGTTACCATCCCTCATGAGCAAGGGGATGGGGTAGTAGTACAGGACCCCAATGGAAATACGCCTAATCGGTCTTATTGCGCTAACCTTAGTTGGCTTAGCATGCGCTAGCTTTAAAGGTGGTGGGGCGTCCGAAATTATAATTAATTTATAATGTATTTAAAGAGATGTTTAGATCTCCAGTAATCAACCTGACTACACCTTTGTCAAAACTAATCTTCAATATTAGAGAACAAATCAAAAATAGATATTGAATTGCGACCCCTTGCAACTAGTACTCACGTGAGGATGTGACGTATGCCCAGGCAAACATTTGGGAAGTAAACATCAGCAAGTATAGCAAAAATGGTGAATAGGTGTGCTGTTTTCGGGTGTAGCAACATCCCTGGACCAAACATAGCACTACACAAGTTTCCAAGTGATCCATACCATTGTAACAAATGGGTGAAGTTTATACAAAGAACCAGAGTGTGGGAGGCAAAGCCCAAAACAAGCTTCATATGCAATGGACATTTTCGTGATGAATGCTTTGACAATAAAGTGCAGTGGAGTATGGGTATGGCTAGATGCACCCGCTGATTGCCTATACGGACTGGGGTCTTGTCACGCCCAGTGCCAGGTCCGTATATATACGGACTCGCCGAAAAAAAATCGTAGCAGCGAAACGACTGCACCTATAGCTTTCATATTTCTACCACATGTACCTTACCCTTCTTGCGTCTTGCTACCACCACCCCAACCCCCTCCCCTAATCCACTCGCCGACCATGGGTCGCCGCATCAGGCCATCACAAAGGAAAAAAAGGAAAATATTTGGCGGCGAAACGACTGCACCAATTGGTTCCATATTTGTGTGACAAGTCCCCTACTCTTCTGTCTTCCCCCCACCACAACCCCAACTTCCTCCCACCACCCACTTCCAGCCTATCCGTAGATCATCACATAAAAAAAATTAAAATCTGTGGTGGCGAAACTTACAGTTTCTTACAGTTTCTTACAGTAGATCCTCTGGAAAAAGGCAAACTATGCCTGTGTATCCAGCTCAGTACCAGTACTTGCACTGCTGCGGTCGTTCACGGTGTTGGCGGCGGCGGTAGCAGACGCAACATTTTTACTATTCTGTATTTTTGTTTTATAATCAAACTTCAAATCTTGTCTTCCCCATGCTTTATCAAGATTACTTTCAAACTCCCTTATTGATTCGGAATCGACTACATACTGGGGCAGTGCGTTCCACTCATTTACCACTCTATCACAAAATGAGTTCTTCGCCTTCTCAAGCCTATTTCTTTCTTTGTAAATTTTCTTAGAGTGTCCTCTCGTTCTTGTTCCCTCCCGCATCAAGAAGATACCTTCACACACATCCTCATCGTACTTTCCTGACACTATCTTAAAAGTCTCTATCATATCCCCTCTCTTTCTCCTATATGCCAGTGTCGGAAGTCCCAGTGTCCTCAACCTCTGCTCATAGCCCGCGTTCTTCAACGTTGGTACCAGCTTGCTAGCTCTTCTCTGCACTTTCTCCACTGCTTCTATATCCTTTACCATATATGGAGCCCACACCTGGTTTGCATATTCCAGGTGTGGCCTAACCAGCGCTGTATATAGATTCCTGAAGATTTCTTCGTCAAGTGACACAAATGTCCTCCTTATCAGCCCTACAATTCTATTGGCTTTGTTTATCTTTTCCGCTAAATGTTCTGAGAAATTTAACTTATTATCTATCACTACTCCTATATCCTTTTCTGCGCTCACTTCCTCCATCGCTTCATACATACTGTATCCTACCTTGTCTATCTTGCTGGTCCCAATCCGCATGTACTTGCATTTTTTTGGATGAAAAGGCATTAACCAATGCTCAGACCATCCCTTCATGCCCTCCACATCTCCTTGAAGCAAACCCATATCTTCCTTACTCCTCACTCTTCTATACAGTTTAGTGTCATCCGCATACAGGTATACCTCACTTCCATTAGTTATAACTTCAGGCAAGTCGTTGATAAATATAACGAACAGCAGTGGTCCCAACACAGATCCCTGAGGTACCCCACTTGTAATTTCCCTCCACCCCGAGCCTATTCCATTCACCAATACCCTCTGTCTCCGATCTTTCAGGAAGGCTTCTATCCATTTCACACATTTCTCCCCTATATTATAGCTTCTAACTTTTTCTATTAACCTTTTATGTGGGACCTTATCGAAGGCCTTCATAAAATCGCAATATACCACGTCTATTACATCACCATCTTCTAGAATTTGCATCCAATCATCTACCACCTTAATTAGCTGTAGTACCGTCGACCTCCCCGGCAAGAATCCGAACTGTCTCCCACTGAAAAGTTGGTTTGACTTCATATGATCCATTATTCCTTCTCTAATTACCGTTTCCATTAGTTTACACACAACACTTGTCAAACTGACTGGTCTATAATTCCCTGGGTCATTTCTCTTTCCCTTCTTAAATATAGCTGTTATGTTCGCCTCTCTCCAGTCCATCGGGATTTGTCCTGTATTAAACGATACCTCAAATAACATTTTCAATGGCTCTACTAACATCTCCCCTCCTTCCTTTATGATTCTTGGGTGTATCCCATCCGGTCCCGGTGACTTACTTCTGTTCATTTTTTCTATAGCCCTTCTTATTCTAGCATGGGAAAACTCTACTAGTTCTAGTGCCGGTGCCTGTTTGATGGAAACTACCTCACCAATCGGCTCCATATTTGTAACACGAGTCAATTACCCTTCTACCTTCCCCCCACCATCCCCCAAACCACCCTCCCACCCATACGTGCTTGCCAATTTCAGGAGTCAGGAGAGTGGATAATATGGGCTAACTTAAGCCTAGCCCAAATTATACAGTCAGTGTCGATGGATATAGGCCTAACCTAGGCTAAAGAAATGTATTGGCTGAAATTCAACTACTAGCAACTAGGCTAAAAAAATAAAAAAAAATAAAAAAATAAGTCGATCGCCGCGGTTTAAGTTCCCGTCTATTTTTACGGCGATTTTTTCTGTTATTTGCACCCTGTTGGCAATGTATATGATGATGACAATAAGTCATGGAGGCGTGAGGGGCGGGCTTTCATTATTGTATCCAAATGCAGTCAAAATAGACGGGGACATGATCGCTAGCGTCCGCCGCGGCTCCGAGTAGTGTAAACAAGGCGGGCGGTAATCACAGCTGCTTCTCCCTCCTCTCCTGCTGCTGGATCTCGTCCTACAGGTTCATACATATAAGCCTGGACACCACCAATATTCATCACTTGAGGTTCTTTGCCATAATCACGGTTATCACCCTCAGTATTGGCAAACGAATCGGAACTACTGTCACTATCCTCCATTTCCACCTGTCAGAAGAGCTTGTTGTGTTCCTGGGCATACGTCATCAGAGCGCTTAAACTCCGAATCCAGAAAAGTGTCACCCATATCCTATTTTGGCCATTATATAAATAATTAAGCCATTGTAGCAGAAAATATTGCACCAAAAGCTATAGTGCACACTGCCGGTAATGATTGTGGAGGAAAATAATAGCATGCACACCCACCTTTAAGAACTAGCCTATTATTATTATTATTATTATTATTATTATTATTATTATTATCTTAGAACTGTCTTGGTATGGCACTGCCGAGGGGGTGCGGATAGGTGCCACAGGGAACTGAGTCTTACCTGGGCGCTGTTTGGCACCACACCTGTATCGGCAAGTATTTACCTAATTGTATTTACCTAATTGTAGTTTACAGGAGTTGAGCTAAGCTCGTGTTGTCCCGTCTCTCAGTCTACTTTTTATCCAATTTTTTCTTGAAAATATGGATGTTCCTTGCCCCTACCACCTCCTCCTCCAACCCATTCCATTTGTCAATACATCTATAGGGGAAGCTAAACTTCCTGATATCGTTCTTGCAGGTAGGTCTTTTTACTTTGTAGCTGTGGCCTCTAGTTATTCCTGTATCCATAATTAATATATCCTCCCTATCCAGCCTCTCCAGCCCCCGGGTACATTTGTACATCATTATCATGTCTCCCCTCTCTCTCCTCTCTTTTAGACTCGGTAGATTTAATTTGTCTAGCCTCCCTTCATATGGCAGTTCTCTGAGACTTGGAACCAATCTAGTGACTGCTCTCTGGATTCTTTCTAACTTGTGAATATGCTTCTTTAGATGCGGGGACCACACCACTGCTGCATACTCCAATCTTGGTCTAATCATACTCTTCATAATTTTCGCTACCATGGTCTCATCCAAATAGTTCAGAGCAACTTTCATATTCCCGGCCATTGCATACATTCCGCTAAAGAGCTTGTTAATATGTTTCTCTGGCGACAAAGTATCTTGTATAATCAACCCTAAATCTTTTTCTTTTTCGGCCTTGCTAATTTTATTATCTCCCATCCTGTACTCCCAATTTGGTCTATTCACACTTCTTCCCATATTTAACACATGACATTTACTTATATTAAATTTCATTTTCCACTTGGTGCTCCATTCGTATATTTTATCTAAATCCCCTTGCAGCTCCTCACAACTACTTTTATTTGTTATTTGTCTCATAATTTTTACGTCATCTGCAAACATTGACATGTAAGAGTTTATGCCTATCGGCAGGTCATTCACGTACATAAGGAACATGAGAGGTGCCAACACAGATCCCTGCGGCACACCACTCTCAACTTTCCGCCACGATGAGTAAGTTCCTCTAATGTTGGTCCTCATTTCCCTATCTGTTAAATAGCTCTCCATCCATTTCAGCAAACTCCCCCTGACACATCCTAGCGTCTCAAGCTTAGATAATAATCTCTTATGTGGTACCTTATCGAATGCTTTGGAAAGGTCTAAGTAGACGCAGTCCACCCATCCGCCTCTTTCTTGGAGTACATCTATCACCCTACTGTAATAACATAGCAAACTGGTAACACAAGATGTCCCTTCTCTGAATCCAAATTGCTTTGGGGTTATTATTTTCTTTCTCTCCAACATTTTCATCCATCTCTTCCTAATTAGCTTTTCACAAATCTTGCATACAATACTAGTAAGTGAAACTGGTCTATAGTTTAGAGGGTCCTCAGGGTTTCCATTCTTGTATATCGGAATGATATTAGCTCTTTTCCATTCAACAGGAACCTGTCCTTTATCTAAGGAAGCTTGAATTATGTCCCTCACTGGCTCCACTAATTGCTCTGCACACTCCTTTAAAACCCAGGCAGACACTTCATCCGGTCCCATAGCTTTCCTTACTTCAAGTCCTCTCATCGCAGATAACAGCTCATCTCTAGTTATTTCAATCTTACTAAGACCACTCTCCAGTACTCCCGCCTGTGGTTCGTCAAAACCTTCCTCTCTAGTAAAAACTGACCCCAATTTGTTATTCATTACCTCACACATGTCCGATACATTTTCATACGTCCTAGCATCAACTCTTAATTTAGTAATTTGTTTCTTTACCTTCAACTTACTGTTTATATATTTATAAAATAATCTAGGGTCACTTTCACATTTATTTACTATGTTCTTCTCATAGTTCATTTTAACTTGCCTAATTATGTTAACATATCTATGTTAGTGTTTGCAAGTGTTTGCATGTTGGAGCAGTGTTGGGTCAGAACTTTATTGTTCTATAGTCCAAATTGCCTAATATACAGTAGTCATGTTATGGTGCTGTCTTATTGTAACACTGTTAAGGCTGGTGTGGTTGCAGATAATGCAGGTGCAAGTGCTGCAGGGGGACTTTGTTGAGTCTTGCTGAGGCACGGTTAGCACTATACCAACATCAGCCACAGTGATGACTAGGTGGGGCAGTGCTACTCCGGCGGAGGTTTGGGTAACTGATCCCGGCGGGGGGGGGGCCTTATTAGCACCATGACGAGGTTTGAACTATGCATTACTCCTACCTCCTCTTTATTGCCAATTTTTGCTCACAAACTTTGCATTAAGTGCGTCAAGTGTTTGGATCGTTCCCGAGGCTTGTGGTTATCTAAACGCGGTTCCATTTACTCTGAATTGAAAACCGCTTTAGTAACTAATAAAGACTTATCGTGCCTAGCGGCCTTACAGGAAATTAAGAGTACCTTTAATTCTTATGCCAAAGACACTGCCCATAAGGCACTTCACTGTGATGATGAAGTACTATGGGAACAACTCATTATTAAGTCACCCCTTGTGAAACCCGGTTCCTCAAAATCTGTCAGACCTAAAGTCAAGTCGAAGCCCTCAGCAAAGAGGTAGTGAGTAGTAGCAGTGAGAGTGAGGTCACCGAGGTTCCCCCCTCCGACCGTACCAAGAGGAGACGATCACCCTCTCCTAG
Source organism: Paralithodes platypus (assembly GCA_032716605.1). Lineage (NCBI taxonomy): Eukaryota > Metazoa > Arthropoda > Malacostraca > Decapoda > Lithodidae > Paralithodes > Paralithodes platypus. Next base: position 282,313 of record CM064507.1, read on the forward strand.
GCGGAAGTCGAGGTCAAGGTCTAGATCCCCCCGCAAACAGTTTAGACACTCTTCCGCAGAGTCTTCCCGGTCTACCAAATGCCGGAGAGAGGACTCTGGGGGAGCAACGAGTCAGGCAAGCAGCGGCAGCCGGAGGGACACCCCTCAGCAACCGCCCCCTACCCCTACCTCTGACACACCTCAACAAGACTTTGAGGACTCAAAAGTGGGGTCTGAGGCACTGGAATCCGCACCTAGTCATGAACAATCCTTGAGTGTGTCTCCTAGTGTTACATTTGCCATACCTAAACTGAATTATGTACCTCGTAGTGTTAGATCGGCAGGCCCATGTAGGGTTCTGGCTGACCAGTACAGGGGATATCTGTCGGGGTCACAATTGCATTATCAAGTGATTCCAGACTCCCAGCCCTTTGTGGCAGGGGGTTACTGGCGTCAATCTGAACCTTCTCAACCTCTTTGTAACGTCCATCATGCAAGAACTGAGGAGGGTAGCATAGACATGTTGCCATCATCGGTTCCAGATTTAACTTGGTCCCCGGCGGATAATGAAATAGTGATAGAACAGGAGAATCCTGAGCTGAGTGGAGAGCCGGCGGAGGTTATGTTCTCTCCGGCTCCCCAGTCACTCACAGGAGAAGACTCTGAAGCAAGTTCCCACTCATCCAGGGACTCCCACAGTAAGTGTGTGACTTCAGATCACCATGATAATGCCCACATTGCCTCCTGCACATCAACACACATCACCTGCCGAACAACAACCTTTCGCACCCTACATATACACAAACCCTGTCGCACATCTCCCCACACCTCCCCAGACCCAGAAAACACCCACATTAATCCCATCTATGGCCATTGACCACCCTACTGCTGTTGATCAAATAAAATTGCAGGATGAACGTAGGATGCAACAAGCCCCCATATCAGGCTCCCCTTCCACATCGTCTCCCCCCTCACCACTGCCACCTGCCCACCTACAACCGACCCGTAACTCCACCCCCCTGCAGGCCTCACCCACCCATACACCAAGCCCACTATCACCCACAACCACACTTAGCTCACCACATAACCCCTTGCAGCCCCAGCCACACCTACTGGGGTTGTCTACACCAGTGTGCAGATATTATCTGGAAAGAAGGTGCTACTTTGGTCAAAAGGGCGAATATAATGGGAATTCATGTAGATTTGCTCATCCCAAAATTTGCAACAACATAACCAGTCATGGAAAATGTAGATTTGGTAAAACTTGCAAATACCACCACCCATCCCTTTGCAAGACATCACTTGAGAACAAGACCTGCTACAATATGAAATGCCCAGCTTTTCATATTAAAGGGACTTGGAGATATGCTAGACCTAACACGAATGGTAGCCCAAAAAACTCTCTAGCTATGCGAGGACGAGACAGAGGAAAAAGGCAAGGAGGGAAAGGGCAGATGAAGATGAAGAGACTGAGGGAGATGGAAGAGCACATAGAACACCTCGAGCACCTCCTGGCCTCCCAAGAGTGGCCAATACATCTCGAAGACTATTAGGTACACATAGTACTCCAAACAATCCCTCCCCAATCTTGTTTGCAAATATCCAAGGCCTAAAAAATAGAACCACGAACAAAGTACCATTTATTAGGGGCCTGCTAGAAGAAGGAAACGCTATATTTGCGGCTCTCACAGAAACTCACATTAAAGATCAGGAAGATAGTGAGGTATGGATTCCTGGTTACAACCTACATAGGGCGGACAGAACGCATAGATCACATGGAGGTGTAGCCTTGTACATACATGACTCACTGATATGTACTGAATTCATAAATAACAGTAATGAAGTGGTGGAAATACTTGGAGTTAAAATAGAATCCCTAAATTTAGCAGTTATTGTTACATACAGGCCTCCAGACCCATCCCGAGAAGAATTCAAAACCCAGCTCAACAAAATAAAATCAGAAGTGGAAACCCTGGGGAACCCAACACCAAATATTATATGGCTAGGAGACTTTAACCTACCAAACATTAAATGGAGACAACTAGAAAACCAGTTAGTGGCAAATAACACCGGAGAAGAAAATACTAATACGAGAGCTTCTTGAACTTTGTGATTTTTTTAGTCTTACCCAACATATTGCTGAACCCACACGGGAAAACAATATCTTAGACCTGGTCTTCACTAACGACTCTCTAGTACACAGCATTAACATATCGGACACAACATACTCAGATCATAAATTAATTGAGATCAAAACAACCTTAGAAAGTGTATTTACCTAATTGTATTTACCTAATTGTAGTTTACAGGAGTTGAGCTAAGCTCGTGTTGTCCCGTCTCTCAGTCTACTTTTTATCCAATTTTTTCTTGAAAATATGGATGTTCCTTGCCCCTACCACCTCCTCCTCCAACCCATTCCATTTGTCAATACATCTATAGGGGAAGCTAAACTTCCTGATATCGTTCTTGCAGGTAGGTCTTTTAACTTTGTAGCTGTGGCCTCTAGTTATTCCTGTATCCATAATTAATATATCCTCCCTATCCAGCCTCTCCAGCCCCCGGGTACATTTGTACATCATTATCATGTCTCCCCTCTCTCTCCTCTCTTTTAGACTCGGTAGATTTAATTTGTCTAGCCTCCCTTCATATGGCAGTTCTCTGAGACTTGGAACCAATCTAGTGACTGCTCTCTGGATTCTTTCTAACTTGTGAATATGCTTCTTTAGATGCGGGGACCACACCACTGCTGCATACTCCAATCTTGGTCTAATCATACTCTTCATAATTTTCGCTACCATGGTCTCATCCAAATAGTTCAGAGCAACTTTCATATTCCCGGCCATTGCATACATTCCGCTAAAGAGCTTGTTAATATGTTTCTCTGGCGACAAAGTATCTTGTATAATCAACCCTAAATCTTTTTCTTTTTCGGCCTTGCTAATTTTATTATCTCCCATCCTGTACTCCCAATTTGGTCTATTCACACTTCTTCCCATATTTAACACATGACATTTACTTATATTAAATTTCATTTTCCACTTGGTGCTCCATTCGTATATTTTATCTAAATCCCCTTGCAGCTCCTCACAACTACTTTTATTTGTTATTTGTCTCATAATTTTTACGTCATCTGCAAACATTGACATGTAAGAGTTTATGCCTATCGGCAGGTCATTCACATACATAAGGAACATGAGAGGTGCCAACACAGATCCCTGCGGCACACCACTCTCAACTTTCCGCCACGATGAGTAAGTTCCTCTAATGTTGGTCCTCATTTCCCTATCTGTTAAATAGCTCTCCATCCATTTCAGCAAACTCCCCCTGACACATCCTAGCGTCTCAAGCTTAGATAACAATCTCTTATGTGGTACCTTATCGAATGCTTTGGAAAGGTCTAAGTAGACGCAGTCCACCCATCCGCCTCTTTCTTGGAGTACATCTATCACCCTACTGTAATAACATAGCAAACTGGTAACACAAGATGTCCCTTCTCTGAATCCAAATTGCTTTGGGGTTATTATTTTCTTTCTCTCCAACATTTTCATCCATCTCTTCCTAATTAGCTTTTCACAAATCTTGCATACAATACTAGTAAGTGAAACTGGTCTATAGTTTAGAGGGTCCTCAGGGTTTCCATTCTTGTATATCGGAATGATATTAGCTCTTTCCATTCAACAGGAACCTGTCCTTTATCTAAGGAAGCTTGAATTATGTCCCTCACTGGCTCCACTAATTGCTCTGCACACTCCTTTAAAACCCAGGCAGACACTTCATCCGGTCCCATAGCTTTCCTTACTTCAAGTCCTCTCATCGCAGATAACAGCTCATCTCTAGTTATTTCAATCTTACTAAGACCACTCTCCAGTACTCCCGCCTGTGGTTCGTCAAAACCTTCCTCTCTAGTAAAAACTGACCCCAATTTGTTATTCATTACCTCACACATGTCCGATACATTTTCATACGTCCTAGCATCAACTCTTAATTTAGTAATTTGTTTCTTTACCTTCAACTTACTGTTTATATATTTATAAAATAATCATGTAGGGTTGTACAGACAACCTCAGAATCGAGAACAAAAACCGGCCCCTTCAGTAAATTTAACTTCAATAACAAAAACATTAGGTGGGAAGAGGTAAATCAAGAAATGGAGGAAATAGACTGGGAAGATTTAATGGATAACCTGACACCAGCAGAATGTCTAGTCTTAATAACAGAAACCATGACCCAAATCTGTAGCCACCATATACCTGCAAGACAAACAAAACGAAGAAGCAAACAAGATCGGGAAAGGAGGAGGCTGTACAGAAGAAGAAAATTACTTACACAAAGACGCACACATCAAAATCTACAGGATAGGCAAAAGGTCGAAATAGATAGAGAAATTGTGGAAATTGAACAAAGGCTAAGAATATCATATGAACTACAACATATGGAAGAGGAGAGGAAAGCTATTGCAGGTATAAAGGAAAATTCCAAATACAGTACTTCTTTTCATACGCCAAACAAAAGGCTAAAACAACATCAAACATCGGCCCACTGAGCAAAGGGGACGGCTCTTTCACAGGGGACAAAAAGGAAATGAGCGAACTCTTAAGCAGGCACTATGAAATGGCATTCAGTGAGCCTGATGAAACAAAAGTCATCAGAGACCAAAATATATTTTTCATGGAAACCTTCCCCACGGAAACCCCTCAGATGCTGGATATTGATTTCGGTCCAAAAGACATAGAAGAGGCCATTTCCAACATGCCATCCCACTCGGCACCAGGCCCGGACTCATGGAATTCGATCCTAATGAAAAAATGTAAGGAAAACCTCTCAAAACCCCTGGCTATAATGTGGAGAAGGAGTTTAGACACTGGTGACATACCAGATAGATTGAAAAATGCAATAATTGCCCCACTGCATAAAGGAGGGAGAAAAGCACTACCAAAACACTACCGCCCGGTAGCTCTAACCTCTCACATCATTAAAGTTTTCGAGCGAGTCCTGCGAAGCAAAATTTCAACATTCATGGAGGCAAATGAACTACACAACACCGGTCAACATGGGTTTAGAGCGGGAAGATCATGTCTCTCACAACTTTTGGAACACTATGACAAAATTCTTAAAGCGCTAGAAGAAAAGAAAAACCTGGATGTCATTTACACTGATTTTGCTAAGGCATTTGATAAATGTGACCATGGTATAATAGCCCACAAACTGAAAGCAAAAGGTATAACTGGGAAAATCGGTGGTGATGGGCTGGTCTATCAGAGTGAGAACTGAGCGATCTCTGCCATACCCATAGCTTACTCTGACTGTTCCTTTAACTTATATATTTTCTAGATCTCAAGTGACGGCGTCTTTTCCGTGGATTGACCTCCCAATCTACCAAGATTGGAAGCCAAAGCGTCACATTTTTCCCTTGCCCCTCAACTTTCTCTTCATAATTGCTGAGGGGCACAGGGCCCTGGGTGGGGCTTTGGTTTCCCGGGCGTTTCCGCGCCCTCCTCAGCTCCCCGCCATGGAGTGGCTTCGGTCACCCAGGCTTTATTGTGGTCGGCGGGGAGGGTTCTGTGGGGGCGCTCGGTTATGGCCTTGGAATTGCTCGGGGCCTTGGGGCTGTTCGGCCAGGCAGCTTGGGGAACAACAACAACAACAACAACAACTGGGAAAATCGGACGGTGGATATACAATTTCCTCGTAAACCGAAAACAATCGGTAGCAGTAAACCAAGTCACTTCTGAGCCTTCGGATGTCATAAGCTCAGTGCCCCAAGGAACAGTGCTAGCGCCCCTTCTGTTCCTCATACTAATTTGCGACATAGATACCAACACCAGACACAGAACGGTGTCGTCTTTTGCTGATGACACAAAATTAAGTAAGATAGTAAACACACAAGAGGACACGGGCCGACTGCAGGAAGACATGTAGTGTTCCAGTGGACCCAGGAAAACAACATGCAATTCAATGAGGAAAAATTCCAATTAATACGGTACGGAGATAATAATGGTGTTAAAGAAATTACAAATTACTTAACAGAATCTAACCACATAATAGAACGGAAAGACAGTGTGAAAGACCTTGGGGTATTAATGTCTGAAAATATGGGTTTCAAAGTACATAACCAGGTCAAAGTGGCGGCTGCGAAACGTCTAACGGGTTGGATTCTGCGTACTTTTAAAACACGCGGTGAATTGCCTATGATAACGCTCTTCAAATCTCTAGTGCTACCGCGGCTTGAATACTGTAGCGTATTAACATCGCCATACAAAGCAGGTGAAATAAATGACGTAGAGAGTGTACAAAGAAATTTCACTTCGCATATAAGTTCGATAAAACATCTACACTATTGGGAGCGTTTAAGAGCACTGAATCTGTACTCACTGGAATGTAGAAGAGAACGTTACCTAATAATATACACATGGAAAATCGCAGAGGGTTTAGTACCAAACCTACATACTCCGATAGTCATGAAATTCAGTGATAGGAGAGGCTGGGAATGCGAAATCCCCCGGATGAATAACAGGGGTGCTATGGGCTCTCTGCGAGAGGGCTGGTTATCACACAGAGGCCCACGTCTCTTCAACAAACTCCCACGGCGAGTAAGAGACATGAGGGACATCTCGTTAGACAACTTCAAGAGAGCCCTAGATGTCGAACTGCAAAAAGTGCCAGACGAGCCCATCCTCGCAAGGGAGCGAGCTGTCGCTTCAAACAGTCTACTGCACCAAATCACCACCCATAACGAGGGGCGTCGCGCTCCTTGGTGCCGCTAGAGGAGCGGCGAACACATCCAAAGGTATCCAAAGGTAAGGTAAGGTATTGCACAAGGTTATGCAGCATTATCAACTCCCTGCCTCTTCGGAGCCCCCGGTTTCTCAACCTTGGGTGGCCCCTAGTACTTCTGTTGTCAGACCCTTAGCTTCCCCGGGTTTTCTCCCATCATGTCCTACCCCGGTGGTGGCCGCGGCTTCTGGCACTACAGTGCCGGCGGCACTGGCTACCTCCTCTTTGAGGGTTATTGCAGATATTCCTCCACCTCCTTTAGATAAGGCGCCTCTGAAGAAGGGCCCCATGCCCCTCCTCTATGGCCCGGATTGTTCCTGGGTCCCTGTGACTCCAGTGAACCCTCAACTAGCTCAACCTTCTGTGTCAGGGGAACTTCCAGTACCCGGCGAGTGGTATATTGAAATTAATAAGACCAGGAAATTTAGGGCAAAAGATGAGGCAGGGAGGGTGATGGACGTATCAATTAAGGCTGTACCAAGTTCGTACAACCCGGATTATTTTGTGTATACAGCTGCCCCGGCGATCCCTCCCGCCGCGCCTGCACGACTGTTTGCGGATTGGTCAAAAGCTGATGGCATCAACAATGTCAAAGCTTTGAATGCTCTCACGCCGGAGTTGGCTACAACTCCGGTCCTAGACCAGACGCATACACCAGTCCTGCAGATGGGGCCGGTGGGGTTAGGCCCCTGGGTAGACTGGGAGATAGAAGCTCAGGTTTTTGCTGCTACAATTACTTCAAAGCCTTCACATTTTAAAGGAGTGTGCAGAGCAATTAGTGGAGCCAGTGAGGGACATAATTCAAGCTTCCTTAGATAAAGGACAGGTTCCTGTTGAATGGAAAAGAGCTAATATCATTCCGATATACAAGAATGGAAACCCTGAGGACCCTCTAAACTATAGACCAGTTTCACTTACTAGTATTGTATGCAAGATTTGTGAAAAGCTAATTAGGAAGAGATGGATGAAAATGTTGGAGAGAAAGAAAATAATAACCCCAAAGCAATTTGGATTCAGAGAAGGGACATCTTGTGTTACCAGTTTGCTATGTTATTACAGTAGGGTGATAGATGTACTCCAAGAAAGAGGCGGATGGGTGGACTGCGTCTACTTAGACCTTTCCAAAGCATTCGATAAGGTACCACATAAGAGATTGTTATCTAAGCTTGAGACGCTAGGATGTGTCAGGGGGAGTTTGCTGAAATGGATGGAGAGCTATTTAACAGATAGGGAAATGAGGACCAACATTAGAGGAACTTACTCATCGTGGCGGAAAGTTGAGAGTGGTGTGCCGCAGGGATCTGTGTTGGCACCTCTCATGTTCCTTATGTACGTGAATGACCTGCCGATAGGCATAAACTCTTACATGTCAATGTTTGCAGATGACGTAAAAATTATGAGACAAATAACAAATAAAAGTAGTTGTGAGGAGCTGCAAGGGGATTTAGATAAAATATACGAATGGAGCACCAAGTGGAAAATGAAATTTAATATAAGTAAATGTCATGTGTTAAATATGGGAAGAAGTGTGAATAGACCAAATTGGGAGTACAGGATGGGAGATAATAAAATTAGCAAGGCCGAAAAAGAAAAAGATTTAGGGTTGATTATACAAGATAATTTGTCGCCAGAGAAACATATTAACAAGCTCTTTAGCGGAATGTATGCAATGGCTGGGAATATGAAAGTTGCTCTGAACTATTTGGATGAGACCATGGTAGCGAAAATTATGAAGAGTATGATTAGACCAAGATTGGAGTATGCAGCAGTGGTGTGGTCCCGCATCTAAAGAAGCATATTCACAAGTTAGAAAGAATCCAGAGAGCAGTCACTAGATTGGTTCCAAGTCTCAGAGAACTGCCATATGAAGGGAGGCTAGACAAATTAAATCTACCGAGTCTAAAAGAGAGGAGAGAGAGGGGAGACATGATAATGATGTACAAATGTACCCGGGGGCTGGAGAGGCTGGATAGGGAGGATATATTAATTATGGATACAGGAATAACTAGAGGCCACAGCTACAAAGTAAAAAGACCTACCTGCAAGAACGATATCAGGAAGTTTAGCTTCCCCTATAGATGTATTGACAAATGGAATGGGCTGGAGGAGGAGGTGGTAGGGGCAAGGAACATCCATATTTTCAAGACAAAATTGGATAAAAAGTAGACTGAGAGACGGGACAACACGAGCTTAGCTCAACTCCTGTAAACTACAATTAGGTAAATACAATTAGGTAAATACATCAGGTTCCCCAAGAAAATCATACTTACTTTTCTTTGCCAGTAGCCAAAGCAGGAGTGTCCTCAGATTTACTTAACTTTCTTGCGGCGTCCAAAGTTTCCTTGCACTCCCTTGATGAACCCTTTTCTACCCCCCCCGGCTGCTCACCTTGACAGGAACTTCAAGCTAAGAAATAAGGCTTACCGGATGTTCTCTCAGTACTTGGTTAGTCACCAGATCGCCGCCTCCCTTTCACGTACTATTTTAGCTATAGCTGAACCCCAAATTAAGAAAGCTACTGAATTGTCCAGGAGACTTTTGCTACAAAATTCTATTCAGTCCTTAGGAGACATCAGAATTGCAATTATGGAGGCGGTTCGAGCCCGCCAAGATCTGAGAGTCCATCTGGTGAGGAAATTGCCGGCAGACATAGGTCGCCGGGTAACTCTCTCGCCGGTACTGACTGCCACCCTCCTTAACTCAGAAACATGGAGTCTTGTGTTTAATATGATTAATGGTTGGAAGCAGGTTACCTCCCAAGCTTGGAAGGACCCTGCTAAGAAGCCCTTTCATAAATCAAAGGGTGGTAACAAGCAATACCAGCCACAAGCTAAACTTTCTCTTCATACTCAACTTTCTCTTCATAATTGCTGAGGGGCACTGGGTGGGGCTTTGGTTTCCCGGGCGTTTCCACACCCTCCTCAGCTCCCCGCCATGGAGTGGCTTCGGTCACCCAGGCTTTATTATGGTAGGCAGGGAGGGTTCTGTGGGGGCGCTCGGTTATGGCCTTGGCCTTGCTCGGGGCCTTGGGGCTGTTCGGCCAGGCAGCTTGGGGAACAACAACAACAACAACAACAACAACAACAACAACAACAACAACAACAACAACAACAACAACAACATCAACAACAACAACAAGCTAAACAGTCACCAAGGGATCCCAGACTCCCGCCGCAGCAGGGAGGTAACCCGTACAAGTCCAAACAAGGTAAACATTCTGGGTATAAAGGTAAGGCCCCTCAGAAGGGTAATCAGGGCCAGTCATCGGCCAAATCTAGCCAAGCGTCAGATGCCAACCCACCTCCCCCTCCAAAAAACTAGCCACCCAGCCTCTCAGCATCCCAACGCCGTGCTTAAGGACACGAGATTTGAGAGCTGCCTCGAAGGTCGGACCCCGGTTGCACTTGGATTCGTTCCGTTCATTCCGCTCAGCCTGGCCCAAGAAAACCTGGGCCAGGAAAGTAGTGAGCAAAGGAATCACCTGGCGGTGGCTCCGGCGGCCTCGACTGCGTCAGCCGAGGGAACACACCAATGTGTCTCAGGAGGAGGAGACTCTACTTCAGGAAATGATCACCAAACAAGTCCTTATCCCGGTCAATGCCAATCACTCCGTATTCACTTCAAGACTTTTCTTAGTGCCGAAAAGGGACAGTGTGCAGATGCGACCAGTTCTCGATCTCTCGCAACTGAACACATTTATAGAGAATTCACCCTTCAGGATGCTTACAGTTCAGCAACTCAGACTCGCGATTCCGCCGCAAGGTTGGATGTGCTAGATCGATCTCAAAGATGCCTATTGGCATGTCCCAATAAACAAACTGTTCCAAAAATTCCTCGCCCTGAGGGTCAGACGAGAGACTTATGTCTTCCAAAGAATGCCTTTTGGTTTGAACCTGGCACCGAGAATTTTCACAAAACTCGTCCGGCAAGCTCTTTTATCCCTGTTAATCCAGGGCATACAAGTGTTTTGGTATCTAGACGACTGGCTAGTAGTGGCGAACTCTATGGAATTATGTCAAGATCATGTAAACCAAGTGTTAGCTCATGTACAAACCCTAGGGTTCAAGGTGAACTTGGCGAAGTCTCGCCTTGTCCCCTCAAGGACTATTCAGTGGATAGGGCTGGTCTGGGACACCGCCAATCTGACGCTTACTCAGAGTGTGGACAACCGGAGCAGGTTCCGCAAGAAACTGTTCCGTTTTCTCCAAAGTCTGGATACGACCAGGAAAACGTGGGATTCCCTAGTCGGCTCTCTCAACTGGATACAATTAACTGTGAAGTTGGGCCGGTTGAAAGTCAAACGATTAATCCTGGAAGGCAACAAAGTTTTCCCTCTCTCGCCGGAGAAGAAATTATGGCCAATTCCTCCATTAATCCACAGCTTACTCTCGGTCTGGGCCAAGCGAGAAGTCCTCCACTCTGTCACGACATGGGTTTCTCCCCCTCCTACGGTGTGGGTAGACACAGACGCCTCAGGGGCACTAGGTTGGGGCTATCAGTCCACCCTGGGCCATCAAGGTCAAGGCACATGGTCGGCCGACAGTCAGTCCCATATCAACAAGCAAGAGCTTTTAGTCCCCCTCTTTTTTCTCCAAACTCACGGCATGACTTTAAAAAACAAATCAATTGCGTTCCGAATGGACAACCAAACTGCAGTTTTTTGTATTCAGAAACAGGGCTCAGTGAGGTCACGAGAGTTGTTGAAGGTTTCCGAACGGATTTTTGCCCTGGCCGAATCGCTAGGAATTTCCCTGCATGCAGCATATCTCCCCGGCGTGGCGAACGTCTGGGCAGACGCTCTCTCTCGCCGGCGGAGCACTCTAGTAAAATGGACAATCAAACAGGCTATCTTCGACAAGATGATTGCAAAGCCGTCCCGTCCACAGGTGGACTTGTTTGCATCCACAGAGAACCACAGACTCCCCCTCTTCCTCACTCGTCAGGAGGTAACCCCGGCGGGGGGACCTGATGCATTGTTGGTAGATTGGAACAGGTGGACCTCAATCTATCTGTTTCCTCCACCAGATTCTGTGCTAATGTGCAAAGTAATGCACAAGCTGAGGGATTACCGGGGCCGAGTTGCGATGATCGCGCCGCTATGGCCAGCCCAGGTGTGGTACCACCAATTGCAACAGTGGTGCAGGAACCCGATTTAGTAGCAGCCTCTACATTCCAACGTAGAGCTTATACTATGACGATGTAATCTGCTTCGCTCTAGAGCGGCAATTATCGTATACACATAGCGCGAATTAAATCGATAACATCTAGAGTAGCACCTTACTCTCTCTACTAGGTACGTTGTACATACTTTTGAGATCTTTTTAACCCCGTGAGACCCAGCGTCGCACGTGTTGCGTCGGCAGTGTTTGATCACCAACACCCAGCGACACATCACGTGCGTCCGACATATAAAAAACACTTACGTGGCTCGTAAGGTAGGAAATGGCGGGAGAATAGGAGGGGGAGGTACCGTAGTGTGTGTGGGAGCCGGGCCAGTAGGTGTGAGCGGGCCGAGACAGCCGCGCGGCTGGTGGTGGTGGGCTTAGTGGGGATACTTTACACCCTTAGTTCACCGCCACTTTGAACCTTCATTACTCCGGTCGTATGGGAGCTAGAGGCTTGAGATTTATGTGAGACACTCCTTAGGATGTATGCCGTACAATGCCATACTCAGTTTTTACCCTAGTGCTCCCGGGCGGGTGGTCATGCGGGGGAGACGAACTATTGAAACCCCCCCCCCCCAAATTACCGAAATAAGTTTTTTTTAATTTTTGTCTTCATTTCTCACCATTCTCTTCCATTTTGGCTCAACACATTTTTTTGAGGCTCCCCCCCCCAAAAAAAATGTCCGAGGTGATTTTTTTTTTTTTTTTTTTTCGTTTCTCATCCTTGTCTTCCATTTTAGCAAACAAAAAAAAGAAGTGAAAATGGCTTGGGACTGGGGTGAACAAAGTATTATAACTAGCCGGGGCTCAACGGGTTAATAGAAAATTGAAAAGAGAAACTAGAAAGAAAAGAAAAAGTTGTCGACTAGGCCATTCCATCTGGCTCTTCACGCCGCTGTCAGGGGCGTACCTTCTAACCCGTTCCGGATTAAAGGGCATCTCTTTCGCGCTACCCCTCGGGTGCACACGTGTTTCTGGTGCTCCGTATTTTGGTGCCTTCCACTCCTATCTTCGTCACCTTTTGGTGAGTTTTGGGCCTTTATTTGGCGCCTGGATTTATAGATAGATGATCCGTGTTGTAGGCACAACATAAAATGGGCACTCAGGTGTTTAATTCGAGTGGTAGCATTGAAAGTGGAGGTCTTTCATGTTTTCAGCCCTCTGCGCATGCGTGTCATTGGACACCGCTAATGTTTGTAAGGCCTTTGCCTTATTTTGCTTTTAGCCTTGCGGTGACTTTAGTTTAGGTTTTGATAGGTTCTATTCATTTAGGGCTTCTTGTCGCTACCTTAGTTTCTGACTTACGCAAGTTTTTTCAGTGGCTAGGCTAACTTCGGTTTTTCGGTTGATGTTATGGTGGGGGCGCCGACCCGGGATGTCACTTGCCCCAGGATTGGTCTTTTAATGTCGCACTCACACCTCTTTGGGTGTGCGGTTGCTAGTGGCGTCCTTTTTTTTATTTATTCCTATCACCTAGTGCCGTTTAGGCTAACTTTTTGTGGGTAGGCTAGCCTACAGGGGGCGTTTTGTCGTTCGATTCTGTTGCAACCCCTGGGGATGTCCCTTGACCCCCCTTATTATATTGTGTGGGGTTTGCACCAGTTATCTGACTACCTCCGGCTTTCCAGAACCCCAAATTTGTGTTCTGCTATTTACCTTGATTTTGCCACCTCAGGGCCTTGTGATTAGGCTATGTCTTCCTCTGCTCCTCCCTGTTCATGGGTCACGCCCCACCGGTCTTTGGTTGGCGTTCCTTTTCTGAGTCCCTGGGGGGCCTATGATTAGCAGACGAACACATTATTTATATGTCCTTCAGTATCGTCGGTGAGTGACGCTTCGGTCCACTCTCACTTGGACCTGGCTCGCCGCTACGCCCTGGAGCGTCAGTACTACCGCTCCAGGGCGAGCGTCTGGCGCTTCTCACCTGTCTTCTTTCACTTACCCTGGCCCTCAGACTATTAATAGGAGGTCGCCGCTCCGCCCTGGAGCGTCGGTATTACCGCTCCCGAGCGTGCGTCTGTCGCTTCGGCGCTGTCTTCTCCTTCTTTGGTGCCGCTCTGGACCGAGTGTGAGACCGCTATATCGTCCTCCCGCTCAAGCGTGTCCACCCCGCCCTGGAGCGCTGGTTTTTCACGCTCCAGGTCGGTTTGTTTGGTTTTTCGGCTCCCTCTCTTCATGGTGTCTTCACCCGCCCTGGAGCGTGGGTTCTTCCCCCGCTCTGGGTCGGTCCTACTTGTCTCTGAGGGGCTTTGGTAAGTTTCTGGTGGCTGTGGCCCACTCTGGAGCATCTTGGGACCGCTCCAGGGCGTGTTTACGCCACCCTACAGCGGCGTGTGTTTCACGCTTTTTTGGCTGTCCTGTTGTCCCGCCCCCGACCGGAGGGTACCTAGATGGTCCGCTCCTCTCTGGGTTTAGGTTGGGGAGTGCATTGCTACTTGTCCATGCCTGCTGATGCATCGGTTCTGGTGGTTAATGCTTTGAGAGCGTGTGACCGCTATATCGTCCTCCCGCTCAAGCATGACCGCCCCGCCCTGGAGCACTGGTTTTTCACGCTCCAGGTCGGTTCGTTTGGTTTTTCGGCTCCCTCTTTTCTTGGTGTCTTCACCCGCCCTAGGGCGCGGGTTCTTCCCCCGCTCTGGGTCGGTCCTACTTGTCTCTGAGGTGCTTTGGTAAGTTCTGGTGGCTGTGGCCCGCTCTGGAGCGTCTTGGGACCCCTCCAGGGCGTGTTTACCCCGCCCTATGGCGGCGTGTGTTTCACGCTTTTTTGGCTGTCCTGTTGTCCCGCCCCCGACCGGAGGGTACCTTGATGGTCCGCTCCTCTCTGGGTTTGGGTTGAAGAGTGCATTGCTACTTGTCCATGCCTGTTGATGCATCGGTTCTGGTGTTTCATGCTCTTCTCCCCTGTTTCCCAGGCTGTGATCCGCTCCACTTTGGATGCTCTCCTGTGCCTCCTTCGCCTCCGCCTAAGGCCTACAGGTACTGTCGCCTTATTTGTTCACCTGCTTGGGATTTACATGGGGGGGGGGAACTCGTTTCGTGAAGTGCTGTCACACTATCGGAGTTTTCCTAGGCTAGGCTACCTTAATGTCTGAAGGGGGGGCACAGTCCTCTCCCACTCAATGTGCACAACACACTCTCCTTGTCCTCCACCACATCACACGTTTAGGTTTCAAGATAAACGTTCCCAAGTCGTACTTCACCCCGTCGCAAGACGTGACGTGGGTAGGCCTGGACTGGGACATGGCGAGCGCGACCGTCGGACAGAGTCGGGTGAACGCCTCGCAGATTCGAAGGAAACTTTTCGCTGCGTTGCACTCGGTCTCCATTACCAGGAAACTCTGGGACTCGTTGATCGGGTCGCTCAATTGGGCGTGTCTGACCATTCCCCTAGGGAGGCTCAGGATGAACCGCCTGATTCAACTGGGCAACAAGGCATTCCCACTGTTGCCTCCACATCGGCTTTGGCCGATTCCGCGCTCGATCCATTTGCTTTTGACACACTGGGTTGTTCGGGGCAAGCTCGCGAGAGCTGTGCCTTGGACTTCGCCCCCGCCGACCATCTGGATAGACACCGATGCGTCGAGTGTGGTGGGATGGGGCTACCAGTCAAACATGGGTCACCAAAACCAAGGCAGGTGGTCAGGTCTCACTCACCTACACATAAACGTCTTGGAACTGTTAGTCCCGTTGTTCTTCCTGCGGGATCATGGACACGCCCTTCTCGGCAGGTCGATGGCCTTCGGGATGGACAACATGACTGCAGTTCATTGCATACAGAAACAGGGCTCCTCCAGATCCGCGGTGCTTCAGGATCTGGCGGAGAAACTGTTTTTTCAGGCAGATCGTTACAACATTACACTGCATGCAACCTACCTGCCCGGGTCTGCCAACCTGTGGGCGGATGCTCTGTCTCGGGGACGGATCACCCAGGTAGAATGGTCATTCAAACAAACCTTATTCGACGGCCTGGCAGCCTCCTGGGGTGTTCCGCAGGTCGACTTGTTCGCTTCTCACGAGACGACCAAGTTGCCTGTGTTCCTGCCCCGCTGGATTCACACTCCAGCGGGGAGGGGAGGGGGGGGGGGGGGACTGGACGAGGTGGCAGTCACTGTACGTGTTTCCGCCACCCGACGAACTTTTGTTGTGCAAGGTCCTCCACAGGCTGAGAGAGTACCAGGGCATAGTTTGGTTATTTGCGCCCCTATGGCCGGCCCAAGCCTGGTACGCTCAGCTGATACGATGGTGCCCGGATCCCGTGCCCCTGTCGGTCTCGAGCTTCCACTTGGGGTCGAATGGAGACCTAGGGACCTCGTTGGCATTCGCATCGTGGATGTTTGTGAGGCAGGGTGGCTCCCCTTGTTTGGACGATCATTACCTACCTAATTCACTCTACTTTGGACGCCATCTACATGGAAGATATATGAATCTCCCTGGCGCTGCTTTACTTGTTGGTTACACAACTCTTCACAGGCAACTCCGTCAGTGGTGCTTGTGTTTCCCTCCCTCAATTGTTTATTTGAGGAGTGTCACTACATGTACAACACAATTAGGATCCACCTCTCTGCCATTCGCGTGCCTTTTGAGACCCTCACGGGGTTGGTCGTTCCTCAGAATGAACTGGAGTTCTTCATGCAAGCCTGCTTTC
Organism: Paralithodes platypus; assembly: GCA_032716605.1. Taxonomy (NCBI): domain Eukaryota; kingdom Metazoa; phylum Arthropoda; class Malacostraca; order Decapoda; family Lithodidae; genus Paralithodes; species Paralithodes platypus. The sequence goes on from CM064507.1 coordinate 298,876, forward strand.
GGCTCGGACCACCCCCGCGTCAGATTCCCCCTCAGTGGTCTCTGGCGGCGGCTCTCAAATGGCTCTCGTCTGCGGCCTACACTCTTCACCCCACACCTGACAGATTCCTTGCCAAGCCTCTGTTTCTTCTAGCTTTAGCTACGGGTGAGAGGGTATCGGAGTGGGCTGCCATGTCTCGGGGCCCAGAACTGCTTGCGGTTTGCTCCCATCCTCAGGTCGGTAACTTTGGCTAAGTCTGTTCCTTTTCTTGCTAAGAACGAACGAGAGGCACACGTGTTTAAGCCTTTCCCGGTCCCCGCTCTTACGCGCGGCCATCGTCATCACTCGTTGTGCCCTGATCTTTCGCTTCATTCATTTCTTTCCACTGTGCCGGCGTCGGGGTTGGCGCTCTGGGTGGCGGCTAAGCCCGGTAGGAGGTTGACCAAACGTACTGTGGGACTACGCCTGTGTCGCGTCATTACGGATAGCACTCCTCTGGGTTGGGGTTCGGCGCATGACATTCGGTCTTATGCGGCCACGCTCCGCTTCCTTCACAATCACTCCCTCAGGGATATTGCTGACACAGGGCTCTGGTCTTCCCCTAACACATTTGTCTTCTCCTATCTGTCCATGTCCACGGACAGGCCGGGGCATCCTTGTGTTGCGTTGGGCCACAGGGTTACTTAGGGGTATTCCTCGATGCTAGTCTTTCCCCCTACTGTCTTTCTCCTATCCTGTCTGCTCCACTTTTGGGGGGAGGGGGGAGGGACTATGGGTTGCACGTATATGTATGTAATGTCACCTAGGGTTAAGGACCTTACCTAGGCTTAAGGATCTTGTTTTTAATTTCCTTTATTACTACATTATATGTTTGAAAGGTAGATGTTACTGTATGTTTCATTACTTTCTTTCTGCCATCACATTCTGTTCGTTATGCATCACCCGCTTGTGTCATGCTCATGCATTGTCATTGGGGCGTTTGTCCTATTGTTTTCTAGTAGTCCACAGAATTAAGTGTTCAGTCCCTTATCTACTGGGTGTCACTTTTCACCTCCGGCACTTTTTTCATTGTGCGCGGTGCTGTTAGCGATGTTTACACTTGGTCTTATCCGGTGTAGTACAGTACTTCCTACTTTACTCCATACTTTACCCCCCCAGGGGGTAAGGGGGCCTTCATCTAATGGTGGAGGAAAAAAAGAATATGCCTCACGCATCCTACTGCATGTCGTACAAGGCGACTAATAGGGGGGATGGTGATAGACTTGCGGACCAAGTAGCCATCACTATACAATGAAGCCTTGTTATTGGCGCTGGCATTGTCTCTATATGATAGTGCTGTGACAGGGCTTCATTGTACTTGCTCCAAGTTGCCTAATGGCGGCACAAACGCCGCCATTAGGACAAGAGACTGAAACTGCACTTATGTGTGGAACACTCAGTCTTAAAATGTTATGTATGTATGTATGTATAAAGGGGGGGGGGGGGGATCCTGTCTTCCATATCCACCATTATGATATGTAACATTCATACGATTAGGTTAAGATCTAAAAGAACATGACATGACTGTAAGTGGCCTCTCTTAATATGCACCTGTCCGTACACTCTTTATATAAACTCTCATGTTTAAGTGTGTCTTTTCTTTATCATGATCCTTAACTAATTGCTGATGTTTGAGTTTTCTCAGCTTGGATGTCCGCCTCTAATTTTGGTACTCTAAGCTCTACCTTGGAACGTAGAGGCTACTACTAAATTGGGAGCTTTAACGACCCTCCCAATACCAAATGAGGTAAACCTCCTATTTGGTTGTAGCCTCGGAGTATCCAACGTCATAGTATCCCTCCCACAGACCGTACCCCTGCTCATCCAATCTTGCCTCTTTTGTAGCTTGATATCGAGATGCCCTTTAATCCGGAACGGGTTAGAAGGTACGCCCCTGACAGCGGCGTGAAGAGCCAGATGGAATGGCCTAATCGACAACTTTTTCTTTTCTTTCTCGTTTCTCTTCAATTTTCTATTAAAAAGACCTCAAAAGTATGTACAACGTACCTAGTAGAGAGAGTAAGGTGCTACTCTAGATTTTATCGATTTAATTCGCGCTATGTGTATACGATAATTGCCGCTCTAGAGCGAATCAGATTACATCGTCATAGTATAAGCTCTACGTTGGATACTCCGAGGCTACAACCAAATAGGAGGTTTACCTCATTTGGTATTGGGAGGGTCGTTAAACCTCCCAGTGTCCCTTCAGGTCTCCGCTTTCCACGTGGAAACAATTGGCAACCTTCGGACCTCGCTCAGTTTTTCCTTATGGATATTTACCATGCCAAATGGTTAGCTCAATTTGGGGAGAGTGTCACTAATAAATTAATGAACCAATACACCTTGTCTACCAGGAGACAATATCAATCCCATTGGAAAACCTTCACAACCTGGATTGTAGAGTCAGGGCAAACTACCGCCTCAGGGGCTTTAATTTTCAAATATTTAGACTATCTATTCGAACAAAAACATTTTTCAGTAACCACTCTAAAAAATCATTTGTCTGCCATTAGAACCCCCTGGCCTTTCCATACCGCAGGCGGAGGAGAAAGGTTTTATGATGGCGTGTTTCAAGCTACGCCCACCGCCCCGTCAGCTCATGCCCACTTGGTCGCTTGACAAAGCCTTACCAGTACTTCAATCGCGAAAGTATAATAATGCGCCGGATTTTGATTCGCTTTTGAAAAAGGCTATTTTCCTCATGGCTCTAGCCACCGGAAACAGGGTGTCTGAGCTGGCGGCGATGAGCAACGAACCTAATTGCCTTAGGTTTGGGAGACTGCGCGATCATGTGCAAATCGCGCCGTCTCCCACATTTATAGCTAAGAACGAACATTCTGAACATGTATTTTCTGCATTTTCCGTCCAGGCTTTAACCCTCCAGCCCCGGCTATGTATTATATATATATTCCTCGAAACCCGGGTGTTTTGGCCGAAAAATGTCTAGGCTAGGCTACCGTATATTTGTTAATCTGACTGCTTCCCGCATTCCCGTGCATCCCCAAGCGTAGCTGTGTTATTTACCTGTAGAATGGCATTAAGTAGAGCTCTCTAAGTCAACTGGTTGAGTTGTGATGATGATTTCATTGGAGATAACTTTATGGCCAAAACAGCCACTTTACACTACTTTTCGATACTTAACAACATACAGGCACACACGAACAAGCGACGCTCTCCTTCTTGTGGCCGGAGATGCGGGGCGTCGGTCCAGCCGGCTGTTGTTTACATGCGTCGGGCCGACGCCTCGCACACGAAGCTCACAGGCTTTCAGGAGCCCTTCCGGGTACCTGTTATATGCTTTTTTATGGGCGTTCAAGAGCGCTTCCGTGGTGAGAGGGTTAAAGAGGGGCCTCACTCATCACCTTTTATGTCCTGTGCAAACACTCACAATGTTTTTGAGGGCTGCGCAGCCTTGCCAACCAGGTGCTTTATGGGTCAACCGGACAGGTAAGCGTCTTACAAAACGAAAGTTAGCTTCCTTGCTTGTGGACGTTATTAGGGAAAGTAATCCCGGTGTGATAGGCAGGGCTCACGATATCAGGAAATGGGCAGTCTCTCTCAGATTTCTACAAAATTTCTCAGTAGAGGACATTGCTAATACTCAATTATGGGCTTCCAATCATACGTTCCTAACACGCTACCTGTCCGTCGCTCTAGATAAACCAAAGCATTCCTGTGTAGCTTTACGTCAAAGGGTACAGTAGGTAATGTTCTATTAAGTTAAGTTTTGCTGTTAAAAAGGGGGGGGGGTGCGGAATAGTCCATATCCCCTCTGTGCCCCTGAAGACATTGTTGCGGCTGTGGAAGAGGTTTCCAGGCTCGCCCCCGAAAGCACTACGTACGTCATCCACGTTGGATCTAACGATGTCCAACGGACGCGGTCAGAGGAACTACTTTGCAAGTACCGGCGGCTGATCAGGTCCTTCAAGGAAAAATCTAATAGAATCTTAATTTCAGGAATTGTTCCCCGGATTGATGTAGAAAACCGATTCTACAACATAGCTACCAGTACAAATCGCCGACTAGCCAAACTCTGCAGGGAGGAGGACATCGGCTTTGTCGACACGTGGGATAATTTTTACTATGATAAATCTTTGTTTCAGGAGATGGTGTACATCTCAATGAAGTAGGAGCTGCATGTCTTGGTCGTCTGCTGAACGATGCAGTCAAGGATTTCCGTTCAAAAAACGGGGTCAACCGGGGGTAGTGTAAGTCAAATACGAACTGAAAATTCAGACAATGCACAATCAGTAACATCCAACTCTAATACTCTTAAGGTGTTTTATGTAAATGCTCGTAGCATACGCAATAAATTTTCAGATCTAGAGGAAATCGTGTTTACAGAACATTATGATATAATCGGCATTACAGAATCTTGGTTAAATACGGAAGACAGAGACTTTTTAGCCGAATATACGCTTCCTGGTTATACAATGTTTGAGAAAAGTCGAATCAATAGAAATGGAGGAGGAGTTCTGTTTTTTATAAAGGAGTCTTAATCCCGTCTTAATGTCAAAACCTCAAATTGCGAATATAGACATATCTTACGTACTATTAAATAATAAACGAGGAACTAAAATAACACTAGCTTTATTATACAGACCCCCAGCTCAATCAGTGCAAACTGACAGTGAAATTTATGAACAAATTTCAGAAATAACTAACATACAAGATACCGTAATTCTTGGCGATTTCAACTTACCCGTGACTAAATGGGGCGATATTCTTACTTCACACTCTGGACACGACCTCTATGCTAACTTGCAAGAAAGTTCACTTTTTCAATTTGTACAATCTCCGACCCGTGGTAATAATGTGCTTGACCTTGTACTCGCAACAAAAGAAGAATTAATAGAGAATTTGAATGTTGGTGATGAATTCAGTAACAGCGACCATCGTACGATAACTTTCACTTTAAAGTTTACTAGTAACAAATCAAATAGCAGCAATGAGAAAGTCCCTAATTTCAAGAAAGCAAATTTTCATAAACTTAAATCAAAGCTTAAAGAAACTGACTGGAACTTTTTAATTAACAATAACGACATAAATACATCTTGGAAGTTATTCGAAACCACTCACCTAAAAGCAGTGCAAGACTGCATACCATTGAAAATACGGCGTCCAGGCCATAATAATAAGCCCAAATAGTGGAATAAAGATATTTCAAACTGCCTGCTTGCTAAAAAATTTGCTAATGATAGATTAAAATCCTCACAAAATGACGAAGAACGGGTGAAATTTGTAGAGCTACGACGCAAAGCCAAAAAGTTAATTAAGCAAAGTAAAAAGACCCTGGAGTTACATGTTGCGAATCAAAGTAAAATAAACCCGAAAGAATTCTATAGTTATATCAGAAAGAAAAAAGTAGTTACTTCAACTGTTGGACCTTTAGTCGATGAAAATGGACAATACACCAAAGACGAAGTACAAATGAGTAATACCCTCAATACCTTCTTTGCATCAGTTTCTACAACCGAAGACCTCAGTGATATCCCTACACCATCGCCGATTCAGATTGATAATTCAGATGTTCTAAGCAATATCACCGTTACAGAGAGAGAAGTATTGAATTGTTTAGATAAACTCAAGGTAAATAAAACGCCAGGACCTGATACAATCTCGACTAGAGTTCTAAAGGAAGCTAAGGATGAGCTCTCCAAACCACTGACATTGCTATTCAATGAATCCTTGCAGTCTGGGACTATGCCTGATCAGTGGAAGCTAGCCAACGTAACACCGATATTAAAAAAAGGCAGCAAATCCCTACCCAATAACTATCGTCCAATTAGCTTAACCTCAATTGTATGTAAAATGCTAGAAACGGTCATAAGAGACAGACTCGTAAATCACTTAGAGGCAAATAACTTACTTAAAGATACTCAACACAGCTTTCGTAAAAAACGTTCCTATTTAACATACCTCTTAGACTTCTTCCACGATATCCTCAACCTCTACGATGAGAGTAAAGCTGTAGATATTATATACCTTGATTTTCAAAAGGCCTTTGACAAAGTTCCCCACAAACGTTTACTGCTAAAACTAAAAGCGCATGGAATACAAGACGGTGTGTTAAAATGGATAGAAAATTGGCTCAGCGACAGAAAGCAAAGAGTAGTCATAAACGGTAAGGCATCTAAATGGACCAATGTAAGTAGCGGGGTACCCCAGGGATCGGTACTAGGACCAATTCTCTTTCTAATTTACATCAACGACATAGATGAGGGTCTCACCTGTACAATCTCAAAATTTGCTGACGATACAAAAATTGCAAATAGCGTACTCTCAAAAGAACAAGTTGACGATATGCAACACAATCTAGATAAATTGTCATGTTGGGCCCAAATTTGGCAAATGAGTTTCAATGCGGATAAATGTAAAGTACTACATATCGGATACCTAAATGAGAAAGCAAACTATTTGATGAATGGCACTCAGCTTAAGAATGTAAACAGAGAAACCGATCTGGGAGTAACAATATCGAGTAACCTAAAACCGAGTCAACAATGTTCAGAAGTTGTTAAGAAGGCAAACAAAATAATTGGCTTTATAGGCAGGTCATTTGAGCATAAATCCAAAGAAGTTATCCTAACCCTTTATAATTCCTTAGTCCGCCCTCTTCTGGAATACTGCGTTCAATCCTGGTGCCCTTATTACCAAAAAGATATAAACAAGCTAGAACGAGTTCAACGTAGAGTTACCAAAATGATACCTAGCCTAAAGAACAAACCATACGAAGAGCGTCTTAGAGAATTAAATCTATTTCCTTTAACCCAGCGCAGATTAAGAGGTGACTTAATTCAAGTGTTCAAAATCATCAAAGGCATCGACAATATGAACTGTAGTAAGTACTTCACTATCGACCAATCTAATTACACGCAGGGAAACGGTTGCAAAATTATTGGTAAATCTTTTAACTCACACGAATCTAAGAATTTCTTCTTCAATCGAGTTGTCAACTTGTGGAATGGGCTTCCCCGAGACGTTATAGACTGCAGCACCGTTGATTAATTTAAACTCCGCTAGACAAATATCTCGCATCAAACCCGCGACTGACTGCGTTTGTAAATGAATAACTTTATTTTATCCCCCCCTCAGTTACTAACCCATCTGTCCCCTACTAACTTCATAATCCTACCACGGAAATTAGTTCCAGGGCAGTAGTTCCCTTTCCAATGTTCCCTTACCCACTCTAAACCACTGTTTGGACACTTGATCCTCAGTGTTTTGGAGGACAAGCAGCCTAGAAGGGTCACTAGACCTGTTGTTGCTTGATTTCCTGTGTACTCCTTTGAAGATTGTGATGAATCACGAGCTGTGATAGGACAGGTTCTACAGTCCAATATTAATTTTATGATTAATTCTAAGAAGATATCTCACATAGTTGCAACTATGTATGTTTTTTACAAGATTGTACAAATATATATTTAATATACAAATAGTTTTAAGAATGGAACGAATAACTACTGCAGAGTTACAGTTCTCGGGAACACATGTGTCTCCCACTTTATCATGCATACGATCTAATGTAAAGATCTGACCATGAGCAAGCAGTTTCTTAATGTCACGCACTGCTTGCAAATCTTTTATACTTTTTTATATATATTGGGAGGTTTGACGTACCTCCCAACCTACCAAATAGGAAAACCTACTATTTGGTAGTAGTCTTGGAAAATCCAACGTTAAGGCTATTAACCTAATTGCAATGACGACTTGTCTATTTTGACTGCTATGTCGTCATTCCAACCGCGGTTAAAAAGAAAACGTCTAGAGTCTACTCCTTATCTTGCTCTAGGAGACGTTGTACATTAACCAAAACTACCACCGAAGGTGAAAAAAGTATAGAAGAGAAGAAAAAGGGGTTTACCTTAGTTACCGCTCAAGGCCCATCCCGTGTTCCGTCATGCGCAGATCCCTGTCGAACGTGCGCATAAGCGACCCTCTCTTGTCATCACATCTCACGTCAGCAGAAGAACGCGGATGGGCAGGGGTCCGGCGTGAGGGAGGGTATTATGTACGTTGGATTTTCCAAGACTACTACCAAATAGTAGGTTTTCCTATTTGGTAGGTTGGGAGGTACGTCAAACCTCCCAATTTGTTAGTAGTCTTGGCAAATCCAACGTCAAGGCTGCATAACAAATAGGAGGAGGACATCCAAGCCCAACCTACCAAAAAAACCAATGCATAAGACAAAATTATGAATGACAAAGAAACACAATGTAAACAAGAGAGTTTAATAAAAGAGTGAAAAACTGAGGAGTAGCTAAAAAGAGCAGTTTTAACACGTGCCCGTCATTCATAGTAATGCAAAACCATAGACTTGTCTTAAACCAAAAAGTACTGTACACAAAATCCCTTTTCTTCCAAAATGAACAAAAACACTGATCACAAAAACAAAACACAATTATCAATGAGGCAAAAACACTTTATGTACTGTATACATATAACATAACCCCAAACTTGTAATCCAGTGTTGCAAACCCGTACTTCCCTCCCCCCCTATTCGAAATAAAACAAAGGAAAAGAAAGAGTGACGAGGGGGGAAGACCAGGCAACTTCGCGAGAGCCCTAGGAAACACGACTCCCGAGAGCTATCACAGGCCGAGGGGGTCTAACAATGGACATGGAGAGGTAGGAGGAGACGAAGGTATGGACAGAAGACCACAAACCCGCCGAGGCGACGTCAGGCAACGAACGAGTCTGCAGGAACCGTAAGGAGGCAGCAAAGGATCGCACATCATGCGCAGAACCCCGACAAGCAGGGTTACTGGCACGAATGACCCGACAAATGTGGCGTCCTATCTGAACCTTCGAGAGCCTCCTACCAGTCCGAGGAGACACCCACACAGCAGTACCCGAAGTCGGAGCCACAGACTCAACATAGGAGTGCAAGGCCTGCACCGGGCACAACACATGGTGAGTATGCCCACGCTTTAAAGCCTGGATGGTGAAAGGCTTGAAAACGTGGGTCTCTCTCTCATTCTTGGCAACAAAATGAGGGGAGGGGGCTAACGTGACGACATTCAAGGACGGGGAGAATCGCATGCATTCCTGGGACCGCGACATGGCAGCTAGTTCAGACACCCTATCCCCAGTGGCCAGAGCGACAAGGAAGAGTGTACGCTCGAGCAACTGAACCGGTGTAGTGTCCCGTGTATATGTGTGTGAAGCCAGAAGGTCCAGAGCACGCCCCAGATCCCACTGAGGAGGGATCTGGCGCGGAGGCGGTCGCTCCCTGAAGGCAGCCTTCATGAAGGAATCCAGCTCCTTCGGTGGAACGACCAGCCCAGTGACGGACTCAAAGACCTCCCGGATGGCAGACAAGTGGTTACGTATAGTGTTGACCTGAGAGCGACGTGTACGGAAGAGGTGAAACAAGTAGTGTAGGACGAGGGAAGGAGAGCTAACAGTCTGGTGAGTGTCCTGTATCCACCTAGTAAAAGACCTCCAGTGGGACTCGTAAGTCCCCCAAGTCGAAGACGTCCATGAACGCTTCAGGAAGTCAGTCAGGTCCCGTCCGTGGACTGGGAGCCACCGTGCCTCACGAACATCCACGATGCGAAGGCCAACGATGTCCGCAGGTCTCCAACCTGGCTCAAGTGGAAGTTTGAGAGAGGGAGAGGGACCGGACTCGGGCACCACCGCTTCAACTGGGAGTACCAAGCCTGGGCTGGCCACAGAGGCGCTATTAGCCAGACTCTGCCGCGGTACAGCCGCAGCCTCGCGAGGACTTTGCACATCAACAGTGCGTCTGGTGGCGGAAATATGTATATCGACTGCCACCTGTTCCAGTCTTCCATGAAAGCGTCCGGACCCCCCTCCGGAGTGCGAGTCCGGAGGGATAGGTACTGAGGCAACTTGCGCGTCTCCTTCGATGCGAACAAGTCGACCTCCGGAACACCCCAGGAAGCCGCGAGGTCGTCGAATACAGTCTGTTTCATAGCCCATTCTACAAGAACGCCCCGTCCTCTCGACAGGGCGTCCGCCCACAGGTTGGCAGTCCCGGGCAGGTAGGAGGCGTGCAGGGAGATGTTGTGTCGGTTCGCGAGGAAGAACAACTTCTCTGAGATCCCCAACAGAGTCAAAGACCTGGAGGACCCCTGCTTTTGGATACAGTGGACAGCTGTCTGATTGTCCATCCTGAAGGCCACCGACTTTCCCCGAAGGGCCAGCGCGTGGTCCCTCAGGAAGAACAAGGGAACCAACAGTTCGAGGGCATTGATGTGTAGGTGTGTGTGTCCCACCCATCTGCCGTGATGTTGATGTCCCAGGTTGGATTGGTAACCCCACCCTACCTCGCTCGACGCATCTGTATCTACCCAGATCGTCGGCGGGGGGGCGGTCCAGGGCACAGCCGCAGAGAGCGTGCCCCGAGCAACCCAGTGTCCTAAGTGTCTGTGAATGGTACGCGGGATCGGCATGAGCCGATCCATAGGGGCCAACGGAAACACCTTGTTGCCCATGAGGATTAGGCGGCGCAGCCTGAGCCTCCCTAAGGTAATGGTCAGAGCGGCCCAATTCAGTGAACCCACTAACGAGTCCCAGATCCTCCTCGTGAGGGAGACCGAGTGCAACACGGCGAAGACCTTCCTGCGAAGTTTCACCGCGTTTGGCTGACTCTGGGTCACTGTAGCGTTGGTCAGATCCCATTCGAGACCTACCCACTTCACGACACGCGACGGGGTCAGGCGAGACTTGGGAATATTGATTTTGAACCCTAACTGTGTGATGTGTCGAACTACTGTGAGGGTGTCGCGGACGCACTGTTCTAGGGTGTCTGAAACAATCAACCAGTCGTCCAAGTAAAACAGGATCTGGAGGCCGCTCCTGAGGAGAGGATCCAGAGCCTGCTTCACCAGTTTCGAGAAGATCCGCGGCGCGATGTTGAGACCGAAGGGAAGTCTGTCGAACATGAACACACGATCGGAAGTCTGAACGGCCAAGAATCGCTGGAAACGAGGATGGATAGGAACGTGCCAATACGCATCCTTGAGGTCCAGCGACACTACCCACGACAGAGGTCGCAGGGCCAGTCGTACCTGGTGCACCGTCAGCATCCGAAACCGTGTGTTCACGATGTGCCCGTTGAGGGCCGACAGATCCACCACCGGTCGCATCGCGTCGCAGTCCTTCTTTGGTACCAGAAAAACACGGGAGAGGAAAACCGGTAGACCGGCTTTCACCTCCTTGACGATTCCCTGCTCGTGCATGGATGTAATCACGTCGGCCACCTCCGAAGAGACAGGCCGGCTTCGTTGACAAGAGCTGAGAGGGGGTCTGGACTTCCATCTCCAGGTTAGACCCCTCCGTGCAATCTTCCGCCCCCACGTCCCTCGTGGCCACCGAAGGGCGCAAGGGCGAAAATAACCTGTGGGAGCCCCCGAGATGAGGTGAGCGACCCTTTCTGCGAGGCGAGAAGGAGAACAAGGAGGAGACCGACCTGGAGAACCTACACATTTTTTGACGTGGAGGGTCCCCCGGTACGGTCCCTGCGGTCATAAGAGCCACGTTGACCACCCCTACCCCCCCACCTCGCCGAAAAGGGCGGGTCACCCCATCCCCTCTCCGTCTGTTGTCTGACCCCGTCGAAGTGCGGCCGGAAGTGGAAGGCTGGCCAGCCCCTTCTCGGCGGGGATGAAAGGGAGCAGGAGCAGAAGTGCGAGGCGGAACCGACGCTCTGGCCGGCAACTTCCCTTTCCTGCGCCCTTTCTTGGCGGCAGCAGTGGCGGCAGCACCCCGAAGGGGACCGGCAGAAGGACGGGACTGCGAAGACCCCGGTCGCGACACAGCGCGTCTTTGCGTGTCGTAAGCAGGGTCCGCTGACAGAGAAGCGTAGCGTTCCCAAGCATCCTGCGCAAAAAGCCCCGATGTATATAGCTCAGAGTATAACAGACCCTGACGAATATCCAAAGGGGCTCTCCGGCAGAACGAGGACCTTACCGTCTGGCGTTGTCGAGTTGCCTCGCACAAAACCGCCTTCAGCTCGGGAACCAAAGACACCGCGAGCTGAAGGTGGATCCGCCGAACGTGGTCCAAACCCTCGCGAAGATCGCCAGGTGCAGTCGCCTCGATAAGTCGCAGGTGGTGAACAGACGTCTGGAGGGAACCTAGAAGACAAGACAATAAGTTCGCCACCCTCTGCCGCAAGGTAAAATCCCTGTCGACAGAGGACTTATCCGGGTGGGAGAAGAACGGGTTAGCAATAGCACAAATTTCAAGTTTGGGCGCTAATCCAGGACCAGAACTTGCCATCCAATCCGCCGACAGATACCAGAGGAGGCAAAAGCAGTGACGACTCTGGGGGAGGGACTGAAATAGATCTGTCGACGGAACGGTTGGCAAAGTCTAAGGCCTCAGCAAACCAGGCCTCCAATGGGAGAGGATTATCAAGCACGACGGCTAAGCCAGGCTTACCGTCGTCGCACAAACCCGTCCCATAGGAGGACAGTCCCGTTAACACAGCCAGGGACTGAACATCCTGAAGGATGTCCTGGCGGCTGAAGTCTGACCAGAGCTTAGTTCGAGGAGCAGACGGGGGCTTGGGCTTCACTGAAAAATACTGAAGGTTAGTCCTTGTCGGGTAAGCCCGCACCTCCACGTCGGCCACCTGACCATCCACCCTGATCGCCCTGAACTGCAGCTTGTCATTAATTTGGACCGACCAGTCCGAAGGTAGGGCCCTCTCACCTGACGGGAAGTCGATAGCACGCTCCGGGTGGGAGGCCTGCACCCCCTTCCAAACAGCCAAGGAGCCATAGAGGAGCGGCATAGTCCGCGACGGGACCTTGGCCTTCTGGAAAGCGCGGACCCTGCCCTAGCAGACGGAGGACCCCCGCATGGGAGACAGCAGGGGCAACCACCTGAGCCAGGGCAGGAGCAGTACTAGCCGACGACCGGGCAGGCGGAGAAGCAGGGCGAGAAGGAATGTGGTCCACCGCAGAGGGGAGGGGGACCAAAGCAGGGGTAGGGTGGGTGAGGCGCTGAGGTTGTGTCACCGCCAAGAAGCGCGATAAGAGGGATTCTTGCATCGCCTCCAAGCGCGCGTCGAAGTGTGACACAACCCACCCCTGCAGAGCCGAAAATCGATCCGAGAGAGGCGACCCCCCCGAAGATAGTTCGGCCCGCAGGGGCGAGCGTGAGCGAGAGCGAGACCCACGACACGAAACAGCAGCGTCGCGGCCCAAAGAAGGCGAGCGACGACGGCCGTGGCGGTCATGAGGGTCTCGTCCCCGATCACTAACGCCCGAGGGGGAAACATCACCATCCCCCTCTTCCAGCGACACGTCAGCCCCCGAGAAAGGGGACCCCGAAACCTCGCTATACTCTACCGAGTCAAGCGGCGGGGTATCCTCACGGGGAGCCGGCAAGCGAAGATCAGGAATAGAAGAAGGAAGAGGAGCAGGATGACGGGAGGGGGAAGGCTGGCCGGGTGAAAGGAGGTCAGAAGGAGCCGTGGGGGGAAACAGAGCAAGGATCCCCGGGGCTGAGAGAACAGGGCGGCCCGACACCGAGGCGGAGGAGGGAGGAACCTCCACCTTGGGGCGAGACCGAGAAGGAAGAAGAGGCACCGAAGCAGGAGAAGTAGGAGGAGAAGCAACTACATCCTGGCGGACCCTCCTGGACAGAGTAGAAGGAGGGAGCAGAGGGCCAGCTACAGCATGAACATCCGCGCGCGTAGAGGACAAATGAAGAGGACGTCTTTTGTGCAGGGGAAGCGGGCGGAAGGTAGTAGAGCCCCTATCCGGAGAGGCCAGGGGAGGGCGTACAGGGGCAGAGACGCTAACCCCGGCCTCAGGGCGAGAACCATGACGAGGGTGAACGGCGGAGTCAAGGTGATCAGTAGGACGAGGAGGGGCAGTAGAGGACGGGCGACGTGGAGAGCGAGAGCGTGGACGGAGCTGGGGATCCACCCGACGATGTGACGACCGACCACGGGACTCAGGGAGGAGGGCCCGAGCAGGGAGAGGGCCAGGTAAACGGCCTCCAGACGGGTCAGGGATGCCCAGGGCGATGCGGATCCGGTCGTCAACAAAGGCCGGGGAACGGTGGCCCACAGTCCGAATGTGGTGGGAGACCACCGCCCACACAGACTGAAGGGATGCAGAGGCCACTGCCGCCGCGTCAGAGGAACCAGGGTGATGGTCCACCACATCCACTAGGTCCATACACGGGCCACACAAAGCAGGGAGGTAGGCCGTAGAGGACACACATTGAGAATGGCGTAAGCAGGACCTGTGGCATTCCAAGCACGGGGAGCCACAGCCCTGGCGAAAGCAAGGCATCCCACCTGCAACGGAAGAACACACACCATAAGCAGCACGTCGACGGAGTAAGTGAAGATAATGTCCAATAAAAACCAGGGAATGAGCATGGGTAAACAGGAACACACATGCAAATTGGAAGTCGTACTCACTCTAAACCGGGAGCACCGATGGAGGTGAGGAGGTCGGGTGAGGCGGAAGAGCACAAGCAGAACCTGCAAAGATGGAGAAAGTGTTAAACACCACTCAACACCTCACATGCAGGGTCCATAACACCAGGAAAGTGCATACACCAATATAGTACCAGGCAACAAGATGACACAAAAAAGGGTCACCGTGAAAGCCAACTATAACCGCAAATTTGCGGGCCAATGGAGGCATAACCGTACCAACACAACCCTCCCGCCTCACCGCGAGACCCCCCAGCGATCGCCGCAAATTTGCGGGGAGCCGAAACGTCCGTGGACCGAATCGAGCACTCCGCAAATTTGCGGGACCGGCCGAGATGGTCCGGCGCCGAAAAAGCGAGAGGAGCGTCTAGGGAAGACCAACACAGGCCCAGAAAAAAGCGTCAACTCCTTATGACTCCAAGCGACGATGGCCATCAAGCTGAGCAGTGCCTTCCTTGATAATATCCTGACTCAACCGGTCAAGGGAGAGGCAAGGAAGACACACCAGGGGAGAGGAGGCACATCCCCCAGGAACCACCCCACCCACAGAGATAGAGCAAAGCCCATGAGGAGAAGGGGCAGGAAGGGTGGTTTGGCACAAACAGGGGCCCCCGTAGGGTACCCCAGGAGTGGGCAAAAGGGTATGAAAGGATGGAGGTGAAAACAGTAAGGGAACACAAAAACCAGTAAATGAAACTGGCGAGAAAAAGGGTGGCCTAGCCGTGAGTAGAGAATGTGTCAGGGGCGAAAAACCCTGTGGTGTGAGGGAGGGGCCCCCGTGGGGTACCCCTGGATATCACGAACCACCAAACGCCCAGGCCCTTGAGACACAGTGAAGGCTCGAAAGGGGGGACTCGGGAATAACGCTAATAATGCGGCCGACACAAACCCTACAAACAGCACCGCCACCACGAAATCTCAGATTGTGAACCAACTGTACACCTAGGCTATGAAAAAAATGAAAACTCATAGGGGCATAGCAAATCCTGAATGAGAAACAAGCTAGGCTAAAATAAGCTAAAAGCTAAACTATGCCCAGACTAACAGGAAAAAAGAATATGAAAAGAGAAAGAATGAAAAAACATAGACGAGGAACGCCAGGCGCCCCCGTACCTTCGGTAGCTATTTCCACACGCGTCTCCATTAAACACACTGAGGAGCCCATTTACGTGTGCCCTAGATCACGTAACATCTGTCTAACAAAAAGAAGGCCAGAAAAGCCGAAACAAACCTAAAACAGGGTGAATTGAAGGAGCACAACAAAAGCGGACTCAACAATGGCGACGCGTGAAAAAATGATGACAAGAGAGGGTTGCTTATGCGCACGTTCGACAGGGATCTGCGCATGACGGAACACGGGATGGGCCTTGAGCGGTAACTAAGGTAAACCCCTTTTTCTTCTCTTCTATACTTTTTTCACCTTCGGTGGTAATTTTGGTTAATGTACAACGTCTCCTAGAGCAAGATAAGGAGTAGACTCTAGACGTTTTCTTTTTAACCGCGGTTGGAATGACGACATAGCAGTCAAAATAGACAAGTCGTCATTGCAATTAGGTTAATAGCCTTGACGTTGGATTTGCCAAGACTACTAACAAATTGTTTGCATACAATAAAACTTACAAAATGTTACTTGGATTCTTCGTCCCTAAGGTTAGGATATTTTACGAATGTCCCGCCTCCAGTCTTGCTAATCAGGCGAAGTCGT
The DNA here is from genome assembly GCA_032716605.1 of Paralithodes platypus. NCBI lineage: Eukaryota > Metazoa > Arthropoda > Malacostraca > Decapoda > Lithodidae > Paralithodes > Paralithodes platypus. The sequence goes on from CM064507.1 coordinate 315,027, forward strand.
CAATGATGAAGGGGCCCTATTAAATTATAGGTTTGATTCCTGTAGGGAAGTAGAGAAAACCTAATATTTAGTAGGGCCCCGTAATCATTGACGACACTGTCCCTCCCGACCATCCCACTTCCCATTCGTTGATTTCTATAGTTTATTCTTGGTATATCAGTGAAGGAAGACGATGGCCGCTAGAGGGCCTGGTGTTGGGGAAGCGAAACATGAGAAATCCACGCACATGGCAAGTCATATAATAACAGATATTAAGTTATTTTTTTCTTTTTTATATTTTACAGAGTTTTTTTCTGTAGGGTACCCGATCAAAATGACGATCCCGTAAGGGAATTAAGCGTGCACTTATGATGAATACTCCAGGTTAACTTCCGCGCGGGCTATTCAAAATGCTGGCGCGGGATGTTGAATGGAGACTATTAATTCAATTTATTCTTAAGGGGGGATGGGTTGTTTTTCTAGACCCCCTTCTCCCTCATGTTTAGCCCCATTAGTTTTCAGATTTTATAACGTTTGCCTCATTAGTTTGTCGATTTTAAGACTTCTCGGCCCATTTCTTTGTCAATATTAAGAACTTTCGTGCTACTTGGGTGTCAATTTTTTTCCTGGCGAACGGCAGTGAGCCTGTAATTTTGGAAAATCCGGCCTTTGGCCGGGATATTTTTCTACCAAAAAGTGTACAAATTAATCTAGAAGAGGGATCTAATAGATGTTTTTATAAGTTTGATGGAGGTTTACGGAGGAAACTAGAAAAATAATGAATAAATTAAAAAATCAACAATCCTTCCTTAACCCTCGGGGCCCGGGCAGGTTTTCCTAAGGACGGAGGTCGTATCCGGGCGATCTGGCCGAAAAACGTCTAGGCCTAGGCTACCGTATTTTTGTTTATTTTAACTGCTAGAAATTTCCCACACATCTATAAATGTAGTGCGGTTTTCAATCTGTAGACTGGCATTGAGTAGAGCTCTTTAAGTCAACTGGTTCAGTTGTGATGGCGATTTCAGTGGAGCGAATTTTTCCGCGATGTTGACAATATCGGAGCTTTTCAGACACTAATTTCGTCTGACGTCACAACAATAACATTGATCCGACGTCTCCTTATTGTTTTCGGAGGTGCGGTGATGCAACGATCGGCTTTGTTTACATGCGTCGGACGCACGGTGTTCAGACCAAGCTGAATAGGCTTTCAAGCTTACGGATTTTAACAGGACACCCGGGCTCCTGCCCATCTGCCGCGGTGTCCTTTTAACATGCTGCCCGGGCTCCGAGGGTTAAATAAGCAAAACCAGACTCTTCATGCCTGAGTCAACCAAGCAATCTAAGCGGCAGATATTCTGGAAAGCACACCACCACAATCAAGGGAGCTCAGACGGTATTGTGCAGCATAATTTACTGGTTCGGCTCAATGGTTTAAGGAAGGGGTTTAGTTTGCTCCCTAAACCTCTATCAAACTTAAAAAAACACCCACAAGACGCCCCTTCGATATAAAAATGTACTTGCCGAAGGCCGATTCCTCTTCAAATACAGGTTCGCTATCGCTCGCCACAAAAAAATCGACACCTAAATGGCACGAAAGGTCTTAATATTGGCAAAGAAATGGGGCAAAAGGTCTGAAAATTGCCAAACTAATGAAGTGAATGTCTTGAAATCCCATAACTAATAGGGCTAAACATGAGGGAGGAGGAGGACTAAAAAAAACAACTGCCTCCCCTTATTAAGTATAAAAAATAGGTGATTTTCCCTTCTAGTAAAACGGTCTTTTGAATCATGAAGCTCATATTTTATAGTCACAGTTCTGCTTTATCATCTATTAATGCAAATGTATATATTTGTCAATTAACTATAATTTCAGCCAAAAAATATAATCCCTTTAAAGTTAATTTCCAAAGTTCAGTAAGGTTGTCCTTGATATTAACCAGGCAAGGAGCATGTTGCAGATAATTTGCTTTTTAATGTGCAATAAATCAATAATTATTATTTAAGGCTTGGAAACATACATATATGACATACAAGATTGCAAGCCTTGTTTACCCAACAGCAGAATTCTTGGTGGCAGAGTCAGATACGGGATCCCCAACTGCAACATACTGTAGTAGTTACTAGGGGAACCCGGCGTTGCCCGGGTTTAAATTCTACTACCATAATCACCATCATCAATCATCACAATACTACTACTACCATAATCACCGGCCTCGACCTTCCTGTGCCTCATTAAACGGCGACCTCGATTTCGGCCGCTATATGACCTCCGATTTTGGATCTGACCTCATCGGTACCCCCATTTTGGGGAGCTGTGAACAACTTTCGTTCCATACACCTTTCCGATCGGAGGCCTCCTTCTGCCCCAAACGGCCATTTTTTTCGCTCCCGTATACTACATAAGTTCTGCCGAAAATTTTATTAAACAAAAGTGTCTCTGATTTCCACTAAACTCGCCTAAAACCATCTCCAAAGCCTGGGCTTTCCAACGGTGCCCCACACTCCCACCTGGCACCAAAACTGTGGGAGGAGTTTAGTAACAAAGGTCGGGTAACTGACAAACAGACAAACATTGACCTTTATTTATTAAGGTATGGCAGCCCCATATTCCAACACTACACTGACACTTCTAGGTAGTTTAAAGCATGTGAAGGAAGGAAAGTTTTTGGAGCAATGGGAAGTACTGTATGTGGAAGGTGAGAAATCTCGGAATGAAAGCTAAGAGTGCAATGTATCAAGGGATAGTTGTACCAACAGTGATGTATAAGGCAGAGACACGGGCTCTGAAGGCTGAAGAGAGAAGAAAGTTGGATGTGATGGAGATGAACTGCTTGAGGAGTATGTCTAGAGTGACGCATAGAGACAGATTGAGGAATGAAGAGATACGTAGGAGAGTGGGGCAACAGGAAACCTTGTCGGCCAGAGTGGACAGAAGAGTGCTGTGCTGGTATGGCATTTTGAACAAATGGGAGATGAAAGGCTTACAAAGAGAGTATATGAGTCAGATACAAGGGGAGGTAGAGGGATACAAAGACATCGATTGAGATGGAGAGATTGTGTAGTTCAAGCGTTGGAAGATAGAGAGATGACTGTAGAACAGGCAAGAAAGGTGGTACTGAATATTAATGAATGGAGAATGCTTGTGAATAGATGAGTGGTAACACGGTCATTGGTAGAGGGGGTCGTGCACCAGTTGGACAAGGTAATAGTCCGTCAGGCGCCTGGCCCAGGGAGCCGGTGTATATGGATGGCCATGCCCCTGGATGTGAGGTGGGCGGGCATTGTGGTATGGTTTAGCTGCGTGTCTGCCTGCTGAGACCTGAACCTCTCCTGGAGGTCTGGGACCGGGGGAGTGCTGGAGGCACTTAGTGATCCTTGGTCTCTTGGGCGACTTAGATGTGTGTGAATTTTTAATTTTGTTTTTGATATTGTGTTGTGTTGTCCCTGTTCGGGTTCTGTCTCGAGTCGGCCACCCCCAGCTATGGGGTATGTGCCTGAGTATATACATACACACTCTGATTTACAGGGCATCACTATGTAAAGTTGTTGTTGTTGTTGTTGTTGTTCCCTAAGCTGCCTGGCCGAACAGCCCCGAGTCCCTGAGAAAGGCCATGGCCACGATCGGGCTTTCCCACAGAGCTCTCATTGAGTGTAGATTGTGTTGTTGGCGTAAGTGGTTGTGTGAAATGCAGTCTTCTATGATGTGTTTAATGGTATGGGGTGCTGTGTTACATCCCGGGCAGGCGTCGACAACGGAGTCATCCAGTCTCTTCTGATAGCTCAGGAGAGCTGGATGGTGTCCGCATCTCAGCCTGGCCAGGTGGACTCTGTCCTCGCGAGGAAGGGAGGATTCGGAAGGATGGATTTCGGGAGGTCGTGCATGCAGCTGTGTGTTGTCTGTGAGTGAGTGGATGGATCGGTGAGAGATATGAGTATGGATGTGCTTCTGGATGTTGGTTCGGGGTGGGCAGGGAGGGAGAGAGGACAATAATTGTGTGTGATACCGTGTGCTGGGTGTTGTTTTGATATTTCTTGGTGTCTGTGGGTGTGTTGCCATGTAGTTTAGTGGGTGGTCTTGGTTCGTGGAGGCTGCTGCCAGGAATTGAGTGCCTCTCATGTCCAGATGGTCTTTGACTTTGAGGATTTTGGTTTCTTGATGTAGGTGATCTGTGGGTGCAGTAGCTGTGCAGCCTGTAATGATCTTCAGGGCTTTGTTTTGAATAGTCTGTAAGGTCTTATGATGTGTTTCAGCTAGGTTAGAAGCCCAGGCTGGGCTTGCGTATTCCATCACTGATCTTATGTATTGTTTATATACTGTGGTGGTAGTTTCTTTGTTGTGTCCAAATTTTGTGTGAGCAAGTGACCTGAGGGCGTTAAGTCTGGGTGTCAGTTTCTTTTTAATGTTTGTGGTGTGCTGTTTGAATGTCATATGAGTATCATATGTTACTCCTAGGATTTTGGGTGTGTGTGTATGTGTTAGGGGTGTGTTGTTTATGGTGAGTTGAGGGATGTATTCGTGTTCTCCTGTCCAACTTGTGAGCAGGGTTGCGGTGGATTTGGCTGGGGCTAGATTAAGTCTGTTTGTAGTGCACCAGCCATGTAGTGTGTTGAGATAGGGTTGAAGGAGATCTGTTGCTCTTTTTGGGTCATGGTGTGTGCATGTGAGTGTTATGTCATCTGCATAGGAGGCTAAGTTTATTTGGGGCGTATTGGGTGTAGTTATATCGTGCATGTACAGATTGAAGAGTGCGGGCGATAGGACGGATCCTTGTGGGACTCCGTTTGGAAAGTTTCTGATTTTAGAGGACTGACCGGCAAAAGATACGTGTGCACATCTGCCTGCTAGGAAGTTGGCCAGCCACCGTTTTGTGTTGTTGTGCATGTTTGTGTTGTAGATTTTGTTTGTTAGGTTGTGGCGGGGGATGGCATCGAAGGCTTTACTAATGTCGAGTGTGGCTAATAGTGATCTGTGTGGTGGTCTAGCTGAATTGATGCCGTCGAAAGCTCTTTGTGTAAGGTCTGTGAGAAGAGTGTTTGTGGAGTGCAGTGGCCTAAAGCCATGTTGTGTTGGAGCTAGGGGTAGGTCAGGTGTAATTAGTTGTAATACTAGGCGTTCCATGACTTTGGAGGGGGAGCAAAGGAGTGTGATGGGGCGGTGCGAGGAGGTAGCGTGGGGTCTTTGTTGGGTTTGGGGAAAGTGATGATGATACCATGCTTCCAAATGTCTGGTATTGTGTTGTGTGAATAGCTGTAGTTTGATATGTTAGTGAGTGCTTGTATGCCTTGTGGTCCCAGGTGTCTGAGGTGTATGTTGCTTATGTTGTCTAGGCCACAGGCGGGTGAGTGCTTGAGATTGTTGATGATATGCTTTGTCTGGTGATTGGTGAAGGGTGTATAGTCAGGGTCTGTGGGGAATTGTCTCTTACGTCGGATGACACGTCGGTCGTCTTTGTGAGGTTTTAGGTGGCTGACATGTGAAAAGTGATTGATGAGAGTGTTTGCTTGTTGTTTACATGAAGGAGTAGAGTCTGTTGTTGTGATTGCAGCATGTGATTGTGTTGTGTTGCTGTTGGAAAGTGTGATGCTGTTTAGTGTTTTGTATAGTTTTTTGGGGTTTGTTTTGTGATCAAGTGTTTGTAGGAAGTTATTCCAATTTAGTTTTTGTTGTACTTGTATTTTGTTGTTAGTTTGGGTGTTGAGTGCTTGAATTTGTTGTGTGATGTCTTGTGTGTGGGGTGCTGGGGAGTGTTTCAGTATGTCGCGTTGTCTGATGAGGTTTTGAATTTCTGGTGTGAAGTTGGGGTTGTGTCTTTTTCTGTTACCTCTTGGAATGTGTTTCTTGTCAGCGTTTTGGATAGTTTTATTGAGTATGTGTACAGCATTGTTGATGTTAGTGATGGGTGTACTGTTTAGAGTTGTGAAGTGTTGTTCTGTCTCATTTGTGAATGCTTCCCAGTTAGCTCTTTTATAATTGGTGTATGTGTGTTTGTGGCTAGCTGGGGTGAGTCTGGTTTTGGTGGTGATAATGATCGGGAGGTGGTCAGAGCCTAAGGTTCTGACCACCCTCCAGGATGTTGTGGGGGCGAGTTCTGGGGAGCAAAAGGTGATGTCTGGAGATGATGGGTTATAGAGGGCTTGGTGAGGAATATGGGTATGTTGATGGATGTCGTTAAGTATGATGAGGTTATCGGTTTGGTTTTGTAGTACCAGCCCTCTGTCTGTGTCGGGGTTGTCGACAAACCAGGCCGACGTCTTGGCGTTGAAGTCACCACCCAGGATGATGTGTGGGTGTGTGGGGTGTTTGTGATGTGTTGTAAGTGTGGTCTGTATTCATTTGGTACTGTAGGGGATGTTTGGGGAGGGATGTATGTGTTTATGATGGTTATGTTGGAGTTGTTGCCAGTGCGTATTTTAATTGACTGTATTTCTGTTGTGTTATCATTTGGGGGAGGAGTGATTTGGTTTGTACACTGGTTACTATGTATGATATTTCTTTGTGTACCAGGGTGATGAGTCCACCGCCCCGCCGACAGCCCGGTCTTGTCTGATGGTGGTGAAATTATGAAATGTGGGTGTTTTTTGTGTTGTGCGGAGTTTTGTTTCTTGTAAGATGGCAATGTGTATGTTGTGTTGTTTGATGAAGTGTGAGAGTTCGTGTTTCTTTGTGTTGATGCCATCTATGTTCAGTTGAAGAATGTTAATGTTATGTGCACGATGTACGTTGGGTGCTGCTGCACGAGGATGGGGTGGGGGTGGGGGTGATGGGGGGGGTGGGGGTGAGGGAGGGGCTGGGGGTTGGGATGGGTGAGGTGGGGGTGGGGATTGGGGAGCAGGAGATGGGGGTTGGAATGGATTAGGATGGGGTGTGGTGTGTTGAGTTGAGGATGTGGATGGTATGGGAAGGTTAAGTGGGTTAGGGAGGAGAGGTGGACGGGTTTTAGGGGGGGGAGTGGATGATATGGGAAGGTTAGGTGGGTTGGGGAGGAGAGGTGGACGGGTTTTAGGCGAGGGATTTGACTGGGAGAGGGAGGGGCATGAGGAACAGGTCCAGGTGTTTGTGTAGTGTTTCTTGGAGGCAAGTGTTGTGCAGGTGAAGTGGGTCCAGTTCCCACATGAATTGCAGAGAACTGAACCCTTAGTATGGCGACTCGAAGTGATGGGTTTGAGCAAGTTGGACATATGTATGTGAACGTGGATCCTGGGTTGCTCTCAATGTCTCCGGCTAGAAGAAGTCTTCGAGAAATGACAGCCGGAGAGTCATTTCTCGGTGTAGGAAAAACTGTGTGATGTGTGTGTGTGGTGTGAGAGGTGTGGAAATTCCCGGCGCGACCGAAGCCGCTCCAAGGACCCGTGCCCCCAGGGAGGGGGCAGGGGATGGTTGTGACGGTTTGGCTCCCGAAACTGCTCCCCGCGGCCGGCATCCGGTTTTCCTCCACTGGTCGTTGATTTTGTCTTCGGCTGTGGAGGGTCGGCAGCCATCCGCGGTTGGCAGCCTCGGGAGGTGGCCCCACGGCGTAGACGCCGCCACATCAGGACCTACTATGTAAAGTAGAATCGAGTGGATGGTTAGCAACGCCACCTATTAAACGAATCCCTCAAAAAAATATAATGACTAGTCCGATACAATCAGCCACTATTAGGCTCATGTAAGACCGGTATAAAGGTACAAACTCACCTCGCCAGAAACCCAAGAAGAATAATCAGACACCAAGTAGGTAGCCAAGTTTGCGACCTCCTCGACCTCTCCCAGGCGGCCCGCTGGAATGCGCTTGTAGACGCTGTTCTTGAAGCTGCCGGTGGGGTCAAGGCGGCTGAAGGCTCCCTCGGTCTCCACGGGTCCGGGAGCAATACAGTTGAAGCGCATCCCGTACCTTCCCCACTCCGCAGCTAAGGACCTGGACCAGTTTATAATTATAGAATCAGGCGAGTATTGGGATCTATCGCAAAGTACTAAACACTAGCATTAACCTCTAAACTACTGTACGGGTATTATAAAGTTGTGTGTCATATTTAACCCACATTTTCTCTAAAAACAAAACAAAAACTGCATCATCATAAACTACTTCAACTTTTCCATACTCCTTTCCTATATACAGATGAAATAGGTTAAAGAACTAAATAACATATTATTGGACTTCTTGTGTTTTGCCCTTGCAAAATCAGATAGGTACTTCCTAAACCATGTAATGATGTTGGCAGTGGCTGAGAGAGAAAGTGTGTGTGTGTGTGTGTGAGAGAGTGAGTTGAGTGAGAGAGAGAGAGTGAGTTAAGTAAAAGAGAGTGTGAGGGTGTATGTGTTAGCGTACCTAGTAAGAGTCTCGACACCCGACTTGGCTGAAGCACTGCGGGTGTATGGTGTGGTGATGGACAGGAACACACCACCTGCAGGCAAAGAAGGATTAACATTTCCAACTAAAGCCACGAGTGTCAGACCTCAGACTGTCAGACATATCCCTAACGGTCCGGTCTCATATGAAATCTTCAAAAAGTTAAACAGTTTATTCAAAACTTCAACCATGTTGCCCTTACTGTATTTCACAGGCAAAAGTATAAGACACAACTTATAAACAGCAATCAAACATAACTACATTCCGAATCCTCCCTTCCTCGCGAGGACAGAGTCCACCTGGCCAGGCTGAGATGCGGACACCATCCAGCTCTCCTGTGCTATTAGAAGAGACTGGATGACTCCGTTGTCGACGCCTGCCCGGGATGTAACACAGCACCCCATACCATTAAACACATCATAGAAGACTGCATTTCACACAACCACTTACGCCAACAACACAATCTACACTCAATGAGAGCTCTGTGGGAAAGCCCGATCGTGGCCATGGCCTTTCTCAGGGACTCGGGGCTGTTCGGCCAGGCAGCTTAGGGAACAACAACAACAACTACATCTGCATAAGATTCTACAAAAAAAATCATAAATGCTGAAAACTTCTGTAAAAACCTTGACGGGGGCTAACAGCTCATACGCCAGAAATGCGTATAAAAAACAAGAAACTAAATAACGTGGTAAATTTTGTAAACAAAATCAGGAACTGACAATTTGACTACTGGTATATACAGTACAGTACTGTATATTCAGTGAGCAAAAAGGAGTGTAGAGAGCAGAAAGTGAACCACCAACCTTGTTCAGCCTTGATGAGCCGCTTGCCAGCTTCCAAGGTCACGTAGGCTGTTCCGTTCAACACAATGTCTGTGATCGTCTTCCAAGCATTGGCACTGTCTCTCTGATGGCTAAAATAGTTAATAATAAAGTATAAGGCATTGGTCATGGTCATGATTACTTAACCCCTTCTGTACCGGCGAAGTCTGTTGTACTATATTCTAGCTATATTAAGATGGTTTTATGCAGCTTAGGAAGGATCTGTGGTGGTTAAAAGGGTTGATTGAGATAGTTCGAAGGCTTATAATTGCTAGAGATCCTTCTTAAGCTGAATAAAATAATTAGTAGAAGCCAGAATATAATGAAAGGACATACCCGGTACAGAAGGGGTTAAGCATACTCTAACGTTAAATGACAAGACAATGAATATTAAATAGCAAATCCAATTACATTATGGCAATGTTATCAAGTTGTGCCTCACAAAGTTTATCATAATACTGTATTTTGCAAGTGTATCCTAATTGCACCTCCTAAAATAGGCCAGAAATTCCTGTCCTCGACTGCACAACACAAAGTTTTTTTACAGGTAAAGAATATAAACAGTAGCCTAGAAGATCATACATTATTAATTTATTATTAGTATGATTCTCGTTATTATCAATGAAAAACTAAAAACTATCAAGTACGCGGTACCGGTACAGAGCACAATTATTACTTACCGATATGAAATTACCGGCAGCATTATTAATAATGATATTGGGTAGACCAAATTTTGCTTCACAGGCATCCAAAGCTGCAGAAACATTAGTGGGATCCCGAATATCCATCTGAACAGCCAGGACATCATTGCCAGTCTCACGGGAGATCTCTCCAGCCGTTGCCTCAAGGACGGGCAAACGTCTGAGAAACATATCACATTTGTAACACACCAACACATCCATACATTATACTGTAATGCATCTACATATTGGAACAAACATTACTGTAATCACAAACTAACAAACAATTAGTAACTGCAGGTAGTGCTACATACATATGCATTCAAGAGTGTTGTTCAGAATTCTTGGTCTGGTGGGTCATATTATGTGACGAAAAAAAAAAAGGGAGAAAATATTATTGTTTTATACACCTACATTTACTGTAAATTCATCACCCATCTCACTATTCCTATTGTATTTAGTATATATTTTGAGTAACACAGCTTCTTTCCTGTAAACAAAGAAATGCATCCTACAGTAAGAATACTGTAAATTATATAAATCAATCATTTAAAATTCTAAGGAACAAAAATATTTGTAACCCTTTCAGTATACAGTACCATGACATATTCTTTCATTTCATTTGGATATTATTAGACAATCTATATTTTTATTAATTTCACCCAACACCAAACACCTCCAATGAAATTAATGAAAGCATAGATGTATATGATCCATTGGGATTCGAACCTGGGTTATCACATTGCAGATTTTGGAAGGACCTGTGGGAGACAAAGGGATAATTGAGATGTCCTTTACACCTTTGAGTCTTAAGTCCTTACAAAGATATAGTAACCCCATAGCTGGGGGTGGCCGACTCGAGACAGAGACAACACAACAAAATACAAAAAACAAAATACAAATTCACACACATCTAGGTCGCCCAGGAGAAGACCCAGAGAGAGACCAGGAATCACTAAGGGCACTCCAGCACTCCCCCGGCCCCCGACCTCCCAGAGAAGTTCCGGTCTCAGCAGGCAGACATACAGCGGAGCACACCACAGTGCCCGCCCACCACGCATCCAGGCGTACCGTACCCTTCATATATACCAGCTCCCTGGGCCAGGCGCCTGACGGACTATTGTCTTGTAAGTACTAAGTTGTAATAGCTATATTGAAATGAAAGAATGCTCCCTCATTTACTGAAAGTGTTAATGACGGATCCTACCTGGCAGCAATGACCACATTAGCTCCCAGACTGCTGAGCATGGTGGCCATACCCTTGCCCAGACCAGTACCTCCACCGGTAATGAAAGCAGTCTTCCCTTTGAATGTGTCCTTGGGCAACATTGGGGTCTTCATGGCTGGGAAATGTTTAGCTTGGGGACCTTCCTCTGCATTACTATTAACCCCTGCTGAGGTATGGAGAGCCCGTAATTGCTGAAATTCAAATATTTATAATTAGAATATCAGATAATTATTCTAACTTGCCATTAACAACACTAAAGACAATTTATTTTAGATCTTCAATCAGATGACATTTTATTAGCCTAAATAGGCCTAGGATACCATCATATATTATTCAGGATTATATCTAGCTTGGCCTATAAGAATCTATATTTTATTAATTTCACCACAACACCAAACACCTCCAATGAAATTAATGAAAGCATATATGTGATCCACCGGGATTTGAACCTGGGTTTCACACACAGATTTTTAAACACTCTAACCATTACAGTTTCGCTCTACCACAGTACTTTTTAGTACTTTTTAGTAATTTTATGTCTTCTACATCATTATTTAGAGCAGCGGGGGTCTAATAATAATAATAGTTCTTAAAGCTAGCGCATGCTAAGCCAGCTAAGGATAGCCCAATAAGGCCGATTAGGAGTATTTCCATTGGGGTCCTGTACTACTAGCTCATCCCCTTGCTCATGAGGGATGGTAACGACTCGGTGCTTGTGAAAAATCTTTAATGCGCCGAGCGTGGGCGCGATCCCGGGCCTTCTGGGTGGAAGTCCAAGACGCTAGTCACTACACCAGCGAGCCGCTGGGGGCGGCAACCCCCAGGTTAGGTTATGTTGTTAGGTTAATGACAATATTGTCATCAGAGGAGGCGGGTGATTGGTTTGTTTACGTTACGCGATGTCTGCCACGGTCCGCGAGTGTCTACTTACTCGATTTACTTGATGAAGTTCAGGGGTCCTGCGCCTCACAGCCATGGTGATCCACCGCTGCTCCCATAACCTGCATCTCTTCTTAGTAGGTGCAGTTGGTCCGGTATAGAGTTTGATGCCACTCTACATTGTGAGGTGTATCCTGGTACTGGCGGCCTGTCGGGCACACTTCTCAGAAACTTGTCCAGCTGAGTTTTGAGCTTCTCTGTGGGACAGTCTGTGATGGTCCTGATCTTTCTAGGGAGGCAGTTGAAGAGTTGAGGTCCTCTGTGTGTCAGGCTGGATACGAGGAGTGTCCTGACTTTCCCTAGTGCTTGTGTGGGGAGTGCTCTTCTTCTACACATTCTCCCTGCCCTTGGACTTTCATACCTCTCTATTTCTGAGCCAGAGGCAGAGGGGTCTGGTACTAACTCCTCCAGGACTTTCCAGATACCGGTATATATAATTCTGTATCTCTCCCTCCGCTTTTGCTGGGAGTATAGTCTTAGTTTTTCTAGTCTTTCCCAGTATATTTAGTCCCTTTGCCTCCCAGATTTGAGCTGTGAAGGACCGTTGTACTGATTCCATGGCTTGGATGTCCATGGCTTTGTGGGGAGACCAGAGCTGACTGCAATAATCTAGTATTGGTTGCACTAGGGATCTCCACAGCGTCACCATGCAAACTGCCTCCCTTGTGTGGAATGTTCGAAGGATCCACCCAGCGATTTTTCTTGCTTTCTTGAGAGTTTCTTGAATGTGGTGCTGGAAGGTGCCGTCTTCACTCAGGTAGATGCCGAGACATTTTACATGGGGGTGATGTTTGTATTGAGTCTCCACTGCTGGTGTAAAGTGATGTGTTCCTGGTGATGTCCTGCCTTTTCCCACACCTAAGCAGCTCAAACATTTCATTGTTGAAAATCATGTTATTGCTTGTGGCCCAGTTGTATACTTTGTCAAGGTCTCTTTGGAGCTGGTCTACATCATCTACTGTACTGACAGTCTTGCTGATGTTGGTATCATCAGCAAAGGATGTTATTACTGATTCTTTCACTTCCTTGTTGATGTCGCCCATCAGTACGAGAAAGAGTAGGGGACCTAGCACCGATCCCTGAGGTACTCCGCTGGTAACTTTGCTTGGACGTGATAGTTTTCTGCCTGTTGCCACCATTTGGGTTCGGTTGGTGAGGAAGCTGTGAATCCATGACCCAATTTTGCCTGTGATTCCTAGGCTCCGCAGTTTGTGAAGCAGGATGCCGTGATCAACCTTATCAAAGGCTTTTGCGAAGTCCAGAAATACAGTATCTACATTCTGACCCTTGGCAAGTTCGTGTAGTAGGTTGTCGTATTGCTGGAGGAGTTGGGAAAGACACGATCTCCCCTTTCGAAAACCATATTGGCCAGGATTCAATAAGTTTTGATTTTCTAAGTGAGAGTATATTTTGTCTCTTACAATTTTTTCAAAGATCTTGATGATGTGTGAGGTGAGGGCCACTGGTCTGTAGATTTTGGCTAGTCCTCTCTCGCCTCCTTTGTGTATAGGTGTTATGTTGGCTTCTTTTGCTTTGGCTGGGACAGTGCCAGTATCAATAGAGTGCCTCCATAGAAGGTAGAGGGGATGGGCAAGGCTTTCCTCACAGTTGATGAGTAGCTTTGATGGGATATTGTCTGGACCTGCTGAGGAGTTTAATCTCAGTTCTTTAATTGCTGCCTTGATGTCTTCCTCTGTGAAGTCTATATCCTGTAGTGATGGTTGGTTAGGTGTGGTGTTTACGGTGAAGAAACGTTGTGGTTCTGTTATTATTTTGTCCTGGTTAGGGATGCTGAATACTGATTCATACTGATGTGCTAGAATGCTACATATTTTTTCAGGGTCCTCCTCCAATTCTCTGTCTGCAGTAATAAGGGGCCCCACAGGTGTATTCGATTTGGCAAACTTCCTGGCATAACTAAAGAAGAATTTTGGGTTTGTCTTAATTGTTGACACATCCTGTTGTTCTTCTCTTTTCCGCTGAGCTTCGTAGGACTTTTTTAGGTTTTGCTCGATTGTTTCAATACGGGATGCTAAGGCCTCTTGACGGTGTGGCCTCTAATTGTGTTCTTATGTTAGTTCTCTTTCTCATGAGAATTTTTCTGTCCCTTGGTATATCAGTGCTTCTGTTTGTCCTCTTCTGTGATTTTGAAGGTATGTGAGCTGAGAATATCTCAAAGATTTTTTCTGTTAGAATTTTCAACATTTCATCTGGGTCTTTGTCTTCCATGATGTGCTCCCAGTTTACAGATACAAAATCATTGTTCAAGGTCTCGCAGTTTATGTTTTCACTGTTGAAGTTAAGCTTTCTTAAATGGGTTAGACCGTCTTCAGGAGCCGTCTTCGGTTTATTCTTCTTCTTGTTTGTTGTGACTGTGATTAAGCTGTGGTCTGAAAGATGGTCTTCTGCACAGTGTACGCATGTATTAACTCGTGATTGTTGGTGAATAGGAGGTCTAGGATATTATTTTGTCGCGTGGCTTTGTTTATTTCTTGGTGGAGGAAGAACTGGTTTGCTAGTTCTAGCAGTTCCCTGGCCTGTTCCTGATCCTCTCTACTTCCTCCTTCTACTTGAGCCCTTGGCCACTTAATTATTGGTAGATTGAAGTCACCAGTGATGATCAGCTCTGGGAGTGGTGGGGGCAGTGATATCAGGCAGGCTTTCAATTTTTCTGTGACCTCGGTAAATTTTTCTTTGCTGCAGTTTGGGGGCGATATATATTTACAAGGACAGTTGACCATTTTATGATGTGTACTGCTAGTATTTCCACCACTCCATTTGAGTAAGAAAGTAATTCCCTTACATTTGTAGCAATGTCATTTCTAATGTACTGTATGTTATTGCTCCTCCATGAGACCTGTTTTCTCTATCCGCTCTAAAGGCTACATAGTTTTCTATCCATATTTCTGTGTTGTTTATGTTACAGTTAAAATGGGATTCGGATAGGGCAATAAATGCATACTCCTCTAGTTTTGCAAGTTCTGTGAGGAAAGGTAGCTTACTTTTGTTTGATCTCGGGAAGAGACCTTGTATGTTGCCAATGAGGATGCTTTCTAATAGCTTCTTTGGGCTAGAGAATTTGTGTGAGATAGCCAAGGGGTCATGTGGACTGGTACTGGGGTTGGGCCCTGGGGCTGGTGTGTTGGAGCTACCTGCATCTGTACTGGGAGCGGGCTTTGAGGCACATGAGGTAGACTTGTTGATAAGCTTGTCATCCATTTGCCTTGTTCTTCTACTGTCCGCATTAGTGTGAGGACGGTGCTCCTCATTTCTCTCATCATGCCTAAAAAATAAGTCGATATACCTTGGGTGTCACTGCTTACAACTGTTTGTGTTTGCTCTACATACATACATACATAACATTTTAAGACTGAGTGTTCCACACATAAGTGCAGTTTCAGTCTCTTGTCCTAATGGCGGCTCTGTTGTCCATTGGTTTGGGTGGGATGCTTGTGTCACTGTGACGGGGGTGTTTTGGGGTTGCTGTTTTGTTCTTTTGGTCCCCTTTAGGTGAGGGTAGTTGCAGTTTGGCTTTGAGCATTCCTTGTTTTGCCAAGAGCTATTGCAGATGTGAGGATGTACGTATTTGCATTTATATCCGTGGTCGCCATGTCCATTTCTTAAAAACTTCTCACAAGAGCGGGGGTGGCTGAAGGGGCAATTTGTACCAGTAGCACCAAATTTGCATATACCTTTCTTGTTGTTCCCTAAGCTGCCTGGCCGAACAGCCCCGAGTCCCTGAGAAAGGCCATGGCCACGATCGGGCTTTCCCACAGAGCTCTCATTGAGTGTAGATTGTGTTGTTGGCGTAAGTGGGTGTGTGAAATGCAGTCTTCTATGATGTGTTTAATGGTATGGGGTGCTGTGTTACATCCCGGGCAGGCGTCGACAACGGAGTCATCCAGTCTCTTCTGATAGCTCAGGAGAGCTGGATGGTGTCCGCATCTCAGCCTGGCCAGGTGGACTCTGTCCTCGCGAGGAAGGGAGGATTCGGAAGGATGGATTTCGGGAGGTCGTGCATGCAGCTGCGTGTTGTCTGTGAGTGAGTGGATGGATCGGTGAGAGATATGAGTATGGATGTGCTTCTGGAAGTTGGTTCGGGGTGGGCAGGGAGGGAGAGAGGACAATAATTGTGCGTGATACCGTGTGCTGGGTGTTGTTTTGATATTTCTTGGTGTCTGTGGGTGTGTTGCCATGTAGTTTAGTGGGTGGTCTTGCCATCTTGGTTCATGGAGGCTGCTGCAAGGAATTGAGTGCCTCTCATGTCCAGATGGTCTTTGACTTTGAGGATTTTGGTTTCTTGATGTAGGTGATCTGTGGGTGAAGTAGCTGTGCAGCCTGTAATGATCTTCAGGGCTTTGTTTTGAATAGTCTGTAAGGTCTTATGATGTGTTTCAGCTAGGTTAGAAGCCCAGGCTGGGCTTGCGTATTCCATCACTGATCTTATGTATTGTTTATATACTGTGGTGGTAGTTTCTTTGTTGTGTCCAAATTGTGTGTGAGCAAGTGACCTGGGGGCATTAAGTCTGGGTGTCAGTTTCTTTTTAATGTTTGTGGTGTGCTGTTTGAATGTCATATTGTAGTATCTCCATACAGATTTTCTATGTGTGTTTGTTGTTCTACGATCTTTGTCTTGGTCATCATCTTGTGTATTAGTCCTCTGACCGTGGTCTTGTTTTTGTGTGCTAGTCCTGTGGCCTTGGTCTTCTTGTTCTTGAGAGTTTTGACTTACCAGTGGGAGGTTACTCAAGTCAATATCCGCTGGTGTGTTCCCCAACACATCATCAGGTACCGGTACCTCTGGGGGACTAGTTTGGGTGGAAGTGCTCCCCAACACATTCTCAGGTACCTCCAGGGGGCTAGTTTGGGTGGAAGTGGATATCTGAGGTGGGCTAGACAGTGACTGACCTGGTTGTATCCCTTGAGTGGCAGAGTCAGTTTTTTTCTTTGCACTTGCCTGTCTGTTGATGGCTTCCTGGGCTTCCTGGACATATTTTGCCCAGTCATCATCACTGTACTTTGATGCACAACATTTCTCACATGTGTACTTCCTGTTTGTTTTCAATAGGCACACTAGCTGGTATAGTGGAAGTTGTGTGCAGAAGTGGATCCAGTCTTTGAAAATCGTCACATCGAATGGTGTGGGTTAGATCATCACCCAATCCACATGCTGCACAGTTGTTTGTCTTGTTGTCCATGCTGTCTTTTCACAATCTCAACTGCTTGGTTATTTACTTCTTGTGAATGTTTTTGTTGCTAACTAGCACAACTTGGACACTAAGGCCTATAAGAAATGTTATGGGATTTTGGGAGTAGGCCTATTTTTCGGGTGCTGGGGGGGGTCTCCTACTTTGTTTACATGGCAGCCAACTCTAATTTTCAATGGAAGTATTAGGCTAATCTAACATGACAACCTAACTTAACTTTGGGGCTGCTTAGTATAACTAAATAAGTTGGTCACCAATTATTTTGCAATATTTGAAAACAAATATGATTTTATATGCTCTAAACATAATATGAAAAAATAGGGGTAACCTAGCCCCTAGGGCCTAACTGTAGATTTGGTACGATTTTAGTTACTGGACACCTATTTGACAGGTACCGCCAACGATTTAATACATATTTATTTCGGTTTCCATGCATCCAACACCAAGCTACACCCTTTTCTGGTGTAGCCTACAAAACACTAAAAAAGCAATGGGGACACTTTAATAATGATAATATGAGACGAAATATAAAGACAACTCGGTTGCGTTCGTGGAAGTAGCGTAGCTTTGTTTACTTTACGCTCGGAGTGACTTCCCGGTCCCGCCTTGGCGGTCGACTTAAAATGGCTAAGCTTATAACCAATTGTTGGGTCCATTTTTTTATCAAGACTGGCGTTATAGGCCGTTGGATACAGGATACGGGTTGAGGGGGGGGCTCACCCCCCTGTGAATTATAATAATCGTCATATATGTGGCCAGCAGGGGGCAAGTAAAACAGCTGGCCGTAGTAACCTCGAGCGTCCTGGGTAAACAAACCGCGACGATCCGAAGCGACGACGGACTCCCGCCGCCGATTTTCGGCCCAAACGCGTCGTTTTATTCTCGTCGAAAACCACATTTAAAAAGTTATTATATCGTTTTCAATACTATTACCGGACCAGAAAAAGGTGTAGCTTGGTGTTGGATGCGTGGAAACCGAAAACAAATATGTATTAAATCCTTGGTGGTAGCTGTCAAATAGGTGTCCAGTAGCCTAACTAAAATCGTACCGTAGATTTACCAAACATTTATTATTCAAAAATTGTCCGTGGGTAGGCATAACTGGGATGAAACAGAATTGTAGACTACCTTATATAGGCTTAGGCTAGTATTAGGATAAAGAACAAATACAGTATAGGCTAGGCTACTTACAGCTGACATTTCAGGTTTAACATTCCTCATGGCTGACTGAAATATGTTTTTAAGTAGTCCTGTGCTCCTGACAGCCATCTTCCTGTTGTATATAATGTACTGAGTAGGCCTATATCAGTTATGCAAGTAGGGATACTGGCTGCCGGCTGCTA
Source organism: Paralithodes platypus (assembly GCA_032716605.1). Taxonomy (NCBI): domain Eukaryota; kingdom Metazoa; phylum Arthropoda; class Malacostraca; order Decapoda; family Lithodidae; genus Paralithodes; species Paralithodes platypus. The sequence goes on from CM064507.1 coordinate 333,554, forward strand.
AGTAACCCAAGTTCCAAAGTCCTTCTTCTTCTTCTTCTTATTGTTTAAATGTGCAGTTTGCTTGGAGGGTTGCGGTGTCTCCAGATTACTGCTCAGGCGTTTTAAGAGGGGTGAAAAGAAAAGTTGTGTTAGTATAATAGGAGTTAGGAGAGATAGTAAAGGTGGGTTTTATATTGTTTAGAGAGATAGTTTGTCGTCATCTTTTAAAGTCAGGGTCAATTTAAGTCAAGTTGGGGGGAAGGTCAGAGATGTTGATGATGATGATCGGTGGTGGTACAGTACAGTACTGCTCGGTCGGGGTGATTTAAGTCAAGGTGAGGGTGAAGTCAGAGATGATGATCAGTGGAGGTACAGTACAGTACTGTTTTATGTGTATTCTGTTGGTGTACTGTGTGGGGATGGTTATTCAGTTGGGTGGTAATTTTATATGCTTGTGATTTTGTTTGTTGTTCTAATGAAGGTTCCTAGGGATGAGGCGATGACATGTTTGCTGTGTTGTGGTACCGTAAAGTGGGGTAATCTCGGACTTGGGTCATAACTTCGGACATCGGCGATAATAAGTAATTAGACATTGTCATTATATAATGGAAACGGTTTTTATTGTTTTTTTTGTGGGGTCCGTTTAGAGAAATGGCAAAGGAAGAGCATGTAAAAGTCCTAGGGAACTGACATGAGTATATGTACACGAAAAAAATATTATATATGTGACGAAAATATGTAAATTTTTCGCTACCCTGCCAAACTTCTATCACCCTGAAGAAATTTGTTTGTATGAATGATGTTGTGACTGATATAATTTTGTAGTAACATTACCAGAGACAACATCCACCAAAGGAAATTTGTTACACTTGTATAACGCTCTAGCTAGAACACTATCATTTAACCGATTGTGTTTAAAAAAAAAAACATGGTAACTTCGGACATGGAACAAAACAATCGTTTGTTATTATTTTCCCTATGAAAATCATTCATAATACTTGACATCATTAACATGGTGGTAAAAGATCAAATAATCATTCTCTGAGTCCAAAAACCCATAAAAATATGATACTATGCTAACCGATTTATGTATTTAGGATAATTCTTGATATATAATATATATAAATTAGGAGAGGCCAAAAAAAAAAATGTATCTGCCGAAACAAACACCAACAAATACGTTATACCTATAAAAATGCTCAAATTCATAAAAGTGTATATGCAGTGATATATTATACATACCTATATATTTTCACTAGACCTAGTTAATTTTCGAGTTATTGATTTGACAGCATTGGTTATTTTTCCTGCTCAATATTTTCTAGGAGTGAGCTCAATGCCTAACGAGAACAGATCCAAACAGAATATATGTTAAACATCGTATATATCCCCCTCCTATACTGATTATACAGGCCTAAAAGTATTGACTGCATTTTCCACTATAACATCGGACAGGAATAAGCAGCAATAATAAAATATTCATATAAAATAGTAGGAGCCGAAAAATGAATGAAATAAGGCCACGAACGTACGTCCGAAGTTCTCCTCCGTTTGTCCGGAGTTATTTCAGCTTTCTTGGAAACCATTTTCCATAAGAAACACTGTATGTCCGAAGTTATCAACTTTTCAAGCAAACTTCGGACATCATTTAGGATAAGGATAGCTCTCTTCTTATGGGGGATAATTTTAGGAGGCTTCCTGGATTACGGCGCACTATCACCATACATCACTTGACCTAGTTAAATCTCTATAATGTGTTTACACTCAGGAGAAATTGTTAAAAAACATCGAAAAATGTCCGAAGTTACCGCATTTTACGGTAGGTTTCCTATGCTTGATGTTGAAAGTTCCTCCTTGGACTAACGTTTTTTGTTGGTGTTTCTGAGGTTTCTGTAGCGGTTATCCTGAGGTGGTAATGATGGATGTTGGGTCTGGGTATGGGTGGTGTTGTTTTGGCTTTTTTTTTGGGTGCTGAAAATTTGCCGTTTTGATGGGGGGGTTCGTTGGCCTTGGCTTTTACTGTCGGTTGTTTTTGTTTGTGTTTTTTTACTTTCATTTGGGCTTTTTTCGGTTGGGATGCTCTTGGGTTGGCTGGTATTCCCAGTACTGGTACCAGTATCAGTTATTATTATTTGTTGTTGTTGTTGTTCCGTGGGCTGTTGCTCTGTTGAGTTGACTTGGGTCATCGTGCAATCTGGTGACTCTGGTGATGGTTGTGAGGTGGGTGAAGCTGTAGGGGCTGATGTATTCGCTGCCAGTACTGGTGGTGCTGTGGTACCGGTAGTTGTATTTACCGGTACTAGAGGTGTTGTACAACTTGTGCTAGTTGCAGCTACCGTTACTGGTGGTGTTGTGATAGCTGTAGCTACTGGTGCTGGTGGTGTTGTGGCTGTTGTAGTTGTAGCCTCCGGTACTGATGGTGCTGTGACTGTTGTAGCTACTGGTACTGGATTAAGTTTGTGGCACCATAATGTTTTAACATCATAAATTTATAAAACTTTTAACGTAGCCATGAATAATGCACTAAAACGCATATTGAACGTTCCCACATACGCAAGTAGTCATGAGGTGGCGGAGGTATGCGATCAGCTACTGCTGAGACATCACCTGGCTTTGATACATTCAAGATATTACCACAGGCTGCTTCGATCTAACATCCCTATTATAAAATTTAATATACATTATTTGCAAAATGGATACCTAATCCCTAGTATTGTAAAATATTTCAAGGATGACTATAATATTGATATTACACACACTGAAATAGACATAGTTAAATCTCGGATCACATGGGTTCAAAGACATGAACCGAGACGTGAGCCTGTGTACAATCTTGGTCAAGCCAGGTGATTTTATTTAAAGAATGTTTTATATATTACTGTATTCTATTTATCAACGGGGACAATATATGTTATGTTCTTTACTGTGGTTATAGTATTTTAAAATACTCTTTTTAAGATTTATTTCCTTAACCCGGGAGCTGCGGGGAGACTCTTAAGAGTTCCCCCGGCGCACTGCGGGAAGACTCTTAAGAGTCAGAGAAAATAAAAATCAACTTTTGACATCGAAAAAAAAAAATTTTATATTTTTTTTTTTTATTTTTTTTTTTTTTGGCCCCTGGGCCATGCAAAATCTCAGTCCTCTACCTCCCCTCCTTCCCCACTTTCCTCCTCTCCTTCAGTTATCACCTATTTTCCCTGTTATTCCCTTATTCTGAGGTATATTTTCGTGCTAACATTAGAAATCCGATTGGAGGGTGTGGTCATCACTGATAGCAAGCGAGTGCAAGAGAGAGAGAGAGAGTATCGATCGACTGTGTCTCAGTGGCCTTGGGGGAAATTGGCGGGAAAGCAGATTGCCTCACCCATACATTATACAACTCGCGGGCTATATCTCCGATTTTGACCATCCAAACGCTGTTTTCACTCGTTTTATTGTTGTTTCAGGTTAATACCTTTATAATCAACCCATAATAGGCGCATATGGATAAATATTAATGCTATTAATGGCACAATGAATATTTTAGTGACGGAAACACCTCAAATACGTCAGCACAGGGGGACGTTTCCAATTACCCCCATGCGCACTTCAGAGGTTAAGAAAGCTTGGTGCAGCAGTATATGTCTTATGAATTAACTGCTACTGTAATACTTTGTTTTTAATTAAGGTGAATATTTTTACATTTTATTATTAAATAGTTGTAAGTCTTGAACGCAACATATGTAATATACTGTATATATAAATTATGTATATTATGAAATAAAGATAATTGATTGAATTGATTGATTGGTACTGTAGGTGTTGTGTTTGTTGTGGATGCAGGTGGTGTTGGTGTTGATGGTGATGATGTTGTTATAGTTATGGCTGCAGTACGGTATGTGATGAGTGTGGTAGGGGGGGTTGTGGGCCTGGTGGAAGGACTGGTCAAAGCATATGTGAGGGGGTCTGCTTGTTGTGAGGGTGGCGGTATGCTTATGTTGGTGGAAGATGGTCCACCATCTGTTTCAGTGTCATTATTTTTTGTTTGTACCGGTACAGCATGTTGGAGGTTGCTGATGATGGAGGCCATTATGTGTAGATGCTCCTCCATTGGCAGTGATGTTATGGTGTAAGTACTGTATGTTGATGTGTTTGCCTTGGTCTTTGGGGTTTGGTGCTTGTGTGGTGTTTTGTGGCCTAGTGTTTGAGTTGTGTTGTGGGTGGGTGGGAAAGTTTGTTTGATAATTGTGGGGTTTTTATACTGTAAGATATGGGAGTATGATGTGCTGGGCCTGGAGTCCCATGTGCATTCGTGGGCTTGTGATGTTGAGGACTAGGCTTGTTTCCCCCTAGCAGACGGTATTCTGGTTGCACAGGTTGCACAGTTTGCACAGTTTGCACTGATGCACCTTGTTCCCTTGCTAGTGGTAGTGATGCAACTTGTTCCTGGCTTTGATTTTCAGTACTGGCTCCCTGAGGGTTATTTTGGTGTTTTGCTTTTAAAAATTCTGGGCAGGTGTTTGAGGTGGATGGGTGGTCTCCGTTGCAGTTTGGACATCTGTATTCTGTGCTCGTGCATTCACTGGTTGGATGTTGTTGAGCGCATTTGGCGCAACGTATCGATGTTGCTCGGCAGCTTTTGGTCATGTGGCCCCATCTTTTGCACTGCCTGCAGCAGAGGGGCGGTGGGGTGTAGGGGGTGACGGTGTGCTGGAAGGTGGCAACTTGGATAGTTTTGGGGAGGAGGGATCGAGAAGTGATCCGCACTTTGTTTGAGGGGAACAGCTCCCCGGTAGTATAATTTTTGTCCTTAAATCTAATGATATTGACTATATTACTGCCTAGGCCTATGTCAGTTTCTTGTAGACTGCTGGTGATCTCTACGGTTATGTAAGTGGGAATGCTTATAATACCATGGGAGAATTGCTGGTTATCCCTAGGTAAAGACACTGTAACTTCCCATTGTCCGATTTTGATGGTTTGTAGAGCATCTTCTATTACTGAGGTGCTAAGTTCAGTGTCAGTGTCCACTGCCAGTATGCCCTTATCTTTGTTTAATCGTACGTTCAGGGCATTAATGTGGAGCTGTTGTTCAATGTTTTTGAAGAACTCGAGGTACTTTGTGTCCTTGGAGAAGAATGCTGCATCTTTGGGTAACAATACATAATTACACAGCATATCTAGGCCTATGGAGAAATAATTCATACAAATTTGAGTCAAATCAATACAATAATGGCAGGCTCAAACAAAGCTTAACGTTATTCCTACTGTAACTCGAGTCACGTATCCCCTGAAATCAGCTGCCCAGAATCTCACTACAGCTTCCATCCCTTGCAATGCAACTCCGTACATTAGGCTAGACCATGTCAAACCAAATTATATCATAGCAATCAATACTCATAATAAGCTCTAAAAGCACAATAATTAATAATAGGCCTAGCCTACTGTACTTCCAATTAGGCCTAGATGAAAGTTAGGTAGCCTAATTAAAATGTAAAATCATATAACCTACCATAATAATTCAGCAAGTACCCATACCTAAACAGCCTTTTCACAAGTTAGCTTTAAGTAACAATAGGTAAGAACAAAATATCAACATTCTAGCATCTACCGCCTCCTCTTGGGGTCTAAAGTAAAGTTCGCACCCAACAAGTGTGTCCATCTCCGATTTAAGCGTGGACTCGCGCAACAAAACAATGCTATCTATCATCTAGATGGAAATGTTTTAAGTACAGTATCTTCACACAAAGACCTAGGGGTTACCATAGACACTAAATTAAGATTCCATTCACACATTCGAGAAACTGTGGCTAAAGCTGGAGGAGTAGGCTAGCTACAAACCTACTAAAATCTACCATATGCCGGTCACCTTTCTTTATGATCTCCCTCCTCATCTCCGACATCAGACCCTTGCTTGACTTTGCTTCTCCTGTTTGGAATACTGGATTTCAAGGCGATCTTAATCTTCTAGAGTCTGTTCAACGTCGATGGTCGAAACAAGTAACCAACCACTCAAGTCTCACTTATCATGATCGAGGCAAAGGAAGTGGTGGTGGACAGGAGTGGAGTGAATGGAGAATGCTTGTGAATAGTTGAGTGAACACGTGGTCATTTGGAGTAAGGGGTCGGGCACAAGTTGGACTAGGCTAGATAATAGTCCATCAGGCGCCTGGCCCGGGGAGACGATTAATATGAAGGGTGCACCTGGAAGTGTGGTGGGGACTGGGAGGGCTTGTGGGCTGTGGCTTTGGCTCCGCTGCATGTCTGCCTGCCGAGATCGGAACCTCTCCGGGTGGTCGGGGGCCGGGGGAGTGCTGGAGCGACCTTGGTGACCCTGGTCTCTGGGTCTTCTCCTGGGTGACCTGGATGTGTGTGAGTTTGTGCTTTTTATCTGTGTTTAGCCTATTTGTTGTTTTATGTTGTTTTTGTGTTTTTCCTGTTCTTGCTCTGTCTTGAGTCGGCTACCCCCAAAATGGGGATTGGGCCTGAGCATATACAGTAGATAGAATAGATAGACATACAAATAGGCCTACACCAAAACTCTAAGTCAAAAATGTTAAACAGCGGGGGCGTGGGGACGGTGGGGGCGGGAGGCTGGAGGCTCCTGGAGCCCCCACCCATAATACTAGGATAGGTTAGGTAAGGTTGTTAGGTTAGGCTAATGTAATTTCTAAGGGGTAGCCTATAGTAAACACTAGGAGAGCCTATACCCGGTCAGAGGCAAGTCCTGCGGTAGTCTCCTTGAATGCTACCCTAAAGATGAGGGAGAAGGTCGTCTAGAAAAGCGACTTGTCTCCCGTGTCTATTTTTACGGCGATTTTTTTCGGTTATTTGCCCCTGCTGGCTCAGCCTGGCAATATATATGATGGAATATGGAATATGGCAGTCAAAATAGACTTCTTCTTCTTCTTCTTCTTCTTTTTGTGGAGTTGCTGTCCCTTTTCAAAGCCAGCTCACCTATGCATCGGTGACTTCTCCAGAAACAGCTAGAGCTAGATTTAAGAATTAGTTTAGAAAATATGTAGTCGTACAGTAGAAAGGATAGAAAAATAATTGAAGTATATAGCTTAAGCAGAACTCTCCTCTCCTTATTTTACCCCCTCCTCCACCCCCCAATATCTTGTTCTCTCCTTACCTTAATTTAACTTTTCCCCTCTCTACTATTTAATCTCATTTTTCTTCCTCCCCCGCTCTGGTCCCCTTCTCCCCCCTCACCCTATTCTATTCTATTCCGTTTTCTCTTCTGCCACACCTGCTCCAGGAATCTTTTCACTACCTTCATTCTTTTCCCCATTTCCCCATCTGTCCCGAGACCTAACACAAATTTTACACCCTCATCCTCTTTCTGTTCTTCCCATTCCCTCTCCCCTACCACCCGTTTTAACTCATTTTCCAACCCCTCTCTCTCCTCTGCATACCCCTGGGACTCTGTCACTATATGTTCTATTGTCTCCTCCACTCTCCTCCCTCCCACCTCACACTGTAGACACTCTTTCACCCCCCCATTCCACCTCCATGTTATCCTATTTGTCTCTAATGCTCCTGCCCTAGCCTTAAACAGTAGTTCAGCTCCCCAACTTCCGTCATAGAACTCCTCTTTTCTCGGTCTCCCCTTGCTTCTATATCTTATCAGTGTACTTTTCTTCTCCATATTTCTCTTCCATTCCTGTCTTCCTACTTCCTTCACTCTCGTTCCTATCTCTTTCTCTAGTCTCCTTCCCTGACCTAGTCCTGCATTACTCCCTACATCTCTCCACTCCTCTCCCACCCTTCTTTGTTTCACTCCTATTTTTTTCAGTTTTCTCTTACACTCTTTTGCCCATCTACTCTTCCCCTCCCCCATTCATTCGCTCTCCTTGGCCACCTATTATCCTCCATCTCCTCCAACCTACTCTTGTACCTCAACTTTGCCTTCGCCACTCTTTCCTCAAACGTACTCCATCCCATCACCCCTCTCACTGCTTCATTTGCGGTCCACCTTCTTGCTCCTAACCCCATTCTTCCTATTTTATTTTGTCCCGTCTCCAGTCTATTTATTTCTCCCCCTGTACTCCCTCTCACATCCATCCCGTACATTATTCTCGGCACTTCAAAGTCCTTCCACACCTCTCTTACTATTTTATATTTATTTACTCTGGTTTTTGTCACATTCCACAGTTTCCCACTACACTGCTCCACCTTCATGATTTTCTCATTCATTGTCCTTTGTCGCCCTTCCCTCCCTATCCATACCCCTAAATACTTCACTTCCTCCCTTGTTTCTATTCTTTCCCCTCCTATCCTCATTTCTACTGCCTCTGGTCCATTTACTATATCATACTGCTTTTCTCTACACTGAACTTCATTTCTAGGTCTCTGCCAAACCTTTCCGCCTCCTGTAACATTTCCCCCATATCTTCCTCTGTCTCTGCTATCAACACAACATCATCAGCAAACGTCAGAATTGCTAGCCTATACTGCCCTATTTTCACTCCTTGTCCCTTACTCTTAATTCTCCTCACCAACTCCTCCATGCACATTGCAAAAATTAGTGGTGACAGGTTACATCCCTGCCTTAACCCTTTCCTTCTCCTGATTCCTTTCACTGCAATATTTTTCCACACAATCTCTGTCTCCGCCCCTTCATACATATTCATTATCATGTTCCTTATCTTCCTACTCACTCCTAGTTTCTCCATCACTGCTTCTGCAACTCCCCTACTAATCTTATCATATGCCTTCTCCACATCCAAACACACTATAAACACACATTTCCCTTGCTTTGCCTTTTTCTCTATAATCTCATCTAAGGTAGCATTCAAGGAGACTACTGCAGGACTCTTCTTCTTCTTCTTCTTACCTCTGGCCGGGTATAGGCTATCCTAGTGTTTACTACCCTATACCCCTTTGAAAGGACATTAACCTAACCTAGTATTATAGGTGGGGGCTGCCGCCCCCACCCCCCCGCTTTGACTTAGATTTTTGGTGTATTTGTCTGTGAAGTGGGTATTTTTCAATTTGTTGATAACGAAAATCCTCCATGCGGACTATATGGAGAAAAATATGGAGAATCTATTGGTGCCTATTTTCCCTAATAAATTGTTTCTCATAACATCGCACTAGTGTCCTTGAATATTATCCTTTCTTCTACATACTCTCCTACCCTCTCCTTTAGTATCCCATAAAATATCTTATTTATTATGTTTATTACCGTTATTGGTCTATAACTCCCCATTTCGTGCAATTTTTTGCTCCTCCTTTGTAAATCAATGTGACCCTTTCTTCTTTCCATCTTGCTGGTATTTCTTCCTCCTCCCATATTTTATCAAATAGCTTCTTCAACCCTAACTATCATCTCCCCTCCTTCAATATACATCTCTGCTGTTATCCCATCCGGCCCTGCCGCTTTGTTTCTCTTCAGCTTCTTCACACTCCTCCTCACTCACCATCTCATTCTTCTTCTTCTTATTGTTTAAATGTGCAGTTTGCTTGGAGGTTGTCTCCAGATTACCATCTCATTTATATTTTCATCTTCTTATTGTTTAAATGTGCAGTTTGCTTGGAGGGTTGTCTCCAGATTACTGCACAGGCGTTTAGATGGGACAGAGTAAGAATAGAAGGGGAAAATCATAGAATGAGGAATGAAAAACTACTCAAAATTAGTCACTGAAGCCCCCCAACCACGTCAAGGAGAGTAGTATCAGGGGGGATATTTCCTCCACAGTATATAAACAATACATAAGATCAGTGATGGAATATGCAAGCCCAGCCTGGGCTTCTAACCTAGCTGAAACACATCATAAGACCTTACAGACTATTCAAAACAAAGCCCTAAAGATCATTACAGGCTGCACAGCTACTGCACCCACAGATCACCTACATCAAGAAACCAAAATCCTCAAAGTCAAAGACCATCTGGACATGAGAGGCACTCAATTCCTGGCAGCAGCCTCCACGAACCAGGACCACCCACTAATTAAACTACATGGCAACACACCCACAGACACCAAGAAATATCAAAACAACACCCAGCACACGGTATCACACACAGTGTAAGGAAGGCACACAGTGACGAATTCAGGAAGATATTGGAGGAGGAGGTCAGAGGCAAACCATGAGAAAGGGATAGTGGAGAACTATGAAAAGAATCCAAAAATGTTTTTCAAGTTTGTAAACGGCAAAAGGAAGATAAAAGCCACGATCGTAAAGATTAAAAGTGGAAACAGAATCATAGAAGAGGATACAGAGATTGCGGAAGAACTAAATAGAAATTTTGCATCAGTATTTACAAAAGAAGGAGAATTCATTGCACCAGAAACCAATGAGATAGGTACAGAGGAAATGCCGGAAGTCACATTTAACAGACCAGAGCTCATAGACAAAATGAGTAAGGTGGATCCAAACAAAGCCGCTGGACCGGACGGAGTATCAGGCTGGATTATTAAAGAAAATGCTAAGGAACTGAGTATACCGTTATATGACATAATGACCAAATCATTGGACACAGGGATAGTACCTACAGAATGGAAAAGAGCAAACATTATTCCTATATTTAAGGGAGGAAGCAGAGATAAACCACTGAACTATAGACCTGTATCACTATTGAGCATCCTCATGAAGATTCTGGAAGGAATAATAAGGGACAAATGGGTGAACTACCTGGAATCCAAAAGATTAATTACTGACCGACAATTTGGATTCAGAGGAGGCAGATCATGTGTAAGCAACTTGTTGAGTTTTTACTCTAGAGTAATAGACACAGTGGACAAGAGGGAAGGATGGGTAGACTGTGCCTACCTAGACTTTAAAAAGGCATTTGACAAAGTTCCACACAAGAGATTGCTGTGGAAATTAAAACATGAGGGAAAAGTAGGAGACAAACTGCTGAAATGGATGGAGAGCTACCTTAGCGGAAGACAGATGAGAACAACAGTAAGGGGGAAATCGTCAAACTGGACTCAAATTACGAGTGGGGTACCACAAGGATCTGTCCTAGCCCCAATCATGTTTCTAATATTTGTAAATGACTTACCTGAGGGACTATCAATCTACATGAGCATGTTTGCGGACGATGCTAAGCTGCTTAAAACGATCAGAACCCAGGAGGATTGCCTTGAGCTCCAAGCAGATTTGCAAAAGATCCATGAATGGAGCATCAAATGGAATATGGAGTTCAATGCAGGGAAATGTAAGACTCTAGAAATGGGTAAAAGCAAGTACAGACCTAGAAAAGATTATAAACTAGGAAACGAAGTGATTCCCAAAGCAGAAAAAGAAAAAGACTTGGGGATAGAATTTAAGGATAACATGTCTCCAGAAAGCCACGTAAATAAGATAGTGAGAGAATCACTAGCACTATTGGCAAATATCAGGATGTCTTTCAATTATCTTAATGAAAACACCATGAAACAAATAATAACGGCAATAATAAGACCCAGGATGGAATATGCATCTGTAGTGTGGTCCCCTCACATGAAGAAACATATCCACAAAATTGAGAGGGTACAGAGAGCAGCTACGAGGATGATCCCAGGTTTGGAAAATTTTGGAGTACCAAGAGAGGCTCGAGAGATTGAATCTACCTACACTGGAACAGAGAAGGAAACGAGGACAGCAAATTCAGATATACAAATGTGTTAGAGGTATTGACAAAATCGACCAAGAAAACTTCATAGAGAGGGATGGAGGTGAGAGAATAAGAGGTCACAGCTACAAACTAAAAGTGCTTAATAGTAAATCTGATCTGAAAAGTAAAAGATTTCCTACCAACTCGATTAGTGGGTGGAACAAATTGCCAGCCGAAGTAGTGTCTGCACCATCAGTGCATAGTTTCAAAGCACGGTATGACAAACATATCTTAGGAGGCGGGAATTAACGAGCATGCTCACTCCCGCAAATACAACTAGTGTAAATACAACTAGTGTAAGTACAATTACTATCCTCTCTCCCTCCCTGTCCACCCCGAACCAACTTCCAGAAGCACATCCATACTCAGTACATCTCTCGCCGATCCATCCACTCACTCACAGACAACACGCGTAGCTGCAAGCACGACCTACTGAAATCCATCCTTCCAAATCCTCCCTTCCTCGCGAGGACAGAATCCACCTGGCCAGGCTGAGATGCGGACACCATCCAGCTCTCCTGAGCTATCAGAAGAGACTGGATGACTCCGTCGTCGACGTCTGCCCGGGATGTAACACAGCACCCCATACCATTTAACACATCATCGAAGACTGCATTTCACACAACCACTTACACCAACAACACAATCTACACTCAATGAGAGCTCTGTGGGAAAGCCCGATCATGGCCATGGCCTTCCTTAGGGACTCGGGGCTGTTCGGCCAGGCAGCTTAGGGAACAACAACAACAACAACAACAACAACAACAACAACAACAACAACAACTGATTAGGCCTACCCTTATAATAGCTCCAACACACCATGGCTTCAGGCCACTGCACTCCACAAATACTCTTCTTACAGACCTTACACAAAGAGCTTTTGACGGCATCAACTCACCTAGACCACCACACAGATCACTACTTGCCACACTTGACATTAGTAAAGCCTTCAATGCCATCCCCCTCCACAACCTAACAAGCAAAATCTACAATGCAAACATACACAACACAAAAAGGTGACTGGCCAACTACCTAGCAGGCAGATGTGCACATGTATCATTTGCCGGTCAGTCATCTAATATCAGAAACTTCCAAAACGGAGTCCCGCAAGGATCCGTCCTGTCGCCCACTCTCTGTACATGCATGATATAAATACACCCAATACACTCCAAATAAACATAGCCTCCTAAGCAGAAGACACTCACATGCACACACCAAGACCCAGCCACAGCAACAAGTCTCCTTCAACCCTATCTCAACACATTAGATGACTGGTGCACTACAAACAGATTTAATTTAGCCCCAGCCAAATCCACTGCAACCCTCCTCACAAGTGGGACAGGAGATCACGCATGCTCCCCGCAACTCACCATAAACAACATACCCCTAACACACACACACTCACCCAAAATCCTAGGAGTAACATATGATACTCAATGAAAAAGAAACGGAATTATTCTATAATTGCACCTATATGAGCTAAACAAATTCTTATTGTATTTAACAGGAAGGTACGCCAAGGTAAGTGATGTGGTATAGGTGGCAATATGCGGAAATGGATTATAAGGACATTCCGCCCCCTCTGACCCCCTTACAAAAATCTACGGTTACTCACTCCACCCCAACTGGATTTCTACGGTTTTACCCAACCAGCGGGGGTGTGGGGGCAGCAGCCCCCACCCATAATACTAGGATAGGTTAGGTAAGGTTGTTAGGTTAGGCTAATGTCTCTGAAACATTGTAAATTCTGTGTCACATCTAGATTGATAGACTTTTGTCAGAGGGGGCGGAATGCACTCATAATCCATTTCCGCATATTGCCACCTATACCACATCACTTACCTCGTCGTACCTTCCTGTTAAATACAATAATATTTTTTTTAGCTCGTATAGGTGCAATTATAGAAATTTACCAAAGAAACTGACACTCAGACTTAATGCCCTCAGGTCACTTGCTCACACAAAATTTGGACAAAACAAAGAAACCACCACCACAGTTTACATACAATACATAAGATCAGTGATGGAATACGCAAGCCCAGCCTGGGTTTCTAACCTAGCTGAAACACATCATAAGACCTTACAGACTATTCAAAATAAAGACCTAAAAATCATCACATTCTGCACAGCTACTACACCTGATCACCTACATCAAGAAACCAAAGTCCTCAAAGACCATCTGGACATGAGAGGCACTCAATTCCTGGCAGCAGCCTCCACGAACTAACACCACCCACTACACTACATGGCAACACACCCACAGACACCAAGAAATATTAAAACAACACCCAGCACACGCTATCACACACAAATACTATCTTCTCTTCCTCCCTGCCCACCCCAAACCAGCTTCCAGAAGCACATCCATATTCATATATCTACTTGGTTCTTGGTGGCTTTTAAGGGCGATCAGACGAAGAATCCCGTCCGTTAATTGCCCTGTCTCTTATGTGGCAGTACAGTCTTCACATGCAATGCACTAGGCCGGTCGTTTTCAGATAGGCGCAGACCAGCCGGACGGCCCGCACCTGTACTCCCTCGGTGAGGCCCCTGCCTCCAAGGATGGTCGGAAGCAAGAAATCTCGGATCCCCAGGTGACGAAGGTGTTCCTGGAGGAGCAGGCGGTGGGAGTAAAAGCGCGGGCAGTGGACGATGACATGGATGATCGTCTCAAGCCGAGAGCACCACCTGCAATTAGGACTACCGATGATGTTCAGATGGTGTTCATATATCTCGCTGTTCCATCCACTCACTCATAGACAACACGCATGCAGCTGCAGGCACGACCTCCCGAAATCCATCCTCCCCTTAAACTACCTCAATTAACTACAATATATTATGATAGGAAAACCAAACTAAATCTGACCTCAACACTTTATAACAATCTCTATACTGTATATACTGGAAATTAAGGGGAGGCAGACAGTTTTTCTGGAGCCCCTTCTCCCTAATGTTTAGCCCCACAAGTTTTGAGATTATAAGACGTTTGGCCCATTAGTTTGGCGATTTTAACACCTTTCACCCCATTTCCTTGTCAATTGTAAGATCTTTCAAGCCATTTAGATGTCGATTTTTTCCTGGCGAGCAATAGCGAGCCTGCAATTTTAAGAGGAACCGGCCTTCGGCCGGAAAATTTTTCTACCGAAAAATATACAAATTTATCTTGAAGGGAAGTCTAGGGGGTGTTTTTCTAAATTGATGGAGGTCATAGGGAGGAAACTAAAAAAATATATGAATAAATGAATTAATAGACCAAACAAACAGTCTGCCTCCCCTTAACCCTTCAACCCCGGGTGGTACACGTGTGTACCATTATGTTTTGCCCCCAGGAACCCGGGTGGTACAACATTGTACCATTGCTTGAAAGCCTGTGAGCTTCGTGTGCGAGGCGTCGGTCCGACGCATGTAAACAACAGCCGGCTGGACCGACGCCCCGCATCTCCGGCCACAAGAAGGAGAGCGTCGCTTGTTCGTGTGTGCCTGTATGTTGTTGTTAAGTATCGAAAAGTAGTGTAAAGTGGCTGTTTTGGCCATAAAGTTATCTCCAATGAAATCATCATCACAAATCAAGCACTTGACTTAGAGAGCTCTACTTAACGCCATTCTACAGGTAAATAACACAGCTACGCTTGGGGATGTGCGGGAATGCGGGAAGCAGTCAGCATAACAATGATACGGTAGCCTAGCCTAGACGTTTTTCGGCCAAAACACCCGGATTTCGGGAAATATTTATGTAATGCATAGCCGGGGCGGGAGGGTTAAGTATATCAGAAGGCTATTAAAACTCAACACTTGCGACACGCTATATGTACATCATATTTAATGACTTGATGCCATGTGTACAAATACTCTCTCTCTCTCTCTCTCTCTCTCTATATATATATATATATATATATATATACAGTACTGTTTACGTATGTACAGCTGTAGCCTACACATATAGCCTACACACACACCGCACACATACACATGAATATACACACACACACACTTGTAGACTATTAATTAACCAGTGTCACTCCACCCCCCACACACACTCATATCACCATCACTCCTTCAGACTCTCACTAGCCCATATCACCTTTTTAAACCTCTACCAGGTAAGCTGACGTGTGTAACCCTTCTAGAACCAGTGACGTCTTTTGCTAATGTTTCAGCTACATTTAGACGATTTTATGAAGCTTAGAAAGGATATCTGGTAGCTTAAATAATTAATTGAGATAGTCTATAGCCTTTTAATGGGCAGACGTCCTTTCTGAACTCAAAGTGACGTACTGTACTTAACCCCTTAAATATTATGACGCGCTTTGACAGTTTATTCTGGTTATCATTAGACGACTTTCTACAGCTTAGGAAGGATCTATGGGCATCAAAGTGGTCAAGATTTTCTCAATCAACCCTCTGACTTATATATACCCTTCCCAATCTGAAGAAAATCGTCTACTAATCGCCATAGAATAATATTATAAGGGCAGTTGAATCTGTTACAACCCGTTTTAGACAATCTCACGGTACAAGAGATACCATAGTTGGTAGCGGAAATCCGGCAGGTTCACTTTGTTCATTTTGGCTCTGCGAACAACTTGGGTCTTTTAGTGTTCAATGTCGTGGAGGCAGCCGTTAACCTAACAAGTGCGCATGGGGGTAATTAGACACCTCTCCCTGTGCGCATGTATTTGAGGTGTTTCCGTCACTAAAATATTCATTGTACCATTAATAGCATTAATACTTATCCATATGCGCCTATTATGGGTTGATTATAAAGGTATTAACCTGAAACAACAATAAAACGAGTGAAAACAGCGTTTGGATGGTCAAAATCGGAGATATAGACCGTGAGTTGTATAATGTATGGGTGAGGCAAGCTGCTTTCCCGCCAATTTCCCCCAAGGCCACTGAGACACAGTCGATCGATACTCTCTCTCTCTCTCTCTTGCATTCGCTTGCTATCAGTGATGAGCACACCCTGCAACCGGATTTCTAATGTTAGCACGAAAATATACCTCAGAATAAGGGAATAACAGGGAAAATAGGTGATAACTGAAGGAGAGGAGGAAAGTGGGGAAGGAGGGGAGGTAGAGGACTGAGATTTTGCATGGCCCAGGGGCCAAAAAAAAAATAAAAAATAAAAAAAATAAATAAAAAAAAATATTTTTTTCGATGTCAAAAGTTGATTTATTTTTCTCTGACTCTTAAGAGTCTTCCCGCAGTCCGCCGGGGGAACTCTTAAGAGTCTCCCCGTAGTTCCCGGGTTAAGGAGGAGTAGTGCGCCAAATGTTCCTGAGGCTACAGAATGAAGCGAAATGACACTACTTAACCCTCTCGATCTCGATCTCGATGTATAATGTGTAGGATGCTGGACTTGCGCATATCACACATATAAGGGTATTAAGGTGGAGGATGGGGGGAGCTAAGTGGAGGGTTTATGGTGTGTGTGTGATGTGGGTGAAATGTTAGTTTATTCTGTGTTTGAATGTGTCTAGTGTAGGGCTATTTATTGTATCTTCTGGGAGACTGTTCCAATCCCGTATGGTTCTTGGAAAGAATGAGTGTTTGTAGAAGTCAGTATTAGTGTGGTATGTTTGGTACTTATGAGAATGTGTGTTACGAGTGTTGCGGGTGTTTGAGTTGTGTAGGTATTCATGTTTTTTAATGTCAATATAATTGTGTGATTTTATACGTTACTGTGAGTCTGTGCCTGAGTCTTCGTGTGTTAAGGGTTTCCATGCTTATTTGATTTTTGATACGGGTTGTGATGCTTGGGGTTTGCGTGTAATTGCGTGTGATGAACCTGGCTGCTTTTGTGTTAATTTTTTCAAGTGTGTTAATGTTAGATTGAGTGTATGGATCCCATACTGCAGCGCAGTACTCCAGTGTTGGGCGAACAAGGGTGTTATAAGCTATGTGTTTGATGTCTCGTGTACAATTGTGTAAATTCCTCCTCAAGAACCCTAGTGTGCGGTTTGCCTGACTTTGTATGTGATGAAGGTGGGTGTTGAATCTTAGGTTGGTGGAGAGGTGGATGCCAAGATATTTGTATGAAGGAACTGATTCTAGTGGTTGGTTGTGTAATGTGTAATTGAAAGTGATGGGTGATCGGGACCGGGTAAAGCGGAGAAATTTACATTTATCGGGGCGGAAAGACATCTGCCAGGTGTTCTCCCAATGTTCGAGGGCATTTAAGTCTTGCTGGACAAGTCCACAGTCGTCTCTAGTCAGTATGGGCCTAAACATCAAACTATCGTCGGCAAATAGTCTAGTAGAAGAGTTAGGTGTTGACAGAGGAAGGTCATTAATATAAAGAAGGAAAAGAAGAGGGCCAAGAACGGTGCTTTGTGGGACACCAGAAGAAACAGAGACAGAGTCTGAGGAAGAGCCGTCAAGGAGTACTCGTTGAGTCCGTTTTGTAAGGAAATTAGTGATCCAGTGAAGAGTAGGTCCAGTTATACCGTAAAAAGCTAATTTATGCTGAAGTCTTTTGTGGGGTACTTTGTCAAAGGCTTTGGCGAAATCGAGGATAATAGCGTCAACCTGTTTAATGTCTCGTCGGTCCAGTTGTTTAGTTATGTCATGATATGTGGCAATGAGTTGTGATTCGCATGATCTTTTGGGCCGAAATCCATGTTGTGCGTCAGTAAGGATGTTGTTTGCGTCTAGGTGATTCATGTGTTTATGTATAATGTGTTCTAAAATTTTGCATGGGATGGATGTGAGTGAGATGGGTCTATAATTCTTTGGGTCAGTCCTGTCACCTGTCTTGAAAAGGGGAGTGATGTTCGCACAAAGCCAGTCAGGTGGAAGGATGCCTGTGTGAAGTGACTGAGTAAAGATGTTTTGCAGGATGGGGGCAAGGATTGAGGCACAATTTTTAAGGATAAAGGCAGGGATGTTGTCAGGACCAGTGGCTTTGTTTGTGTCAAGTGTCTCTAGTAGTTTCTGTATGCCGTTAGTCGTTATGTCTAGGTGGGGTATGGGTGGGTAGGGGTTTTCTGGCATGTTAGGTATTTGGTTGTTTTCTTGTGTGAATACTGATTGGAAATGAGTGTTGAGTATCTGTGCTTTGTGTTCTGGAGTGGTTTGTAGAGTGTCATTGTTGTCTTTAAGTGATGTGATGGTGGTGGTATCCTGCCTGCGCGACTTGAAAAATTTGAAGAAATGTTTGGTGTTGTTTCTGACGTTGTCTGCGAGATAAGAAGCTATGTGTTTGCGTTCCGCTTTTATTATGTTTTTGGCAAATGTTTTTTGGTGTGATGTATATGCGGTCCAGTTTTCAGGTGTGTTGTGTGTCTGCGCGCGTTTATAAAGTCTTTGTTTTTTGCGATGTTGTCTACGTAGATCCCTGGTGAACCATGGAAGAGTATATCTACTTGATGGGTTTTTTTGTGGTATGTGTTTGTGCATGGCTGTATGGATGGTGTGTTGCAAGTTGTACCAGTTTGTTAAGAGGGGTCTTGTGTGTGGGTCTGTTATAAAAAAAGTCATTTTTGAGTTTAGTCAAGTCTTGTTTGATTGCGTCTAAGTCAGCTCTGGAGTAGATAAAGATAGGTCTTGGTCGCTGTTTTTGTCTAGTTGGTCGGAGATCAGCGTCAACAAGTACAATGTCATGGTCGCTCAGTCCTGGAACAACTTGTGTGTTTGTTATGTGAAGAATGTTGTTAGTGAGAAATAGGTCTAAGGTGTGAGATGTGGTAGAAGGGCCGCCGTCGCCACCGGGGCGAGTTTGTGTTCGTGTTGGCTTGAGTACTGTTTGTGAAAGTGAGAATGTATTGATGGTGTCTATGAAGGTATCGTGTAGTTGGCGTCTGTTAGTGTGGGGAATGATAGGATCAGGAGTGTCAGCATTGGGAGGATCGAGGGGAGAGATGGCAGTCCAGTCAATGTCAGGGAGGTTAAAATCACCTGAGATCGATATGTACTTGTCTGCGTTAATACGTGCTAGGGATGTGTGAAGGTTGTGTAAGTAATCAGTGTTGGAAGAAGGTGGTCTGTAGAAAGCAGCGAGGAGTGATTTACAGTTAGAAAGTTGGAATTGGATCCAGACGATTTCACAGTCTGTGTCGAGGTCCGGTCTGTGTTTAACTGTGAGGCCAGGTTTGGTGGCAATCAGTACACCACCACCTTTCCCGGCCTCTGGCAAGCGGTCTTTACGTATTACTGTCATGTTAAAGGGAGGTGGGAATATTTCTGTCGAGTCAATGTCCGGCGTCAACCATGTCTCTGTCCCTATTATGATGTCAGGGTTATAGTAATAATAATAATAAAAATAAAGTATTATTATTATTATTATTATTATTATTATTATTATTATTATTATAGGTGGTGATGGTATGCTGTAGTTGGGGTATTTTTGATTGGATGCTGCGAAAATTAATATTAAGGAGGCGGAGGGTTGTTGGACTATGATGTGGAATGTCAGATATGGAGGAACAGTCTAGGGTAGAGTCGGATGGTATGGAGGTGGAGTTGGAAGATAAGGAGGAATGAGACCTAGGGGGGGTAATGATAGGAGAGATGGGGTGAGAGTTTAGGGAGGAGGAGGAAGAGATGGATGGATGGGAATGGATATAAGTGGAAGGTGAGGATTCTAAGGAAGAAGGAACTGGTAGTGTGGGGCTCATTGATAAGGAAGGAGATGGATGGTTTGAGGGTGGTAGTGATTGGTGAGAATGGTTTAGAGCAGGTGAGTAGTGATTATGTGAATGATTTTGGTTGGAATGGGGTGTATTTATTATTGAGGATGAGTTGCGAGAGGTCGATGAGTCCCCGGAACACTGGGAGAACATCTGGGGACTTGGTATTATGCTAAGAGTTAGTGGTGGAGAGCTGTGAGATGGAGTATGTTTGACTGGTGCTGAGTGTTTAGGGTTCAAGAGAGAGGTGTGTTGTTTAGGAGGATTGTTCGTGTTATGTTCATTTAGTGTGTCGAAGGAGTTGTATAATGGGATGGGAGAAGATGAGAAGAAAGAACTAGAGAAATTAGGCATGCCGCAACTGTCGCAGATCCACCAGACGCTATTGTCAACTAATCCAGCATAAACCTGTGTGAAAGATCCGAGACAGCTGACATGATACCAGCCTTCATGTTCGGACCTATCACCGCAGGGTTCACACTGAATGGCCCTCTGCCCCCATTTAACCGCTTTTCTACAAATATAACATGGGTATTTGGGACAGTAGGGTCCAGGGTTGACCATAGTGCCTGTGTCTCTACACAGTAGCAACAGAAGTAGGATGGTGTGTTTTTGATGTGTGTTTGTATTGCTGTGGTGTGGTTTGGAGCACTGGGTTACAGAGAGGGCTAGTGTTGTTGTCATTGTATGTGCTTGGTGGTGTTTGAGCTAGTTTATGTGTAACTGAATGTAGTGTCAAAACAAGGAGTGTAATTGTAATAATATGTGAGGTAATGTGTGAGGCTAAGAAATGTGTTAGATGTAAAGACTTTACCTTATGTGAGGGTGAATATTTCCGGTGTTTGCGTGTTCTCGGCCATACTCGAACTGAGTTATTTTGGCCTGTCATGGTAGTTTGGAGTAGTTTCCAGTCAGGATTAATAACATACATTAAATGAGTATATTTAAAAAAATTGCTAGCGTTGCTTAAGTCAAATGTTAAAAGGTCTAATTCTAAATTGTAAAGAAAGATTACAATGCGTCAAGTTAAAAAAACTAATGTTGATGTTTGATTAAAAAACACTCAGCTGGACAAGGGGGCGGGGCGAGGCAGGGCGGGAAAAGGAGAGGGAGGAGCTGCGTCCACACTGTCTTGCAGTTGGCACACAACTCCGACATATGACGCGATTTTGAGCCTATTAGGGATACTTTAAAGCCTTTGTTACCATCAGGGGTATTTAGAAACCTTTAGTTTAGTTACATCGACCTCTGCAGTTGTCTTTGAGTTAGCTGTGGGCAGAAAACTAATTTTGGAGAGGTATTTATAAGAGTGAGAGAAGTCTATTTCTTATTGCTAATCTGGCAACCTCTGCGTCATATGAGTCTGAAGGGGTTAATGAGCGTAGCGAAAATACTTTGTTCATTTTGGCTCTGCGAACAACTTTTGTCTAATGTTCAATGTCGTGGAGGTAGATGTTTAGGAGTAGTGCGTCAAATGTTCCGGAGATGACTAATCTCAATTCAGCAAAACACTTCCTAGCAGAATCGGGAATTAACCCTCTCCGACATATGACGCAATTTTGAGCCGATTAGGGATTCTTTAACCCTTAAAGAGCGGCGCTCGACTTAAGTCGTGCACCAATTTGCAGCAAGTTAGGAGCATTATTAACCCGTTGAGCCCCGGCTAGTTATAATATTTTGTTCACCCCAGTCCCAAGCCATTTTCACTTCTTTTTTTTGTTTGCTAAAATGGAAGACAAGGATGAGAAATGAAAAAAAAAAAAAAAATCACCTCGGACATTTTTTTTTGGGGGGGGGGGGGAGCCTCAAAAAAATTTGTTGAGCCAAAATGGAAGAGACTGGTGAGAAATGAAGACAAAAAAAAAAAAAAAATCATTACGGTCATTTGGGGGGCGGGGGGGGGGTTTCAATAGTTCGTCTCCCCCGCATGACCACCCGCCCGGGAGCACTAGGGTAAAAACTGAGTATGGCATTGTACGGCATACATCCTAAGGAGTGTCTCACATAAATCTCAAGCCTCTAGCTCCCATACGACCGGAGTAATGAAGGTTCAAAGTGGCGGTGAACTAAGGGTGTAAAGTATCCCCACTAAGCCCACCACCACCAGCCGCGCGGCTGTCTCGGCCCGCTCACACCTACTGGCCCGGCTCCCACACACACTACGGTACCTCCCCCTCCTATTCTCCCGCCATTTCCTACCTTACGAGCCACGCAAGTGTTTTTTATATGTCGGACGCACGTGATGCGTCGCTGGGAGTTGGTGATCAAACACTGCCGACGCAACACGTGCGACGCTGGGTCTCACTGGGTTAAGGCTTTTAAAGGGTTAAAATAGAGTGCAAATGGCCGGGAGCACAGCAGGCCACACGTCCGACACCCAGGGCTTACCGCCACCCACTGACTCACGCTCCCTCTGTTCTCGAGAGGACGGCAGTGTTACCATTAGTGAGCGTAGTGGGAAAAAATATGCCGCTATACGCTAAACTCCCATGTTGGTGGCACCACTGCATGAGAACCACGAGTGCTACGTAGCTCGTTCTGGTCTCATTTTGAAGCTTTTAGTGCCTAGTTTTTTGCTGAATACATTTCTTTCATGCAGATACTTGATTGATCATTCAGGAGGGCCTGAATATGCCCAAAATCAGAGCTGGGCACCATAAACAAAAAGTCAAGTCAGCAAACACAAATCAGCAAACCCAGAACATAACTTCAGCAAACACAAATGTGCAAACCTTGTGAAATTTCTAGTCCTCAAATGCAAATATGCAAACGCAAACCGTTTTTTATTAATTTTAAATTTAAACTACAGAATCAAGGGTAAATCAATAAATTCAATCTCTAATGTCAATAAATATATATATTTACTTAAATATAATGTTGCCCAACTTCCATGGACCTCAAGGATATACACACAGGCTTTTAAAGCTTGGAAATTGCTGTAAATTGCCAAAACATTCCAGAACGTTACCCGCAGTGAAAGGGTTAATATATATAGCATAGGCCACTTAGTTTGTCCACATGGGCAGTAAAACGTTGGGGCAACTTATTTATGGGGAGAGTGCTTCAGTAATAATCAGTATTCGCAATTCCGCACCATTCAGGAGGAGGTACGCCGGATCACAGAGGTGCAAGGAGGCGATTTATTCGTGGTCCCCCCTTTGGGAATGGCAATAGGCTATATATGCCTAGATAGGTCTACTTTAGATAGATTAAGTAATTTAATAAAAAGTAGCCTAGGCCTATTAATTTTAATGCTCAGAATAAAGGCCTAGCTTCAGATCAACATTTAATAAAATTTTATTGTAGGCTAAATTTAGTCTAGGCCTATATGATACTTTCAAAATTAACACTTTCTACTTGACGCTAATAAAATGAGTGTGATTATAGGCCTAGGCCTATACATAGAAGTTAGAACATGCAATATTTAGCCTAGGCCTACATGCTTTGAGGCATTTTGATGGAATTAGTGACTGATTATAGCCTAGACCTAGGCCTAGGCTATATATTAAAGTTAGAACATGCAATATTTAGCCTACATGCTTTGAGGCATTTTGATGGAATTAGTGATTATAGCCTAGACCTAGGCTATATATATATAGAAGTTAGAACATGCAATATTTAGCCTACATGCTTTGAGGCATTTTGATGGAATTAGTGATTGACTGATTATAGCCTAGACCTAGGTTAGCCTATATAGAAGTTAGAAAATGCAATATTATTTACCTACATGCTTTGAGGCATTTTGATAGGATTAGGGTAGCCTAGACCTAGCCTAATAAAATTACTTATATTAGTAATTAGCCTATAGGCCTAGGCTATATTTAGAAGTTAGAACATGCAATATTTAGCCTACATGCTTTGAGGCATTTTGATGGGATTAGTGATTATAGACCTAGGCCTAGGCTATATAGCCTAGCCTATATAGAAGTTAGACTTAGCCTAGGCCTACATGCTTTGAGGCATTTTGATGGGATTAGGGTAGCCTAATAACATTAGTTTAGGTTAAAAATTAACAGGCTATCAATCAAATTAACGATAGCCTAACTTTATAATCTTAAATTATGCTAGATTATAAAGTTATAAAGCCCTTCTCCAGAGACATCTTCTTGGTAATTACAGGCCCATAGAAGGTTTCTAGGTGGGGCCAGGGGTGGCTTAGGTCCTCGATTTCGGCATGCTCTGCAGCATCACTGTCGGATAATGGTGGTGAACTGCTCGCCCATGCTGTTGGCAGCTGCGGTAGGCATGATGGTAGACTCCATGTTCACTTCAATAGGCCGAAAATATAAACAACGTTGAAGTGCTAGCAGGTTGGAACTCTTGGACTGCTGTGTGTTGTAGGTGTTAGCTCGACGCTTGCTAAGTAAGTGAACAAACGTGAAGAGCCGATGTATAGGCCTAGATTCCAGAACACAGGTAGTTGGCTTGGTCACATGACTTTTTTTGGCTGGAGCTGCAGGAGCGGCCCAGGGCTGGCTGGCGGCTGGAATTTTTATTTTGCGGACTCGAGGTTTGCAACATGGAGGTACTTTCCAGAGCTTCAAACCCGCAAATAGGCAGCCATTTTGGCGCCAACGCTAATTCGCCAACAAAATGACACTTCCGCCATGGCGGAATTGGCTATTTGCGGAAGTGTTGGCTAAAGTGCCCAGCTCTGCCCAAAATAGCCCAAAGCACCCCGCTAGACAAGAGTTAAAGCCTTTGTTACCATCAGGGGCCCAGGGACCCCAATGGAAATACGCCTAACGGCCTTATTGGGCTATCCTTAGATGGAATTATGCAAGGCTGGTACATATCATATTTGTAACATACTATGTGGTACCAACTCTGTAAATTGTTAACTGAATAAATATTATTATTATTATTATTATTATTATTATTATTATTATTACTTCAACATCTGCAGTTGTCTTTGAGTTAGCTGTGGGCAGAAAACTAATTTTGGAGAGGTAATTATAAGAGTGAGAGAACTCTATTTCTTATTGCTAATCTGGCAACCTCTGCGTCATATAAGTCTGAAGGGGTTAATACGTCCTCATATCCTGACAGGCTTAATTACAATATGGTGTATGGAACAATGGTGTCTCTGTGTTATTATGGCCATATAATGATATGGGGATATTAACATTGTTGTAATTATATCCTCTCTCTCTCTCTCTCTCTATGTGTGTGTGTGTGTGTGTGAAGGAGGGGAGGGGGGAGGTATGTGCTCTCCCCCCCCCCCCCCTCTCTCTCTCTCCTTATTCCTCTCCCCCCCCCACCCTCTCTCTCTCTCCCCCCCTCTTCTCCCTCTCTCCCCCCCCCCTCCCCCCCCCTCTCCCTTCCCCCCCCTCTCTCTCCTCTCCTTCTTCTCTCTCCTTCTCTCCCCCACCCCCCCTTCTCTCTTCTCTCTCTCTCTCTCCTTCTTCCTCTCTCCCCCTCTCCCCCCTCTCCCCCTCTCTCCCCCTCACCCCCTCTCTCTCTCTCCTTCCTCTCCCCCCCCCCTCTCTCTCTCTCTCTCACTCAACCCATTAAGTATTTCTCTTATCAACGAACAGGAAATCAATCTCATCTGACAGTTTGATTGGATATCATGTCTATAAAACGAGTTGTGCTTATGTAAGGACTTGATGTGTGTGTGTGTTGAGTTTATGATCTGTATGTGTGTGAGTGTGTGTGTTGAGTTTATGATGGGTGTGTGTGTGTGTTGAGTTTATGATGTGTATGTGTGTGAGTGTGTGTGTTGAGTTTATGATCTGTATGTGTGTGAGTGTGTGTGGTGAGTTTATGATGTGTATGTGTGTGAGTGTGTGTGTGGAGTATAGGCGTATGTGCGTGTGTGTGTTGAGGTTATGTGCATGGCTTTAGGATATAATTATAGGTAACACTGATATATTAAGGTGATATTTCCACTTGAGGGATTTTTTTTCTGGACCCCTTTCTTTCTCATGTTTAGCCCCATTGCATTTGAGATTTGAAGACGTTCGTCCCATTAGTTTGGCGATTTTAAGGAACTTTTGCCCAATTTCTGTAACTTTAAGAACTTTAATGCCATTTAGGTGTCGATTTTTTCCTGGCGAACGATAGCGAGCCTGTAATTTAATAGGAATCAGCCTTCGGCCGGGACAGTTGTACACATTTATCTTAAAAGGGTGTCTAGGGGGTGTAATTTTAAGCTTGATGGAGGTCTAGGGAACAAACTAAGAACTTCCACATAAATTATATCTTCCTTTCAACCTCACCTTGAATTCACCACTTGCGAGTTTCAGGTTATAAGCAAGTTGGAGCCGTAAACATCGATATTAAACAGAAATACAATAGTAATGTACGTTTCTGATGGATAGAAAGTATGTTGAAATTTACTTCATGTACCGGTATTCATTGGCCACCCCTTCGGGGATCATGGCGTCAGGCAATAGATAGATAGATAGACCGGTATTCAGAAATATTCACACCGTATTTTAGTTGGTAATTCTGCTAAATATCAAGGTCTACTACTCCAACTTCCTTATAGCCTGAAACTCGCAAGAGGTCATAATGGTGTCACACGAGCGCATTTTCCGGCAATTTTCGATGAGCAATTTTTTTCTCGTACTATTTTGCCTTTTGTCTCCTTCATACACATAGACTAGTCAGTCAGTCAGTCAGACTCAGTAGCCAGCCCTTACTCCCACAAGGGGTAGGGAGGATCAGCAAGAGACACGAGAAAGGAAAAAGAGGTGACAGGAGAAGAACACATATAACAGTTCGCCCACAAAAGAGGTGACAGGAGAAGAACACATATCACAGTTCGCCCACAAAACACATATAACAGTTCGCCCACAAAAAGAGGTGACAGGAGAAGAACACATATAACAGTTCGCCCACAAAAGAGGTGACAGGAGAAGAGCACATAGAACAGTTCGCCCACAAAAGAGGTGACAGGAGAAGAGCACATAGAACAGTTCGCCCACAAAAGAGGTGACAGGAGAAGAACACATATCACAGTTCGCCCACAAAAAGAGGTGACAGGAGAACACATATCACAGTTCGGACACAAAAGAGGTGACAGGAGAAGAACACATATAACAGTTCGCCCACAAAAGAGGTGACAGGAGAAGAACACATATAACAGTTCGCCCACAAAAAGAGGTGACAGGAGAAGAACACATATAACAGTTCGCCCACAAAAAGAGGTGACAGGAGAAGAACATATATAACAGTTCGCCCACAAAAAGAGGTGACAGGAGAAGAACACATATAACAGTTCGCCCACAAAAAGAGGTGACAGGAGAAGAACACATATAACAGTTCGCCCACAAAAAGAGGTGACAGGAGAAGAACACATAACAGTTCGCCCACAAAAAGAGGTGACAGGAGAAGAACACATATAACAGTTCGCCCACAAAAAGAGGTGACAGGAGAAGAACACATATAACAGTTCGCCCACAGGCAGCAAGCACACAAGCATTCAGAAGCACCAGTCACTCACCAGCCCCCACAATCAATGGCTTCACCTCTCATGTTACACATAGAACACATATAACAGTTCGCCCCCAAACAGCAAGCACACAAGCATTCAGAAGCACCAGTCACTCACCAGCCCCCGCAATCAATGGCTTCACCTCTCATGTGACACATAGAACACATATAACAGTTCGCCCCCAAACAGCAAGCACACAAGCATTCAGAAGCACCAGTCACTCACCAGCCCCCGCAATCAATGGCTTCACCTCTCATGTTACACATATAACAGTTCGCCCCCAAACAGCAAGCACACAAGCATTCAGAAGCACCAGTCACTCACCAGCCCCCGCAATCAATGGCTTCACCTCTCATGTTACACATAGAACACATATAACAGTTCGCCCCCAAACAGCAAGCACACAAGCATTCAGAAGCACCAGTCACTCACCAGCCCCCACAATCAATGGCTTCACCTCTCATGTTACACATAGAACACATATAACAGTTCGCCCCCAAACAGCAAGCACACAAGCATTCAGAAGCACCAGTCACTCACCAGCCCCCACAATCAATGGCTTCACCTCTCATGTTACACATAGAACACATATAACAGTTCGCACCCAAACAGCCAGAAGCACCAGTCACTCACCAGCCCCCGCAATCAATGGCTTCACCTCTCATGTTACACATAGAACACATATAACAGTTCGCCCCCAAACAGCAAGCACACAAGCATTCAGAAGCACCAGTCACTCACCAGCCCCCACAATCAATGGCTTCACCTCTCATGTTACACATATAACACATATAACAGTTCACCCCCAAACAGCAAGCACACAAGCATTCAGAAGCACCAGTCACTCACCAGCCCCCGCAATCAATGGCTTCACCTCTCATGTTACACATAGAACACATATAACAGTTCGCCCCCAAACAGCAAGCACACAAGCATTCAGAAGCACCAGTCACTCACCAGCCCCCGCAATCAATGGCTTCACCTCTCATGTTACACATAGAACACATATAACAGTTCGCCCCCAAACAGCAAGCACACAAGCATTCAGAAGCACCAGTCACTCACCAGCCCCCGCAATCAATGGCTTCACCTCTCATGTTACACATAGAACACATATAACAGTTCGCCCCCAAACAGCAAGCACACAAGCATTCAGAAGCACCAGTCACTCACCAGCCCCCACAATCAATGGCTTCACCTCTCATGTTACACATAGAACACATATAACAGTTCGCCCCCAAACAGCAAGCACACAAGCATTCAGAAGCACCAGTCACTCACCAGCCGCCGCAATCAATGGCTTCACCTCTCATGTTACACATAGAACACATATAACAGTTCGCCCCCAAACAGCAAGCACACAAGCATTCAGAAGCACCAGTCACTCACCAGCCCCCGCAATCAATGGCTTCACCTCTCATGTTACACATAGAACACATATAACAGTTCACCCCCAAACAGCAAGCACACAAGCATTCAGAAGCACCAGTCACTCACCAGCCCCCGCAATCAATGGCTTCACCTCTCATGTTACACATAGAACACATATAACAGTTCACCCCCAAACAGCAAGCACACAAGCATTCAGAAGCACCAGTCACTCACCAGCCCCCGCAATCAATGGCTTCACCTCTCATGTTACACATAGAACACATATAACAGTTCACCCCCAAACAGCAAGCACACAAGCATTCAGAAGCACCAGTCACTCACCAGCCCCCGCAATCAATGGCTTCACCTCTCATGTTACACATAGAACACATATAACAGTTCGCCCCCAAACAGCAAGCACACAAGCATTCAGAAGCACCAGTCACTCACCAGACCCCGCAATCAATGGCTTCACCTCTCATGTTACACATAGAACACATATAACAGTTCGCCCCCAAACAGCAAGCACACAAGCATTCAGAAGCACCAGTCACTCACCAGCCCCCACAATCAATGGCTTCACCTCTCATGTTACACATAGAACACATATAACAGTTCGCCCCCAAACAGCAAGCACACAAGCATTCAGAAGCACCAGTCACTCACCAGCCCCCGCAATCAATGGCTTCACCTCTCATGTTACACATAGAACACATATAACAGTTCACCCCCAAACAGCAAGCACACAAGCATTCAGAAGCACCAGTCACTCACCAGCCCCCGCAATCAATGGCTTCACCTCTCATGTTACACATAGAACACATATAACAGTTCACCCCCAAACAGCAAGCACACAAGCATTCAGAAGCACCAGTCACTCACCAGCCCCCGCAATCAATGGCTTCACCTCTCATGTTACACATAGAACACATATAACAGTTCACCCCCAAACAGCAAGCACACAAGCATTCAGAAGCACCAGTCACTCACCAGCCCCCGCAATCAATGGCTTCACCTCTCATGTTACACATAGAACACATATAACAGTTCGCCCCCAAACAGCAAGCACACAAGCATTCAGAAGCACCAGTCACTCACCAGCCCCCACAATCAATGGCTTCACCTCTCATGTTACACATAGAACACATATAACAGTTCGCCCCCAAACAGCAAGCACACAAGCATTCAGAAGCACCAGTCACTCACCAGCCCCCGCAATCAATGGCTTCACCTCTCATGTTACACATAGAACACATATAACAGTTCACCCCCAAACAGCAAGCACACAAGCATTCAGAAGCACCAGTCACTCACCAGCCCCCGCAATCAATGGCTTCACCTCTCATGTTACACATAGAACAAAAAACAAAAACAAAAGTGGTCAATTTAAGGGGAGGCAGACCGCTTTTTTGGACCCCCTTCTCCCTAATGTTTAGCCCCACTAGTTTTGAGATTATAAGACGTTCGGCCCATTAGTTTGGCGATTTTAACATCTTTCGCCCCATTTCGTTGTCAATTTTAAGACCTTTCGTGACATTTAGTTGTCAATTATTTCCTGGCGAGCGAAAGCGAGCCTGCAATTTTAAGAGGAATCGGCGTTCCGGCCGGGACATTTTCCTACCGAAAAATGTACAAATTTAATTTGAAGGGGTGTTTTTCTAAGCTTGATGGAGGTCTAGGGAGGAAAAAAAAAAAAAAATATGAATAAATTAATTAATAGACCAAACAAACGGTCAGTCTTCCCTTAAGGGGAGATATCCACTTGAGGGACTTTTTTCTTTACCCCTTTCTCCCTCATGTTTAGCCCCGTTGCTTTTGATATTATAAAACGTTTGTCCCATTAGTTTAGCGATTTTAAGAACTTTCACCCCATATTAAGACCTTTCGTGCCATTCAGGTGTCAATTTTATCCTGGCGAGCGAAAGCGAGCCTGTAATTTAAGAGGAACCGGCCTTTGGCCGGGACATTTTTCTACCGAAAAATGTAAAAATTTATCTTGAAAGGGACTCAACGGGGTGTAATTTTAAGCTTGATGGAGGTCTAGGGAACAAACTAAATACCTCCCCTTAAAGTGGTTGTGTCTGACATAGGAACTATGAGTCAATAACAACAATGGCGGGAAACACTTTATGGTCACGTAGGGTGTTGGGCTGGCATAGTATAAGCTGGTGTCACACGAGCACATTTCCGGCAAGTTTCAATGAGCAAGTTTTTTATCCTACAACTTTTTACTATTTTAGCCTAGGAATCGACAACTAGACTGAATATATATGATTTTAGGAGACTGAAATAATATATAACTTTATTTCAGAAGATAAGCCACTGCATTTTTAAGCAGATATCACAGGACTGTGTTTGCCTCCGTCTGGAACCGACGAAGGTTTATTACCGCTCGTTTTATTGTTGTTGTTGTTGTTGTTGTTGTTGTTGTTGTTCTTCCTGTTGGACTTGATCAGCATAAAATGAGTTGTCAAGGGGAGAGAGAGAGACTATACAGTTCCAAATAGGTAGGCCAGAAATCGTGAACCCTAACCTCTGAAACTCAAAAGGGGCTAGAACAAATGAGCTGTAAATTACCACACCTATTCCCTGGCTGACCCTTCCCAAATGGTATTAATGTTAGCTCGAGTACTCTAGTCGTTTGGGAGTTACAGAGGTTGGTGTTCAAGAGTTTTGGCCTACTTATTTTGTTTATAGTAAATATAAGGGTTTGGAGCGGCTGAATGATTGGTAACATTCGGTGCTTGCCAACGCTTGTTATAACACACTGTATACACCTCCTACCCTCTTAACCTTGAAGTATAGACCAGTTGTGTCTGCATGAGAGTGACCATTAGCTTAGTTTATATGGTTTTAGTTGCCTCCCTATACCTCCATCAAACTAAAACTAAGGGGAGGTGTGGTGGTGTGGTCATGCCACTGGATTGGTAATCCAATGGACCCGGGTTCAAATCCCGATATGTCAATGGGAAGATATTATTGGGATTGAATTTATGCTGTACCTAGTATCAGTTCATTACCATACTAATACTAATACTCATACTAATTTGCGACATAGATACCAACACCAGACACAGTACGGTGTCGTCTTTTGCTGATGACACAAAATTAAGCAAGATAGTAAACACACAAGAGGACACGGGCCGACTGCAGGAAGACATGAATGTAGTGTTCCAGTGGACCAGGGAAAACAACATGCAATTCAATGAGGAAAAATTCCAATTAATACGGTACGGAGATAATAATGGTGTTAAAGAAATTACAAATTACTTAACAGAATCTAACCACATAATAGAACGGAAAGACAGTGTGAAAGACCTTGGGGGTATTAATGTCTGAAAATATGGGTTTCAAAGTACATAACCAGGTCAAAGTGGCGGCTGCGAAACGTCTAACGGGTTGGATTCTGCGTACTTTTAAAACACGCAGTGAATTTCCTATGATAACGCTCTTCAAATCTCTAGTGCTACCGCGGCTTGAATACTGTAGCGTATTAACATCCCCATACAAAGCAGGTGAAATAAATGACGTAGAGAGTGTACAAAGAAATTTCACTTCGCATATAAGTTCGATAAAACATCTACACTATTGGGAGCGTTTAAGAGCACTGAATCTGTACTCACTGGAACGTAGAAGAGAACGTTACCTAATAATATACACGTGGAAAATCGCAGAGGGTTTAGTACCAAACCTACATACTCCGATAGTCATGAAATTCAGTGATAGGAGAGGCTGGGAATGCGAAATCCCCCGGATGAATAACAGGGGTGCTATGGGCTCTCTGCGAGAGGGCTGGTTATCACACAGAGGCCCACGTCTCTTCAACAAACTCCCACGGCGAGTAAGAGACATGAGGGACATCTCGTTAGACAACTTCAAGAGAGCCCTAGATGTCGAACTGCAAAAAGTGCCAGGCGAGCCCATCCTCGCAAGGGAGCGAGCTGTCGCTTCAAACAGTCTACTGCACCAAATCACCACCCATAACGAGGGGCGTCGCGCTCCTTGGTGCCGCTAGAAGAGCGGCGAACACATCCAAAGGTATCCAAAGGTAAGGTACCACAAAGCCCACCGAAATGCCAAAAAAATACACTCATTGTTCCCTGATTAAATAACACTGTATGAATATTCCCATATTCAAAATATGTTACAGGGGGACAATGCCTAGTTAGTTCACTGCTCAATAGGTGGCATTCTGAGAGTGAGGGTCTGAGTCTGGAGGGTGAGACAGTGAAGCACTTGAGCGAAGCAACCGGCCGCTTCAGAGATGGAACCGCTTCGAGCCATGATGGATGCTTCACATGTCTCACTCCCCAGACTGGAACAAGACCTCACGGGCTTCACCGTGTTGAGCGGTGGAATGTACAGGCTCTCATCCTATGCCCGAGAGGGAGTAGTTGGAATATAGAAAAAAAAAATAAACAAAATAAATAAAATACACTCCCTAGACGGAAGGCGTTGAATGTAGCTCTAAAACATGAGTCACTCACCGAGCGTGAGAATCTAGGCCCCCTTGGTCCCGCCCCTCACCTCCGTTGCATTTAAATATACCCTTCAAACCGTTCCAATCATATCTCTCCATAGCTTACTCGGTAGAACGCCCTCCCGTCACTGAGGAAACCAGCGAATCAGCGATCGATCCCACTCGTCTTTGGTAAATTTTGTATTATTTTATTTCGTTACATTGGTTATTTTGGTTATTTTTGTTATATTTGGAAGCTTACGTAGTTAGTAAATATTATTTTTTAGTTTCCTCCCTATAGCCTACTTCCATCAAACTAAAAAAAAAATATACTACCTATAGACTCTCTCTTCAAGATAAATTTTTAAATTTTTCGATAGAAAAATGTCACGGCCGAAGGCCGATTCCTCTTAAAATTACAGGTTCGCTATCGCTCACCAGGAAAAAAAATCGACACCTAAATTGCACGAGGTTTTGATATCGATTAAAAATGGGGTAAAATGTCTTACAATTGCCCAATGGGTCGAACGTCTTAAAATCTCAGAACTAATTGGGCTAAACACGAGGGAGGAGGGGGGACCAGAAAAACGACCCATCTCCCCTTAACCTTGAAGTATATAACAACAGTTGTGTCTGCATAAAAGTAGAGATCCTGTATTGGTAAGAGAGTGACCATCTATTGGTAAGAGAGTGACCATCTATTTCTTTGCAAGCAATGTTGGTGCCTCTATTAAGGGGGGGATTATTTTATTCTTTATTTTTCTTTTTAGTATAGTTTTTCGTATTTAGTATTGTTTTTAGTATTATTATTATAACCTTAAAGTATCTAACAGTTGCGTCTGCATAAGAGTAAAGATCCTGTATTTGTAAGAAATAATGGCCATCTATTTATTTGCAAGCTATTTTGGTGCCTATATTATTATTTGATCTGAACATCAATCTAATTGTGTTGTTCTATGTAAGTGAGGGAGACAAAAGACAGAACTGCATGTAGCGAGTGCCTACCCCATAGTTGAAAGAGTGACAGGGCCAAAATCAAGGGACCCCAAAATGCCTGGACACACGGAGTTTGAAGCAATTTAAGTCATAGGAGGGAAAGACTGATTCTGGGAGAGAGTTCCAGAGATCAGCTGTTGAATAGAAGAAATACTGAGAATAAAGTTTCTCTCTTGGGTTGGAGAGTTTCAAGAGCTCATGAACATTTGTCAATAGCTATGTACAGTTGGCCAAATAAGTGATGTTTCAGCACCAAGTATATTTTTATCAATAATTGGTATCAGCAATATCTAAACATGATTTCTTCATTTGGAGTGAGATATACAAACATGTTCCTACACTCACCCACCCTATTCAACATCTGACAGACATTAATACAGCACAGAGAGAGCCAAACGTAATGACAGTCGAGCATTACTTTTTAGCGCGACCGTACAAGATCAGATTGATATCCAGTATTCGATAAATGGATATAAAATCGTAGTCACGTACTTAAACTTTAGTAGCTGTCTTGATGGTGTGATGGTTATAGTGTTTAAGATCTGTATGTGGTATCCCAGGTTCTTATCCCGGGAGGATCACATGCTTTAGTAGCTGTCTTGATGGTGTGATGGTTATAGTGTTTAAGATCTGTATGTGGTATCCCAGGTTCTTATCCCGGGAGGATCACATGCTTTAGTGGCTGTCTTGATGGTGTGATGGTTATAGTGTTTAAGATCTGTATGTGGTATCCCAGGTTCTTATCCCGGGAGGATCACATGCTTTAGTAGCTGTCTTGATGGTGTGATGGTTATAGTGTTTAAGATCTGTATGTGGTATCCCAGGTTCTTATCCCGGGAGGATCACATGCTTTAGTAGCTGTCTTGATGGTGTGATGGTTATAGTGTTTAAGATCTGTATGTGGTATCCCAGGTTCTTATCCCGGGAGGATCACATGCTTTAGTGGCTGTCTTGATGGTGTGATGGTTATAGTGTTTAAGATCTGTATGTGGTATCCCAGGTTCTTATCCCGGGAGGATCACATGCTTTAGTAGCTGTCTTGATGGTGTGATGGTTATAGTGTTTAAGATCTGTATGTGGTATCCCAGGTTCTTATCCCGGGAGGATCACATGCTTTAGTAGCTGTCTTGATGGTGTGATGGTTATAGTGTTTAAGATCTGTATGTGGTATCCCAGGTTCTTATCCCGGGAGGATCACATGCTTTAGTAGCTGTCTTGATGGTGTGATGGTTATAGTGTTTAAGATCTGTATGTGGTATCCCAGGTTCTTATCCCGGGAGGATCACATGCTTTAGTGGCTGTCTTGATGGTGTGATGGTTATAGTGTTTAAGATCTGTATGTGGTATCCCAGGTTCTTATCCCGGGAGGATCACATGCTTTAGTAGCTGTCTTGATGGTGTGATGGTTATAGTGTTTAAGATCTGTATGTGGTATCCCAGGTTCTTATCCCGGGAGGATCACATGCTTTAGTAGCTGTCTTGATGGTGTGATGGTTATAGTGTTTAAGATCTGTATGTGGTATCCCAGGT
Source organism: Paralithodes platypus (assembly GCA_032716605.1). Classification (NCBI taxonomy): domain Eukaryota; kingdom Metazoa; phylum Arthropoda; class Malacostraca; order Decapoda; family Lithodidae; genus Paralithodes; species Paralithodes platypus. The sequence continues at coordinate 369,544 of CM064507.1, forward strand.
TCTTATCCCGGGAGGATCACATGCTTTAGTGGCTGTCTTGATGGTGTGATGGTTATAGTGTTTAAGATCTGTATGTGGTATCCCAGGTTCTTATCCCGGGAGGATCACATGCTTTCATTAATTTCATTGGGAGGTGTTTGGTTGGTGTTGGGAGTGAAATTGATTAATTAGATTAAATGCATGTGAGCTACTAAATGCTGTATACTCTCAGCCGGGCTCGAACCACCGACAGTCAGGACGAGAGCTAAGACGGAATGATAAAGAGTGTTTAAACTTTTTTTAATTACATTAGGGAGAAGGTAAATCCTACTTTTACGTCACACGCAAGTCGTAGGATCCATATTGCAGGATACCATAGTGGTAGGGTTGATTAAACCATATATTCCCGTCCTGACTGTCGGTGGTTCGAGCCCGACTGAGAGTATAAAAAAAAAATAATATATCCACTCTTTCTTGCTGCAGTCTATTCATTGTAAGCATACCCTGTTCTATATGGGTACAGAATTCACGACTGTTTGCCTATAGCCCAAAAATCGTGATCTCTATCTTTTGTAACTCAAAAAGGGCTAGAGCAAATGGGTTGGAAATGTCCACACCTATACCCTGGCTGACTCTTCCCAATTGGTAGAACAATGATCTTAAAAATCATCCTCAAAACCTCCCTCGAGATAAATTAGTAAAAATTTCGATAAAAGAATGTCCGTTTCCTCTTAAGTTACATCACCTGCCAGGAAATAATCGACACCTAAATGGCACAAAATGTCTTATTGTTGGCAAAGAAATGGGGCGAATGGTTTTAAAATCGCCAAACTAATGGGGCTAAGCATGAGGGAGAAGGGAGTCCAGAAAAAAAAACTTAAACCAGTCTCACACCTAAATAGCACGAACAGTCTTAATATTGACACAAAAAATGGGGCGTAAGGTCTTAAAATCGACAAACTAATGGGACAAACATTTTAAAAACTGAAAACTATTGGGGCTAAGCATGAGGGAGAAGGGCGGATGTATCAGAGTCACAGTATCCGAGTAAAAAAGTAGCTAAAATCGAGTCAACTATCTAACAATTTTCTCCTTCATTATGACTGTATTTTGTATCTTAGAAGCTCCAAATTGTGTAAGCTACAGTCCAATTTAATATAGGAATAACAAAACAAATTAAATCAAAATACTATAGTCCGTTCATTCTAGGTTGGGCAGAAATAATAACCCCTAACTTCTCATACCTCAAACAGGAGTAGAGTAATCGAGCTGATATTTCTACCACATAGGAAGACTTGGTTAGGAATATGTGTATAAATTGACAGCTCATTTGCTCTAGCCCTTTTTTGAGTTAGGCTACAGAGGTTAGAGGTTACGATTTCTGCCCAACCTAGAATGAACGGACTATAGGATAACTTGTAGCGGATTCAAGACTCCGATAAACTTTTGCTTGTGTGACACCGCCATTAGATAACTTATAAAAGGGAGGCGACGAGCGGGCGGGGCTTCAGTGTCCCTTGGTCTGCGCAGGTGAGATGACGCACCAGCTGGCAGGTAAGACTTCTACAGGGAGTTCTTTTTACAGTATCCGCACTTTGGTAGACCATATCGATCATTATATGAATTATGCTTACCACACGATCTGAGGTGTATAGACTTACAGTACATTGAATAATGATTATTATTATTATTTGTTTTAATCATTATTATTAGTAGTATAGTGATACAAAATTAGCAAGATGGCGGTTGTTAATAACCTAGAAGGCACAACTCTCCCTATCGTTAGTGAATTATTATAGCTCCGTTGCCAACACACACTGGTCCACTCGCTAGTTTCAGGCGATAAGGAAGTTGGAGCCGCATACCGTGGCATACGTCGATATTTAGCAGAATTACCAGCTAAATAAGGAAGTTGGAAGTTCGTTGGCGCTATCTATAGTTAGAGTAGAAGAAAGATGGAGGCAAATTTGCCAATTCTTGGGTTGGAGAGTTAGATATAATAGGAGTGGGACTGTGTTAATATATCAAATACTCTACACTGGAGCATTAATATAATCTAAAAAACATGGTACCGCACATCTATATAAAAATTAAGGGGAGGTTATTTAGTTTATTCCCTAGACCTCCATCAAGCTAAAAAAAATGCACCCCTTGACACCCTTTCAAGATACATTTGTTCATTTTTCGGTAGAAAAATGTCCTTCCCCTTAAATTACTGGCTCCCTATCGCTCACCAGGAAACAATGTACACCTAATTACTGGCTCCCTATCGCTCACCAGGAAACAATTACTGGCTCCCTATCGCTCACCAGGAAACAATTACTGGCTCCCTATCGCTCACCAGGAAACAATGTACACCTAATTACTGGCTCCCTATCGCTCACCAGGAAACAATGTACACCTAATTACTGGCTCCCTATCGCTCACCAGGAAACAATGTACACCTAATTGGCACAATTAAAGGTATTCAAATTGACAGAAATGGGACGAAATGTCCTTCCCCTTAAAAATGATCGTCAAATTGACATGGGACATCTTAAAATCTCAAAAGCAATGGGGCTAAACACGAGGGAGAAAGGGGTTCAGAAAATAAAATCCCTAAAGTGGAAATATCTCTTTAACACGATTCAAAAATTAGATTCGAGGAGTCAATGTAACAAAATGAACGAACTTAGAGCACTTGTAAGCACAGAAAATATAGACATAATAGTGCTAACTGAAACGTGAATTAATTAATACAGAAACCAGGCATTTTTTAGCAGAATTTGATATTCCAGGATATAGTTTGTTTAAATATGACCGAACAAGTAGGAGGGGCGGGGGTATAGCAGTGTTTGTCAGGAGTACATTAAAAAACTGTATTAAATCAGGTATTAGACTAAATAATGATAATGAAAGTGTTTGGGTAGAGGTTAACGAAGGTAGTGAGACCATAGTTATTGGAGTTATATATAGACCGCCTAATATGAGTAGAAATGGCGGAACATCGTTATGGGAGGAAATTAAAATGGCATCAAGGTTTAGCAATGTGTGCATTATGGGGGATTTTAATTTTCCGAACATTGATTGGCAGCACCAAATAGGCGACTCCGATTCAGTAGAGTTTATTAAGGTAGTACAAGATAGTTTTTTATTTCAATTCATAGATACGCCGACTAGAGGTATTAATATTCTTGATTTAGTTTTCAGTAACAATGAACATATGATAAATAATTAGAGATTGGTGACCACCTAGGAAATAGCGATCATAAATCTATTTATTTAAATATACAATTGACAGGGAATGCTAAAGAGAATACGACACTTATCCCAGATTTCAGAAAAGCCGATTATGGTGGGCTAAGAAGAGACTTAAGGGTGGACCCTATTGTTAAGCAATTAAGTCAGGATATGCCAGAGTTAAACTTGCCACCTACATATAACCAGTTTATTGCTTCACTCCACAATGCTAAAAATAAATATATCCCTAAAAGAAGATTTATATCGACGCAGAACCAACCAAAATGGATGACTAATAAGCTAATAGATCTTATAGGAAAAAAGAAAGGAATATATAGAAAAATAAAGAAAGGCGAAAATCATCTACATATATACTATCAGACTCTATCAAGACAGGTCAAAAAGGAAATCAGGAAAGCAAAAAGAAATTATGAAATAAGGATAGCCAGTGACTCAAAAAATAACCCTAAAGCTTTTTACCAACTATATAAATCTAAAGTTAGAGATGTAATAGGCCCCCTAAAAACTTCAATAGGAGAAATAACAGAAAATGATTTAGAAATATGCAGTACATTAAATAGTCAGTTTCTTTCCGTTTTCACTAATGAAAATTTGGCACAGATTCCAGAAGTCAATATGGTATATAGTGATAGTATAGAAAATATGTTAAGTACAGTTAGTATAAGTAGAAATGATGTGCTTAAGGAAATTGACAGACTGAAACCTCAAAAATTGCCTGGTCCTGACGAGGTATATGCTAGAGTATTAAAAGAATGCAGAGATTAGTTAAGTAGACCATTAGCATTTTTATTTAACAAGTCATTAGAAACAGGTTTAGTTCCAGAAGCTTGGAAGCTTGCAAATGTAGTTCCGATCTTCAAAAAAGGTGATAAATCGATAGCATCCAATTACCGTCCCATTAGTCTCACATCAATCATAGGAAAGTTGCTAGAGTCTATTATTTTGCTAGGAAAATTAGAAGCCACTTAGTAAAATTTAACTCAATAAATTCTTCTCAGCAGTGGCATCACCAGGGGGGGGGGGGGGGGGGGGGCTTAGCCCCCCCAAATCAAGGACTCAGCCCCCCCAAATCAAGGACTCAGCCCCCACAAAAATGCAAAAAAGGGTCAGCCAGGCAATAAGTATGGACATTTACAACCCATTTGTTCTAGCCATTTAGCGAATTACAACGGTTAGGGGTCACAATTTCTGGCCTACCTATAATGAATGGACTATAGTATAATAGTATATGAAGAAAAAACTATTCTCTGCACATAGGCTTTATACCCTACAATTACCATTGGCCTTGTAACTTACTGACTGATGCCTGGTATCAGGCTCATCAATATTTATGTGTCATATGTTTCTTACTTATACACATTTTTAGGCCTCAAAAAGGCCCCAGAAACTGCTCAAATTTCAAAAAAAATTGGGGGGCTTACAGCGCCCCCCCGGACCTCTCAGCTGCTCAGGCTCACTTTGCTCGCCACCCACCCACCTATCTATGCCAGGGCTACAGCCCCCCAAAAATTTTACCCCTGGTGACGCCACTGCTTCTCAGCATGGATTCACTCAGGGACGTTCTTGCCTTACTAATTTGCTTAGCTTTTTCTCAGAGGTATATGAAGCAGTAGATAGTGACAAGTCATATGATATTATATATTTAGATTTCAGTAAAGCTTTCGACAGAGTCCCTCATGAGAGATTGATGAGAAAGGTTGAGGCACATGGAATAGGTGGGGCGTTGTTGGGATGGATTAGGTCATGGCTAATTGGTAGGAAACAGAGAGTCAGCATAAATGGTACCAAGTCAGAGTGGGGAGCAGTCAAAAGTGGTGTCCCCCAGGGATCGGTATTAGGTCCCCTGTTGTTTCTTATATACATAAATTACCTAGATTTAGGTATAACTAGTAGGATAAGTAAATTCGCAGACTATACTAAACTGGGGAGATCAATTGATTCAGATAGCGATATAGAGTGCCTCCAAAGGGATCTAGATACCTTACATGAATGGTCAGTAAATTGGCAGATGAAGTTTAACATTGACAAATGCAAGGTATTAAAGATAGGGAAGATGCAAACAAATGTTAAATATAAACTAGCTAAAATAGAATTAGAAAATTCAGACTGCGAGAAAGATCTAGGTGTGTTTGTTAGCAATGATTTGAAGCCTAGAAAACAGTGTATAAGCGATCGTAATAAGGCAAACAGGATTCTCGGGTTCATTTCTAGGAGTGTGAGTAACAGAACTGCTGATGTTATCTTAAAACTTTACTTGTCATTAGTGAGACCCCATATGATTATGCTGTCCAATTTTGGTGTCCTTATTACAGAATGGACATAGATTCATTGGAGAGAGTACAGCGTAGAATGACAAAAATGATCCATTATATTAGAAATCTTCCGTATGAAGAAAGGTTGAAGAAATTAGGTTTACATTCGTTAGAGAGACGCAGAGTTAGAGGGGATATGATAGAGGTGTTCAAGTGGGTTAGTGGGATTAACAAAGGGGACATGACAAATGTACTAAAGCTCAGTGATAGCGAAAGAACTCGTACCAATGGTTTCAAATTAGATAAATTTCGTTTCAGAAAAGATATAGGCAAATATTGGTTTGGTAACAGAGTTGTAGATGGGTGGAATGGACTACCAAGTGCTATAGTGGGATTAAAAACGGTAGGGAGCTTTAAGATAAAATTGGATAAGCATATTATGGACGAGAAGGGTTGGGTGTGAAGGGGAATCAGCCGGGTTGGGCCAATCAGCGCTCTGCAGACCCCCGTAATCCTGCGTTAATCTCTAACCGTTTTGGTAAGATGATCCTCAGGGTATTAGAGTGTTGAGCCTATAATTGGGTTTTGTAATTGGGGTTGTGTGGGACAGGGATCTGCCTTGCTTAGGCCAATCGGCTTTCTGCAGACTCCCATTTTCTTATGTGCTTATGTTCAATGTAAAGGTTTATCCCTCAATACCTTACCCTGACCTGAATGGTGCAGAAAGCCTTATTATCGCCAAACTAATGGAGTGAAACAACGGGGTTCTAAAAAAAGAAAACAAAAATCCACAGACCCAATAAGGTTAAGTGAATCATTATAGAGCTCATTTACCAACACACACCTGTCCTCCCCCCCCCCCCACCATTTAATTTAAGTCGCAGAGGGTAGGGAGAGAGCCTTCTACTTTGCTGTCCCGTTGTTTTACTATAAACTGTCCGTCTATACCCTGTTTCAAGTAAAGTAGGCCAACACTCTTGAACACTATCTTCTACATTATAACTCACTAGAGTAATCTAGCTAATATTTCTACCTTCTCTTAAATTCTGATCTTAATACTATTTCCAATTGGGGCAGAGAAAACCTTGTTAACTTTAATGCTTCCAAAACCCAATTTCTCCATCTATCTACCCGTCAGGATCTCCCAGCGGACTATCCCTTATTCTTCAACAATACAAAAATCAACCCTTCATCTTCTCTCAATATTCTTGGTGTCTCTTTTTCTTCTGCTCTCATTTGGAAGGACCATATTACCAGTCTTGCTAAGGCAGCCTCCCAGAAGCTGGGTGTGCTCAACCGCCTTAGGGGGTTCTTTTCCCCTGCATAGCTTCTTGCTCTGTACAGGGGCATAGTGCGCCCTTGTATTGAGTATTGTTCACATGTGTGGGGAGGTTCCTCTCACACCGTTCTCCTAGACAAAGTTGAAAGGAAGGCCTTTCGTATCATTAACTCCCGTCCACTCACCAACTCTCTGCAATCTCTCTCTCTCCGCCGCAATGTTGCATCTCTCTCGCTATTCTATCGCTACTATAATAATCAGTGTTCCTCAGAGCTATCCCAGTGCATACCACCTCCTTTACGTAGGGCACGTGGTACCCGTCTTGCAACTCAATCCCACCCCTACTCTGTGCAACTCTCCAACCCAAGAGTGAAACGTTACTCTCAAACTTTCTTCTACTCAACATCTGAGCTCTGGAACTCTCTCCCAGAATCAGTCTTTCCCTCTTCCTATGACTTAAATTGCTTCAAACTCCGTGTGTCCAGGTATTTTGGCTCGAACGTCCCTTGATTTTGGCCCTGTCACTCTTTCAACTATGGGGGAGGCACTCGCTATAGGCAGTTATGCCTTTTGCCTCCCTCAATCACATAGAAAAAAGAAAAAAAAGAAAAAAAAAAAAGAAAAAAACATTTGGGAGGTGGTGATGGGCTGGTCTATCAGAGTGAGAACTGAGCGATCTCTGCCATACCCATAGCTTACTCTGACTGTTCCTTTAACTTATATATTTTCTAGATCTCAAGTGACGGCGTCTTTTCCGTGGATTGACCTCCCAATCTACCAAGATTGGAAGCCAAAGCATCACATTTTTCCCTTGCCCCTCAACTTTCTCTTCATAATTGCTGAGGGGCACAGGGCCCTGGGTGGGGCTTTGGTTTCCCGGGCGTTTCCGCACCCTCCTCCGCTCCCCGCCATGGAGTGGCTTCGGTCACCCAGGCTTTATTGTGGTCGGCAGGGAGGGTTTTGTGGGGGTGCTCGGTTATGGCCTTGGAATTGCTTGGGGCCTTGGGGCTGTTCGGCCAGGCAGCTTGGGGAACAACAACAACAACCATTTGGGAGGGGTCAGCCAGGGAATAGGTGTGGAAATTTACAGGAAAAATTCAATTTTTATGTCACAAATTTTCCCATGGATTTTTTTTATTTTTTCCTGTTAGTTTTCATCAATATATAGTGTTTGGAAATAATTACAACCCTCGGAGAAACTGTTTTCCCCATTATACAACGATCTTAAGACACGCCGCCCGATAGTGGGGAGGGCTATGAAGTACCGGGAAAATGAGGGGTTAAATGCGTAAAATGGCGATAAAAACTTATTTTAGCAAAACTTGGCTCGGGTTTTAAGGTATTTCAAAGGCCTAAAACCCAATATTTCGAAAACCCGAGCCAAGTTTTGGCCAAAGCTGGCTCGGATTTTGCGAGTTTGTAGACAAAATTTTGGAAAACCCGAGCCAATTTTTGGCAAAACTTGGATCGTATTTTGAAAATCGAAAAAGACTAACGAAATGTCGGAAATCGGCTCATGATTTCCCTAATTGCAAAGCCAAATAACCAGATTTATCGAAAATGTAGCACTTATTGAAGTCATAAATAACCAGTAACATAGACCTAGTACATTGGATACAAGCCTAATCCACACCTAACGCCTACAATGTGTCCGTAGTACCTAGTAGGCCTACATGGGATACAACACGAACCCTTACCGGTGCCATGGCAGTTGGGCCGCCGCCCATTTAGTATTCGGGCGTATCTGTAAATACTACCGCAACTACGAATCTTGTTTCTGAGACCTAGTATATTAACCTAACCAAACAACCCAACCTATCCTAACCTAGACCCACTACGTGGGATACTAAACTAGCCCTTGCATGCCAGGTACAGCAGATTCATAGTACTCAGTACGTGGCATACTAAACTAGCCCTTGCATCATTTGCATGCCAGGTAGAGCGGATTCATAGTACTCAGTACGTGGCATACTAAACTAGCCCTTGCATGCCAGGTACAGCGGATTCATAGTACTCAGTACGTGGTATTTATTACCCATTAATTTCCGGAAGTTTAAACCTAGCCTATGCGTAAAAATCTTACCTCTTACACGTCACATCAGTAGTCAAGCACCCATGTTCTAAATGGCGTGTGTACGAATCGGTGCCGTCTATAGGAAGATATTGACAACCATGTTACGAAAAAATTCCATTTTAGTACCATATATTTTTATTAGGTTTTGCCGAGGGTTGAAACTAATTTTAATATGATGCTTAGAGCATATAGATTCCATATCTGTCTTCAAATATGTCAAAATAATTGGTGACAAATAAATAGATTTATACTAATTTACAGCCCATTTGCTCTACCCCATTTTTAGTTACAGAGCTTAGGGGTTACAATTTCTGGCCTACCTATAATGAATGGACTATAGTAGTATTAAACCCGGACCACCTAGTAGGGACCGCAAGGTCTGTGTGATCTGAGTGTATGTAACTCTATGTAACACACACCTAGGCTACACACGTATTTTAGGTAGTAGTCGCGCTAATAAGTCATGTCTCGGCACCAATTATGTTTTGATCAATAATTGGTATCAGCAATATCAAAGCTTAATTTGTTCATATCGAGTGAAATATACAAACACGTTCCTACACTTACCCACCCTAATCAACATCTGACAGACATTAATACAACACAGAGCAAGCCAAACGTAATGACAGCTGGTACATGACTTATTAGCGCGACCGTACAGATCAGATACTAAAGCAATTAATAGGTAAGGGACTACAGTATATATTAACCCTATTTGATCTTTTTATTTATCTATTTTACCTCTTTTGATCCATTAGTTTGGAGATTTATCATTTTAAGACGTTTCACCCCATTACGTATGTGTGTGTAATTTAAGTATCCTGTCTTACCTGTTGAACTGACCAATGAGTGTACAAGTAAAGTTAATGTAGGCTACACATATGTTCATTACACATGTTAATATATTGAAGCTATATTTCAAAAGTTGTGTGAGTCTGTGTGCATGTATGTGTGTGTGTGTGTATACTGTATATTTGCGAATCTGTATTTGCTTGTGAGTGTGTTTTACGTGTGTATGTTTGTGTGTGTTTATGAGTGTTTTATGTGGTGAGTGTGTGTGTACAGTATATATAACAGTGATTTACCTAGTGTGTGTGAGTTTATGAGTGATTTACGTGGTGTGTGTGTGTGTTTATGAGTGTGCTTTATGTGGTATGTGTGTGTGTTTTACGTGGTGTGTGTGTGTGTGTGTGTATCAATATGTGCTTTACGTGGTGTGTGTGTATCAATGATTTACCTGGTGTATGTGTGTTTGAGTGTGCTTTACGTGGTGTGTGTGTGTGCATCAGTGATTTACCTGGTGTGTGTGTGTTTGAGTGTGCTTTGCGTGGTGTGTGTGTGTTTATGAACGTTCTTTATATGTAGTATTTGTGTGTGTTTATGGGTGAATCTGCTACCCTTCCTGCCGTCCAGTGTCCTTTAATTTACTTATCTTATATACTTATACTGTTTTGATAGCGTAATGGTTAGTGTGCTCAATTTCGGTGTGAGTATCCTAGGTTCGAATAAGAACATAAGAAAATGGGAGTCCACAGAAAGCCGATTGGCCCACACAAGGCAAATCCCTCTCACACCAACCCCACACCAATCCTTGGAGTAGGCCTACCACATGTATTCATTCGTTTAATTGATTTCATTAATTAGGTTAACCCTCTCACCACGGAAGGCCTCTTGAACGCCCATAAAAAAGCATATAACAGCTGCCCGGAAGGCCTCTTGAACGCCCAGTGGTTGAAAGCCTGTGAGCTTCGTGTGCGAGGCGTCGGTCCGACGCATGTAAACAACAGCCGGCTGGACCGATGCCCCGCATCTCCGGCCACAAGAAGGAGAGCGTCGCTTGTTCGTGTGTGCCTGTATGTTGTTGTTAAGTATCGAAAAGTGGTGTAAAGTGGCTGTTTTGGCCATAAAGTTATCTCCAATGAAATCATCATCACAGCTCAACCAGTTGACTTAGAGAGGTCTACGTAATGCCATTCTACAGGTAAATAACACAGCTACGCTTGGGGATGCGCGGGAATGCGGGAAGCAGTCTGATTAACGAATATACGGTAGCCTAGCCTAGACGTTTTTCGGCCAAAACACCCGGGTTTCGAGGAATATATATATAATACATAGCCGGGGCTGGAGGGTTAATTACAAGTTGGTGATAATATGAATACATATTTTTTTTCTATGTAAATTAAAGAAACAAAAGGCAAAGTTGACTGTAACAGGTGTCTCCTCCAACGTTGAAAGAATGACTGAGCCTAAAATGCCCCAGAACGAGAAGCCCACCACGGAAGCCACGAGCGAGAACAACAAAGAAACATACCCATATTCCTCACCAAGCCCTCTATAACCCATCATCTCCAGACATCACCTTTTGCTCCCCAGAACTCGCCCCCACAACATCCTGGAGGGTGGTCAGAACCTTAGGCTCTGACCACCTCCCGATCATTATCACCACCAAAACCAGACTCACCCCAGCTAGCCACAAACACACATACACCAATTATAAAAGAGCTAACTGGGAAGCATTCACAAATGAGACAGAACAACACTTCACAACTCTAAACAGTACACCCATCACTAACATCAACAATGCTGTACACATACTCAATAAAACTATCCAAAACGCTGACAAGAAACACATTCCAAGAGGTAACAGAAAAAGACACAACCCCAACTTCACACCAGAAACTCAAAACCTCATCAGACAACGCGACATACTGAAACACTCCCCAGCACCCCACACACAAGACATCACACAACAAATCCAAGCACTCAACACCCAAACTAACAACAAAATACAAGAACAACAAAAACTAAATTGGAATAACTTCCTACAAACACTTGATCACAAAACAAACTCCAAAAAACTCTACAAAACACTAAACAGCATCACACTTTCCAACAGCAACACAACACAATCACATGCTGCAATCACAACAACAGACTCTACTCCTTCATGTAAACAACAAGCAAACACTCTCATCACAATCACTTCTCACATGTCAGCCACCTAAAACCTCACAAAGACGACCGACGTGTCATCCGACGTAAGAGACAATTCCCCACAGACCCTGACTATACACCCTTCACCAATCACCAGACAAAGCATATCATCAACAATCTCAAGCACTCACCCGCCTGTGGCCTAGACAACATAAGCAACATACACCTCAGACACCTGGGACCACAAGGCATACAAGCACTCACTAACATATCAAACTACAGCTATTCACACAACACAATACCAGACATTTGGAAGCATGGTATCATCATCACATTCCCCAAACCCAACAAAGACCCCACGCTACCCTCCTCGCACCGCCCCATCACACTCCTTTGCTGCCCCTCTAAAGTCATGGAATGCCTAGTATTACAACTAATTACACCTGACCTACCCCTAGCTCCAACACAACATGGCTTTAGGCCACTGCACTCCACAAACACTCTTCTCACAGACCTTACACAAAGAGCTTTCGACGGCATCAACTCAGCTAGACCACCACACAGATCACTATTAGCCACACTCGACATTAGTAAAGCCTTCAATGCCATCCCCCGCCACAACCTAACAAACAAAATCTACAACACAAACATGCACAACAACACAAAACGGTGGCTGGCCAACTTCCTAGCAGGCAGATGTGCACACGTATCTTTTGCCGGTCAGTCATCTAAAATCAGAAACTTTCCAAACGGAGTCCCACAAGGATCCGTCCTATCGCCCGCACTCTTCAATCTGTACATGCACGATATAATTACACCCAATACGCCCCAAATAAACTTAGCCTCCTATGCAGATGACATAACACTCACATGCACACACCATGACCCAAAAAGAGCAACAGATCTCCTTCAACCCTATCTCAACACACTACATGGCTGGTGCACTACAAACAGACTTAATCTAGCCCCAGCCAAATCCACCGCAACCCTGCTCACAAGTTGGACAGGAGAACACGAATACATCCCTCAACTCACCATAAACAACACACCCCTAACACATACACACACACCCAAAATCCTAGGAGTAACATATGATACTCATATGACATTCAAACAGCACACCACAAACATTAAAAAGAAACTGACACCCAGACTTAATGCCCTCAGGTCACTTGCTCACACAAAATTTGGACACAACAAAGAAACTACCACCACAGTATATAAACAATACATAAGATCAGTGATGGAATACACAAGCCCAGCATGGGCTTCTAACCTAGCTGAAACACATCATAAGACCTTACAGACTATTCAAAACAAAGCCCTGAAGATCATTACAGGCTGCACAGCTACTGCACCCACAGATCACCTACATCAAGAAACCAAAATCCTCAAAGTCAAAGACCATCTGGACATGAGAGGCACTCAATTCCTGGCAGCAGCCTCCACGAACCAAGACCACCCACAGACACCAAGAAATATCAAAACAACACCCAGCACACGGTATCACACACAATTATTGTCCTCTCTCTCCCTCCCTGCCCACCCCGAACCAACTTCCAGAAGCACATCCATACTCATATCTCTCACCGATCCATCCACTCACTCACAGACAACACGCAGCTGCATGCATGACCTCCCGAAATCCATCCTTCCTCGCGAGGACAGAGTCCACCTGGCCAGGCTGAGATGCGGACACCATCCAGCTCTCCTGAGCTATCAGAAGAGACTGGATGACTCCGTTGTCGACGCCTGCCCGGGATGTAACACAGCACCCCATACCATTAAACACATCATAGAAGACTGCATTTCACACAACCACTTACGCCAACAACACAATCTACACTCAATGAGAGCTCTGTGGGAAAGCCCGATCGTGGCCATGGCCTTTCTCAGGGACTCGGGGCTGTTCGGCCAGGCAGCTTAGGGAACAACAACAACAACAACAACAAAGAAATGGGAACAGAAACACCCGAAGGAAAGGCCCACAGAACGAAAGGACCAGGTGAGAGCAGACGCCCCATAGATCAGCGTGAGAGAAGAAAGAAGGAGAGAAGCCACCAAGCCAACCAGTTCAGACAGGCCGAAGCCCGCAGGGCTAAGCAGCTCCAAACCACACCTGCCTATCGCTTCTAACCACTGACCCTTCCCCCACCTCGCGTATCCACTACGCCTCGTGTCCTACACCTCTTACCCGCCAGACTCTACCTACATGATGATGAACATGAAAACATCTTAATTTAATACACCCATGCCCTGTCCCTAAGTTAAGATATCAATATCAACATACCCTAAAATACCTTGTCTTGCCAGACTAAGTTTCTGAAGACAAACCGCTCCCATAAATCTATGTATGTTCTTCCATCCGAGAAGTAATATGTTAACCCCCATGTCATACTTGATAAGAAACTATAATACCCACGGGTACGCCATCGTGTAACCATTATTCCTGTAAGACCTAGACAGAGATAATGACTGAAGATGTTAGCAACCATGCAGTAACTCTAATTCTTACCCCAACCAGAGATTGTATAGATAACCCTCTTTTACCATTGTCTCGACGCATATCTACCACGAAACAATAACGAAGCTACCCCTACGAACTGCCGCTTCTTTCTTTGGTATATATTTCATAGAAAACGCAGTTCCCAGGGACAACTAGATCAGCAAGAAATCGTGTCAACTAATAGTGTCCATAACCCATCGTATTGACGAGTAATAATACACTATGTTTTTCTCTACTTTTATCCACAGTCAAGCACACACCTACAGCTAACCTCATCTTCCCCACAGTCCACATGATTCTATAATTTCCAGACTCATATACCACCACCTATTGCTCATCCCCCGGTAGCGTTTTATTAACCTACCTTCCCTGTCGTTAACCCCCAGTCTAAGATACCAACTGTAGCCTAATGCCACCCCTACGCCCAGAGACCTTAGGGTCAAACTTCCACGTAGCCCCCCTTAACCATCTCCCTCTCGTTAACCCCCCACGCTGCTAGACTCCCTCCTGACCTAGCCTCTCCACCATACCCCCTGAATATCCTTAACTTTTCCGTTACTAACATTCTCAAACCTTTTGTATATATATACTCCTATCCAGCCAACCTTCCCCCAGTAGGAAGGAACACCATTAGAACTTTACTAACCCTTTGCATGCCATCTATTCCCTCACAACCAATTCACAACCCTGTACCAAATGATCGTCAGTGCGAGGCTAGCCGCCTCACCAGTGACTAACCTCTATTGCCATACTTCCAGATAAATGTGGCAGAGTTAGCAACCCAGTCTCCACCACATCCAACAAACCATGCAATTAACAACCCAACCAATTAAACTAGCTGATCAAGGCACCTTCGGTTTTGGTATTACGAACATCCACATCTGTCGCATAAACAGAGGGTTATTACAAACACTTGTAATATGGCAAGCCCCAGCCACAGCTGCCCAGGCGACCATCACAGAGAGAGGACGCGCGCCTACCCCTTTCACCCACCTGAGGAGGGAGACCCCTACCCCTGCGGAGGTACACCTGATCCCTGTTTTGACTTCCGAGTCATTGCCAGGTAGCACAGGAGTTCTTCCTATCAATGAACTAACCATGTATGACTAACACCCTTACTAACCTCTATTAACCCACAATAACCCATTAACCTTTCTTGCATACTCCGATAACCAAATTAGCACCTCAGCTATACCATAGAATGAAGACTGAACAATCTAAGAGAGACGCTCCTATCAAAGATGTCCCAAACCTCCTCGCAAAGTAGATCCAGTCTCTCTCCCCTAAATACTTCCAGTATAGCCACAATAGTACCTCTCACTAAGGCTCAGTTATATCACATTATGAAGGCTCCATACAGCCATGTGCCACAACAGTAATCACCACCTTACCTAGTTCCCGTATCAATTGAGAGCTCAAATAAGTCCATCAAAACTCGAGATCCCTATTGCCTACAGGGTCCAAAACCGAACCTATAAACCGAGCTCCAGCCCCCAGTAAAATCAGTTGAAAGATAGACACCAAACAGTGGCTGGTCCCTTGTGTTGACCTCTAGCTCTATCATTGTTTGTTCCTGAGAATTGAGTTCCAGAGCCTGCAGACTCCGTGGCAGATTTAGATATAAGGATCTGTCCACGTAAAAGAAATCTATGTACACCTTATAACCTTCATACAGACCGGGAAGCTGAGCGATCGACGTGAGATGCGCTTGGCGTTAATTCCGATCCAGATTGACAGGAAGATCCTAATATCTGTGATTTAGGTCTAGAAACCAGAGGGTATATAAGAGTGTAACCAGCAACGATCGCTAAGAGATCCGTCTTGATAACTTTCTACATATGGACCATCTGGACGGCCGCGGAACCAGTCGTTAGCCCCCAACATCACGGACGCAAGATAACTAGGACCAGACCAAGCAAATACTACCCAAGATTCACTCTATCAGTGCTACAGTGTTATAGTGCTATTTAGAGACTCACTTATTAATATGTCTATGAAGTGGCTATATCTTTGCCCCAGTATAATTCATATATAACCATTCAATTAGGAAGTGCTAAGCGTATCAGTGTTTATTAATTAACAGGCGATATTAACTCTCGTAATTACCCATATATCCAGATATTATTACATAGAAGTGAAACCCTAGTGATATCTGATGTTCGCCCACTGATTTGCATTCTATGTGTTTCTGATACAAGAATATAAAACTTAGATCAGTACCCCCTGAGGTTACTAGAATTCCTGTGCACTAAAATACGCGTGTCTAATCTAGTCTGTGAACTACTACTTGTGCACCAGAGGTACCAGTGATAAATCTAACAGTGAATATGAATCTATAAGTAACATTTATGGTCTCCAGTATATAAACTTGTGAATAAAGTCAGTGATCAGAAGATTAATACCTGAATGTTGGAAGTGGGAGACTAGGCTCCATCCAGATCCACTTAATGCTAGTGTTGTTCAATTCTATCATTTGTCTTGTACGAGTATTCATATCTTCTTATGCTTCATATTAATCATCATCAAGAAAACTATAGAAGTGTGTACATCAATAAAAGTGATCGTGTGTCTTGTTACCGTGTGCTTATTTTGTGTTCTCTATTCCTCATACCTTGTTTTGTGCATGCAGCCTTCTATACCCAGTCAGTTAGAACTCACATTACCCAAGTTAATCCTGTAGAAAAACAGGGCATAACAGAGCCAAATTCAAGGTGCCTTAGTAAAAATGTCTGGCCACACGGAGCTTGAAGCAGTTTAAGTCGTAGGATGAGGGAAAGACAGATTGAGGGATAGAGTTCCAAAGCTTGCTTGTTAAGTAGGAGAAAGACTGGGAAAATCGGTCCAATCTTGGGTTAGACAGTTGGACAGAATAGGGGTGGAAGTGTGTTGAAAGGTGGGTGCCCCCACTCTCCATAAGGGAAGCTGTATACACTGAGATAGCTCTGAAGAAAACTGATTAATATAATAGCAGTAGAAGAGTGTGAGAGCTGCAACATTGTGGTGTGTAAAGAGAGATTGTAGGGAATTAACCTCTGAAGTGCGCATGGGGTAAGAGAGGCGAGTTGATGAAACAAAATGCTTTTGACTCTACCCTTTCGAGAAGTGCGGAATGGGTTGAACCTTCTCACACATGCAAACAATACTCGATACATGGATGCACTATGCCCCTATACAGAGCAAGAAACTGTGCGGGGGAGAAGAACCCACAGAGACGGTTGAGCACACCTAACTTGTGGGAAGCTGTTTTAGTAAGAGGGGTAATATGATTTTTCCAAGAAAGGCCAGAAGACATATACAATACATACGTATATTTCTTCATTTATTTACCTATTCTACCTATCTATCTATTGCCGGACGCCTTACTCCCCTTAACCTCTGAAGTGCGCATGGGGGGTATTAGACACCTCTGCCTGTGCGCATGTATTTGAGCTGTTTCCATCAATAAAATATTCATTTTACCATAAATAACATTAATACTTCTCCATATGTGCCTATTATAGGTTGATTATAAAGGTATTAACCTGTTACAACAATAAAACAAGTGGAAACAGCGTTTGGATGGTCAAAATCGGCGATACAGGCCGGGAGTTACATAATGTATGGCTGAGGCAACCTCCTTTCCCGCCACTTTTCCCCAAGGCTGGAGAGACACTGTCGATCGATACTCTCTCTCTCTCTCTCTTGCACTCGCTTGCTAACAGTGATGACAATGCCCTGCTTGCAACTCGCTAATGTTAGCACGAAAATACAGTCGACGCTCCATTTAACAGACGTCGATTTAACGGATTTCGGATTTAACGGACTCCAGCTGGTAAATTAGGCCTCTAAAATCAACCAATTTTTTTTAGACATATCGAGTCTACACACACTCAGATGTAACATATAAACTAAAAACTATGGTACACAATGCTAATATAATTGCCCAATAATGTATATAATGCTTATTGTTTGGCATTATGAGTATTGTACATATCAGTAATGGGCGAAATTGTAACTATCCTGGAGACGCCATTTGCAATGTTTACGTTTCGGCCTGACGCTACGGTACAACGATCCGGTACACTGAACTTTCGGTACAGTAACAATATCGTCACCTTTTCGTTTTTTTTATTTCGTAGGCTACAAATTTGCATCCACATAATATATTATGGTATTATTGGGTATTATTGTAATAAATAAAACACACTTTGATATTGCTTTATATTTATCACATAAAATATTACGAACTATGAATACTTTGGTAGTATCCAAAATAGTAGGCTACAATATTGCATACCAAAACAGACCCTGCACCGAATTGTTTGACTGAAGAGGGACGCCAAAATGTAAACATTGCAAATGGCGTCTCCAGGATAGGGATTATTTACAATTTCGCCCAATACTGATATGTACAATACTCATAATGCCAAACAATAAGCATTATATACATTATTGGGCAATTATATTAGCATTGTGTACCATAGTATGTAAATAAGGTAAGAAAAACCTAATTTTTGTCATTTTATTAATGAATAGGCTAGGGCCTAACCACTTTTCAGAGGTCATTTGCACTTAACGGACTTTTGCACTTAACGGACTTCGCTTCCCCCCTAAAAGTCCGTTATATGGAGGGCTGAATAAGGGAATAACAGGGAAAATAGGTGATAACTGAAGGAGGGGAGGAAAGTGGGGAAGGAGGGCCGGAGGGGAGGTAGAGGAGTGATATTTTGCATGGCCCAGGGGCAAAAAAAAAAAAATAAAAATAAACAAAAATAAAGAATTTCGGTGTTTAAAATCCGCCGGGGGAACTCTTAACCCTCCTGGCCTGGGCAGGCTCTCAAAATGACAGTGTGGGCTACCCGGGCGATCTGGCCGAAAAACGTCTAGGCCTAGGCTACCGTATTTTTGTTTAGTTTAACTGCTAGAAATTTCCCACGCATCTATAAATGAAGTGCGGTTTCCAATCTGTAGACTGGCGTTGAGTAGAGCTCTCTATGTCAACTGGTTCAGTTGTGATGACGATTTCAGTGGAAAGCACTTGCAGGCGATGTTAGCAATATGACGATCTTTTCACTACTGAAACAATGGCATACAGACATACAATAACAAACGAGTCTTCTCTTTCTTGTTTTCGGAGGTGCGGTGACGTAACGATCGGCTTTGTTTACATGCGTCGGACGCACGGCGTTCAGACCAAGCTGAATAGGCTTTCAAGATTACAGATTTTAAAATGACAACCGGGCACCTGCCCTTAATTCGTGGTGTCATTTTAAAATGACAACCGGGCCAGGAGGGTTAAGAGTCTTCTCGCAGTTCCCGGGTTAATGAGGGTGGCCATATACAGATGGCCCCCAAGCGGACCTATTCCCTGTTAATCTATTTATTCATCTTATATATTCTGCAGTAATGACTAATGAGTGTGTTTGTGGTTGTAGAAATGGCAGTGACGGGAGCTGAGTGCGTGAACCTGGTACCCTCTCTACCCTCCAGTGTCCCCTTATTTATTTATTTGCTATGCTTATTTATGTATATTTTGTCATTTATTTACCTACTTATCTATCCATTCCGCAGTAACGAGTGTGTTGGTGGCCGTAATAATGGCAGTGACGGGAGCTGAGTGCGTGAACCTGGTACCCTCCCAACCCTCCAGTGCCACCCTCGAAACCTCCTCCCTCTACAACATCTGGTCCCATGCCCTCCGTAACCAGAAGGACAACAATGGCCAACTGCTCCGGAATGACAACCAGAGTATGTATTTCTAGGATGTATTGTTGCTACCACCTACTTTGCCAACATGATTCTGTCCATAGCCTAGTCACTTCCCCAAGAGAACCTAACTCATTGTGAGGACAACCTATGCCAGTGTATTTAAGGACTTACAGTGAATACCAATTAATTTAAAGTCCGTCAGACTCCGAAGCCTTCTATGAATTTTGTTAGCACTATTTTTCTAGTGGTGTGTGGCTAGTTCATCCACTAACCTGCTTCACCCTTAGATAAGCAGTACGGATTTGTATAAGGGTTACTCTCCTAGTCAGGTTACCGACCAAGGCTGACGAGTCCCATCCGCCCGCTTTGGTGTCACACAAGCGCTTTTTCTGGCAATTTTCGATGAGAAAGTCTTTAGTCAAATTATTGTGTGGCTCTTTTGCATTGGCACCGGAAACTAGATCTAAGGTAGATTATGTTATGGAACTTATATTTTGAAGCTACCAGACTACAACTGCCTGTAAAAATTAAACCTTTGAGAATTAAGACACATTTTAACAGTTTGTTCTGGCTATCATTAACCAATTTTATACAGATTAAGAAGACTGTGGGAATTAAAGGGTTAATTGGTAAAGAATATATCAATTAAGCCTCTGACTTCCAAATAGCCTTTCTAATCTGAAGAAAATCAACTAATAATATCCAGAAAACATAACAGAAAAGCGACATAATCCACAAGGGGTTAATAATAATAATAATAATAACCATGTTACTTATTTCTCATAAGCGCCAATTTTTCCGAAGAATTCACTAGCGCTCGGATAGAGAAAGAAAAAAGAACAAAATCAATGCATCAAGCCATCAAAAGAAGGCTTATATACAACACACATTTAACAATCACTAGCAGTGGCAAAACAGCCTAAACTCTATAGCCATCTGTCATGACACCTCTCTCAAGATCATAGCTTCTCTCAAAGAGAAAAGTCTTAAGTTGTCTCTTGAAGCATTCAACAGAACTCAGTTGTCTCATGGACAGCGGCAACCTGTTATACAACCTCGGAGCCATGTAGGAGAATGACCTCTCAAAGAAAGAAGATTGCTGGAAAGCCCTTGGTTCATCAAGACGAAAAGGGTCATTGTCTTGACGCACAACTACACCATGGTGTGCCGGTGGGCGCCTGAGCAGCTCCGCAAGGTACCTAGGCTCACCAAATTTGAGAACCTTAAAAGTCACCAAACACAATTTAAATTCTATTCTTGCTCTTACTGGCAGCCAGTGCGGTTCTATGTGAAGAGATGTAGTAGGAGTTCTAGGTAGAACACCAAAAATGAGTCTTGCGGCCCTGTTAAGAACAGACTGAACTTTCTTTAAAATATAATTTGGAAGACCCACCAACAGGGCATTGCAATAATCAACACGAGAGAAGACCAATGAGTGAACCAACGTCAGGAGGCAACATCTGGTTATAAACGGCCTCACCAAATAGAGATTTCTGATGTGCAAGTAACAACTTTTAACTATCTGATTTACATGCTCTTTGAAATCTAATCGGGAGTTCACATATACACCCAGATTTCGAACAGAGTTGGCCGGTCGCAGCTGAGATCCACCCACATTGATGGAGAGGGCACCTACTATATCATCAGCTCTTCTATTTCCTCGGATGATGAGAATATCAGTTTTACCATCATTTAGTTTAAGTTTTCTCGCTCTCATCCACTTCTTGATATCAGACATCAACAATTCCATCTTACTCCGTATATCAACTATATTTGTGATTCTCACATAAATCTGGGTGTCATCTGCATAAAAGTGAAAGGTGAAATTATGTGCACGAAGCAGAAGAGACAAACTGCTGATATAAATTATAAATAGGATAGGACCTAAAACTGATCCCTGCGGAACACCATACTGCAGGGGTGTCGAGTCAGAGACCATTTGATTTACCATCACACTCTGGGATCTACCTGACAAGTATGACCCAAGAAGCAAGAGAGCGGAGTCACGCACACCACAATCATAAAGATCACTCAATAACAACTCGTGATCCACTGTGTCAAAGGCCGCAGAGAGATCAAGCAAGACCAATAGTGAGGCCACACCATTGCAAATGTTCTCAACTAGATCATTATGTACTCTAATCAATGCTGTTTCAGTTGAATGATGCTGTCGGTAAGCAGACTGAAAAATTGGGATAGTTTCATTCTGCTGAAGTAGTGGTTGTAAATGGTCAAGTATTGCACGCTCTAATATCTTTGATATGAAGGACAGGTTGGAGACAGGACGATAGTTCAACATGTTCTCAACATCAAGTCCAGGTTTCTTTAGAGTAGGTCGGAGTAGTGCATGCTTTTCAGAATGTGGGAAGCTACCTTCAGAGAAGCACTTATTAATTATTTTGGAAATAAACTCAACTGTGTGATCATAGACTCTTGGTAGCTTGGAAACATTTATGGGATCCAACGGGCAAAATGTTTTATTGAGGTTTCTTATGTAGGACGAGATCATGTCCACCTCTACTGAGTGAAAGGATGAGAGGACATTATTAGGAATGTGTCGGGGTTGGAGTACAACTGAAAGTTCTTCACCAACAGAAGCATCATCCAGTTCCTGTCTTATGCGAGTTATCTTGCCAGCAAAAAATGCCACAAAGTTGGCAGCCAACTCGGCATCGGGTACAGAAGGTCTTAAGCTGACTCTTGTTTTTCCAAGTAAACTGTTTACAATTGAAGCCAACCTCCTCTGGTCGTTACCACATGAGTCAACTTTTCCCTGATAATACACTTTCTTTTCATCTTTGATTGTGTGGACCACGGCTCTTCTGGCTGACAGATATTGCAACCATGTAGAGTCTGTTTTATTTTTCCGCCATTCACGTTCAGCTCTTCTACGCGCTCTTCTAAGAAATTTAACTCGAGTGCTATACCAGGGTGAATCATCTCGTACTATGATTTTCTTCTCTACTTCTGGACAGTGATGATCGAACACTAATTTAAGTGCATTTCCATGTACCTCCACCAGCTCATCTGAAGTAAGGTTGTAAGTATCAATACTTCCCAAGTACTGTTTTACTTCACTGCTAGCCAAATTTTGGTCTGTATTTTTATAATTTCTAAATCTGATTACTTTTTCATGTGTGAGTGGCTTAGGGAAATCAAAGCTGAAAGTAATCAAAGCATGATCAGAGGTATTAGGGTCAGCATTCTCAACATCAACATCCAGAACACCACCACAACCCACAGGAGAGAAAACCAAGTCAAGGGTGTGTCCTAAGATATGAGTTGGGTGGGACACATGGTTTACAAAATTGTTCTGATCAGTCAACTCAAGGAACTCAGGAGAGAGGGCGGGTGCCCAACCCCGAAAAGGGTTGAAATAGGGGAGCTATCCCCCCGCCAAAGGCGGCTTTCTAGGGCCTTTCCTAGCTGATGCTGAGAGGATTGGGTTCTAGTCATGTGGTGATGGGCTGGTCTATCAGAGTGAGAACTGAGCAATCTCTGCCATACCCATAGCTTACTCTGACTGTTCCTTTTACTTATATATTTTCTAGATCTCAAGTGACGGCGTCTCTAACGTGGATTGACCTCCCAATCTACCAAGATTGGAAGCCAAAGCGTCACATTTTTCCCTTGCCCCTCAACTTTCTCTTCATAATTGCTGAGGGACACAGGGCCCTGGGTGGGGCTTTGGTTTCCCGGGCATTTCCGCACCCTCCTCAGCTCCCCGCCATGGAGTGGCTTCGGTCACCCAGGATTTATTGTGGTCGGTGGGGAGGGTTCTGTGGGGGCGCTCGGTTATGGCCTTGGCCTTGCTCGGGGCCTTGGGGCTGTTCGACCAGGCAGCTTGGGGAACAACAACAACAACAACAACAACTCAGGAGAGAATGGCTTCAGATGAGGGCTGTCAACCCAGTAATTAAAATCTCCACATATCAAAAGTCTTCCGGTTTTAGCAGAAAATTCCTCAAGAAACTGCCCAAACTCTTCCATAAAACCCCTGTCTGTGCCACGATGGCCAGGCCTATAGACAATTGCCATTCTTAGAATTTGTTGATGGAGTTTTATTTCTACTTCCAACAGTTCATAATAAAGAGGAGCTGGGTTATGGCTTATTTGCAAGATATTAACCAGAGATGTGGAGTAGACAACTGCCACTCCACCACCCGGATGATCTACCCTAGGCCTAGGAACATTTATTATGGAATGGGTTTTAGGCAATCCCGCCTGGATAATATTCAGATCTGACTCGAACAACCAGGTCTCAGTGAGACATAATACATCAAGGTTACGTTCATCCAAGATCTCGCAAATATGATCCATTTTGTTACGCAAGGAACGAACATTCAACAGACCCAGTTTCAACCGGCTCCCGTGTGCATTTTTCAGTTTTTTGAACCTACAAAATTGGTGTTTTCAATAACTTTATTTCTCTGAGCTGTCATTAGAGGACAATTTCTACTTGAGGCGAAATGATTTGGCGGCTCCGTAACTGATGTGGAGCTCATACAATTTATACATTTGGGGGAAGTCTTGTTGGTGCAGTCTTTTGAGTTATGAAGTTGCATTTTGGATCCTCATTTTTCTGATAACACCTGTCACTGGTATGGCCAAAGCCCTGGCAATGGTAACATTGTGTTACCCAGAAGCGATCGTATGCACGACATCTCACAAGTCCAACATACACAGAATTGCCATCATCCACAATGGAAGAGCGTATTTCAGGTGACATATTTACTACCGCAGTCTTTGTGTGTGCATCACTCTTTTGCTTGGTGAATAGCAAATTCATAGCTAAGCCATCGTCGACCAGGGACTTTATTCTTGGGTTCTTGTTGAGGATGCTGGGAATGATCTCATTATCCTCAGCGTCATTAGCAATGCCCACCAGAGTCATTTTTGGCATCATCTTCTTTGGTTCGGAGACACTGAAGGCACTGTCCACCCCCAAACACTGATTGATGGCCCTTCCTGCGTCTTCTTTGGCTTTCTTGGATGGAAGTCGTACCACCAGTACACCTGAATCAGTTCTAGTTAACTTGTTAACCGGAACCGAAGCCAAAGCAGTCTCGATTGCCTTTGTATCTGGTGGGCTTACTGGCTCGGAGGATCGGTCTTTTGGCTTCACTACCAGGACCTGATGGCCCCAGACAGTTTTTTTCTTTCCACCATCTACCACCTCAGTGGTGCGTTTGGTCGGCTCCTTTTTGGTCTCTTCAAATGTTTGCTGAACTATCTTGGCAAACAAGGGAATGTCGGGGGCAGCAACTTTAGTCTCAAGGATATCCATTCTGTTACCAATACTCTCTATCTCCACAGCCACCACAGCAAGGGCACCCTTCACTTCGTTTACAATGGCAGTCTTCACTTCACCAACTAGGGCAGCCGTCAGGTCATCCAAAGTCTGCTGACTAATTGCTGCGTCCTTTGCAGCAGGTGGTATCGCAAACAGTGCAATGCCATTTAAATCCAGGTTTCTTCTTTGCAAGTACTCTGAGGTCCTCATCATCAACATTTATACAGTTAACGTGAAAATAGGTATAGACTGTACCACACAAGTAGCAGCCCAGCGATTTGGCCTTGCCTACAACCTTCCCACAAATGCAACTCTGCTTGCCTGCTGCCATTTCAGTGGAAGTAACCAATAATTAAAAACAAAAACACCTATATTTCGTAACTGATTAAAAATAAGAGAAAACCCTAGTTTAAAAAAAACTTGAAAATAACTACCTGGGACAGACCCCAGGTAGCGCCGTCCCCGTCAGTGCCACCACAATAGAAACAAATTAAAATGGAAAAGAAAAAAAGGGAAAGTGGTGTCTGCAAGGTCACCGCGGGCAGGTAGGGATCGACTTGGCTACCCTTTTTCTTACAGTTTCTTACAGTAGATCCTCTGGAAAAAGGCAAACTATGCCTGTGTATCCAGCTCAGTACCAGTGCTTGCACTGCTGCGGTCGTTCACGGTGTTGGCGGCGGCGGTAGCAGACGCAACATTTTTACTATTCTGTATTTTTGTTTTATAATCAAACTTCAAATCTTGTCTTCCCCATGCTTTATCAAGATTACTTTCAAACTCCCTTATTGATTCGGAATCGACTACATACTGGGGCAGTGCGTTCCACTCATTTACCACTCTATCACAAAATGAGTTCTTCGCCTTCTCAAGCCTATTTCTTTCTTTGTAAATTTTCTTAGAGTGTCCTCTCGTTCTTGTTCCCTCCCGCATCAAGAAGATACCTTCACACACATCCTCATCGTACTTTCCTGACACTATCTTAAAAGTCTCTATCATATCCCCTCTCTTTCTCCTATATGCCAGTGTCGGAAGTCCCAGTGTCCTCAACCTCTGCTCATAGCCCGCGTTCTTCAACGTTGGTACCAGCTTGCTAGCTCTTCTCTGCACTTTCTCCACTGCTTCTATATCCTTTACCATATATGGAGCCCACACCTGGTTTGCATATTCCAGGTGTGGCCTAACCAGCGCTGTATATAGATTCCTGAAGATTTCTTCGTCAAGTGACACAAATGTCCTCCTTATCAGCCCTACAATTCTATTGGCTTTGTTTATCTTTTCCGCTAAATGTTCTGAGAAATTTAACTTATTATCTATCACTACTCCTATATCCTTTTCTGCACTCACTTCCTCCATCGCTTCATACATACTGTATCCTACCTTGTCTATCTTGCTGGTCCCAATCCGCATGTACTTGCATTTTTTTGGATGAAAAGGCATTAACCAATGCTCAGACCATCCCTTCATGCCCTCCACATCTCCTTGAAGCAAACCCATATCTTCCTTACTCCTCACTCTTCTATACAGTTTAGTGTCATCCGCATACAGGTATACCTCACTTCCATTAGTTATAACTTCAGGCAAGTCGTTGATAAATATAACGAACAGCAATGGTCCCAACACAGATCCCTGAGGTACCCCACTTGTAATTTCCCTCCACCCCGAGCCTATTCCATTCACCAATACCCTCTGTCTCCGATCTTTCAGGAAGGCTTCTATCCATTTCACACATTTCTCCCCTATATTATAGCTTCTAACTTTCTCTATTAACCTTTTATGTGGGACCTTATCGAAGGCCTTCATAAAATCGCAATATACCACGTCTATTACATCACCATCTTCTAAAATTTGCATCCAATCATCTACCACCTTAATTAGCTGTAGTACCGTCGACCTCCCCGGCAAGAATCCGAACTGTCTCCCACTGAAAAGTTGGTTTGACTTCATATGATCCATTATTCCTTCTCTAATTACCGTTTCCATTAGTTTACACACAACACTTGTCAAACTGACTGGTCTATAATTCCCTGGGTCATTTCTCTTTCCCTTCTTAAATATAGCTGTTATGTTCGCCTCTCTCCAGTCCATCGGGATTTGTCCTGTATTAAACGATACCTCAAATAACATTTTCAATGGCTCTACTAACATCTCCCCTCCTTCCTTTATGATTCTTGGGTGTATCCCATCCGGTCCCGGTGACTTACTTCTATTCATTTTTTCTATAGCCCTTCTTATTCTAGCATGGGAAAACTCTACTAGTTCCAGTGCCGGTGCCTGTTTGATGGGAATAGTAGGCACTGCATCCTCCGACTCCACTGTTAGTACCCCCCCAAAGTATTTCCCCAGCACCTCTGCTTTCTCCTTATCAGTCTCCGCTCTACTCCCATCATTCAACCCCCCCACCAGCTCTGGGATCCCTACTCTTCTTGTTAATTTTTCCTGAATGTACTTCCAGAATATTTTTGGATTATCCTTCACATTTCTAGCTATCTCTCTCTCCCTCTCCTTCACCCCCCTCCTTGTTTCCCACCTTATTTTATTGTTTATTTGTCTGCGTTCCAGATCCACTTCCTTAGCCTCTATACTAGACCCCCTGTTCTTTTTTAACAATTTTAATCTTTCCCACAATCGTTTCTTTCTTCTAATCAATATCCAAAGCTTTCTTTTCATTGGCAATTCTGGGTTAGTTCTTTTCCTCAATTTTGTTTTATCCTTATATTCCCTTACTGGTACACTTTTGGATACAGCATTCTCCAGTTTGACTCTAATTTTCCTCCACATTCCTTCAGCGTCTTCACCGTTCAAATATTCCCCCCAGTCAATGTCCAAACACCGTCTCAGCAGCTCATAATCTGCTCTATCATACATGTATATTTTTCTATTGCTTTTATTATCCCTCTCCGATTTAATGTTACAACTAAAGCTTATACAGGCATGGTCACTACGACCTATAGGGCTATCCACATTAACATGTTCCACTATATCCTCTTCATTGCTAAAAATCAAATCAAGTACACTCCCCTGCGTCCCATCTCTATATCTTGTCATCTCTACAATATGTTGCGTTAAAAAACAATCTCTCACTTTCTCTATAAACTTATTTTCCAGGCTACCCTGTCCCGCTGGAGTAGTACAATTTGCCCAGTTGATCCTTGGCAAATTGAAATCTCCAATCAAAATTTTATATTTGTTCTCTCTATTATCTATCTCCTCCATTGTTTTCAGTAGGTTATCATCCTCTCCCCTGCTATTATTTGGGCTTCTATATATAGAGGCAATTAGAATTGATCCTCTTACACATTTTACTTCAATACACAAATACTCACAATACTGCTGTCTCATATCCACCTCATTAACCTTGAGCTCTTTTCTTACATAAATAAACAGTCCTCTTCCAACCTCTGCTCTAATAGCATTTCTCTCATATAACTCAAAACCCTCCAAACTATATTCCACCAGTTCCCTCTCAATTCTAACATTTTTTGGTCTTACTTCCTGTAGGGCTATGATATCAGGTTTTTCCTCTTCATCCTGCAACCTACATATCAGTTCTCTTTTCTTGTCCTGAGTAAACACATCCACATTACTAAACATAATCCTTAATCCATCTACCATTCCTCCAGCAATTACACCATCCCGCTCCTCCAGTCCGTACCCTACTCCCCTGTTAGCACTACTGGGTCTGACTCTTTGTCTCCTGTCTCTCCCTGTGACACCTCCACCCCGTTCTCCTCCTCCGTCACAACTCTCATCACATTCTCTCCCCTCCCTGATCTCCCCCTCCTTTCTACTCTTATAAACCACTTCCTCACTTTTCCGTCCCTCACTCTCCAGTAAAAATTTCTCTTTTCCTCCTCATCCAACTTTCCATTATTTTCATCAGCCTTTTCTTGTAATTCCTTAATTTTTTTCCTTTGTTCTATACTCAAATCCTTCTTTAGTCTTATGTGTTTCAGTTTATCATTTGTATTTAGCCTCCAACTAAAATTTGTCACAGTCTCCGCCACTACCCTAGTTTTAAACTGTACCCTTATAGGTCTCATCTCTCCCCTTTTATATCTACCTATCCTACTGATCTCCTCCACCTGCCCTTCCCATCCATATTCGTCCTCATCCACACCTTTCAAGACCTCCTTCACTGTCTCCATATCCCTCACTTTTCTCACTCCATTATCATTCATATGAGTCTCTATATCTCCATACAAGATTACACCCCTATCCCTGTCCATGGCCTCCCTCACGACACTCTCCTTGTTCTTCATGACCCCTACAACTGCACTCTCAAAACTTTGTTTGGTCATATTCATTTCTTCCTTTTGCTCTTTCATAATATCCTCCAAATCCTTGACTTTTTGTTTACCTACCACCGTCCATGCAGTCGACTCCTTTACTTCCGTGAAACGTCCTTCGTATTCCTTCAGCTGCTCCTTCAATGCCATATTCTCTGCTCCCAGTTCATCTACCCTTTTCAATAACATCTCTAGGCTCTCATTAACTGCCAAAAAAGGCCTGCATTCACTTCCTTCGCTAGGCCTATTCCCTTCCCCACCTATCACACCACACATTACACACAGTGCCTTAACTTTCTCACCAATATCCCCCTTCCATTTCTCCGTATCACTCATCCACTTTTCCAAATCCTTCACAACAATACTAACCTCTTCTAACTTCTTATCTGTGCTCTTAAATCCCCGAAAACGTTGTAACCTTCCTTCCGACTCCGTCATACCCGAAATTCCCTCTGCCATGTTTGTTTACAAACTCAACAACTCACAACCCTACCGCTGTCCCGTCACTACACACTCTTATTACACTATATATCACCCCTCCACCACACCAATATATCCTCCCCCTTCACTAAATCTTTCCTCTTCTTGCTAGCCCCGTATGCACTCGATATTCCGTGAATTACTTGTCCATCCCATAACATATGCCGGAGCCTCAAAACTTGCGTCCGCCTTCCGCCATTGGGGGTAGCCCAACCGAGATGCGTGGAAAGACCACGCACAGGATGGCAGATGTGTGTGGTGCAAAAACTTTAACCAATTTTGCACACTGTTTTGAGCTTATAGCAGTGACAATACAATTTCCACGGTACTCAGCAAGACCCTATTGGTTACGATACTGCCACTGCGCAAAGCAAAAACCCCTTCCAGGCTTCCACCGTACATCTCCCAGAATCAGTCTTTCCCTCTTCCTATGACTTAAATTGCTTCAAACTCAGTATGTCCAGGCATTTTGGCTCGAACGTCCCTTGGTTTTGGCCCTGTCACTCTTTCAACTCTGGGGGAGGCACTCGATACAGGCAGTTCTGCCTTTTGTCTCCCTCACTCACATAGAAAAAGAAAAACAAAAAAAATCTACCTGATAGTTGTTATACACCCAACACTGAGGACGGGATTCCCTATCACACAGGAAACGTCAATATATCTATATACAGTATTACTGAACGCTGTGATCCCCGAAGGGATGGCCACGAACAAATCACCCCCATGCACCTCTGTCCTCAGTCAGTTGACGCCCCTCCTCCCATCCAGTACCGCTTTCACTCATATACCCAACTCCATCCTTCCACCTCTCTTTCGGTTTACTTCTCCATCTCTGTCCTTCCACCTCACTCTCGTACACTCTCATAGTCATTCTCTCGATTCCCATACGTTCCATATGGCCGAACCGTCTCAGTGTTCCTTTTCACACTTTCAGTATATCAATATATACTGTAAACAATTATGGCTATGAAAAGGGCAACCAAAGTACCCATAATAGATTAATAACGGACCCTTTATAGGCATATAATGGTAATAAATCTATTTCATATACAGTACTGTAATAATTATATTGTATATATTTTTTTACATACAGTATAATATATAAAAAGGTATATCAAATAATGAAGGTTACAGTACTTTACTATCAATAGACTGAACTTTATATTATTCACCTTTATTATAGCTCTTCATGTTTTAAGGCGATGTCACATAAGAGCTTATTATGTCAATTTTCCCTGAGCAAGTTCTTTTCTCATATAGTTTTTGGCATTATCGCTTTGGAATAGACATCTAGACTGAATGCATAGCATTATAAGAGACTGAAATAATATATAACAGTACTTGAGAAGATGCCAGACCAAAATTCCATGAACAAATTGCCGGAAAAAATGCTCATGTGATACCGGCTATAGCCTACTGTGTACACCTAGCACTGATGGGCAGCAAGATAAATATAAGGTTCTACAGCCATATATATATATCTTAGTTTCTTACAGTAGATCCTCTGGAAAAAGGCAAACTAGGCCTGTGTATCCAGCTCAGTTCCAGTACTTGCACTGCTGCGGCGGCGGCGGTAGCAGACGCAACATTTTTACTATTCTGTATTTTTGCTTTATAATCAAACTTCAAATCTTGTCTTCCCCATGCTTTATCAAGATTACTTTCAAACTCCCTTATTGATTCGGAATCGACTACATACTGGGGCAGTGCGTTCCACTCATTTACCACTCTATCACAAAATGAGTTCTTTGCCTTCTCAAGCCTATTTCTTTCTTTGTAAATTTTCTTTGAGTGTCCTCTCGTTCTTGTTCCCTCCCGCATCAAGAAGATACCTTCACACACATCCTCATCATACTTTCCTGACACTATCTTAAAAGTCTCTATCATATCCCCTCTATTTCTCCTATATGCCAGTGTCGGAAGCCCCAGTGTCCTCAACCTCTGCTCATAGCCCGCGTTCTTCAACGTTGGTACTAGTTTGCTAGCTCTCCTCTGCACTTTCTCCACTGCTTCTATATCCTTTACCATATATGGAGCCCACACCTGGTTCGCATATTCCAGGTGCGGCCTAACCAGCGCTGTATAGAGATTCCTGAAGATTTCTTCGTCAAGTGACACAAATGTCCTCCTTATCAGCCCTACAATTCTATTGGCTTTGTTTATCTTTTCCGCTAAATGTTCTGAAAAATTTAACTTATTGTCTATCACTACTCCTATATCCTTTTCTGCATTCACTTCCTCCATCACTTCATACATACTGTATCCTACCTTGTCTATCTTGCTTGTCCCAATCTGCATGTACTGTACTTGCATTTTTTTGGATGAAAAGGCATTAACCAATGCTCAGACCATCTCTTCATGCCCTCCACATCTCCTTGAAGCAAACTCACATCTTCCTTACTCCTCACTCTTCTATACAGCTTAGTGTCATCCGCATACAGGTATACCTCACTTCCATTAGTTATAACTTCAGGTAAGTCGTTGATAAATATAACGAACAGTAGTGGTTCCAACACAGATCCCTGAGGAACCCCACTTGTAATTTCCCTCCACCCCGAGCCTATTCCATTCACCAGCACCCTCTGTCTCCGATCTTTCAGGAAGGCTTCTATCCATTTCACACATTTCTCCCCTATATTATAGCTTCTAACTTTCTCTTATTAACCTTTTATGTGGGACCTTATCGAAGGCCTTCATAAACTCACAATATACCACGTCTATTACATCACCATCCTCTAGAATTTGCATCCAATCATCTACCACCTTAATTAGCTGTAGTACCGTCGACCTCCCCGGCAAGAATCCGAACTGTCTCCCACTGAAAAGTTGGTTTGATTTCATATGCTCCATTATTCCTTCTCTAATTACCGTTTCCATTAGTTTACACACAACACTTGTCAAACTGACTGGTCTATAATTTCCTGGGTCATTTCTCTTTCCCTTCTTAAATATAGCTGTTATGTTCGCCTCTCTCCAGTCCATCGGGATTTGTCCTGTATTAAACGATACCTCAAATAAATTTTTCAATGGCTCTACTAACATCTCGCCTCCTTCCTTTATGATTCTTGGGTGTATCCCATCCGGTCCCGGGGACTTACTTCTGTTCATTTTTTCTATAGCCCTTCTTATTCTAGCATGGGAAAACTCTATTAGTTCTAGTGCAGGTGCCTGTTTGATGGGAATATTTGGCACTGCATCATCCGACTCTACTGTTAGTACCCCTCCAAAGTATTTCCCCAGCACCTCTGCTTTCTCCTTATCCGTCTCCGCTCTACTCCCATCATCCAACCCCCCTACCAGCTCCGGGATCCCTACTCTTCTCGTTAACTTTCCTGAATGTACTTCCAGAATATTTTTGGATTATCCTTCATGTTTCTTGCAATCTCTCTCTCCCTTTCCTTTACCCCCTCCTTGTCTCCCACCTTATTTTATTTTTTATCTGTCTACGTTCCAAATCCACTACTTTAGCTTCTATACTAGACCCCTGTTCTTTTTTAACACTTTTAATCTATCCCACAATCGTTTCTTTCTTCTTATCAAAGTCCACAGCTTTCTTTTCATTGGTAATTCTGGGTTCGTTCTTTTCCTCAATTGTGTTTTATCCTTATATTCCCTTACTGGTACACATTTGGATATAACATCCTCCAGTTTTACTCTAATCTTCCTCCACATTCCTTCAGCATCTTCACCGTTCAAGTATTCCCCCCAGTCAATGTCCAGACACCTTCTCAGCAGCTCATAATCTGCTCTGTCATACATGTATATTTTTTTATTGCTTCTATCATCCCTCTCTGTTTTAATATTGCAACTAAAACTTATACAGGCATGGTCACTACGACCTATAGGGCTATCCACATTGACATGTTCCACTATATCCTCCTCATTGCTAAAAATTAAATCAAGTACACTCCCCTGCTTCCCATCTCTATATCTTGTCATCTCTGTAATATGTTGCGTTAAAAAACAATCTCTTACTTTCTCTATAAACTTGTTTTCCAGGCTACACTGTCCCGCTGGAGTAGTACAATTTGCCCAGTTGATCCTTGGCAAATTGAAATCTCCAATAAAAAAATTATATTTGTTCTCTCTATTATCTATTTCCTCCATTGCTTTCAGTAGGTTATCATCCTCTTCCCTACTATTATTTGGGCTTCTATATATAGAGGCAATTAGAATTGACCCTCTTGTACATTTTACTTCAATACACAAATACTCACAATACTGCTGTCTCATATCCACCTCATTTACCTTGAGCTCTTTTCTTACATAAATAAACAGTCCTCTTCCAACCTCTGCTCTAATAGCATTCCTCTCGTACAACTCAAAACTCTCCAAACTATACTCCACCAGTTCCCTTTCAATTCTAGCATTTTTTGGTCTTACTTCTTGTAAGGCTATGACATCAGGTTTTTCTTCTTCATCTTGCAACCTACATATCAGTTCTCTTTTCTTGTCCTGTGTAAACACATCAACATTACTAAACATAATCCTTAATCTTTCTACCATTCCTTCAGCAGCTACATCATCCCGCTCCTCCTGTCCGTGCCCTACTCCCCCCCTCACACTACTGGTACTGGGTCTGCAGCTTCTTCTGTCTCTCCCCGAGACGCTTCCACCCTGCTCTCCAACTCTGCCACAACTTCTGTCACATTCTCTTCCCTCCTAGCTCTCCTTCTCCCTTCTATTCTTATAAACCACTTCCTCAATTTCCCGTCCCTCACTCTCCAGAAAAACTTCTTGTCCTCCTCACCCAACTTTCCATTTTCCTCATCAGCCTTTTCCTGTAGTTCCTTTATTTTTTTTCTTTGTTCTATGCTCAAATCCTTCTTTAATCTTATATGTTTCAGCTCTTCATTTGTGTTTAGTCTCCAACTAAAATTTGTCACTGTCTCTACCACTGCCCTGGTTTTAAACTGTACCCTTATAGGTCTCATCTCCCCCCTTCTATATCTACCTATATATTCCTTACATTATATATATTCTATATGGTACAGTAGAGATATACTTGTATATAGAAATTAAAGGACATCTCCCTCCTCACCCCCCTGTTTCTCTGTTTCTTTCCACCAACCCACCTACTACCCATGCACCCACCCACCTACGACACTGCAGCTCCATCAAGGTCAACCACTACGCCACTCACTCACCACCACAACCATTTTTTTTTGTAATTGAAAAAAGAAAAGCAAAAAAGAATCACTGCAGCACCCACCCACCACCACTACCGTAATTGTAATTGTAATTGTACCGTAATTGAAAAAAGAAAAGAACAAAAAATAGAACTAAAATATAATAGAAGGTCCCACGTACCCCTTTCCCATTCCCAAGTAAGCCAGTTTAGATTATTATAATGTAAAACTTGCAATATAAACAAACCAAAACAGGGACGACACAATACAAAGCCAAAGCAAAAAACTACTGTACTGTATGTGGAAATAACTATTTAGCAAAATAATATTTTGAAATAAAAAACACAAAACCAGAGGAGCGACCATTACTTGCATTACTGGATGTCCACAAGCTTTCAATAATATAGACCCGTTTCCTTCTATTTTTTCCCAGTTCTACCAGCAAATCAAGTGCATTCGAATGTTCGGTATAAAGCGTTGCGAGAGCATAGAATAAAAGTGTAATAATTGTTGTTTTTCCTGCTTCTAGAACGGTACTGAAATTGCTTTCTGAGAGAGAGATAAAGTGAGAGAGAGAGAGAGAATGAATTAATGGCAGCGCAACAGCAAAGATCATTGCAGCCCATTTAAACCAGTAGACCATTCCAATCAGTAGACCATTAAAAACGGCCCATTTAAACCAGTAGACCATTCCAAACAGCCCATTTAAACCAGTAACCATTACAAACAGCCCATTTAAACCAGTAACCATTACAAACAGCCCATTTAAACCAGTAGACCATTCCAAACAGCCCATTTAAACCAGTAACCATTACAAACAGCCCATTTAAACCGGTAGACCATTACAAACAGCCCATTTAAACCAGTAACCATTACAAGCAGCCCATTTAAACCAGTAGACCATTCCAAACCACCCATTTAAACCAGTACAGTAGGATCTCACATCTGACTAATATTAGGTGCCAAAAAAAAAATGTTAGATCCAGATTCGTTAGATATAAATACATAAACTAATCGGAAAAATGGTAGGCCTAATTGGTGTCAAAATTTAGGCCAAGTCCCCATTTTTCACCTATTTTTGCCCTTGCGAGTACTATTTTGATACACAAAATAAATAAAAATCATGTAATATATTAATTATTAGAAGAATTAATAATAAACCAATTTATGAGTGAATAATGCAGTGTGTAGGTTAAAGGGGTATCACACTGGGCCAATTCTCGCCATTCTACCGCAAAAAATGGAGCTACCACCAGTCTCCAGCACAAATCTCACCATTTGATGGAGCTAGGATGCTTCCTGCACTGGGTGGGAAGCTCCATTTTTTGATGGAGGTAGATTGTCAGCCTCTTTACAGCTCGCATTTAATCTCATTGATATCTCAAGTATATGACGTCGAAATATATATTTTGCTACATAATTGTGTTTTGATTGTGAGAAGGGCTGCGGATAGACATAAACTAAGTGAATTAATGCTAAAATAGCTACACCACTTGCAGCTAAATAACCACTTCCTATACCTACGCCACGGCGATTGGTATGAAACGAAAACATACGGATGTGTAGCAGGAGAAACTGTTTTTCAGATGCCTATTTACAAAGAATCATTGAACAATATATTTAACCTAGCCTAACCTAACCGAGTATATTAGTGGACTATTTATGAATGTAAAATGTAAAATATTGTAACATTACCAAATTATTGAGATAAATACAGGTCTACCCGCATACACATGATTATAACCTACCAAGGTGATGGGCTGGTCTATCAGAGTGAGAACTGAGCGATCTCTGCCATACCCATAGCTTACTCTGACTGTTCCTTTTACTTATATATTTTCTAGATCTCAAGTGACGGCGTCTCTTGCGTGGATTGACCTCCTAATCTACCAAGGTTGGAAGCCAAAGCGTCACATCTTTCCTTTGGCCCTCAACTTTCTCTTCATAATTGCTGAGAGGCACAGAGCCCTGGGTGGGGCTTTGGTTTCCCGGGCGTTTCCGCACCCTCCTCAGCTCCCAGCCATGGAGTGGCTTCGGTCACCCAGGCTTTATTGTGGTCGGCAGGGAGGGTTCTGTGGGGGCGCTCGGTTATGGCCTTGGCTGTGTTCGGGGCCTTGGGGCTGTTCGGCCAGGCAGCTTGGGGAACAACAACAACAACTCTAAATTATTGGTGAAACGGCACAATATAAACGATCGTTTAGTGCCGAGGTAACGACAGGGGCTCCGTCAGGCTATAGCCTATATTTTGCGAACAACTTCCTCATAGCTACTTATATAAGCTTCAAACGCAAAACATAGCAACATTAACGTGGTGATGGGCTGGTCTATCAGAGTGAGAACTGAGCAATCTCTGCCATACCCATAGCTTACTCTGACTGTTCCTTTTACTTATATATTTTCTAGATCTCAAGTGACGGCGTCTCCTCCGTGGATTGACCTCCCAATCTACCAAGGTTGGAAGCCAAAGCGTCACATTTTTCCTTTGCCCCTCAACTTTCTCTTCATAATTGCTGAGGGACACAGGGCCCTGGGTGGGGCTTTGGTTTCCCGGGCGTTTCCGCACCCTCCTCAGCTCCCCGCCATGGAGTGGCTTCGGTCACCCAGGCTTTATTGTGGTCGGCAGGGAGGGTTCTGTGGGGGCGCACGGTTATGGCCTTGGCCTTACTCGGGGCCTTGGGGCTGTTCGGCCAGGCAGCTTGGGGAACAACAACAACAACAACATTAACGTATAGATTGGGTCCTATTACACAAAGTTTGTCAATATTAATCCATATTATTCTACAGTTTAAGTGAAACCACTGTTCTATAGCCTACGCCACGGCAATTGGTATGAATCGAAAAAGTTCAAAATATAAATTTCCTCATAATTATAAGCTTCAAATAAAAATAAAAAATTACACTAACGTGTAGATTGAGTCATATTGCATTATAATTGTAGATGTAAATCCATATTACTATACATTACAGTATAGGTGAAATGGCACAATATAGGCTAAGGTCGTACATTGTTATTGTTGTGTCGGAGACTCACACAGCCACAGGACGCTTGGCGTGTGTGATAGAAATTGCCGGCGCTACTGACCGGAAACGGAGATTGGAGAATGGCGAGAATTTGGCCCAGTGTGATGCCCGCTTTAGACGATGTCTAAGATATCCGAGGCAGGGAGGCGAGGCCACTCGGAAGCGCCGCGCACCTCCTCCCCTCCACCACCTCCTCCCGAACAGTTCATTTCAACCAGTAGACCATTATAAACAACCTATCACAACCAGTAGACCATTATAAACAACCTATCACAACCAGTAGACCATTATAAACAACCTATCACAACCAGTACACCATTATAAACAACCTATCACAACCTGTACACATGCTCAATAAAACTATCCAAAACGCTGACAAGAAACACATTCCAAGAGGTAACAGAAAAAGACACAACCCCAACTTCACACCAGAAATTCAAAACCTCATCAGACAACGCGACATACTGAAACACTCCCCAGCACCCCACACACAAGACATCACACAACAAATTCAAGCACTCAACACCCAAACTAACAACAAAATACAAGAACAACAAAAACTAAATTGGAATAACTTCCTACAAACACTTGATCACAAAACAAATCCCCAAAAACTATACAAAACACTAAACAGCATCACACTTTCCAACAGCAACACAACACAATCACATGCTGCAATCACAACAACAGACTCTACTCCTTCATGTAAACAACAAGCAAACACTCTCATCAATCACTTCTCACATGTCAGCCACCTAAAACCTCACAAAGACGACCGACGTGTCATCCGACGTAAGAGACAATTCCCCACAGACCCTGACTATACACCCTTCACCAATCACCAGACAAAGCATATCATCAACAATCTCAAGCACTCACCCGCCTGTGGCCTAGACAACATAAGCAACATACACCTCAGACACCTGGGACCACAAGGCATACAAGCACTCACTAACATATCAAACTACAGCTATTCACACAACACAATACCAGACATTTGGAAGCATGGTATCATCATCACATTCCCCAAACCCAACAAAGACCCCACGCTACCCTCCTCGCACCGCCCCATCACACTCCTTTGCTCCCCCTCCAAAGTCATGGAACGCCTAGTATTACAACTAATTACACCTGACCTACCCCTAGCTCCAACACAACATGGCTTTAGGCCACTGCACTCCACAAACACTCTTCTCACAGACCTTACACAAAGAGCTTTCGACGGCATCAATTCAGCTAGACCACCACACAGATCACTATTAGCCACACTCGACATTAGTAAAGCCTTCGATGCCATCCCCCGCCACAACCTAACAAACAAAATCTACAACACAAACATGCACAACAACACAAAACGGTGGCTGGCCAACTTCCTAGCAGGCAGATGTGCACACGTATCTTTTGCCGGTCAGTCCTCTAAAATCAGAAACTTTCCAAACGGAGTCCCACAAGGATCCGTCCTATCGCCCGCACTCTTCAATCTGTACATGCACGATATAACTACACCCAATACGCCCCAAATAAACTTAGCCTCCTATGCAGATGACATAACACTCACATGCACACACCATGACCCAAAAAGAGCAACAGATCTCCTTCAACCCTATCTCAACACACTACATGGCTGGTGCACTACAAACAGACTTAATCTAGCCCCAGCCAAATCCACCGCAACCCTGCTCACAAGTTGGACAGGAGAACACGAATACATCCCTCAACTCACCATAAACAACACACCCTAACACATACACACACACCCAAAATCCTAGGAGTAACATATGATACTCATATGACATTCAAACAGCACACCACAAACATTAAAAAGAAACTGACACCCAGACTTAACGCCCTCAGGTCACTTGCTCACACAAAATTTGGACACAACAAAGAAACTACCACCACAGTATATAAACAATACATAAGATCAGTGATGGAATACGCAAGCCCAGCCTGGGCTTCTAACCTAGCTGAAACACATCATAAGACCTTACAGACTATTCAAAACAAAGCCCTGAAGATCATTACAGGCTGCACAGCTACTGCACCCACAGATCACCTACATCAAGAAACCAAAATCCTCAAAGTCAAAGACCATCTGGACATGAGAGGCACTCAATTCCTGGCAGCAGCCTCCACGAACCAAGACCACCCACTAAACTACATGGCAACACACCCACAGACACCAAGAAATATCAAAACAACACCCAGCACACGGTATCACACACAATTATTGTCCTCTCTCCCTCCCTGCCCACCCCGAACCAACTTCCAGAAGCACATCCATACTCATATCTCTCACCGATCCATCCACTCACTCACAGACAACACGCAGCTGCATGCACGACCTCCCGAAATCCATCCTTCCGAATCCTCCCTTCCTCGCGAGGACAGAGTCCACCTGGCCAGGCTGAGATGCGGACACCATCCAGCTCTCCTGAGCTATCAGAAGAGACTGGATGACTCCGTTGTCGACACCTGCCCGGGATGTAACACAGCACCCCATACCATTAAACACATCATAGAAGACTGCATTTCACACAACCACTTACGCCAACAACACAATCTACACTCAATGAGAGCTCTGTGGGAAAGCCCGATCGTGGCCATGGCCTTTCTCAGGGACTCGGGGCTGTTCGGCCAGGCAGCTTAGGGAACAACAACAACAACAACCTATCACAACCAGTAGACCATTATAAACAACCTATCACAACCAGTAGACCATTTCAAGCAGTTCATTTCAACCAGTAGACCATTCCAAACAGTTCATTTCAACCAGTAGACCATTAAAAACAACCAATCACAACCAGTAGACCATTTCAACCAGTATCTAACCACCCAACACATACTCACAAAGATCTTATATTGTTTTTTCCAGTTCCTCTAACGATCCTGAACCCCGAATATTTCCTGATGGTCAACTTGGTGCCCCAGGACGCCCCACATCCGCTCTACAGTAACAAACACGTAGATCTTCGCACAGAGTTCCTTAAGGACTACATGCTCCAGGAGGCTGTTAGGTAACTTGGGATTTCGCCCTATTTTTATGTCAATTTTAAGACGTTTCGTCCTACCTGTATCGTTGTCAATTTTAAGACCTTTCATCCTATTTAATTTTCAATATTAATGTAAGACCTTGCATACCATATTAGGTGTTCATTTTTATTCTGGTGAGGGGCGGCGAGCCTACTATTTAGAAGGAATCGGCCTTTGGCCCGAGAGATTTATCTACCGAAAATTGTAGATTTATCTCAATGGGGGGGTCTTGGCAGTATTATCATATCCCCTTCAGTACCGGTGCCGTCCTTTTAACTATTCTGACCACTATTAGACAATTTTATTCAACTTTAAAAAAAAAAGGCCTCCAATAATTAACTGGCTTCTAACTTTCACTGAACACTTTAAACCACAGATCCTTCTTAAACTGCAGACAATTGTCAAAATATAGATAGAATAAAATTAAGAAGACGTCGCCGATACGGAAGGGGTTAAGCTTGATGGAGGACTATGAAGCACATTAAAAAATCCTCAAGGACTACATCTTCGTGGAGGCTATTAGGTAATTTTGGAGATCTATAAATACAGTATATTTGATCTTCCTCTATTTAGGTTTTTGTTTATATTGATTTACAGATACAGTACAGGTCTCAGCATATACAGTATAAGGTTTCACCAGTTCGAATCGTTTAACCTTTAAAGCAAAGTTCTGAAGCATCTGGGCTATAAATATGTATTGTATTGTCTTGATATTGATTCAAATGGGTGTGTCGCCATTTATGTACATCTAGGCTATGTGTATATCTTTTTTGGACCAATATTCCCAGTCTTTTTTATACTCAACAAGCAAGTAAGCTTTGGAACTCTCTTCCTCAATCTGTCTTTCCCTCATCCTATGACTTAAACTGACTCAAACTCAGTGTCCAGACATTTTGATTCCAACGTACCTTTAATAATAACAATAATAATAATAGTTCTTAAAGCTAGCGCATGCTAAGCTAGCTAAGGATAGCTCAATAAGGCCGATTAGGCGTATTTCCATTGGGGTCCTGTACTACTACCCCATCCCTTTGCTCATGAGGGATGGTAACGACTCAGTGCTTGTGAAAAATCTTTAATGCGCCGAGCGTGGGCGCGAACCCGGGCCTTCTGGGTGGAAGTCCGAGACGCTAGTCACTACACCAAGCGAGCCGCTTTCTGTCACTCATTCAACTTTGGAGAAGACACTAGTTACAGGCAGCTTTGCCATTAGTACTCCTTCATACACAGAAGAAAAAAAACTACTTAAGTCCACTTATCAATCAATCTACTTATCTCTCTCTCTCCTCCCACCATATAAATCCTCTAGGTTAGGAAAAAAAAAAAAAAAATCTTCTTACTGAAAGGGCCAAGTTAATCTGTAGCTATTATATCCCCCAGCCCCCAAGACCCTCTTATGTCCCAGCCGGGGGGCCTGAC
Organism: Paralithodes platypus; assembly: GCA_032716605.1. NCBI lineage: Eukaryota > Metazoa > Arthropoda > Malacostraca > Decapoda > Lithodidae > Paralithodes > Paralithodes platypus. The sequence goes on from CM064507.1 coordinate 412,157, forward strand.
CGTCAACAACCTCAACGGGAAACCTGTCACCTTCAAGATCAACGGTGATGGTAAGTAATGGACAGTCAATATTTACATACATACATACGGGTTTAAAGACCGCAACCGTCCACAGTGAATGTGGCTTCCATGGTACAATCACAGTACTGCACACAGTGCACAGCAACCATAACACAGTGTCTACAGTATTTACTGCAGCACAGTACAACAAAGTCTTGCCACAACAACGCCCCATCATGTTATCACTGTGGCTGATGTTGGTATAGCGCTAACAGTGTCTCAGCAAAACTCAATAAAGTCCCCCTGAAGCATTTGCACCTGGCGAAATCGCACCACACCAGCCTTAACCGAGCTACAATAAGGCAGTAACAAGAAATCACCGTAACTGCTACAGAGGCTGACTGCACCACCGAAGTGGAGGGCGGTGGGGTCGCTGCATCCCTATGCCCGAGAGAATGGCCGACTTGTGCCAGTGGGCTGTGAGAGTTAGGCACTAGGGAACCTTGGGCCACACCATTATGGCCCCACTGCCTTCACCACTCTCAGGAAAAAAGATAGAAATAAGAATGATGAAAAAGGTAAAGTTACAACTAGCTATTGGAAGTAGAGGACACCAACTCTTACTCTGATAGATCCAGCCCACCAATATTTCAATATTTATTTATATCTATCTATTGCCAGACATCTTCCTCCCCTTTGTGAAGGTGGCCATAAACAAACGACCTCAAACCGTCCCCCGTGAGGACAACCCGTGCCAGATTATTTAAGGACTTACAGGATTGACCACTCAACTTTTGGTACGTCCAACTCAGAGGCCCTATATGTAACTTTTTATCATTATTTTTCAACAGTGGTGTGTGGCTAGTCCATCCACTAACCTTCTTCACTCTTAGGTGAGCATTATGGATTTGTATAAAGTTTACTCCCCTAGACGGGTTGCCATCCACCCGAGTTACAATAATCCAACTCCTCTCTGCAATGGCGCGTATCAGAGGTGTAGTAGACTAGTGTTACACTTACCTTGTGAATGTTACCACCTGATCAACATGATCTAACTGATTACATAATACATTCATAACCACAGCCATTCCAACAGCACGATAATACTCTACACCACAAACCAACACTACCCACTACACTACATGGCAGCACACCCACAGACACCAAGAAATATCAAAACAACACCCAGCACACGGTATCACACACAAATACTGTCATCTCTCCCTCCCTGCCTACCCCAAACCAGCTTTCAGAAGCATATCCATACTCACATCTCTCACCATTCCATTCAATCACTCCTAGACAACACGCAACTGCAGGCACGACCTCCCTAAATCCATCCTTCTGAATCCTCCTGGCTAAGCTGAGATGTGGGCACCATCCAGCTCTTCTGAGTTATCAGAAGAGACTTGATATCTCCATCTCCAGGGTGCAACACAGCACCACATACTATTAAACACATCATAGAAGACTGCATTTTACACAATCACTTACGCCAACAACACAATCTACACTCCATGAGAGCCCTGTGGGAAAGCCCGATCGTAGCCATGGCCTTCCTTAGGGACTCTGGGCTGTTCGGCCAGGCAGCTTAGGGAATGACAACAACTCTACATGCACCCACACACATAAGAATGTAAGAAAGCGGGAGTCTGCAGAAAGCCGATGGGCCCACACGCACCCGACCCATCTTGTCAATGTGCCTATCTAAATTTATCTTGAAGCTCTATCGTTCTTGATCTTACTATAGCACTCAGTAGCCTATTCACTATACACAACAATTTACCACTTGCGAATTTCGGGAAATAAGTATATTTTTTTTTTTTTTTTTTATGAATAGTTTAACCAGACCACTGCGGGAAATAAGGAAGCTGAAGCTGTCTTAAGTGAAATATTTATGTGGGAGGTCTCAATATCAATCCTCACTACTACCAAACAATTTTTTCTGTATTCTATGTGGTGGTTTTGTGTTCTTTTGTTTCAAAAATTAATTTTGCTAAAGCATTATTTCCACAGTAATTTTGAGAAGCTCTTTTGTCTTTCTATTATGTCATCCCTGTTTTGTTTATTTTGCAAGTTTTACATTATAATTACTTCATTTTTCAAGCTAGATGAAGGGATCTTAGGTGGAATATTTATGTGGGAAGTCGTAATATCAATCCTCGCTACCATCAAACACCATCACGTGGTGATGGGCTGGTCTATCAGAGTGAGAACTGAGCGATCTCTGCCATACCCATAGCTTACTCTGACTGTTCCTTTTACTTATATATTTTCTAGATCTCAAGTGACGGCGTCTCTTGCGTGGATTGACCTCCTAATCTACCAAGATTGGAACCCAAAGAGTCACATTTTTCCTTTGCCCATCAACTTTCTCTTCATAATTGCTGAGGGGCCCTGGGTAGGGCTTTGGTTTCCCGGACGTTTCCGCACCCTGCTCAGCTCCCCGCCATGGAGTGGCTTCGGTCACCCAGGCTTTATTGAGTACTGTGGGGGCACTCGGTTATGGCCTTGGCCTTGCTCGGGGCCTTGGAGCTGTTCGGCCAGGCAGCTTGGGGAACGACAACAACAACAACAACCATCAAACAATTTTATCTGTATATTCCAGGCAAGATTAACATCTCCGGTGTGGATGTGACCAAAGTGGAAACTTTGGAGGGAGGTTTGGTCTCCTACACCCTGGATGGTTTTCTCTTCGACCACAAGGCTCGTGTGGACTCGGCCTTCCATCAGCTCCTGCAATCCGAACCTCGCTTCGGTGCCTTTGGAGAGCCTTTGGGTAAGATAAGTTAACCCCTTCTGTACCGGCTATGTCTTAACTTTATGTTACTAAATTAGACTATTTTTGTGCAGTTTATAAAGAGCTTCCCGCAATTAACAGGTTCAAAGTATCTCGTAACCCTTTTTACTATCACAGATCCTTCTTAAACTGCACTTAATCGTCTAAACATAGCTACAATAAAATTGAAAAGACGTCGCCGGTAAAGAAGGGACCAGTACCAGTGATGTACTTTTCATAATATTCTGGCAACTATTAATAATTTTTCACCAACCAACTTTACTTCTAAACTCAACTAATGAAATCAGCAAATACATGTGGCACTCCAAGGACTCGAACCTAGGATACTCGCACCGAAATTCCGCGCATTTATGCCTTACGCTATCTACAGTTAAATTAGAGCAGGGTGGCAGGGTGTTGATAGAGAGGATAATAAAGGGTAGGCCTACAGAAGTTGCAATAGAAGAAAAGTGCGGTTTTAGGAGGGGGAGAGGGTAAGTGGATCAGATTTTTGCAGTAAGACAGCTATGCGAGAAGTATTTAGAGAAGCATAAGGAGATATTTTGGGCTTTTATGGATTTGGAAAAAGCCTATGATCGTGTGGATTGAGAAGCAATGTGGAAGATGCTAAGTATTTATGAAATTGTTGGAAATTTGTTAAGAGCAGTCAAGAGTTTTTATGAAGAGAGCAGAGCATGTGTTAGAGTATGAAATAATGAGTTAAGTGAATGGTTTGAGGTAAATATAGGTCTGCGACAGGGTTGTGTGTCACCGTGGTTGTTTAACCCTTCAAACTCGGATGGTACACGTGTGTACCATTATGTTTTGCCCCCAGGAACCCGGGTGGTACAACATTGTACCAGTGGTTGAAAGCCTGTGAGCTTGGTGTGCGAGGCGTCGGTCCGACGCATGTAAACAACAGCCGGCTGGACCGACGCCCCGCATCTCCGGCCACAAGAAGGAGAGCGTCGCTTGTTCGTGTGTGCCTGTATGTTGTTGTTAAGTATCGAAAAGTATTGTAAAGTGGCTGTTGTTGCTGTAAGTTATCTCCACTGAAATCATCATCACAACTCAACCAGTTGACTTAGAGAGCTCTACTTAATGCCATTCTACAGGTAAATAACACAGCTACGCTTGGGGATGCGCGGGAATGCGGGAAGCAGTCAGCATAACAATGATACGGTAGCCTAGCCTAGACGTTTTTCGGCCAAAACACCCGGGTTTCGGCCAATATTTATGTAATGCGTAGCCGGGGCTGGAGGGTTAATGTATATATGGATGGTGTGGTGAGAGAGGTGAAAATGAGAACTATGGGTAGAGGATTGGTAGTAGGAAAGAATGGTAGAGATTGAGAGTTGAATCAGTTGCTGTTCGCTGATGACACAGCGTTGGTAGCGGATTCTGAGGAGAAACTGAAGTGGTCAAAGTTTGGTGTGGTTTGTGGGAGGAGGAAGCTGAGGGTGAACGTCAATAAAAGTAAAGTACAGTAATGGTGTGTAATAGGGGTGATCGTAGGGTTAATCTATATGTACGGATGGATGGGGAAATACTAGAGCAAGTAGTGTTTTAAATATCTAAGAGGAATAAGCAGAAACACTCTAGGTAAAACAGAGAGTATGTGAAGGAAGCTAAAATGATAAAAAATGGGGCATGTGCCAGAGTATATAGATAGATAGAATAATTAATAATAATGATGATTCTCTATTGACAGAACCTCAACTGTTCTAGATGAAGGAGCAGCGTTACACTCGCCACTAGCAAACTACAGAAATTGTGACCACCTTAATAATAATAATCATAATTTTACTTATATAAAAGAGAGCTCATTCTTCAAAATTAATTCGCAAGCGCTCGAACACAAAAAAAAATCAATAAAACCACATTAACAACACAATTTACCTTATTCCATTCATTATAATCAGGCCAGAAATCATGAACCCTAACCTGTGTAACCCAGAAAGGGCTAGAACAAATAGGCTGTAAACCTCCATACCTATTCCCTGGCTGACTCTTCCCATATGGTAGAAATATTAGCTCAAATACTCTAGCGGTTTTAGAGTTGTTGTTGTTTTTCCCCAAGCTGCCTGGCCGAACAGCCCCAAGGCCCCGAGCAAGGTCAAGGCCATAACCGAGCGCCCCCACAGAACCCTCCCTGCCGACCACAATAAAGCCTGGGTGACCGAAGCCACTCCATGGCGGGGAGCTGAGGAGGGTGCGGAAACGCCCGGGAAACCAAAGCCCCACCCAGGGCCCTGTGCCCCTCAGCAATTATGAAGGGAAAGTTGAGGGGCAAAGGAAAGATGTGACGCTTTGGCTTCCAATCTTGGTAGATTAGGAGGTCAATCCACGCAAGAGACGCCGTCACTTGAGATCTAGAAAATATGTAAGTAAATGGAACAGTCAGAGTAAGCTATGGGTATGGCAGAGATCGCTCAGTTCTCACTCTGATAGACCAGCCCATCACCGGTTTTAGAGTTATAGAGGTTAGTGGTCGAGAATGTTTTGCCTAATTATAATGAATAGACTTTAATTTCCTATAACTCAAGAAGAAAGTGAGCAATCCAAGCTGATATTGTTACCATTTGGGAAGAGTCGACCAGGAAATCGGTGTGGAAATTTACAGCCAAGTTCTGAAGCATATGGGCTATAATATAGAATTGTATTATCTTGTTTGAGTTCGATACTGATTCATAAGGGTGCAGAGCCATTTATGCTCTTTAGTGTACAGTCGTGCTAATAAGTGATGTCTCGGCCAAAAAAGTATGTTTTGTTCAATAATTGGTATCCGCAATATCTAAGCTTAATGTATTCTTTTCGAGGGGAATATACAAACAAACTTATTTCTGCACATACCCACCCTATTCAACATCTGAATTCTGACAGACATTAATACAGCATAGAGTGAGCCAAACGTAATGACTTCTGAGACATGACTTTAGCACCACTGTACAGTTGCCCATGTAAGTTCTGTTCCTCTCCGTGATCTTATTATACATGGAAATATCATGCACATGATTTAATTATGAGTGTAGTTTCTTATGCAGAGGTTAACTCATCTGACAAATCCCCTGATAATTATAATGTAAAACTTGCAAAATAAACAAACCAAAACTTGGACTAACACAGTAAAAAGACAAAACAACTAATCAAAATCGCTATGTGGAAACAACGCTTAATCAAAATAATAATTTATAAATAAAAGAACACAATCCACCATATAGGGTGTACATTACTACATAGGCAAGTTAATCTGTTTCCCAAGCAAACAAAACTCACATATAACAACGCACTATCGTCACGTTCAATTAACAGAAGCCACACTTGCAATTCAATCATACTACAGTAAACTTCCGTTAATCCGAAGGGCAGCGGACCGGCCCTCGTTTGGATTATCGGACTTTACCCCTATGAACCTGTGTATGACGAAAACATTGAGGCATTAGGCCACCCAAATGACACAATAGTGCACATACACATATCATATGTTCATGAAATCACTTCAAAAGTTTACCATTGTCATTGTAGCCTATTACCTACTTCAAAACATTCAGATTAATGGTCAAAGGAATCTGCTGATATAAACGTCTTCTTCTTCTTCCGTCTACTAGCGAGTTTGTCTTGCTCTTGAATATCAGATCAGATGTGGTTCGGGAAGTAATGCCTTAACAACGGCACTTCCCTGAGAGGTTCTTGTAATTTTCATTTTGTGATTTTCCTTTTGTGACGTGCTCTGTTATATTATATTGTATTGAAAGCACCCTTGTCTTGTTGTCTTGAAAGCACCCTTGGGACGCTCCGATCACTGAACTATAAATAGTAGCGTATCGGAACGTCCAAAGGTGCGTTTTCAAGCTCAAGACTAATACGTCCAAAGGTGCGTTTTCAAGCTCAAGACTGAATGCGCTTGCAGAAAATGCGGTGCAAGCCAGTAGCGCATCGGAGCGTCCCAAGGATGCGTTCAAGAGCAAAACAAACTCTCTAGCAGACGATGTGGAAGAAGAAGCAGAAGGTGTTTACGTTTATATCAGTAGCTTCCTTTGACCATTAATCTGAATGTTTTGAAGTAGGTAATAGGCTACAATGACAATGGTAAACTTTTAAAGTGAATTCATGAACATATGATATGTGTGTGCTCCATTATGTGTCATTTGAGTGAACTAATGCCTCAAAAAGGGGACTTTGATACTTCTTGAAATTCGGACCATCGGGTGAATTCGGATTTGGCCTCAAATTGAAAAATTCGGACTATTGGGAGATTCGAATCATCGGTCGTCGGAATAACGGACTTTTACTGTAATTTTAATTGCATACAAAAGATCACGAGGAACAGTACTTATGTGCGCAATTGTACATACAGTACATACATAATGGCACATAATTGCAAGTTAAATGACAACAAAAATAGTTTTTCTCAGATTTTTTTATTTGTATTTATTTTGTTCAATTAAAGATTTGTTGGAATGTCACTACAACTTTATATGAGGAATTACTGTATTGGCTAGATCCACAGAATAGCTCATTTCAATTAGAATTATTCAGTAAAATATTAGTTTTAAACTTGTGAATAATTAATAACACTCAGACATAAAAGTTACTGGCACTGGTTAAAAGAGAGAAAGATCTATTTCTATCAGCCTACTGGGCACTAGCTCTCCTAAGTCTTTTTTTTTGTATTTTTTTTTTGCCAGACAATGTAATTCCCGAGAAAGGGTGGCCATGACCATTAGGCATATGTTACGAATCGCTAGGTCAAGTTGCCCAGGCTTGACATCTACCAATAACATTTTGAGAGTGCGGGCTCGATCTGCCGACCTTTTGATCAGCAGCCGACGCTCTACTGACTATACTAACGGCTCATAATAAGGCTGGTTACACATAATTAGAAACATCGACTAGTAAATTAAAATGTAAAACTTGCAAAACAAACCAAAACAGGAACCGCACAATATAAAGACAAAAGAACTTGTCAAAATCACTATGTGGAAATAGCGCTTTGAAGATTTAAACACACAAGTCTTCTATCATTTAGAATTTTAGATCATAAGCAAGACCATTTCTCTCAAATTTTTTTTCTTAAGAATCTGATATAATTATCCAAGTACTGTATCTAAGTTTGAAAACTTTTCCAAAAATATATAGATATTTTATTTCTATTTTGATGTTGGATGTAGTATAAAAAAAAAACATAAAAAAGGTGGTGTTTTATATCCTTTAAATATTTCTATAGGATAAGATGCATTGAGCAATGAGAGTTTTAATTATAAAAACTTAAAAATGAATAATAATAATGAAAATAACTTGCGTCTTTTCGATGATAACTGTAAATGTAAACTCTGTGTGAATGAATTTGATTTTGAGCATCAAACATTTTTTAAAAGTTACAATACCAATACAACATTTTTGTTTTTAAATTCTTCTGTTAATGTAACATCTCCATGTAAAGTAAAGAATGTTATCTATTTAATAACCTGTGATAAATGTGGTATACAATATGTTGGAAAGACGGAGCAATGTTTAAGAGAAAGAGCCTACGGGCATAGATCAGGAATTAAGAACGGCATCGACTCCAAGATTCTTCTATATAAGCATTTTAACACAGATTGTACTAAATTTGATTGTAAATACAAAATTATAGAAATTGTTCAAAGTAATCAAAATGTTTTAGATAAGAGAAAATTATTGGATTGGAAAATTAATGACCATCTATCCATTTGGACTTAACAATCAAATAAAAAATGTAGGCAACATTTTGTATAAAGATTTATTAAAAAACTATTTTAATAACCCATATTTTAACTTCCCTGTTTTAAACAGACCTGGTAGACATGGTAATAGAAGACTAAATACATTTAATAAAAAGAAAAACAGGTCTGATATTAAAATTATTGTTAATAATTTATATTCATTATATCGAAATTTCGGAATTTAAAAATTAAAAGATTCATTGAAAGGCCTACAAAAGAAAAGTTTTGCTCCTTTTATAGAAAATATTCTAAACAATAAACATAATTTCACAAATAAATTTAAGAATATAGTCTGCTTTTATGGGATATATTAGAGCTAATTCTAAGAAATCCAAAGATAACCGTATTAAAGATAAAGTCATGTCCACTTTAAATTATTCCTCTAAAATTTTAGACAAAATTAATGTTAACAGTCTTATTAATTCAAAGAAAGTTAAGTCCATGTTACCAGATGGTTGTAAAGATTTCAAACCATTAATAGTGTATTCATATGAACGACCTGTTGGGTCTATTATTTGTAATTATAATAAAATTTTAGGAAATCTTTCAGATAATTATATTTTCAATAATAATAAATGCGTGTGTGAAAGAGTCATGGATATGCCAGCTAGCAGACGTGATGCACTAGCAAAGTTCATTTATAGTCCGATATGTCACATATTAACAGGTGATGTAGAACTAGTTAAACATTTTGCAAACGACAAATTAGCAGAGCTATGTCGTAAAGGGTTTAAATTTAGAATAGGGAGTAATAAAGTAATATGGGACATAATTTTAAAAGATATTGTTTTTTCAGTCAATAAATTAAAAGATAAATTGTTAAAAATTGTGTGCTGCGATGCGGGAGAGCTAGAAGCATGGTCTAAATTATTAATTAAGTTAATTAGAAATAAATATGACAGAGTGGATAGAGAAGGTTTGTGGAAAGTACTTAGAATATACGGAGTAGAGGGCAAGTTGCTGAAAGCAGTGAAGAGCATGTATGAGGGTGCAAAGGCGGCAGTACGTGTGGAGAGTGAGCAGAGCGAGTTCTTTGACCTGAATGTTGGTTTGAAACAGGGGTGTGTGATGTCCCCGTGGTTGTTTACTGTATATATGGATGGAGTTATGAAAGAAATACTATCAAGAGCAGTGGATGTTGGTGTATCGCTGAAAAGGGAGGGAATTGAGTGGAAGCTACCTATACTGCTGTTTGCGGATGATACAGTTCTGATGAGTGATAATGAATGGGAGTTGCAGGGTCTGGTAAATGAGTTTGGAACAGTGTGCGAAAAACGGAATTTGAAGGTAAATACGGGGAAGAGCAAGGTTATGGTCTTCGAAAGGGGTGAAGTCACAGAATGTGAGGTGAAGCTGAACGGTCAGGCTATGGAGATCGTCAACTCTTTTAAGTATCTGGGCAGTGTGTTGAGTAAAGATGGGACTATGGATGAAGAGGTGCGGGAGAGGGTACAACAGGGGAAGAGGGTTGTAGGAACGCTAAAAGCAGTAACAAGAAATAGGGTGGTCAGTATGGAAGTGAAGAAGTCCTTGCATGACAGTGTGGTAATCCCGACACTGACTTACGGAAGCGAAGCATGGACGTTGGTTGAGAGACTCAGACCAAGAGTGAGAGCAGTGGAAATGAATTACTTAAGGAGTGCGTGCGGAGTTACATGGAGGGATAGACAGACTAATGAGGAAGTAAGAAGGAGGTGTGGTGTGTGGAGGTAGATGTGCTGGAAAGTGTGAAAAGGAACAACTTGAGATGGTTCGGCCATATGGAACGTATGGAAAGCGAGAGAATTACTAAGAGGGTGTACGAGAGCGAGGTGGAGGGACAGAGGGGGAGAGGTAGACCGAATATGAGGTGGAAGGATGGAGTGAGGAACTACATGAACGAAGGCGGTGCTGGTTGGGGGGAGGGGCGTCAACTGACTGGGGACAGAGGTGCATGGGGGCGGTTCGTTCGTGGCCACCCCTTCGGGGATCACGGCGTCAGGCAATAGATAGATAGATAGATAGATAGAAATAAAATTTTCTCGCTTAAAAATGAATTTAATCTTTCAGATTTTATAGACTATAATTATAATAAGCTTAACCCTCCTGGCCCGGGCAGGCTCTCAAAATGACAGGGTGGGCTACCCGGGCGATCTGGCCGAAAAACGTCTAGGCTTAGGCTACCGTATTTTTTTTTAGTTTAACTGCTAGAAATTTCCCACGCATCTATAAATGTAGTGCGGTTTCCAATCTGTAGACTGGCGTTGAGTAGAGCTCTCTATGTCAACTGGTTCAGTTGTGATGACGATTTCAGTGGAGACCACTTGCAGGCGATGTTAGCAATATAACGATCTTTTCACTACTGAAACAACGACATACAATAACAAACGAGTCTTCTCTTTCTTGTTTTCGGAGGTGCGGTGACGTAACGATCGGCTTTGTTTACATGCGTCGGACGCACGGCGTTCAGACCAAGCTGAATAGGCTTTCAAGCTTACAGATTTTAAAATGACACCCGGGCTCCTGCCCTTAATTCGTGGTGTCATTTTAAAATGACAACCGGGCCAGGAGGGTTAAAGCTGATTTAATAAATTTACATAAACATTTTGTAATCACTACAGTAGATAAAGCCAGCAATAATTATAGCTTCACATGTAAGAAATTTTATCTTGAAAACATGAAAAAAGAATTAGGTATTAAGGGTAACATATTACGTAAAAATATTTGCGGTAATTCTGTTTATGAAATTCAAAATAATCTGAATATTGATAACTTAATCGATGAACATACCAAGAAAAATATAACCTTTGATATTAAACTTTCTGATAAGAACAAGTGCATTGCAAAATTATACATGTTACCTAAATTTCATAAAAGACCTTATAAATATCGCTTTATTGCCGGAGCAAAATTTGCTACCACTAAAACTCTATCAGAACAAGTCGTAAATTGCTTAATATACATTAACCCTTCAAACTCGGATGGTACACGTGTGTACCATTATGTTTTGCCCCAAGGAACCCGGGTGGTACAACATTGTACCAGTGGTTGAAAGCCTGTGAGCTTGGTGTGCGAGGCGTCGGTCCGACGCATGTAAACAACAGCCGCTGGACCGACACCCCGCATCTCCGGCCACAAGAAGGAGAGCGTCGCTTGTTCGTGTGTGCCTGTATGTTGTTGTTAAGTATCGAAAAGTATTGTAAAGTGGCTGTTGTTGCCGTAAGTTATCTCCACTGAAATCATCATCACAACTCAACCAGTTGACTTAGAGAGCTCTACTTAACGCCATTCTACAGGTAAATAACACAGCTACGCTTGGGGATGCACGGGAATGCGGGAAGCAGTCAGCATAACAATGATACGGTAGCCTAGCCTAGACGTTTTTCGGCCAAAACACCCGGGTTTCGGCCAATATTTATGTAATGCGTAGCCGGGGTTGGAGGGTTAAAGTACTCATAAAAGATATTGTAATACCATCATGAGAAGAACTGGCATTAACTATTATTGGAGTGTTGACAATTCGTTAGAAGTTATTGATAAAATAAATACCATGCCGAAAGTTACCTCGGTACATAGCTTCGACTTTTCAACTTTGTATACCAATTTGCCTTTAGATTTAGTATATTCAGAGCTTTGCTTTATTATAGATTTGCACTTTGACGGGTTCGTTAGGAATGGTAATTATTTCATAAATGTTTATACATATTTTAATAATGCATCACTTAGCTCTACTCCCACTAGTTCTGTATATTTTGATAGAACTAAACTTAAAGATGCCCTTAAATTCCTCCTTGTCAATACTTATGTTAGATTCGGGCCGTACATTTTCAAACAAATATTAGGAATTCCTATGGGTAGAAATGCTAGCCCTTTAATTGCAGACTTATTCTTGCTTGCTTTAGAATTTAAATATATAAAAGACTTAGTTGACAGTAGCAAGAAAAATAAAATCCCAGAAAAATTAGCAAATTGCTAAACTGTCAAGTAATAATAGTAGATATATTGATGATATTCTTGTTTGCAATTTGTTAAATTTTAATCAAGTTGCTAAACTTATTTACCCTAATTCTATTCCCCTCACACAATGTAACGTAAATTATAAAGTTGAAAATTTTCTTGATATAAATATAGAGATTGTTAATGAACAGTGCATACTTAAAGTATATCACAAAGTTGATGATTTTAATTTTCACGTAATAAACTTTCCTTTCCCTAGTAGTAATATCGATAGTAAAATAACTTATAATTGTTTTTATTCCCAATTAATAAGATTTTGTAAAATCTGCACTAAAGTAGATGACTTTTGGGCTAGAGCTAGGTTACTATACAGACTCTTAGTGGACAGAGGTTTTGAGGCAAGTAAATTGTTCCATAAATTTAATCTTTTTAGGGTCAATTATTATGACTATTCTAAAATTTGACATCAATAATTTTAATCAAGCATTTTTAACTTGAAGTTTCTTGTATAACCTCTGCTTACTTTTTGTCTGTATTTATTGTTTATCTTTTTCTTTTTCTTTTTCTATTATTAATATTGATGATTTTTTTAATTTATTGTTCTTGTTAAAAGAGTACTCTTTGTTTAAATCTGTTGTTACTTCATATTTTGCAATTATTTGTCTTTATATTATATGTATTCATTGTCGATAGTATCAATTGCTTACTTTTGCGATTTCCTTAGTTTATTTGTGCTATAAATGTAGGTTATTTGTAGGGTAGTTATTGATAGGGGTCACTTGAGGCATGCTATGCTTACAGGTACCTACCCGATAGCACTATCGTTAGTGAGTGCTGTACTGTATTTTATATATTATTTTGTAATAGTATAGATATCTTATCAATATTTGTATTTTGTACTATTGTTAATGTCTTGTCATGTTGCAAATTTGATTTTAAATAATATTTTGACATTTAACATTTAGTTTCTTTATTCATGCAGAGTTTAGTAAAAATTTACCAGAACCTCCCGGACTTCCCAAACTTTACTATTTCCTTTAACGTCACGTGACGATAGTGCGTTGTTATATGTGCGATTAGTTCGCTTGGGAAACAGATTAACTTGCTCATGTAGTAATGTACACCCTATGTGGTGGATTGTGTTCTTTTATTAAATAATTTTCATTTTAGTAAGCGTTGTTTCCACATAGCGATTTTGATAATTTAATTTGACTTTATATTGTCCTTGTCCCAATTTTGGTTTGTTTAGTTTACAAGTTTTACATTTTAATTTGTATAGATATGCAACTTCCTGCTAATACTGCTATACCCTATTCCAAATAAGTAGGCCAAAACTCTTAAAAATTAACCTCTAACTCACAAATTACTAGAATAATCCAGCTAATATTTCTACCATTTGGGAAGTGTCAGCTAGGGAATAGGTACGGAAATGTACAGCCCTTTTGTTCTAGCACTTTTTGAGTTACAGAAGTTAGGGTGCACAATTTCTGGCCTACATTCTTGGAACAGGGTATAATTAAATCAGAGCCTATATATTAATTAAAATTTAAAACTTGCAAACAAAGTCAAACCAAAACTGGGACAAAGACAATATAAAGTCAAAACAAAATATCAAAATCGCTATGTGGAAACAACGCTTACTAAAATAAAAATAAATTATAATATAATGGGCCACTCAGTTATGGCCTTGGCCTTGCTCAGGACCTTGGGGCTGCTCGGCCAGACAGCCTGGGGAAGGGGAACAGCAACAACAACAACAATATAAGAGCCTGGATATTCAGAACATTTGCGGCACCTCTCATCGACTTGAAGTATGCTATGCTTACAGGTACCAACCCGATAGCACTATCGTTAGTGAGTTATATTTGTATTTTGTACTATTTTTAACATCTTATTAACTTGCAAATTTGATTTTAATATAACTTTTGACACTTAACCCTCCTGGCCCGGGCAGGCCCTCCTAAGGACACCACGAAAGAAAGGCAGGAACCCGGGTGTCCTTACCTGGACAGTAAGCTTGAAAGCCTATTCAGCTTGGTCTGAACGCCGTGCGTCCGACGCATGTAAACAAAGCCGATCGTTGCGTCACCGCACCTCCGAAAACAATAAGGAGAGGTCGGATCAATGTTATTGTTGTGACGTCAGACAAAATTAGTGTGTGAAAAGCTCCCATATTGTCAACATCGCGGAAAAATTAGCTCCACTGAAATCGTCATCACAACTGAACCAGTTGACTTAGAGAGCTCTACTCAACGCCAGTCTAGAGATTGGAAACCGCACTACGTTTATAGATGCGTGGGAAATTTCTAGCAGTTAAACTAAACAAAAATACAGTAGCCTAGGCCTAGACGTTTTTCGGCCAGATTGCCCGGGTAGCCCACACTGTCCTTTGGAGGTCCTGCCCGGGCCAGGAGGGTTAATGTAGTTTCTTTATTCATGCAGAGTTTAGTAAAAATTTACCAGAACGTCCCCGACTTCCCAAATTGACTAATTCCTTGAACGTGACTACAGTGCGTTGTTATGTGTGCGATTAGTTTGCTTGGGAAACAGATTGACTTGCTCATGTAGTAAATTACACCCTATGTGGTGGATTGTGTTGTTGTTGTTGTTGTTGTTCCCCAAGCTGCCTGGCCGAACAGCCCCAAGGCCCCGAGCAAGGCCAAGGCCATAACTGAGTGCCCCCACAGAACCCTCTCTGCCTACCACAATAAAGCCTGGGTGACCGAAGCCACTCCATGGCGGGGAGCTGAGGAGGGTGCGGAAACGCCCGGGAAACCAAAGTCCCACCCAGGGCCCTGTGCCCCTCAGCAATTATGAAGAGAAAGTTGAGGGGCAAAGGAAAAATGTGACGCTTTGGCTTCCAATCTTGGTAGATTGGGAGGTCAATCCACGGAAAAGACGCCTTGAGATCTAGGAAATACATAAGTAAAAGGAACAGTCGGAGTAAGCTATGGGCATGGCAGAGATCGCTCAGTTCTCACTCTGATAGACCAGCCCATCACCTTACCTTTGGATGTGTTCGCCGCTCCTCTAGCGGCACCAAGGAGCGCGACGCCCCTCGTTATGGGTGGTGATTTGGTGCAGTAGACTGTTTGAAGCGACAGCTCGCTCCCTTGCGAGGATGGGCTCGTCTGGCACTTTTTGCAGTTCGACATCTAGGGCTCTCTTGAAGTTGTCTAATGAGATGTCCCTCATGTCTCTTACTCGCCGTGGGAGTTTGTTGAAGAGACGTGGGCCTCTGTGTGATAACCAGCCCTCTCGCAGAGAGCCCATAGCACCCCTGTTATTCATCCGGGGGATTTCGCATTCCCAGCCTCTCCTATCACTGAATTTCATGACTATCGGAGTATGTAGGTTTGGTACTAAACCCTCTGCGATTTTCCACGTGTATATTATTAGGTAACGTTCTCTTCTACGTTCCAGTGAGTACAGATTCAGTGCTCTTAAACGCTCCCAATGACTAGAACCCAATCCTCTCAGCATCAGCTAGGAAAGGCCCTAGAAAGCCGCCTTTGGCGGGGGGATAGCTCCCCTATTTCAACCCCTTTCGGGGTTGGGCACCCGCCCGGTGGATTGTGTTCTTTTATTTATAAATCATTATTTTACTTTAAGCGTTGTTTCCACATAGCGATTTTCATTAGTTATTGTGTATTTTTACTGTGTTCGCATAAGTTTTGGTTTGTTTATTTTGCAAGTTTTACATTATAATTATACTAAATGCCGACATTGTAACTAACCTGTAAAACTTCCAAACCAAACTAACCAAAACAGGAACTGCACATATAAAGACAAAAGAATTTATCATAATCACTGTGGCTATAACGCATTGAAGCTTTAGCAAAACAAATTATTAAAAAAAAAAAACACACACACACACACAAAGCGCCATTAAAATCACTACTAGGAAATAGCGCATTGAAGATTTAGCATAACCATACCATATCACCACCAAAAGAACTGATCACTATGTGGAAATAACGCATTAAAGTTGTTGTTGTTGTTGTTCCCTAAGCTGCCTGGCCGAACAGCCCCGAGTCCCTGAGGAAGGCCATGGCCATAATCGGGCTTTCCCACAGAGCTCTCATTGAGTATAGATTGTGTTGTTGGCGTAAGTGGTTGTGTGAAATGCAGTCTTCTATGATGTGTTTAATGGTATGGGGTGCTGTGTTACATCCCGGGCAGGCGTCGACAACGGAGTCATCCAGTCTCTTCTGATAGCTCAGGAGAGCTGGATGGTGTCCGCATCTCAGCCTGGCCAGGTGGACTCTGTCTTCGCGAGAAAGGGAGGATTCGGAAGGATGGATTTCGGGAGGTCGTGCATGCCGCTGCGTGTTGTCTGTGAGTGAGTGGATGGATCGGTGAGAGATATGAGTATGGATGTGCTTCTGGAAGTTGGTTCGGGGTGGGCAGGGAGGGAGAGAGGACAATAATTGTGTGTGATACCGTGTGCTGGGTGTTGTTTTGATATTTCTTGGTGTCTGTGGGTGTGTTGCCATGTAGTTTAGTGGGTGGTCTTGGTTCGTGGAGGCTGCTGCCAGGAATTGAGTGCCTCTCATGTCCAGATGGTCTTTGACTTTGAGGATTTTGGTTTCTTGATGTAGGTGATCTGTGGGTGCAGTAGCTGTGCAGCCTGTAATGATCTTCAGGGCTTTGTTTTGAATAGTCTGTAAGGTCTTATGATGTGTTTCAGCTAGGTTAGAAGCCCAGGCTGGGCTTGCGTATTCCATCACTGATCTTATGTATTGTTTATATACTGTGGTGGTAGTTTCTTTGTTGTGTCCAAATTTTGTGTGAGCAAGTGACCTGAGGGCGTTAAGTCTGGGTGTCAGTTTCTTTTTAATGTTTGTGGTGTGCTGTTTGAATGTCATATGAGTATCATATGTTACTCCTAGGATTTTGGGTGTGTGTGTATGTGTTAGGGGTGTGTTGTTTATGGTGAGTTGAGGGATGTATTCGTGTTCTCCTGTCCAACTTGTGAGCAGGGTTGCGGTGGATTTGGCTGGGGCTAGATTAAGTCTGTTTGTAGTGCACCAGCCATGTAGTGTGTTGAGATAGGGTTGAAGGAGATCTGTTGCTCTTTTTGGGTCATGGTGTGTGCATGTGAGTGTTATGTCGTCTGCATAGGAGGCTAAGTTTATTTGGGGCGTATTGGGTGTAGTTATATCGTGCATGTATAGATTGAAGAGTGCGGGCGATAGGACGGATCCTTGTGGGACTCCGTTTGGAAAGTTTCTGATTTTAGAAAGGGCACGGGTCCTTGGAGCGGCTTCGGTCGCGCCGCGAATTTCCACGCATTAAAGTAAACCAGTATTATGAAGAAGAAAAAAACTCAAAACTAATCTAACACATTGATAAACCAAAACTATGAAATAAGAAAACATAAACGACGACAGAGTCCAATAGTATCTACCTAGTGCCATATGCCTTAATCCCCGAAGAATGGCCACAAATGAATCGCCTCCATGCACCTGTCAATTGTCACCCCTCACTCAACATGACGCACAGATATAATTTCAAGATATTTAATTTTCTACTCACAATAAACATACACATTTTCCAAGACTTTAAAATTTAGTTCGATAATCTCAAGGCCTCGCAAGAAAATCTAACATTTCTGAGGTTGAGATACGAGATAAAAATATGAATAACAATCAAAACACTTCATGCGCTTTGACAGTATATTCTGGTTATCAAACCATTCTAATTAGATTATGAAAGGTGTATGTAAGTCAGAAGGTTAAGTGACATAGGCTTTACCCTTTTAATCCCCACAGATCCTTCCTAAGATGTATAAAATTGTCTCATAAAAACCTGAACAAAATTTCATAACTTGTCATAATCCTCAAACCCTTAACAATACATGCAGGATAAGTAGCAATTATAAAACTGATTAATCTATAATATTATATTTACATGATATTTCATAAATCTTTGTAGCTTTACTCATTACAGTATGATATAATTTGTTAACAATATTCTACATTGATTTGCACATTTCCTCACAGTCTACATTCATTATTATCAATTGACACTCCATTCATGTCTATAATCTATTTTTAATAATTTCACTCAAACACCAAACACCTTCCCAATGAAATTAATGAAAGCATGTTGCTTCACCGGGATTCGAACCTGGTATAATTTTACACTTTTTTCATTCATGCCCAGAATAAAAAATTGTATCCATTCATTCTTACTATTTTAAACTTTCTCCTATAATAGTAAATTGTCTCCAAGTATTCTTATATTTTAAAACATTTATTCATTCTCATCTTTTTATTTCGGCTGACGGTAAGTTGAATCCCTTAACAACTGATTTATCAATATGCAGTGAAATTATATGAAACTACTGTCTCGTGTTAATAATGCAAAGTTTTCAAGATCATAACTTTTAAGATAGTGTCAGGAATGTATGATGAGGATGTGTGTGAAGGTATCTTCTTGATGCGGGAGGGAATAAGAACGAGAGGACAAAGAAAGAAATAGGCTTGAAATGGCAAAGAACTCATTTTGTGATAGTGGTAAATGAGTGGAACGCACTGCCCCAGTATGTAGTCGATTCCGAATCAATAAGGGAGTTTGAAAGTAATCTTGATAAAGCATGGGGAAGACAAGATTTGAAGTTTGATTATAAAGCAAAAATACAGAATAGTAAAAATGTTGCGTCTGCTACCGCCGCCGCCAACACCGTGAATGACCGCAGCAGTGCAAGTACTGGCACTGAGCTGGATACACAGGCCTAGTTTGCCTTTTTCCAGAGGATCTACTGTAAGAAACTGTAAGATAACCGAGGTGCCTGGAACAATGCCAAAGGTGAACAAAAAGACTGACCTACTCGCGTGTAGATCAATACATACGTTTAAAGAACGTTTTGTCCACAGAGAAAGTTCTTACAGTCTCACGTCCTAAATCAGTCTTGAATGTATAATTACTTAATTAGCAACAAAATCTTCATTATAGCTGAGTATTGTGAGTAATGTAAATAAAGATAAGACAATTTACCATCAGCTGGAAAAAATATACTAAAACTTACTTTGTTGTTCCAAGAAACTATAAGGGAGCTGTGCCTATATTCCAAGGCGGTAGTAACGTTGACAATGACCACCGTGACTTATACAAGAGCCTTGCCCTGTATAAAGCGTCTGTACCACAGGTAGGAGGTAGCCACACTCAAACTGTACCTGGGGTGAACAACATCAACACATTAGTCCATTAAATACATTTCTGAAACTCAACAACTTAACTGAAATGCATGCTAAACACAGTACTGTAATCAAAACATTAACCAAAGTCTCAACAAAAAAATTGCCAAACAAAACCAAAAATAGCCAATACATGAATAATTACAATTGGTCTATCACAATAATAAAAATGCTTAAACCAAATACTTCAGGAACTCTGGCTACATATCTGATGATGCGATTTTTTTCTCCCAGAGTGGGGCTAGGTGTGGGGTGCCCCTCTCGACCTCTCAGTTTGCTTGCGAGTGCTCTACCAACCGCAATATGGCACAATATCTGGCCTACTTATAATAAAAATATGGTCGCGCTAATAAGTAATGTCCCAGCTGTCATTACGTTTGGCTTGCTCTATGCTGTATTAATGTCTGCCTGATGTTGAATAGGGTGGCAAAGTGTAGGAATATGTTTCTATATTTCACTCGATATGAAGACATGAAGCTTAGATATTACTGATACCACTTATTGATCAAACCATACATGGTGTCGAGACAGCACTTATTAGCGCGACTACTATAGTTTGGCTGCCTTTGGGTCCACCAGAATACGTCTCTATGGCGTCAAGGAATATTGGTGATCATGATTTTTTTTTCTTTTACTATGTGGATGAGGGAGACAAAAGGCAAAACTGTCTGTAACAAGTGCCTCCTCCAGAGTTGAAAGAGTGACAGGGCCAAAATCAAGGAATGTGGGAGCCAAAATGCCTGGAGACACAGAGTTTGAAGCATTTATGTATACAGTTATGTAAGTAGATAGGTAAATGTGACTGTGTGTGTGATAGAGTATACAATATAAAGAAAAGTTTGCGGCTTTATATGCATGTAAATAATTGTGTGTGTGTAATTATTTAGCTAAGTACACTCGGCTTCAGCGATTGATAAAATAACGGGCCACCTATACAGTATGTCAATAATTCCAGCTGATTGGCTCTTCCGACAGTATCCAATGTCTCATCTTGTAGTAATTATTTATTCATAACAAATTCCAGCTGATTGGTTCTTGCGACAGTATCCAATGTCTCATCTTGTAATAATGATTTATTCTTAACAAAGGTTTTGATAATCACAGTTGCACAAATCAATCACCTGGAGATATTGCCATATAAGTACAGTGGAATCTCGTATCTAACGAATAATAGGTGCCAAAAAAATCGCGTTAGATATGAATACATAAACTAATGGGAAAAATGGTAATTGGTGCCAAAATTTAGACAGAGTCCCCATTTTTACCTATTTTTGCCCTTCCGAGTTCTATTTTGTGACATCAAATATATTAAAATCATGTAATATATTAATTATAAGAAGAATTAATAATAAACCAACCTGTGAGTGAATAATGAAGTGTGTAGGTTAGACGATGTCGAAGATATCCGAGCAGGGAGGCTAGGCTAACTGGGATGCGCCGCGCACTTCCTCACGTCCACCACAGCCTGCCTCTCTTAACATTGCCACTAAAACACGTCTTTGCAACAGCTAGGCTGGCTTTAATTTTAGTTTTCTGACTCTTAAAGTTATGCACTGTCCCCTCGGGAAACCCAGTTATTTTCACTATCTCGCAGTTCTTGAGGCCTTTTTCAATTAGTTCAATCACTTTCGCTTTATCCTCTGCCGTATATTTATTTATTTGTTTTCCAACACGCGTAACCCTCTTCACTGGTACTTTTGTCTTTCTTTCATGCATATTTCCATTCTCACCACTCCCCTCTCCAGTACCTGAGGATTGGGTCGACATCACAAAAGGCGTAACACAACAAAAGCTTAAGGTTGGGGCGAGTAACACAACAAAAGATTGAGTTGGGTTGAGTAATGTAGGCCTACGGCGCGGCGCGGACTGGACTGACGACAGTGACGGGGAGGAGGGAGGGACGCCACTTAGCTCAGTACGGTAGGCCTATTTGGCGGGAAATTTGTAAATTCGATACCGGGCACCCAGAATAATTGCCGTTAGATTATGGATTTTGGTTCGTTAGATTGAGATCGGGTAGAGCTCCAATAGGGTCGTTAGATGCAAATTCGTTAGATCAAAATGCGTTAGATGCGAGATTCCACTGTAGGCTGTAATTTTTTTAACCCCTTCTATGCTGCCGGCGACATCTTTTTTATTTGATTTCAGCTACATTAAGATGATTTTATAAAGCTTAGGAAGGATATATGGTAGCTGAAAGGAGTATTTGAGAGAGTCTGTAACCTTTTGATTGGCAGACATCCTTCTTAAGCTTCATAATATCGTCTAAGTGTAGCTAAGATAAAATTAAAGACGTTACCGGTACAAAAGGGGTTAAGAGTTGCAAACACTAATAACCCATACCATGTTAGGATATAAGACATGTGTTCGTTCCTCATGGTGACTCGTGTTTGGCTGCCTAGGGGACCTCCGGGATACGTCTCTACTGCGTCAAGGAATATCGGTGCTGCTCCGGTCATCTCGGCCATGCTACCAACATTTCTGCAACATTTATTGTATGTATGTATTTACTCAGGCCCATTCCCAAGATTTCCTTTTTTTTTTTTTATGGGGGTGGCCGACTCGAGACAGATCACGAACAGGGACAACACAACAGAAAACAATAAGCACATAAAAACAAAATACAAATTCACACACATCTAGGTCATCCAGGAGAAGACCCAGAGACCATAGTTAGTTATGTAGAGCAGATTAACCAGACCACTGAGCTCCATACGGAACTCTCATAGGTCTGGCCCGAAGGATTGGATCAGATTACTGAAAGGAGCTTAAGGCGACGCAAAAAACGGACGATAGGGGGGAAGGAAAATGACGGAGAATCGGATAAAAGGTCAGTGAATGATTTAGTACCAAAACAAACCGACTTCAATAACAAAAACATTAGGTGGGAAGAGGTAAATCAAGAAATGGAGGAAATAGACTGGGAAGATTTAATGGATAACCTGACACCAGCAGAATGTCTAGTCTTAATAACAGAAACCATGACCCAAATCTGTAGCCACCATATACCTGCAAGACAAACAAAGCGAAGAAGCAAACAAGATCGGGAAAGGAGGAGGCTGTACAGAAGAAGAAAATTACTCACACAAAGACGCACACATCAAAATCTACAGGATAGGCAAAAGGTCGAAATAGAGAAATTGTGGAAATTGAACAAAGGCTAAGAATATCATATGAACTACAACATATGGAAGAGGAGAGGAAAGCTATTGCAGGTATAAAGGAAAATTCCAAATACTTCTTTTCATACGCCAAACAAAAGGCTAAAACAACATCAAACATCGGCCCACTGAGCAAAGGGGACGGCTCTTTCACAGGGGACAAAAAGGAAATGAGCGAACTCTTAAGCAGGCAGTATGAAATGGCATTCAGTGAGCCTGATGAAACAAAAGTCATCAGAGACCAAAATATATTTTTCATGGAAACCTCTCCCACGGAAACCCCTCAGATGCTGGATATTGATTTCGGTCCAAAAGACATAGAAGAGGCCATTTCCAACATGCCATCCCACTCGGCACCAGGCCCGGACTCTTGGAATTCGATCCTAATGAAAAAATGTAAGGAAAACCTCTCAAAACCCCTGGCTATAATGTGGAGAAGGAGTCTAGACACTGGTGACATACCAGATAGCTTGAAAAACGCAATAATTGCCCCACTGCATAAAGGAGTAAAGCACTACCAAAAAACTACCGCCCGGTAGCTCTAACCTCTCACATCATTAAAGTTTTCGAGCGAGTCCTGCGAAGCAAAATTTCAACATTCATGAAGACAAATGAACTACACAACACCGGTCAACATGGGTTCAGAGCGGGTAGATCATGTCTCTCACAACTTTTGGAACACTATGACAAAATTCTTAAAGCGCTAGAAGAAAAGAAAAACATGGATGTCATTTACACCGATTTTGCTAAGGCATTTGATAAATGTGACCATGGTATAATAGCCCACAAACTGAAAGCAAAAGGTATAACTGGGAAAATCGGACGGTGGATATACAATTTCCTCGTAAACCGAAAACAATCGGTAGCAGTAAACCAAGTCACTTCTGAGCCTTCGGATGTCAAAAGCTCAGTGCCCCAAGGAACAGTGCTAGCGCCCCTTCTGTTCCTCATACTAATTTGCGACATAGATACCAACACCAGACACAGTACGGTGTCGTCTTTTGCTGATGACACAAAATTAAGCAAGATAGTAAACACACAAGAGGACACGGGCCGACTGCAGGAAGACATGAATGTAGTGTTCCAGTGGACCAGGGAAAACAACATGCAATTCAATGAGGAAAAATTCCAATTAATACGGTACGGAGATAATAATGGTGTTAAAGAAATTACAAATTACTTAACAGAATCTAACCACATAATAGAACGGAAAGACAGTGTGAAAGACCTTAGGGTATTAATGTCTGAAAATATGGGTTTCAAAGTACATAACAAGGTCAAAGTGGCGGCTGCGAAACGTCTAACGGGTTGGATTCTGCGTACTTTTAAAACACGCGGTGAATTGCCTATGATAACGCTCTTCAAATCTCTAGTGCTACCGCGGCTTGAATACTGTAGCGTATTAACATCCCCATACAAAGCAGGTGAAATAAATGACGTAGAGAGTGTACAAAGAAATTTCACTTCGCATATAAGTTCGATAAAACATCTAAGACTCCTCCGCCGACCTCCGAGCTGTCAACACCTCGCAGCTGCTCCCCGATAATGAGTTACCTTGTGTGAAGTTGATAGGAGTGTCTAAGTGTTGTCCCGGAAATTTATATGTGCATTTCAATAAGTAATTAGGTGTTTTATGAGCAATTCAGATTTAATTGGATATTCCAAGTAATTGAAAATATGGATTAAGTAAAACAGTTCCTGGAGTGAGATGGGATAGTGGGGCGATTGTTGTTTTTAGGCTGGCAGACGACCACCTCGCGATGGCGGGAAGGCGTGAAAGCCTAGCTGGGGATGAGGAGGATTATGAATTTGAAGGCTTTATCACCGAGGACAAGGATGATCAGTTGGCAAGTATGAAAAAACAATTAATGGGTCTTGTGAGATGGAGGGGAGTGATGGAAAATTGGAGGAAGGAGTTAGGGGCTAAAGTAGAAGTTTTGTCCGATATGTGTGGGTTTACTAGCGGGGTGGATAGGCCTAGGCCAGTAAGTGACAGCCTAGAGGCAGTGATGGCCAGAGTAGACGAGTTAGCGTCGGAAAATGTGGCACTCAAGGCTCAGCTTAAGGAATATGAGGGCCACCTGAGTGAGGAAGTAAAAGGAATTAGTGAGGTAAAAAATGAGTGGACAAGGGTAGAGAGTGCCACGATGGTAGCCCTTGAAGAAATTGTGAAGGAGCAGAAGGAAGAGAGAGAAAAGGAAAAGAAAGAGTTTGAAAAAAATGTAGTGCAAGTTTTAAAGAAGAAAGAGAAGGTAGTGAGAGAGACAATAGATAGAGGTAAGTGTGTAGTAATCTTTGGAGATGTGGAAGAGCACCTGGCAGATATGAAGGTAAGAAAGGAAAGGGATGTTGTGAAAGTCAAGGGGATACTGGAGTACTTAGACGAGGGTTATGGATGGGTAAAAGAACTGGAGGAGGTGAGAAGGTTAGGAATATATAAGAAGGGCGAGATGAGACCACTAAGAGTGGAACTAAAGTTTAGATCAACAGCAGAAGCAGTAGCCAATGTGAGCTGGAAATTAAATTCGACAGAGCTGAATCATATAAGGGTAAAAAAGGACCTAAGTGTAGAAGAACGAGAACAGTTAAGGAAACTCCAAGCTAAGGCTGATGAAGAGAATGGAAAGTTGTCTGAAGAGCAAAAGAAGAAATTTTTTTGGAGAATAAGGGAAGGGCAAGTAAGGAAGTGGTACATCAGGAGCCACCAAGAACCGAAAGTAAGAGGAGTGATAGGGAAAGAGACAGAGAGACAAGTACGAAGTCAAAGCAAGGAGACGGAGCGAGAGATAATGCAGGGAGCAGGGGACCGGAGAGAGAGCCAGGATGTGGTGGAGAGGGTGGAACAGAGGGAGAGAGAGGGGGGAGGAGAATAGAATTAGTGGGGGAGGTGGAACTGGGTCAGGGAAGGGATGGAGGAGGAGGAGGTGAACCTGGTAGGAGGCAGAGAGGGAAGAGAAACAAGGAGGTGGATTCAAATATACTGTGCTACTACACTAATATAGATGGAATAAACAGTAAAAAGGTAGAGTTAGATAATATATTAAGAAAAGATCAACCACAGATAGTCTGTTTGACAGAGACAAAGCTGAACCAGGACTTTGACAGCAACATAGTGTTTAGTGAAGGATATAATATATGGAGAAATGATAGAAAGGGTAAAAGGGGAGGTGGAGTGGCAGTATTAGTTAAGAACCCTATGACAGCAAAGCACGTGGAGTTAAATAATGACAAGGCAGAAATAATGGCAGTTGAACTCAATGATATAGAAGGAAAAAAGCTAGACATAGCAGTAGCTTACATGCCACCAAAGACCAGAGCATGGAGGGAGTTGGAGTTTGAGGAGATGGTAGAGGATATGATTCAGTCGTTGAGAAGATTGCTTTTAAGGAAGAATCGATTGATCTTGGTAGGAGATTTCAACTGTAGTGAGGTTGATTGGGAATCGGGAGATGCAGGGCCAAATCAGAGATCTTGGGGAAGTCGGCTAGTGGAGTTGGTTACGGAAAATGTACTTACACAACATGTGAAGGAAAATACAAGAATGAGGGGTAATAACGAACCTTCTAAACTCGATCTGATTTTTACAAAAGATCCTCACGAAATTAGTGATATAAACTATCTATGTCCTGTAGGTAAAAGTGATCACCTATTACTAAAATGGAAGTTGACCTCGAGTAATGCCAATAGATTAGACAATAGCTACATAAATGACAGATTAAATTATAGTAAAGCTGATTATGTATCCTTGAAAAGATATTTAGAGGGAGTAGATTGGGATCTTATTTTGAAGGAACGGGACGTACAAGGTAAATATAGTAGATTCCTCGAAATTTATAGAGTAGGAACCAATATGTTTGTCCCAAGATATAAAACTGGAAATTTTACTAAGCAGAAAGATTGGTTTAATTTGAAATGCAAAAGAGCTTTGGGTAGGCGTGATGCAGCTTGGGCTAGATTAAGAAGAAGGAACACTGAGAGTAATCGGAATAAATATAAACAGGAGAGGAATAGATATGTTAACATAATTAGGCAAGTTAAAATGAACTATGAGAAGAACATAGTAAATAAATGTGAAAGTGACCCTAGATTATTTTATAAATATATAAACAGTAAGTTGAAGGTAAAGAAACAAATTACTAAATTAAGAGTTGATGCTAGGACGTATGAAAATGTATCGGACATGTGTGAGGTAATGAATAACAAATTGGGGTCAGTTTTTACTAGAGAGGAAGGTTTTGACGAACCACAGGCGGGAGTACTGGAGAGTGGTCTTAGTAAGATTGAAATAACTAGAGATGAGCTGTTATCTGCGATGAGAGGACTTGAAGTAAGGAAAGCTATGGGACCGGATGAAGTGTCTGCCTGGGTTTTAAAGGAGTGTGCAGAGCAATTAGTGGAGCCAGTGAGGGACATAATTCAAGCTTCCTTAGATAAAGGACAGGTTCCTGTTGAATGGAAAAGAGCTAATATCATTCCGATATACAAGAATGGAAACCCTGAGGACCCTCTAAACTATAGACCAGTTTCACTTACTAGTATTGTATGCAAGATTTGTGAAAAGCTAATTAGGAAGAGATGGATGAAAATGTTGGAGAGAAAGAAAATAATAACCCCAAAGCAATTTGGATTCAGAGAAGGGACATCTTGTGTTACCAGTTTGCTATGTTATTACAGTAGGGTGATAGATGTACTCCAAGAAAGAGGCGGATGGGTGGACTGCGTCTACTTAGACCTTTCCAAAGCATTCGATAAGGTACCACATAAGAGATTGTTATCTAAGCTTGAGACGCTAGGATGTGTCAGGGGGAGTTTGCTGAAATGGATGGAGAGCTATTTAACAGATAGGGAAATGAGGACCAACATTAGAGGAACTTACTCATCGTGGCGGAAAGTTGAGAGTGGTGTGCCGCAGGGATCTGTGTTGGCACCTCTCATGTTCCTTATGTACGTGAATGACCTGCCGATAGGCATAAACTCTTACATGTCAATGTTTGCAGATGACGTAAAAATTATGAGACAAATAACAAATAAAAGTAGTTGTGAGGAGCTGCAAGGGGATTTAGATAAAATATACGAATGGAGCACCAAGTGGAAATGAAATTTAATATAAGTAAATGTCATGTGTTAAATATGGGAAGAAGTGTGAATAGACCAAATTGGGAGTACAGGATGGGAGATAATAAAATTAGCAAGGCCGAAAAAGAAAAAGATTTAGGGTTGATTATACAAGATACTTTGTCGCCGGAGAAACATATTAACAAGCTCTTTAGCGGAATGTATGCAATGGCCGGGAATATGAAAGTTGCTCTGAACTATTTGGATGAGACCATGGTAGCGAAAATTATGAAGAGTATGATTAGACCAAGATTGGAGTATGCAGCAGTGGTGTGGTCCCCGCATCTAAAGAAGCATATTCACAAGTTAGAAGAATCCAGAGAGCAGTCACTAGATTGGTTCCAAGTCTCAGAGAACTGCCATATGAAGGGAGGCTAGACAAATTAAATCTACCGAGTCTAAAAGAGAGGAGAGAGAGGGGAGACATGATAATGATGTACAAATGTACCCGGGGGCTGGAGAGGCTGGATAGGGAGGATATATTAATTATGGATACAGGAATAACTAGAGGCCACAGCTACAAAGTAAAAAGACCTACCTGCAAGAACGATATCAGGAAGTTTAGCTTCCCCTATAGATGTATTGACAAATGGAATGGGTTGGAGGAGGAGGTGGTGGGGGCAAGGAACATCCATATTTTCAAGAAAAAATTGGATAAAAAGTAGACTGAGAGACGGGACAACACGAGCTTAGCTCAACTCCTGTAAACTACAATTAGGTAAAACAATTAGGTAAATACACTATTGGGAGCGTTTAAGAGCACTGAATCTGTACTCACTGGAACGTAGAAGAGAACGTTACCTAATAATATACACGTGGAAAATCGCAGAGGGTTTAGTACCAAACCTACATACTCCGATAGTCATGAAATTCAGTGATAGGAGAGGCTGGGAATGCGAAATCCCCCGGATGAATAACAGGGGTGCTATGGGCTCTCTGCGAGAGGGCTGGTTATCACACAGAGGCCCACGTCTCTTCAACAAACTCCCACGGCGAGTAAGAGACATGAGGGACATCTCGTTAGACAACTTCAAGAGAGCCCTAGATGTCGAACTGCAAAAAGTGCCAGACGAGCCCATCCTCGCAAGGGAGCGAGCTGTCGCTTCAAACAGTCTACTGCACCAAATCACCACCCATAACGAGGGGCGTCACGCTCCTTGGTGCCGCTAGAGGAGCGGCGAACACATCCAAAGGTATCCAAAGGTAAGGTACGCAGACGGGCAGTATCTGGGCAGTCAAAGACGTGGCGAACAGTTAGAGGGGAATGACAGGAGGAGCAGGTAGGGGGCGGAGTGCGGGGAGTGGACATCAAATAACCGTGAGTCAGCCGGGAATGGCCTATCCTAAGTCTAGTTAGTAAAACTTCCTCACACCTGTGAGACCTGGAAGACGAGGGCCAAGGACGGACAGAAGGTTTGATTGCACGGAGTTTATTATTGCAGGGTAGAGCATCCCAATGAGATTGCCACGTGTAAAGAATAGAAGGCTTGAGAGCCAATCACCTAACGGAAGGTGGGGCTGGCGAGGGATCATTAAAATAGCATTCTTAGCCGCAGCATCGGCGTCTTCATTGCCACGGACACCGATGTGAGCAGGAATCCAACATAACTGGACCTGGAATCCACGTAGGCTCATCTCGTGGAAAGCGTGTTTTATGGCTAAAACTATTACGTGGGAGGACGAATAAGCACGGAGCGCTTCGAGGGCACTACGAGAGTCACTGTAAATTATAAAGGGCTGTTGAGGGGTGTCACGTATAATGTCAATAGCAGATTGGATAGCTAAAAGTTCAGCAGTAAAGATAGAGGCTTGGGGCGGGAGAGAAAACTGAAGGAGCTTAGTAGAGGACACAGCAGCGAGGCCCACCATAATAATGATAAATACTGGGCCCCGTACACCCTAAGCTCTTGCTCTCTCAGCTTGCACATTAACACCTTATTGGCGGGCTAGGCGGTCTATTTATATGTACCGCCCAGCGGGGTGTTTTTAGCCAAAATAGGGCTGTTTACGTGATCATTGTAATGCCTAAATAAGACCCAGAGTGTAAAACAAGTATCTATCCCTGAAAGGGCATACACAGAGCTTTCCAATGACACCACAACTATCCTTGTATGACCGCTAGTTTTCTTGCAACAACCGCGCAACACGAGTGCAAAAACCATGTAATTCGGTACTTTCCCAATACCTTTCACTAAGTAGCGAGTGTGAGAGGGTGGAGGAGGGTGGGATTCATGTCAGTAGGCCCGCCGCGGTGGTCTGGAGCAGTCATACGCTCGCTACTCTCCTGCCACCACTTGTCTCTCTCTCTCAGCAACATTACGTGCTGAAATTGCCACACGACTTATGTTGTGAGCCGCCACATAGTCCAAATTTATTTAACTCGACTTATGTTGTGGGCCGCCAATAGAGGGTTAAGACTAAGGAATGAGGATGGTGAGATGGATATGTAATGTGGGTCTGCTATGAAATTAAAATTTAAAACTTGCAAACTAAACAAACCAAAACTGGGACGATACAAGATAAAGGTAAAAATAACTTATCAAAACTGATATGTGGAAAAAACACTTCCTAAAATAAAATTTATGAAATAAAAGAACACAATCCACCACATAGGGTGTACATTACTACATGAGCAAGTTAATCTGTTTCCCAAGCAAACTAATCGCACATACAGTATAACAACGCACTATCGTCACGTTCAAGGAATTAGTCAATTTGGGAAGTCCGGGACATTCTGGTAAATTTTTACTGAAGATAGAACCCCCTCTGAGTCATAGAGTATTATCTATCTATCTATATGTTCAGGCCCAATCCCCACTTTTCCTAATTTTTTTTTTTTTTTTTTTTCTATGTTATTCTATTTTATTATTTTTTTTTTTTAATTTTCTTGGGGGTGGCCGACTCAAGACAGCAAGAACAGGGAAAAAACAAAAACAAAAAAAAAACACAGACAAAACACAAAATTCACACACATCTAGGTCACCCAGGATAATACTCAGAGACCAGGGTAACCAAGGTATGTATGTATATACTGTGACGCATACCAGTGTGGGCAGAATCGCCTCTCGTTAGCCACTAGCGCTCGCCAGGGACATCGAAATGGGCTACAGTTATCCGAGAGTGTTGTTCTTTCTTTCCTTGTGCTTGCATTGTCACAGACAGTCCAGTGGTGGTCTTTGTTTTCGTCTGTGACAACGGGAAGTATTTTATATCATTAATAGAATATAAGATGCATTGTGTAAGAGTTAAGGAGAGAGAGAGATATAGGCAGCGAGGTGGTAATATATGCGTGCGTATGTATGTTCTGCCTCGCTCGGAGGAGTTTTCCCGCTCGCGCGGGCTTTCCCTCGCCTTTGATTGGCTGGTGGTTCCTGGCATGTCCTAGGGGCCTGCTGCCTTGTGACGTATCGGCCCGTGATTGGCCGACCATTGCGCCTTTGTGGGCTCCTGCGGTCCACAGGAGCTGTTCTCCTCAGGACAGGCTTGGCGTGCATGCTTCTAACATCCCTTTGCATACTCTCTCTCGATCACCCCCTTTACCACTGTCTCTCTCTCTTGACCTTCTTCTCTTCCATTGCTCCTCACCTTTATTCAATTACTTGTCCCCTTGGGTTCTGCATACGGTTTCCATAGCCGGCCCATTGTATTGCATGCGCCGTCCTCAGAGATATTTACATGTACTTAGAATAGGTTTGAGGGTTCTTAGTTAGTAGAGGTTGGGAACTTAGTGTGTCTCCATTATTGATTTAGTGTTTCTGCTCTTTGATTTAATGCTAGACTGGGATAAGGTAACTGTAGTCATCGTCACCGATGTGTGTATGGTTTGCTTATACCTACACGATTTCGACCGGTCCTGTGGTAGCCTGTGTTGTCTTTTCGCTTGCGTTCTTTACGAGTGCAGCATTGTGTTGACTGAGGGTTTTAGCCTGTTCCAGTTCCACACTTTGTTGCCTCTTTGCTTGTCTTTAGAGGGTTGCCAGGATAGAACCAGATACTTGTGATCTGGATCTATCAAGAGAGCACCCTAGTCAATTAACGTAACTTAAAGGATGCAGTCTTAAGGACATCGCTAAGCTACGAGCCTGTCTTGCTCAACCACAGTTCCTTACCTAGAGTATTCCAGCTAGACATTATTAATCGAGTAGACACTTATTAGTATTTAATATAAGCTCTTTGATATGTACGCATTATTATTCACAGCATTTATTAGTCTAGGTTGTTGTTGAGTTGCACAACCATAGCAGACTGTTTCGTTGATGAGGAAGTACTTCAATTAGTGTCGAGCATTGCTACCGTTGCGCATTTATAGTATTCCCGTGTCAGTTAACATTATATGTCCTATCTTTTAGTGTATTCAGTCTACACATGTGGTGTCCTGCCTCCTGCCTTTATATAATTTAAGATACGAGCATCTTATGAGCATCAGACTTTCTTCAGAAGTTTCCAGATCTATGCTGTACGACTATATTTCACTTTCTTTCAGATAGGAGTGAAGAGTTTATTGTTATTTAGAGTAACTATATTGAAGCATCTTTTTATTGTATTAAATCTTGCAGTGATTTAATTGATCTTTCCATAGATTCCTTTTTATGCATTTTAACGTAACTTGCATCTTGTTTGTTATCAGGCTATACCAGTGTAGGTTAGCCTGAAGTAGAGTACATTTATGCCCAGTTAAGGATACCCCGTTATCGCAGATTAACTCTGGAGGGTATAGGTATTTTTGTTCGAGGGTTTGGATCTAGCGTACCGTTGTTGCATAGTGCCCTATTACTAGTCCAATCATTAAGTGCCCTTGTTTTATTCGTAGCCCCGGTCGTAACAAATGGCGACCTTGCCTAGTATCTAAGAAAGAATTGCAGGATTGTTGGACATTTGTTTTTTGAGGAATATTTTGGACACGTGGATTTTTTTTTTTGGCAACGTAGTATAGCACTTGAGTTGTGTTCAAGCATTTTTTTGAGTGAATAGTGCTACATGAGAGTTTAGGTACTTTTTTTTTTGTATAAACGTTGAGAATTTTCGGTGGACACTATGTCGAACGACGGATCAGTGCACAGTGAGGACACAGTACGGGAAGAAGGCTCTGAGGTGCAGAAGCTAGGTTTGTTAGAAGGCATTAGAGTAGTAACTAGTGAGGAGGATGCAAGAAAGTTTCTGGAGATGCCTATTACTGTTGACCGGGTGTCGGGGATTGATCGGTATGGTCTCCAGTGGTTGGCCACGGTCATGGGGCATGTTGGCACTAGCAGCATGACGAGAAGTGACCTGGTGGCCTGTGTGGTCGGTGGGGTGCGTGGGGCTTCGGGTGGAGCGGGAGCTGGGGCACCTTCGGTCCAGCCCCCATTCCACTCGACTCCTACCATGGCGCCCCCTCGGGCTCCGGAGCCGGGTACATTCCCGCAGGCCGATAGTCACTGGCAGCGTGGTTTGCCCCTGGGTGGATCACTGGGTGGGTCTCCAATTGTTGCATCTCCTCCTCCTCAAGGTTTAACTCCAGATATGATCTTCCAGCTTGAGATGGCTAAGCTTCAGCAGCAGTAGCGGGAATCTGAGCTTAGGATTCAGACTGAGGAGAGAAAGGCCATACGTGAGGCGCAGCAGCAGCAGCGGGAGGCCGAGCTTCAGGTTGAAGCTACGAAGTACTGTGCAGACATAGAGCTTGAGAAGTCTAGGGTGGAGTCGACAGGGCAGCGTCTCGGTTCTGGGAATCGAGGTCTTGATCAGTCTTTATCGCACCTTCTTAAGTTAGTCCCTGCATTTGACGAGTCGGGTGTCACCGAGTTTTTCCTGCGTTTTGAGAAGAAGTGCCGGGAGCACCAATGGCCCGAGGTTAAGTGGGCAGCCCTCGTTTCCTCTAGATTGGTTGGCAAAGGACTCAAGGCATATGATGCGTTGCCCTTGGAGTCTTGCATCGATTATGAGGTATTGAAGGAAGCTGTTCTGCGGGCGTACGAGTTACAACCAGAGACATATAGGTTGAAGTTCCGGGGTGTTACGAAGGGTCGTGAGTGCACTTTTCTAGAACATGCCCGGGAACTGTCTGATGCATTGAGAAATTGGCTGAGGTCAGAGAAGGTGACAACGTTCGAGGAGCTTGAGCAGTTAGTCCTTCTAGAGCAATTTTTCAAGTGCACAGGCGGCGACCTGACTTTGAACCTCAAAGAGAAACAGCCTAAAACTCTACAAAAGGCGGCCGAGTTGGCTGACCTGAGAATGTCATTGATTCGTGGGTGCGGGTCTGCCCAACGGACCGATGCAGTTAACAAGGGGCGCAACACTCCACCCCCCCGAGTCAGTGATGCACAATTTAATAACGAGAGTAAGAGCAATGATACCAATTTTTATCACAAACCTAAAACTGTCCCGTTTAAGAAAGGTCAGGGCCCTTCCCCACCTCAGGGGAAGTCCAAGGGTGAAGTAGAGTGTTTTAAGTGTCATAACAAGGGGCATTTCGCACGTTCCTGCCCTAGTAACCAGCCTACTGCAGTCGTGTCTTTGGCTAGCAACATTGGGGTGTCTCTGAGGTCTTCTGCATTTACCCGGGGTGATATGTCAGATGCGGGGGCACAGCCAGTGAAGAGGTGTCCGGAGGGCTCGAACCCTGTCCGCGATGCTTTTTGCGACCATAGAGGGCGTGGCTGCGTGAGTTGGGCTGGTTGCAAGCATGGGTTGGAGTTGTTGCGTGATACAGGTGCATCCCAGACTCTGATGAAAAACTTTACAGGCAAACCTATAAATGTGGCACGGGTGGTTGTGGTGCAGGGTATTAATGCTACAAGGTCATACCCGTTGGTTCGAGTAGAGCTGGAGGTTGAAGGTGTGACAAGAGGGTTGGATGTTGGAATCGTGGAGAAACTGCCAGTAGAGGGCGTCGACCTTCTTCTCGGCAACGACTTTGCGGTATATGCTTCTGAGGTTCCACCCTTAGTCGTTGCCGAGAGGACGGCCGACGTGAGTTGGGAGGGGCAGGAGTTGGTCGAGAGGTGTCAATCACAGCAGAGGGCGTGTGTTGTCACCCGATCTCGTGCATCTAAGGTGTCACAGCCTATTCCTCAGTCTCTAGACCAGCGGAGGAACGGTCGGAAGGAGAAAGCTAAAGTTGGGAGTTTTGCTCCAGCGGCTCTTCTTAGCGACTTAATACTTGACCCAGAGGTGAGCTCCGGAGTGGCCCCAGAACCTGTCACCCTTGGGCGTGATGGCACTCCGCAACAGAGTAGTTCCCAGGTGGAGGAGAGTTGTGGGAACGGGGCTATTGAACACGAGGACGGGGAAACATGTCATGTGAACCTGTTGGAGGAGTTTGTGAGGCAACCACCTGAGCAGCCTACTGTCCCTGCGTTGGTCTGCAGCGGCCAAGGTGGAGAAGGAGAGGGGGGCAGTAGGGCACAGGTGGAGGAGAGTTGGGATTGTCATGTCTCGGCGGAGCAGTGGGCGGGGGACACGAGTCTGGTGGCTGTGGAAGCGCTAGAGCACCTGCCTGAGCAGCAGTGTGCATTGCTCCAGCACCAGCTCGGTTCATACCCCACTGGTCGTGCCGGGCACCCAAGCCTCACAACTCAGGCGGTGCACGAGGTTCCGCTGGCAGATCACTTGAGTGTTAGTCGACCGTTGACCTCGTTGTTTCGGTGGTTCAAGGTGGGCGACGAGGCTTTGGCATGGTTGTCAGGCCAGGGTCGACCCATGGCTGCCAAGGGTGGTGGTCAGAAGGAGGACATTGAGCAGATTGGTGAGGTTGGCTGTGGAGTGTATGTGCCCGGTCATCGCATAGCCTCCCAATGCTGCTCTAGTCAAATGCAACAGCCCTACCATAGACCGACTGTATCTGGCCATGTCGCTGAAGGCGGTGATGCTGCGCAGGCAGAGGTAGTCGCAAGGAATGCGGGGGTGCGCATGTACGGTATCGGTGGGGAAGCCTTAGCAATTATGAACTATGGGAGTGACTGCACAGGTGGTACTGATTATCCCTCTCATGACCTGGCTGTTCTAGGGACGAAGGTGGAGAAGGAGGGAGACTATAGTTTAGAAGCTGCGGTCTCGGCTGGGTTGTGGGAGGGCACTAGGCATGCTGTTCTTCGAGATAAGGTGCAACCTCTTGTTTCTGAGCGCCAAGAGATGTTGTTTACTAGGCTGTGGCAGTACATCCGCATGTTTTTTGCTTCTCCAGGCCTGATGTATGGGGTAGAATCCGACATGGAGGCTGGAGACAGTGCAAGGCTCAAGTTAATTCCCTACCGTATAAATCCTGCTCGACAGCCTGTCGTGAAAACAGAGCTAGACGACATGTGGAAAAAGGGTCTAAGGGATAAAGGATATCGTGAGTGGTCGTTGCCAGTGAGTTTGCAACCTGAGTTGAGTGGCAAGATCCGTGTGTATGGTGATTGCAAGAGTGTGGAAGCATTATCTTTGACAGACGCCTATCCATTACCTAGAGTTGACAACACCATAGACCGCATCGGGGCTGCCTCGCTCATCACAAAGGTAGAACTAGTGAAAGGTTATTGGCAGGTCCCGTTGCCGGAAAGAGCGAAGAGAAGTGCCAGTCTTGTGATGAACTGGGCAGTTTATCAGTGCCAGGTGTTGTTTTGCTGCCGGAACACAAGTTGGATGTGTGGCATGTTAAGGGCACTGATAATGTTTTGGCTGATTGTTTGTCACGGGAGGGTTTGTTTGCAGGAGAACCCTCGCCGTTCAGTCAGTGTGTGTTGAGAGTGGAGAAAAATCAGACTTGCCCCCCTGTAGAGCAGCCGTCAAAAACAACATTAAAATTAAATCAAAAAATCACATAAAAACTCTTTCTTTTTGATAGTTAATTATAAGTTGCCAATGTTATAGCTAAAGTCCTAAGTTGAACCTGTCTTTCACTTAGTAGGCTGGGCTCTGTGAAGCTCGCTCTGGGAGCATAGCAGGCTAAAATTATACTATTATGTTTGGGAGGGGTTATAAGATTTTATTTATGTCAATATGTTGTTTTATGTAAGAATTGAGCTTCGCATTTCATTTCTGGTGGAGTGGCTATGTCTGACGGGTCTTGTCGGCATTCTGCCTTGTCAGATATGGTGCTCGCCTAATGTTGAGCGTCCTATATCTTGGGCGGGGTGTGACGCCTACCAGCGTGGGCAGAATCGCCTCTCGTTAACCACTAGCGCTCGCCAGGGACATCGAAATGGGCTACAGTTATCCGAGAGTGTTGTTCTTTCTTTCCTTGTGCTTGCATTGTCACAGACAGTCCAGTGGTGGTCTTTGTTTTCGTCTGTGACAACGGGAAGTATTTTATATCATTAATAGAATATAAGATGCATTGTGTAAGAGTTAAGGAGAGAGAGAGATATAGGCAGCGAGGTGGTAATATGTGCGTGCGTATGTATGTTCTGCCTCGCTCGGAGGAGTTTTCCCGCTCGCGCGGGCTTCCCCTCGCCTTTGATTGGCTGGTGGTTCCTGGCGCGTCCTAGGGGCCTGCTGCCTTGTGACGTATCGGCCCGTGATTGGCCGACCATCGCGCCTTTGTGGGCTCCTGCGGTCCACAGGAGCTGTTCTCCTCAGGACAGGCTTGGCGTGCATGCTTCTAACATCCCTTTGCATACTCTCTCCCGATCACCCCCTTTACCACTGTCTCTCTCTCTTGACCTTCTTCTTTTCCATTGCTCCTCACCTTTATTCAATTACTTGTCCCCTTGGGTTCTGCATACGGTTTCCATAGCCGGCCCATTGTATTGCATGCGCCGTCCTCAGAGTTAAGTTACATGTACTTAGAATAGGTTTTGAGGGTTCTTAGTTAGTAGAGGTTGGGAACTTGGTGTGTCTCCATTATTGATTTAGTGTTTCTGCTCTTTGATTTAATGCTAGACTGGGAAAAGGTACTGTAGTCGTCGTCACCGATGTGTGTATGGTTTGCTTATACCTACACGACTTCGACCGGTCCTGTGGTAGCCTGTGTTATCTTTTCGCTTGCGTTCTTTACGAGTGCAGCATTGTGTTGACTGAGGGTTTTAGCCTGTTCCAGTTCCACACTTTGTTGCCTCTTTGCTTGTCTTTAGAGGGTCGCCAGGATAGAACCAGATACTTGTGATCTGGATCTATCAAGAGAGCACCCTAGTCAATTAACGTAACTTAAAGGATGCAGTCTTAAGGACATCGCTAGGCTACGAGCCTGTTTTGCTCAACCACAGTTCCTTACCTAGAGTATTCCAGCTAGACATTATTAATCGAGTAGACACTTATTTGTATTTAATATAAGCTCTTTGATATGTACGCATTATTATTCACAGCATTTATTAGTCTAGGTTGTTGTTGAGTTGCACAACCATAGCAGACTGTTTCGTTGATGAGGAAGTACTTCTTTTAGTGTCGAGCATTGCTACCGTTGCGCATTTATAGTATTCCCGTGTCAGTTAACATTATATGTCCTATCTTTTAGTGTATTCAGTCTACACATGTGGTGTCCTGCCTCCTGCCTTTATATAATTTAAGATACGAGCATCTTATGAGCATCAGACTTTCTTCAGAAGTTTCCAGGTCTATGCTGTACGACTATATTTCACTTTCTTTCAGATAGGAGTGAAGAGTTTATTGTTGTTTAGAGTAACTATATTGAAGCATCTTTTTATTGTATTAAATCTTGTAGTGATTTAATTGATCTTTCCATAGATTCCTTTTTATGTATTTTAACGTAACTTGCATCTTGTTTGTTATCAGGCTATACCAGTGTAGGTTAGCCTGAAGTAGAGTACATTTATGCCCAGTTAAGGATACCCCGTTATCGCAGATTAACTCTGGAGGGTATAGGTGTTTTTGTTCGCCGGCATATAAGTTCGAGGGTTTGGATCTAGCGTACCGTTGTTGCATAGTGCCCTATTACTAGTCCAATCATTAAGTGCCCTTGTTTTTTTCGTAGCCCCGGTCGTAACAATACTCAGGCACATACAGGGACAACACAACAAAAAAAAAAAAAAAAAAAAAAACTCACACATCTAGGTCGCCCATGGAGAAGACCCAGAGACTCAGGCCCATTTGGGGTCCCCAGCAAAAAATTCCCAGTTCTTAGACTTCCCGGAGAGGTTCCGGTCTCAGCAGGCAGACAGACACACAGCGAATCTTTACCACCACATGCCCGCCCACCATACATACATAAATTTAAAGACCGAGCGCTCCACTCAAAGTGACGTTCCGGTCTCAAGTCCTAATACATCTCGATTACGGTACTCTACAGTGGTCCCTCTCATTTAGCTAATTCATTAGTCTAGCCAAACCATCGCCAAAAGTGAATTTCGCCAAACGCGAATAGTACTTTAAATGGGAAAATTATCCATTAGTCTTTGACGAGGCCCGAGTTCACCCTTTTGGGCCTTTTCAAACCACCCGCCATGCGCATCGTCGATCGCCGACACACTCGGCGCCGTCTGCTTACTCTGTTTTTGCTAGAAGACATAGGCCTAGCCTATATATCTCCATAAAGAATTGGCCTAACCTAGGTTAGATGTATATCAGGCAGCAGAATTCATTGTTATCTTGTGAATAGTCTTATTGATAAGGAATAACCACATAACCTTAGCAACAAGTTGCTAAGTCACTAGCTAGCCAGACCAAAAAATGGTCTAACCTAGTTTAGATATATATCAGGAGGCATAAATCACTTTTACCTTGTGAATGGTGAAGACTAGAATTTTCTATATCAACTGCTTTTCGATTGATGAAAATAATGAAATTGGTTTTGGATCCGTGGTCACTTCTTTGATTAATTATATTTATCGATTGGGCCCCTGAGTCAGCTGATGCGCGCGTGTGTGGTTGTGTGTCGCAGACTGTTCGGCACAATAAACAAAGCAAAACACAAGAGATATGAGGTTCACAAATCGGTTTGATCAAGATTACTCTGTTAATATACGTTTATGAAATATACCTGGGATATTCTCGCTATCCAAGCAGCTCAGTTAGGGTTTTGTGAGTAGACCTAAGCCTATCTATAGCCTAGCCTCGGCCTAAGAGTAACTCTCAATACGGCGCTCTATTGTAGCCTACATGAAACATTAACAGCAATAGAAAAGACAGTAGATAATAGATAACAGATTTTATTTACCATGAATTATTTAGAGTTAGGCCTGGTGAGACTAGCTTGCGGGCGGCGCATTCTGGGCCGACGCCATTCCGTGACGTCAGCATTCTCGCCAAAAGTGTATTTGAAGCGCCAAATTCGGATTCTGGTACCATATCCAACCTATCGCCAATACTGTGTTTCGCCAAGCTGAAATCCGCTAAACGCGAGGGACCACTTTAGTTGTTTGCGAGTTGTTGTTGTTGTTCCCAGTGTCTGAAAAACATGCCTTGCTCCGGCCTATCCTTAAGAAACCTGGACTTGATGTAGAGAACATGTCGAACTACCGTCCTGTCTCCAACTTGTCTTTTTTATCAAAAATATTAGAGCGTGCCATACTTGATCAACTGCTGCCGCTACTTCAGCAAAATGAAACTATTCCCATGTTTCAGTCTGCTTATCGGCAGCATCATTCAACTGAGACAGCA
This sequence comes from Paralithodes platypus, assembly GCA_032716605.1. Taxonomy (NCBI): domain Eukaryota; kingdom Metazoa; phylum Arthropoda; class Malacostraca; order Decapoda; family Lithodidae; genus Paralithodes; species Paralithodes platypus. The sequence continues at coordinate 452,613 of CM064507.1, forward strand.
TTGATCAGAATACATAATGATTTAGTCAAGAACACTTGCGACGGCGAGATATCATTGTTGGTTTTGCTTGATCTCTCTGCAGCCTTCGACACAGTGGACCATGAGCTGCTATTGAGTGATCTTTATGACTGTGGTGTGCGTGACTCTGCTCTCTTGCTTCTCAGGTCATACTTGTCAGGTAGATCCCAGAGTGTGATGATGAATCTGATAGTCTCGGACTCGGCCCCCCTGCTCTATGGCGTTCCGCAGGGATCAGTGTTGGGTCCTGTCCTGTTCACGATATACACTAGTGGCTTATCTCTTCTGCTTCGTGCACACGGTGTCACCTATCATTTCTATGCTGATGACACCCAAATTTATGTGAAGATCACAGGCATAGCTGATACACAGAGGAAGGTGGAAATGCTGATGACCGATATAAAGAAGTGGATGAGGACAAGAAAACTTAAATTCTCATCATCCGAGGAAACAGAAGGGCTACTGACGCAGTAAATGCACTCTCCATTGATACGGATGACTCACAGCTACAACCAGTAAACTTTGTTCGGAATCTGGGAGTGTACCTGAACTCAAGACTGGATTTTAACCCTTCCTCCCCGGGCTGTCTTACCCAATGACGGTCGCCCCTACCCGGGCAAAATGGCTGAAAAACGTCTATGCCTAGGCTACCGTATTTATGTTTATTTTCACTGCTAGAACATTCCCACTCATCTATAATCGTAGTGCGGTTTTCAATCTGTATTTTGGCATTGAGTAGAGCTCTGTAAGTCAACTGGTTCAGTTGTGATGACGATTTCAGTGGAGCCAATATTGCAGAGATGTTGCCAATATGGGGGCTTTTCAGACACTAATTTCGTCATGACGTCAGAACAATAACATTGAGGAGTCTTCTCCTTCTTGTTTTCGGAGGTGCGGTGACGAACGCTTGGGTTTGTTGACATACGTCGTACACACAGCGTTCAGACCAAGCTTAATTAGGCTATTAAGCTCATGCCTTAGATAAGGCATACCGGGTAGCGGCCCTTCTTTCGTGCTGTCCTTACCTAAGGCAGACCGGGTAGGAAGGGTTAAGGAGCACGTAAATCAGATTGTCAAAAGTTGCTACCTACACATCAGAAATCTCTACTCGGTGAAGCAGTTTATACCTAGACGTTGCCTTCTGACACTGGTCCACTCATTGATATTCTCTCGTGTTGATTATTGCAATGCCTTATTTGTGGGTCTTCCCAATTACATATTAAAGAAAGTACAATCTGTTCTGAACAGAGCTGCAAGACTCATTTTTGGAATTCCACCTGGAACCCCTACCACTTCCTATCACATCAAACTGCACTGGTTACCAATAAAAGATAGAATAGAATTTAAGTTGTGTCTGGTAACTTTCAAGGTCCTCAAATTCGGTGAGCCCGGGTATCTTGCAGAGCTGCTCAGGAGTCCACTGGCACGCCATGGTGTAGTCGCGCGCCATGACGATGACCCCCCTGCGTCTTGATGAGCCATGGGCTTTCCAGCAGTCATCTTTCTTTGAGATATCATTCTCTTACATGGCTCCAAGGTTATATAACAGACTGCCACTGACCATGAGACAACTAAGTTCTGTTGAGTGCTTCAAGAGACAACTTAAGACATTTCTCTTTGTAAGAAGCTACAATCTCGAGAGGGGTGTCATCATGGAGGGCTATAGGGTGTAAGCTATTTGCCGCTGCTGGTGGCTGGGTGATGCGCATAGGTTTTGTGTTGCATTGATTTAAGTTATTTGTGTTTTTGTTTTGTTTTTTTCGAGCGCCAGTGAATTCTGCAGAAAAATTGGCGCTTGTCAGAAATAAGTAACATGCTTATTATTATTATTATTATTCCCCAGGCTGTCTGGCCGAGCAGCCCCAGGGTCCCAAGCAAGGCCAAGGCCTTAACCAAGCACTCCAACAAGACCCTCCCAGCTTTACCACTAAAAAGCCCAGGTGACCGAAGCCGTTCCAGGCGAGGGACTGAGGAGGATGCGGAAGGGATAGTTAAGGGGCAAAGGAAAAATGTGACGCTTTGGCTCCCAGTTTGCCCAGTAGGGAGGTCAATCCACAGAAGAGACGCCATCACTCGAGATCTAGAAAATTTATAAGTGAAAGGAACAGTCAGAGTAAGCTATGGGTATGGCAGATAATGCTCAACTCTCACTCTGATAGACCAGCCAATCACCTTGTTAGTGAGTTATAGAGGTTAGTGGTCAAAGATTTGTGGACTACCTATAATCAATGGACTATATAATGATATCTTACCTATAAGTGAACATAGTAGACCTGGTAGTATCCTTGGGCATGAAGGGTGCTCTTGGTTCAGTCTTCCTCACTATGGCTGTTAACTCTACCGGGCCGGATGGTTGACCCTCTATCCTCGCCTCAGGGTACTTCTGCTTCCGTGACACCCAGCCTCGGTTGATCAATATTGTTAGACTGGGGATAGGGGGATAGGTGGATAGATAGATATATAGTACAGTATAAAGTACATAATACATACATAAGTCAGATGCCCTGCTTCCAGTGGAAGCCCCTCATAAGGGATGGCCATGACAGAAACTGCCTCCAGGCAGCTTAGCTTGAAGGAGGTCTGGGCAAGCATATTTTAGTTTGAAAATATTCTGGGAAGGTGATTTTGTAGCCTAGGGGACAGACTAAAATACATTGCTCAAAAATGGCAAAAGCAAGCAAAATCCACAATAATTAAACCAAATATCCTAATAACCCCCAAGAGGTCGGACCAGATAGTGGTACCACTTTCAGTACTGGTGACTTATTTTCATCCTATTCTGGCTGTTACTAGATTATATTATTCAGTTTAGGAAGGACCACTAGCAATAAAAAGGCTACTAACTATCTCAATAAATTATCTTAGCTACTACAGATCCTTCCTAAGAGGTTAACAAATTGTCTAAATACAGCTACTGTACAATACAATATAATAGACTCACCCACACTAAAAGGATAATGGGGTTTGGAGTTAAAATGTAAAACTTGCAAAACAAACAAACCAAAACAGGAACGGCCCAAATATACTTATCAAAATCACTATGAGGAAATAACATTTTAGCCAAATATAATTTTGAAATAAAAATACACAAAACCACCACATAGAATGAAACAGACTATAAGACTTACTTTCTGTCCGCCAGTGTGAAGGGGGTAACCACGAGGAAGCCACTTTGTCCCGATGATATCAACCCACTGCCAACCTGTTGTACGTCCCCTCCTACCTGTACAACACACATATGTACGCTATTAGTTTCACATTATTTACTATACACACACACCCATGTACATTGGGTACATTGTACATTACTAGATTGGTTCCAAGTCTCAGAGAACTGCCATATGAAGGGAGGCTAGACAAATTAAATCTACCAAGTTTAAAAGAGAGGAGAGAGAGGGGAGACATGATAATGATGTACAAATGCACCCGGGGGCTGGAGAGGCTGGATAGGGAGGATATGTTAATTATGGATACAGGAATAACTAGAGGCCACAGCTACAAAGTAAAAAGACCTACCTGCAAGAACGATATCAGGAAGTTTAGCTTCCCCTATAGATGTATTGACAAATGGAATGGGCTGGAGGAGGAGGTGGTAGGGGCAGGGAACATCCATATTTTCAAGAAAAAATTGGATAAAAAGTAGACTGAGAGACGGGACAACCTAGCTTAGCTCAACTCCTGTAAACTACAATTAGGTAAATACATACAGACTCTCTCTCACACACACACACATAAATACTGTACAGTAACGACCAACAACACACACATATGTACGCTGTCACCATATTATTTACTAAATTTAGTAGGCTACACACATACACACACTCTCTCACACACACACACAATAATACAGTAACGACGAGGAAGCCACTTTGTCCCGATGATATCAACCCACTGCCAGCCTGGTGTACGTCTCCTCCAACCTGTACAACACACATTGTACAGTACGGTGTTACTATATTATTTAGTACACACACACACACACAGTGAGAGAAACAGGGCAGGTGGAGAGCACGGGGGAGCAAGGGAGAGAAGGTGGAGTGGAAGCGGGGAGGGGGGAGTAGTCTGGGAATATTAGGGAAAGAGAAAAAAAGAAAGGTGTAATTGAAGCTGATGTATAGTAATGTGGATGGCTTGCTGTCTAAGAAATTAGAATTGAATGACTATATTGAGAAATATAAACCACATATTATGTGCTTAGCAGAAACAAAGTTGAGAGGTGGTATTGAATTGGGAGTGTTGGGATAGGAAGGGTACAATGTGTGGAGAAAAGATAGAGAAGGAAAAGTGGGCGGTGGAGTGTTAATAATGACTGACAAAAATATAGAAGAAAGTGAGATTAACCTAGGCAATAATAGATCAGAAATTATAGCAGTGACAATAAAAGACAAGGACAACAAAGCAACTGATATAGCAGTGGCTTACATACCACCAAAAACTAGAGCATGGGGGCGGGTGCCCAACCCCGAAAGGAGTTGAAATAGGGGAGCTATCCCCCCGCCAAAGGCGGCTTTCTAGGGCCTTTCCTAGCTGATGCTGAGAGGATTGGGTTCTAGTCATGTGGTGATGGGCTGGTCTATCCGAGTGAGAACTGAGCGATCTCTGCCATACCCATAGCTTACTCTGACTGTTCCTTTTACTTATATATCTTCTAGATCTCAAGTGGCGACGTCTTTTCCGTGGATTGACCTCCCTACTGCCAACCTAGAAGTTGGCAGATTGGGAGCCAAAGCGTCACATTTTTCCCTTGCCCCTCAACTTTCTCTTCATAATTGCTGAGGGGCACAGGGCCCTGGGTGGGGCTTTGGTTTCCCGGGCGTTTCCGCACCCTCCTCAGCTCCCCGCCATGGAGTGGCTTCGGTCACCCAGGCTTTATTGTGGTCGGCGGGTAGGGTTCTGTGGGGGCGCTCGGTTATGGCCTTGGAATTGCTCGGGGCCTTGGGGCTGTTCGGCCAGGCAGCTTGGGGAACAACAACAACAACAACAACTAGAGCATGGAAGCGGGAAGAATATGATCAACTAATCACGGAATCTCTAGATGCTCTAAAAATACTTTTTAATAGGAGAAATAAATTATTATTAACAGGTGATTTCAATTGTAAGGAAGTCAATTGGGATGGGTTATATGCGGGAAATAATAATGAATCTTGGGGCAGTAAATTACTGAATCTAGTAACAGAAAACATGGTAACACAACATGCTAGAGAAAACACACGAATCAGAGGGATGGATGAACCATCCAGGCTAGACCTAGTCTTCACCAGTGATCCGCATGATGTTAGAAAGATAAATTATCGTTGTCCCTTGGGAAAAAGTGATCACAAGATTTTAGAAATGGAGATGGATTTGGGAAAAAATGAGGAGAGAAATGAAGGACATAAAAATAAATAGATACAACTATGCTAAAACTGATTTTAAATCATTGAAACATTATTTCCAAAGTATAAATTGGAAGGAACTAGAAAGCCTGGAAATGGTTCAAGACAAATATAGAATTTTCTTGAAAGTATATGAAGAAGGGATACATAAATATGTCCCAAGGTTCCAATCAGGGGTAAAGAAGGAAAAAGAATGGTTCAATATAAGATGTAGTAAGGCACAGGATAGAAGAAACCGAGCCTGGAATATAGCACGGAAGAGACAGTGAAAATAACTGGAATAAGTACAAGGAGAAAAGAAATGAATACGTAAAGATACGATGCGAGGAACAATATAAATATGAAAGGAATATTGTAGAGAAGTGCAAAAACGAGCCTAAACTATTTTTATAGATTTGTAAATGGAAAAATAAAAACAAAAGAAGGTACAGTATTGTCAGACTAAGAGTTGGAACAAACAGCTATGAGAAAGATAAAGAATTGTGTGAAGTTATGAATGAAAAGCTTCAGTCAGTGTTTGTAAAAGAGGAGGAGTTTATAGAACCTCATAGAGAAAGGAGAACACCACAGATGCCTGAAATGAAAGTGACAAAAAGTGAAGTGCTGAAATTGATGCAGGATTTGGACGTGAGGAAATCAATGGGACCAGATGGAGTGGCTGGATGGATCCTCAAAGAATGTGCGGAAGAGTTAGTGGAACCAATCTATGAAATCATAAAATCTTCACTGAATGAGGGAGACCTGCCAGTGGAATGGAAGAGCTAACATAGTACCAATTTACAAAGGAGGAGACAGAGAAAATCCGCTTAACTACAGACCGGTGTCCCTCACCAGCATTGTTTGCAAAATTTGTGAGAAAATTATAAGAAAAAAGTGGACACACTTCATTGAGGGACTGGGGGTGCTTAGCGAGAAACAGTTTGGATTCAGGGAAGGGAGATCTTGTGTATCTAATTTATTAAGCTTTTATAGCAGAATTGTAGATGTTACACAGGAGAGAGAGGGATGGGTTGACTGTGTTTACCTGGACCTGAAAAAGGCCTTTGACAGGGTGCCTCACAAAAGGTTATTGTGGAAATTGCAGGTTGTTGGAGGTGTACATGGTAGGATGTTAAAATGGATGGAAAACTTTTTAATAGGAAGAGAAATGAGGACCACGATACGAGACGAATACTCACAGTGGAGAAGTGTGACGAGCGGAGTACCACAGGGATCAGTGTTGGGTCCGATACTGTTCCTACTTTATGTAAACGACATGCCAGAAAACTTGAATAGTCATATGAATATGTTTGCGGATGACGCTAAGATCATGAAGAAGGTCACCTGTATAGAAAGTTGTCAGGATCTTCAAAAGGACCTAGATGAGTTGCACAGATGGAGCCAAACCTGGAAAATGAGTTTCAATGCAGAAAAGTGTCATGTTTTGGAAGTGGGAACAAGTGCGATAAGGCCAAGCTGGGAGTACAAATTAGGAATTGAAATAATCGGCAAAACACGGCATGAGAAGGACCTTGGAGTGATAATACAAGATGATCTATCCCCGGAGAAGCATATTAACATGATCATTGGAGGAGCATATGGAATAATAACCAATATGAGAGTGGCATTTAACTATTTGGATGAAGAAATGTTAAGAAAACTGATAATGACTATGATAAGACCAAGATTAGAATATGCAGCAGTGATATGGTCACCACATTTGAAAAAACATATAAACAAATTAGAGAAAGTCCAAAGGATAGCAACGAAGATGATCCCAAGATTGAAGGAGTTGACATATGAGGAAAGACTTAAGACACTACAACTGCCTACCTTGAAAGAGAGAAGGGAACGAGGCGACTTAATAATGATGTTCAAGGGAGTAAAAAGTTTGGAACGAGTAGATAGGGAAGATCTATTCGTGAGGGATAATGGAAGGACAAGAGGGCACGAGTTTAAGCTGAGGAAGGGCAGATGTCGTAAGGACACAAAGAGATTCAGCTTCCCATATAGGAGTATGTAGAGACTTGGAACAACTTGGAGGGGGAGGTGGTGAGAGCGAGGAACATTAACATGTTCAAATCTAGGTTGGATAAAAGTAAATATGGAAATAGGGCAACATAAGTTATGATATGTTAGTCCAAAATACTGGGAACTGGGAATATCCATTACGATACTTGTCTAAGTAAAATGGATTGATTATAAAGTAACTAAGACAGGACAACACAAGCGCTGCTCAATTCCTGTAAACTACAAATAGGTAAATACACATACACACTCACTCACATACATACACACAATAATACTGGTGTGCGTCCTCTCCTACCTGTACAACACAAATGTACGCTGTTAGTTTCACATTATTTAGTACTGTACACACATACACACACATAGACATCTCTCTCTCACACACAATATATATTTTATCAAGTACAGTATATCTCGCACATACACGTGAGCTACTAAATGTTTTTATACTCCCAGCCGGACTCAAACCGCCTGAGTGTCCAAACTCTCGACGTCTACTAATGGCAAGGGGGTGGGATCGAACTGCCGACCCTGTGATCAACAGTCAGACGCGCTACTGACCATGTCACGACCATGTAAATGATACCTTGCAACACAAACAAACAAAAACCAGAAATTGCACAATATATAGACAAACAAACTTGCTACAATCACTATGTGGAAATACAGTAATGTACTGACATTTTAGGAAAGCAACATTATATAATTATGAACAATAAAGACTAAAGACTATTATAATTTAAAAACTTGCAAAATAAACAAACCAAAACAGGGACAACACAATTTGAAGACAAAAGAACTTATCAAAATCACTATGTGGAAATAACGATTTAGCAAAATATAATAAAAGACAAAAGAATGGACTCCGCTTTGCTATGCCTTACCATGCGGGGTCGTGGTCCTAAGAATATCTCCCGGGAGTGGTCAAAAGTCCCGGAGAGCTTCACACGTTGGTACTCTAGGCTCTCCAACTCTTCCAACCTGAAAAATATACACTACATTAGACTTTATGTATGCATCCTCTAACCAACCTTAGCCATTTCTGTCTGTCTCTTTTACTGTCCTACATTTCCTTCTGGGGACAGGAGGCTAGGAATCCTTGTCGCCTTGTAAAATTCACCTACTAGACGAGACAGAGTAAGAAGCGAGGGAACGTGAAAGTGGTCCCAGACCTTAACCCTTTTACGCATATGACGCGATTTTGAGCCGATTGGGGATACTTTAAAGCTTTTGTTACCATCAGGGGTATTTAGAAACCTTTAGTTTAGTTACTTCAACCTCTGCAGTTGTCTTTGAGTTACCTGTGGGCAGAAAACTAATTTTGGAGAGGTAATTATAAGTGTGAGAGAACTCTATTTCTTATTGCTAATCTGGCAACCTTTGCGTCATAAATGCGGGAAAGGGTTAAGAGCTAGAACTTTAAATGTTGTTTCTGTTCGGGCTATGTCTCGAGTTGGCCGCCCCCAGTTATGGGTTATGTGCCTGAGTATATACATCCATACATACAATAGCATTTATACATTACATTAATTAATAGAATAAAACTTGAAAGTGGTCAATTCTATCTATCTATCAATTGCCAGACACCCTAATCCGTGAGGGGGTGGCCATGATTAAAGTTCATCCATGAACCTCTGTCAGTCCATGTAAGAAACTAATTTGAATAAGAGAGAGAGAGAGAGAGAGAGAGAGAGAGTTACCATAGACCTCCGAACAGTATGGGCCGGCAGGCCCTGACTGAACCCTCCACGTTGACTCTCAGGAATCTTGCAGAACCTTCAGATGATCCGGTGTGTGTGGGTAGGGGAGGGGGGGATTGACATACAAACAACTTTAAAACAAATCCTGCTATTCTTAGGTGGGCATCGAGTCGGTTCTTAAACATATTGAAAGAGAGTGAGTGAGTTAGTGTGCGAGAGAAAGACAGAGAGAGAGACTTACTCATACGGCAGATCTACGCAAGGTGCTATAGTCTTGGCTTCGAGTTCCGCTATAAGGTTCAATTTCCACTTTCTGCGTTGGATTTGCTAGGTGCCTAGACAAAAAAGACAAACACATATATAAATTTTTTTGTTCTGCCAGACACCGTAATTCCCGAGAAGGGGTGGCCATGAATATTAGGCGTTTGCCACGAATCGCTAGGTCAAGTTGCCCAGGCTTAACATCTACCAATAACATTTTGACAGTGCGGGCTCGATCCGCCGACCCTTTGATCAGCAGCTACTGACTATGCCATGGAACGCGACATAGATAGACAGATCAAGAGAGATACAAACTTACTCATACGGCAGGTCTATGGGAGGTGCATTCGTCTTGGTCTCGAGTTCCGCTATAAGGTTCAGTTTCCACTTTCTGCGTTGGACTTGCCAGGTGCCCAGACAGAAAGTTCCAGCAGGGACAAGCTACAGAGAAAATAAAAATCATCAGTCCTCATCGTAGTTTAACCCTCCAGCCCCGGCTATGTATTATATATATATTCCTCGAAACCCGGGTGTTTTGGCCAAAAAACGTCTAGGCTAGGCTACCGTATATTCGTTAATCAGACTGCTTCCCGCATTCCCGCGCATCCCCAAGCGTAGCTGTGTTATTTACCTGTAGAATGGCATTAAGTAGAGCTCTCTAAGTCAACTGGTTGAGCTGTGATGATGATTTCATTGGAGATAACTTTATGGCCAAAACAGCCACTTTACACCACTTTTCGATACTTAACAACAACATACAGGCACACACGAACAAGCGACGCTCTCCTTCTTGTGGCCGGAGATGCGGGGCGTCGGTCCAGCCGGCTGTTGTTTACATGCGTCGGACCGACGCCTCGCACACGAAGCTCACAGGCTTTCAACCACTGGGCGTTCAAGAGCCCTTCCGTGGTGAGAGGGTTAAAACTTTAAAAACAAATCTGATAAAATAGTTACATATACAGGTATATACAGTATACTGTATGTGGAGGTTACATCACAAATACTGTATGTGTGATCAAATTACAGTATGTAGTAAAACTCACTAGGAAAAATGAAACATTGAAACACCAAGCTTTCGTCTATTGTCTCAAGACATCTTCAGGGTGGATGGGACTCGTTAGCCTTGGTCGGCAACTCATCTAGGGGAGACAACCTTATACAAATCCGGGTGGATGGGACTCGTCAGCCTTGGTTGGCAACCTGTCTAGGGGAGTAAACCTGATACAAATCCGTACTGCTTACCTAAGGGTAAGGCAGGTTAGTGGATGGATTAGCCGAACACCACTGTAGAAAAAGAGTGCTAACAAGATACACAGAGGGCCTCGGAGTCGGACGGATCCTAAATTGAGTGGTCAATTCTGTAAGTCCTTCACTAAACTGGCTCGGGTTGTCCCTCTCACAGGGAATAGGTCCGCTTGGGGGCATTCTGTGTATGGCCACCCTCGAAAGGGGAGTAAGGCGTCCGGCAGTAGATAGATAGATAGATTGGATAAAAAACACCATCTGAGGAAGAGCACTTTATTGACAACGTTTCGCAGATAGCTTTATCAGGTCACTGATGCAAAACGTTGTCAATAAAGTGCTCTTCCTCAGATGGTGTTTTTATCCATTCTGTCTACTTTTCAAGTACCACTCAACAGATAGATAGATCTTCAGGCTACAGTACCGTAATCGTATTACTCTGAAGATGTCTTGAGAGAATAGACGAAAGTTTTGTGTTCCAATGTTTCAGTTTTCCTAGCGAGTTTTACTACATGCATACTGTAGATACTGTATATATAGTACATAGATAGGGGGTGAAGTTATTTATAGATACGGTAACTAGATTTGGCGCTCTGAAGTCCTGTAGCTACCATGGGTCTGAAATAAACCAAATAGGATGAATGGTGGCTAAGACTTAAACCGTACCCCTTTTAGCCGCCTCTTACGACACACGGTAGACATGTGGGGCATATTCTTATATTTCTTCACCACATGGGTAGAGGACCCCCTAACCCCTTGGGGGGGGTTACACAATACAATAACTCAAACTTAAGATACGTAGGGTTCTAGGTAAGCTATAATTTGTGGTAGGTAAGGCTGCAGATTAGCAAGTGAGATTCAATAAAGTACAGGTCTACCTCGATATGCGATCGGGTTACATTCCTGAAAACCCAATCTTAAAAAGAAAAATCATATAGTAAACTCTAAAATTAATGGGGTAAATGGGGATGCATTCTGGGACAAACCAAAACCCAAACCCAAACACAATCACCTAAAAACCTATAATAATATCGTAAATTGGGGTATTGGATGATGAAGCGTCTTCATAACAGAGTTGATAGTGATTAAATCAATTTGATTTAATCACTTGATTAAATCAATGATTTTTTTTACAAAGAAAATCATGATTTTTTTTATTTTTTTATTTTTGATCTGTGAATCAAAATTTTAAAAAATCTGAAGATTTATCATGCTTTCATAAGTTTGTGTAGGCATTGGTTCATTTTAAGATACTGGTACATTATGTAGTAACACAAATAACTGATAGCTTTTAAATTTACAAACAAATATATGTATACTGTACATATATTTAAAAAAAAATCAAATAAATCAAAAAATCAAATAAATCAAATAAATCAATGATTTTTTTATTTTTTTTATTTTTTTTTTAAATAAAAAAAATCAACAACCCTGCTTTATAATTGTACTGAAGCCTATGGTACTACAGTATATCTGATCTGCTGGATCGAATGCTCGATATTGGAAATAAGAACATATGATAAGAAAACGGGAGTCTGACTCTGCAGAGAGCCGATTGGCCCACACAAGGTAAATCCCTTTCAAACCCAACCCATCTCCAACGGAATCAGAAAAAATGCAAAAATCAGCGATATATTGGATCTGAAAATCGTAGCCCTACCAACCTATCACATGTACAGTACAGTACTCACAAGTAAGAAGATACTCATAGGTCCCCAAGTCTGTGTGGCAGCATGTGTGGTGATTCTACAGACTGGTACAACACTATTAGCCCCCACAACACAGCAACGGTCCCTTAATAGTCCTGGCCTCACATAGCTCTGTGGTGAGGACTTGTGGACCAGAACACAGCGCCCGGGGTTCAGTCGCACCCCGCAGCGTATTAACATACTCATTCCTGAAACATACAGTATATAATGTAACTTATGTAAGTAAAAAAAAGGGAGTAAAATAGCTTTTAATTTGCTATATCAATTGATATTTTTAGTCGGATCAGTAGGCTACAACTTGTGGAACATAGAAATATGGGTACAGGTATTATTTAAGTATCATTTTGCGGCGATTCGCAAGGAGCAGGCGCTAGGTCACAATTGCAACGTTAATTTTTCACCACCCTGGCCCCAGGACTTATTGTTACCAACATATATACTGTATATACAGTAGAACCTCGTATAGGTCTATCCGAAAATCACAAGTCTTTCTAAATTTCGAATAGCCTCTAGAGGCTAGGCAATTTTTACAGATACCCTATGCTATGTAATTTCGTACGATACACAAATATCTCAAATATAGTTAATAACTTAATATAATGTTAATTTATGTAAATATATAGAGGGCTTAACTCACCAATGAAGATTAAATGATAAGTAAGCTAGGACTAAGGCAGGTTCTTGGCTGTTTTTGTTGCCATTTCCAGACCACCAAGAGAGGTAAGCAACAGGGCCCATTTTTGTTTAAGTGGTATCCCCTGGAGGCCTAAATTCCACTTAAGGGGGTATCACACTGGGCCAATTCTCGTCACTCTTCAGCAAAAAGTGGAGCTACCACCAGTCTCCAGCACAAATCTCACCCTTTGATGGAGCTAGGATGCTTCCCGCACTGGGTGGGAAGCTCCAGTTTTTGATGGAGGTAGAGTGTCAGCCTCTTTACAGCTCGCATTTAATCTCATTGATATCTCAAGTATATGACGTCGAAATATATATTTTGCTACATAATTGTGTTTTGATTGTGAGAAGGGCTGCGGATAGACATAAACTAAGTGAATTAATGCTAAAATAGCTACACCACTTGCAGCTAAATAACCACTTCCTATACCTACGCCACGGCGATCGGTATGAAACGAAAACATTCGGTTGTGTAGCAGGAGGAACTGTTTTTCAGATGCCTATTTACTAAGAATCATTGAACAATATATTTAACCTAGCCTAACCTAGTATATTAGTAGACTATTTATGAATGTAAAATATAAAAATATATTGTAACATTACCAAATTATTGAGATAAATACAGGTCTACCCGCATACACAGGATTATGCCTACAACCTCCGAAAAATTCAAAATATTTCCTCAAAATTATATGCTCCAAATATAAAACATAATCACGCAAACTTGTAGATTGAGTCATATTGAAATATAAGTGTCGATATAAATCCATATTACTCTAAATTATTGGTGAAACAGCACAATATAAACGATCGTTTAGTGCAGAGGTAACGACAGGGGCTCCGTCAGGCTATAGCCTATATTTGCGAAAAACTCCCTCATAGCTACTTATATAAGCTTCACACGCAAAACATAGCAACATTAACGTATAGATTGGGTCCTATTACACAAAGTTTGTCAATATCAATCCATATTATTTTACAGTTTAAGTAAAACCACTGTTCTATAGCCTACGCCACGGTGATTGGTATGAATCGAAAAAGTTCAAAATATAAATTTCCTCATATAAGCTTCAAATTAAAAAAAAAATTACACTAACGTGTAGATTGAGTCATATTGCATTATAATTGTAGATGTAAATCCATATTACTATACATTACAGTATAGGTGAAACGGACCAATATAGGCTAAGTGTCGGACGTTGTTATTGTTGAGTCGGAGACTCACGCAGCCAGGACGCTTGGCGTGTGTGATAGAATTTGCTGGCGCTACTGGCTGGAAACGGAGACTGGAGATTGGAGATTGACGAGAATTTGGCCCAGTGTGATGCCCGCTTTAGTCCACAATCCTCATCACCCTAACTGACACATGATGACACAACATCGGCGGGTGCCCATCCCCGAAAAGGGTTGAAATAGGGGAGCTATCCCCCCGCCAAAGGCGGCTTTCTAGGGCCTTTCCTAGCTGATGCCGAGAGGATTAGGTTCTAGTCATGTGGTGATGGGCTGGTCTATCAGAGTGAGAACTGAGCAATCTCTGCCATACCCATAGCTTACTCTGACTGTTCCTTTTACTTATATATTTTCTAGATCTCAAGTGACGGCGTCTCTTCTGTGGATTGACCTCCCAATCTACCAAGATTGGAAGCCAAAGTGTCACATTTTTCCCTTGCCCCTCAACTTTCTCTTCATAATTGCTGAGGGGCACAGGGCCCTGGGTGGGGCTTTGGTTTCCCGGGCGTTTCCGCGCCCTCCTCAGCTCCCCGCCATGGAGTGGCTTCGGTCACCCAGGCTTTATTGTGGTCGGCGGGTAGGGTTCTGTGGGGGCGCTCAGTTATGGCCTTGGGGCTGTTCGGCCAGGCAGCATGGGGAACAACAACAACAACAACATAGGCTTAACATAACTTAGGCTAATATATTTGTCTCCTTATAAATTTGCATACACACTATTCACTACTCATAATCAATCTCATTCATCTCAGATGCTAAGGTTGAGGATTGTACAGTAGTGCTTTTATTCTTGTGTTTTTTTACTGTATTTCAAAATATATTTTATTAAAGTATTATTTCCACAAAGCGATTTTGATAATTAATATACTGTATTGTGTCATCCCTGTTTTGGTTTGTTTAATTTGCAAGTTTTACATTAAAATTAGGGTGACGAGATTCCACACGGGAGTACTTTTTGAGGGTGGACACTTTTATAGGTGAGAATTGTAGAACGTTGGATGGGGCTTGGGGATTGGTGGTGGGGTCGAACTGCCAGCCATCTCGTCATCCGAAAAGCCAAGGACTGACTGCTCACCCTCACTTTCACTAGTAGTTGAAGACAAGCAAACGAGTGACTGCTCACTTTCACCAGCAGTTGAAGGGGCTTTGGCTGGGTTGGAGACAAATTTGCGGATGTCGGCCTGATGAAAGGCGTCACTCCGTCTGTTCTGGAAAACTTCGTACTGGGCTCGTTGGGCGAGGAATTCCTGTGCCGAGAAACTGTGGTTCCTCTCCAAGAACTTGATAAGGGTCTGGTATGCCTGGTCACTGGTCAGCCACAGCCCAGTTACAGTCATCAATGCAGCCATCGTCGTCAGAGTCAGTACCTTCTTCATCACTCGGTGAAAGCAGCGAGTTGATTAGTTCTTCGTCGGTCCGCGAGAACTCTATGGTGACTGGAATGTCAGCGTCGGCATTAAGCCAGCGTTCAACTTCCTCATTCGTTATGTGGCGGAGTGGATGATTCCTGGGGGCAGCTGCAATTACATCTTGCACACATTCTTAAGGGTCTTGAATCTGGGTCTTCTCATCGAGTTTTGCTAAGAGAACTATTTCAGGCCACATAGGCTTCCATGCCTTCACTAGAGTTGTCCGATTGACTCGATTCCATGCGGCTACGAGTGCAAAAACGGCCTCCTTTAAATTAAAATCTTTCTGGAAGTCTAGGATAGAGCCCCCAGCAAACTGCACACATTTCCTTGTAAAATCTGTCTTATAGTGTTTCTTGACAGCCTGAATTATTCCTTGGTTTTGAGGCTGGATAACACTGGGGGACATATAGGTGACAAAAATATTGCCATTCGCCATCTCTTCTGAGTGGAAGTGAGCCCAATAGTTAACGAGTAGCAAGATAACTTTAGAATTCTCGGGCAAGCTACGCTCCTTCAAGTGTTCTTTAACAGCTGGAACAAACTTGCGGTGGAACCAGTTCTTCAATATTGCCCGAGACATCGAAGCATTTGTCTGGTTGTCATAATCAACAGGATAATGGACAATATTCTTGAGGGAGGTGGGATACTTTGCTTTGCAAATGACAAGAGGTCGGAGTTTGTGAGAGCCTGCGGAATTCGAGCAGAAGAGGGCTGTGACTCTGTCTTTGTTTTTCTTAAGCCCAACTGCAACTCTCTCTAAAGGTCCTGCCAGTGTTGACTCGAGCATCATTCTGTAGTAAAGTGTGGTTTCATCCGCATTGTATATGCATTCTGGCGAGATATCAAGCTCTAATAGCCGCCTGAATGTGCCATTAAAATTCGCCATAGCAAGCTTCCTCCCGCCACATATAACCTCTACATTAGGCTCCCTCTCGTCACACACAACCGCTACAGCAGGCTTTCTCTTGCCACACATATCAACCGCTACAGCAGGCTTCCTCTTGCCACACACAACCGCTACAGCAGGTTCTCTCTCGCCACAATCAACCGCTGCAGCAGGCTCCCTCTTGCCACACACAAAAAACGCTACAGCAGGCTCCCTCTCGTCACACACGTTACATCAGGCTTCCTCTTGCCACACACAACCGCTACAGTAGGCTCCCTCTTGCCACAATCAACCTCTACGTTAGGCTCCCTCTCGCCACACATATCAACTTTTGCAACAAGCTTCCTCTCGTCACACACATCAAGAAGCCCCATTATTATTCCGTGCCTGCGCTTAAACTTATGCAGCCAGCTTTCACTAATGCCTCAAGCCTTCTTCGGGTTCATCTCCTTGTACAATTCTCTGGCTTTTTTAATCAGTATTGGTCCAGTCAAAGGGCATCCCTCAGCACGTTTCGCTAAAAAACATTCGAACAGCACCTTTTCCAGCTGAGCAATTTTGGCACCAAGTAATGTAGTAGGCTTCCTCTCACCACACACATCAACCACTACAGCCGGCTTCCTCTCGCCACACACATCAAGAAGCCCTATTAATCCGTGCCTGCACTTAAATCTAAGCAGCTAAGTTGCAGGCCTCCTTCAGCTTCATCTCCTTGTGCAATTCCCTGGCTTTTTCAATCAGCATTGGTCCTTTCATAGGGCACCCCTCAGCACGTTTCGCTAAACACCATTTACACAGCACCTTTTCCAACTGAACAAATTTGCCAATATGTAATGTATAGCGCTTTTTTGCTGACTTAGTAGTTCTGTAAGTCACAAACCTTAACAATCTGTCCTTCTTCTTCTTGATGTCATATATAGTCGCAGAACCAATGTTGTATTCACGAATTAAAGGTGAACTACAGGGATGAACGAAAAAACGAAGATTAATGCAGGGTCATAACTTGGCATGAATATACTGAAATATGTATATGGGCAATATCGATATAATTCCATTAAACTCCAGAACAAAATACTAATATATATAGTCGTTGGTGACGAATTGGCATTTTCAGCCAGCTGGAGTGACTCCATTGTGTAGAGACGCCGTTTGTAAACAAGATATGCGGTCCTGAACAGTGAGGTCTGTTTTTCGTAATTAATACCTTTCAATTCAATACTCAAGCTCTGCAAAAGATCGACCAACGTCCTGATGAGATGATGTGGTGCACATCAAGAAATAATCCCAGCTCGCCAGCAATTAACATGTACATGCAGTGTTTAAAGGGAGGGAATATCGTAGACATTTCCATCCCTGATGGCGTCCCTGAAGTAAGTGATGTATTTCTTGACCTCCTCGGGGATGCTGTAGGTGGGGTAATGAGCACCACGCTCATCAAACTCTCCACCTTCCCCTCGTTGTGTGTAGTGGTAGTTACTGTTAGCCTCCTCAAGGGGATAGTTGTCATACTGTAAGGACAGACACCATTATAAATTACAAAATTAAATATACATTATATATGTGATGATTTTTTTTGTTCTATGTGAGTGAGGGAGACCAAAGGCAGAACTGCCCGTACCGAGTGCCTCCCCCAGAGTTGAAAGAGTGACAGGGCCAACATCAAGGGACGTTAAGAGACAAAATGCCTGGACACACAAGAGTTTGAAGCAATTTGTCATATGAAGAGGGAAAAACTGATTCTGGGAGAGAGTTCCAGAGCTCAGCTGTTGAATAGAAGAAAGACAGTAATGTCTCACTCTTGGGTTGGAGAGTTGCACAGAGATGGATAGTATAAAGTGACATTTGGACTATATATGAAGGGTACATGAGAATCAGGCTGGCAAATAATCTGGTTTATAATGAGTTTTTATTTATTAGCCTAACTCTCCTAGTCAGCGGGAGTGTGAAGGCAACTGCTCTCACTTAGGATATTTTAATGCAACTCAACCTAACCTTGTGCGGGTGCCCAACCCCGAAAAGGGTTGAAATAGGGGAGCTATCCCCCCGCCAAAGACGGCTTTCTAGGGCCTTTCCTAGCTGATGCTGAGAGGATTGGGTTCTAGTCATGTGGTGATGGGCTGGTCTATCAGAGTGAGAACTGAGCGATCTCTGCCATACCCATAGCTTACTCTGACTGTTCCTTTTACTTATATATTTTCTAGATCTCAAGTGACGGCGTCTCTTGCGTGGATTGACCTCCTAATCTACCAAGATTGGAAGCCAAACCGTCACATCTTTCCTTTGCCCCTCAACTTTCTCTTCATAATTGCTGAGGGGCACAGGGCCCTGGGTGGGGCTTTGGTTTCCCGGGCGTTTCCGCACCCTCCTCAGCTCCCCGCCATGGAGTGGCTTCGGTCACCCAGGCTTTATTGTGGTCGGCAGGGAGGGTTCTGTGGGGGCGCTCGGTTATGGCCTTGGGGCTGTTCGGCCAGGCAGCTTGGGGAAAAACAACAACAACAACCTTGTGTCCCCCAGTCCCCCTTGACGGGGGTGACCCAGTAGCGACATTGGTAGAGCGCTCGGTTTCTAACCGGGAAGACCGAGTTCAATTCTCGGCTGGTGGAGATGTTTGGGCGATCTCCTCACACCCCTTGCCTCTGTTTCGCCTGACAGTAAAATAGGTTATGCGCCAGGGTGAAAAAGGGTCTTCGGTTCCTCCGGCCCTTCAACCCAAATACAAAAAAATCCCCCTTGACTCTTGTATTTACCTAATTGTAGTTTACAGGAGTTGAGCTAAGCTCGTGTTGTCCCGTCTCTCAGTCTACTTTTTATCCAATTTTTTCTTGAAAATATGGATGTTCCTTGCCCCTACCACCTCCTCCTCCAGCCCATTCCATTTGTCAATACATCTATAGGGGAAGCTAAACTTCCTGATATCGTTCTTGCAGGTAGGTCTTTTTACTTTGTAGCTGTGGCCTCTAGTTATTCCTGTATCCATAATTAATATATCCTCCCTATCCAGCCTCTCCAGCCCCCGGGTACATTTGTACATCATTATCATGTCTCCCCTCTCTCTCCTCTCTTTTAGACTCGGTAGATTTAATTTGTCTAGCCTCCCTTCATATGGCAGTTCTCTGAGACTTGGAACCAATCTAGTGACTGCTCTCTGGATTCTTTCTAACTTGTGAATATGCTTCTTTAGATGCGGGGACCACACCACTGCTGCATACTCCAATCTTGGTCTAATCATACTCTTCATAATTTTCGCTACCATGGTCTCATCCAAATAGTTCAGAGCAACTTTCATATTCCCGGCCATTGCATACATTCCGCTAAAGAGCTTGTTAATATGTTTCTCTGGCGACAAATTATCTTGTATAATCAACCCTAAATCTTTTTCGGCCTTGCTAATTTTATTATCTCCCATCCTGTACTCCCAATTTGGTCTATTCACACTTCTTCCCATATTTAACACATGACATTTACTTATATTAAATTTCATTTTCCACTTGGTGCTCCATTCGTATATTTTATCTAAATCCCCTTGCAGCTCCTCACAACTACTTTTATTTGTTATTTGTCTCATAATTTTTACGTCATCTGCAAACATTGACATGTAAGAGTTTATGCCTATCGGCAGGTCATTCACGTACATAAGGAACATGAGAGGTGCCAACACAGATCCCTGCGGCACACCACTCTCAACTTTCCGCCACGATGAGTAAGTTCCTCTAATGTTGGTCCTCATTTCCCTATCTGTTAAATAGCTCTCCATCCATTTCAGCAAACTCCCCCTGACACATCCTAGCGTCTCAAGCTTAGATAACAATCTCTTATGTGGTACCTTATCGAATGCTTTGGAAAGGTCTAAGTAGACGCAGTCCACCCATCCGCCTCTTTCTTGGAGTACATCTATCACCCTACTGTAATAACATAGCAAACTGGTAACACAAGATGTCCCTTCTCTGAATCCAAATTGCTTTGGGGTTATTATTTTCTTTCTCTCCAACATTTTCATCCATCTCTTCCTAATTAGCTTTTCACAAATCTTGCATACAATACTAGTAAGTGAAACTGGTCTATAGTTTAGAGGGTCCTCAGGGTTTCCATTCTTGTATATCGGAATGATATTAGCTCTTTTCCATTCAACAGGAACCTGTCCTTTATCTAAGGAAGCTTGAATTATGTCCCTCACTGGCTCCACTAATTGCTCTGCACACTCCTTTAAAACCCAGGCAGACACTTCATCCGGTCCCATAGCTTTCCTTACTTCAAGTCCTCTCATCGCAGATAACAGCTCATCTCTAGTTATTTCAATCTTACTAAGACCACTCTCCAGTACTCCCGCCTGTGGTTCGTCAAAACCTTCCTCTCTAGTAAAAACTGACCCCAATTTGTTATTCATTACCTCACACATGTCCGATACATTTTCATACGTCCTAGCATCAACTCTTAATTTAGTAATTTGTTTCTTTACCTTCAACTTACTGTTTATATATTTATAAAATAATCTAGGGTCACTTTCACATTTATTTACTATGTTCTTCTCATAGTTCATTTTAACTTGCCTAATTATGTTAACATATCTATTCCTCTCCTGTTTATATTTATTCCGATTACTCTCAGTGTTCCTTCTTCTTAATCTAGCCCAAGCTGCATCACGCCTACCCAAAGCTCTTTTGCATTTCAAATTAAACCAATCTTTCTGCTTAGTAAAATTTCCAGTTTTATATCTTGGGACAAACATATTGGTTCCTACTCTATAAATTTCGAGGAATCTACTATATTTACCTTGTACGTCCCGTTCCTTCAAAATAAGATCCCAATCTACTCCCTCTAAATATCTTTTCAAGGATACATAATCAGCTTTACTATAATTTAATCTGTCATTTATGTAGCTATTGTCTAATCTATTGGCATTACTCAAGGTCAACTTCCATTTTAGTAATAGGTGATCACTTTTACCTACAGGACATAGATAGTTTATATCACTAATTTCGTGAGGATCTTTTGTAAAAATCAGATCGAGTTTAGAAGGTTCGTTATTACCCCTCATTCTTGTATTTTCCTTCACATGTTGTGCAAGTACATTTTCCGTAACCAACTCCACTAGCCGACTTCCCCAAGATCTCTGATTTGGCCCTGCATCTCCCGATTCCCAATCAACCTCACTACAGTTGAAATCTCCTACCAAGATCAATCGATTCTTCCTTAAAAGCAATCTTCTCAACGACTGAATCATATCCTCTACCATCTCCTCAAACTCCAACTCCCTCCATGCTCTGGTCTTTGGTGGCATGTAAGCTACTGCTATGTCTAGCTTTTTTCCTTCTATATCATTGAGTTCAACTGCCATTATTTCTGCCTTGTCATTATTTAACTCCACGTGCTTTGCTGTCATAGGGTTCTTAACTAATACTGCCACTCCACCTCCCCTTTTACCCTTTCTATCATTTCTCCACCTATTATATCCTTCACTAAACACTATGTTGCTGTCAAAGTCCTGGTTCAGCTTTGTCTCTGTCAAACAGACTATCTGTGGTTGATCTTTTCTTAATATATTATCTAACTCTACCTTTTTACTGTTTATTCCATCTATATTAGTGTAGTAGCACAGTATATTTGAATCCACCTCCTTGTTTCTCTTCCCTCTCTGCCTCCTACCAGGTTCACCTCCTCCTCCTCCATCCCTTCCCTGACCCAGTTCCACCTCCCCCACTAATTCTATTCTCCTCCCCCCTCTCTCTCCCTCTGTTCCACCCTCTCCACCACATCCTGGCTCTCTCTCCGGTCCCCTGCTCCCTGCATTATCTCTCGCTCCGTCTCCTTGCTTTGACTTCGTACTTGTCTCTCTGTCTCTTTCCCTATCACTCCTCTTACTTTCGGTTCTTGGTGGCTCCTGATGTACCACTTCCTTACTTTCCCTTCCCTTATTCTCCAAAAAAAAATTCTTCTTTTGCTCTTCAGACAACTTTCCATTCTCTTCATCAGCCTTAGCTTGGAGTTCCCTTAACTGTTCTCGTTCTTCTACACTTAGGTCCTTTTTTACCCTTATATGATTCAGCTCTGTCGAATTTAATTTCCAGCTCACATTGGCTACTGCTTCTGCTGTTGATCTAAACTTTAGTTCCACTCTTAGTGGTCTCATCTCGCCCTTCTTATATATTCCTAACCTTCTCACCTCCTCCAGTTCTTTTACCCATCCATAACCCTCGTCTAAGTAATCCAGTATCCCCTTGACTTTCACAACATCCCTTTCCTTTCTTACCTTCATATCTGCCAGGTGCTCTTCCACATCTCCAAAGATTACTACACACTTACCTCTATCTATTGTCTCTCTCACTACCTTCTCTTTCTTCTTTAAAACTTGCACTACATTTTTTCAAACTCTTTCTTTTCCTTTTCTCTCTCTTCCTTCTGCTCCTTCACAATTTCTTCAAGGGCTACCATCGTGGCACTCTCTACCCTTGTCCACTCATTTTTTACCTCACTAATTCCTTTTACTTCCTCACTCAGGTGGCCCTCATATTCCTTAAGCTGAGCCTTGAGTGCCACATTTTCCGACGCTAACTCGTCTACTCTGGCCATCACTGCCTCTAGGCTGTCACTTACTGGCCTAGGCCTATCCACCCCGCTAGTAACGCCACACATATCGGACAAAACTTCTACTTTAGCCCCTAACTCCTTCCTCCAATTTTCCATCACTCCCCTCCATCTCACAAGACCCATTAATTGTTTTTTCATACTTGCCAACTGATCATCCTTGTCCTCGGTGATAAAGCCTTCAAATTCATAATCCTCCTCATCCCCAGCTAGGCTTTCACGCCTTCCCGCCATCGCGAGGTGGTCGTCTGCCAGCCTAAAAACAACAATCTCCCCACTATCCCATCTCACTCCAGGAACTGTTTTACTTAATCCATATTTTCAATTACTTGGAATATCCAATTAAATCTGAATTGCTCATAAAACAATGTGTGTCATATGAGGGTCATAAAAATCCTATCTCGCAGTCAATATACAGTATGTCGTTATGGTAAGATTATTTTACTTTTGTACCGTACCTGAACTCATCAAATCTGACTAACTCTATAGAAGCAATATAGGCAAGAATGTTAAGTGCGGGCGTACCGCCAGCCTTGTTTACACTACGCGTAGTGGCGTCGGACCTTTCCCATCATGTTCCCATCTATTTTGACTGCCTTTGGATATAAAAATACATTAGCCTAACCAAACAACCTAACCTAACCTAGTATTCATGTAGTAATGACAGGGGGCAAATTGCAGAAAATATAGCGTCGAAATTGACGGGAACGTAACTGCGAACGCACATGACGACCGTACGCCCGAAAACTACATCCATCCCGCAATGTATAACTAAAATTATTTAAGAAAATATTGCCGTTACTTTTTATATCATGAAAAAAACAAACATGGGTCATGCTACTGGCAATTGCCGACTTGCGAGTTTCGTTCTACAAGGAAATTGGAGTTGTAGACATCGATATTTAGCGGAATTACCAGCTAAAATACGGTTGTAGTTAATACCGTATATAAATACATAAAATCCAATTCAACATACTCTTTAGTCATCAGAAAACCTATATTATTATTGCATTTCTGTTTCGATGTCTACAGCTCCAACTTTCTTATAGCCTGAAACTCGCAAGTGGACAATTATACCAAAGTTGTGGAATGTGCAAGCTCAAAATTTTATAGGGGAGGAAAAATATAATTTGCGCGATTACAAAATGCCGCGGGCCTTGGCATGGCCAGTAGCGCGCCTGACTATTGATCGAGGGTCAGCAGTTCGATCCCACTCCGTGCCACTGGTTGTTGACGTCAAGAGTTTGGACACTCAGGTCTAGCGATTCGTGGCAATGTCCAGTAAAGTCCTTGGGTAAGATCCTGTGTAGCGGGTAGAACTGTTTTCAGATGCCTATTCACTAAGAAACATTTTACAATATCTTTAACCTAACCTAATTAAAACCTAACCTAACCTAGTATAGTAGTGGACTATTTATGAATGTAAAATGTGAAAATATATTGTAACAAGCAAAAATTATTGAGATATATGTACAGGTCCTCCCACTACACAGATATATGTACAGGTCCTCCCACTACACAGATATATGTACAGGTCCTCCCACTACACAGATATATGTACAGGTCCTCCCACTACACAGATATATGTACAGGTCCTCCCACTACACAGATATATGTACAGGTCCTCCCACTACACAGATATATGTACAGGTCCTCCCACTACACAGATATATGTACAGGTCCTCCCACTACACAGATATATGTACAGGTCCTCCCACTACACAGATATATGTACAGGTCCTCCCACTACACAGATATATGTACAGGTCCTCCCACTACACAGATATATGTACAGGTCCTCCCACTACACAGATATATGTACAGGTCCTCCCACTACACAGGATTATACCAGTCCTTGTAACAAGGACACGTCCTCAGGGTGAAAAACCAGAACAATATTGTTTGAAGACTTGAATGACTATGGGAAGGAATACAGGTCTCCCTCGATATACAATTGGGCTACGTTCCTGATAACCCGATCTTAAATAGAAAATCATATAGCAAACCCTAAAATTAATGGGGTAAATACGAATGCGTTCTCGGACCAGCCACAACCCAAATACAAACACCTAAAAAACTTTAATAATATCGTAAATCGGGCCATTGGATAGCGAGGGAGACCTGTACAAGCAAAATTCAATTAATTATCATAGTTTTGGCCATTTTATCCCTTTCAAAGACATAATTTGAACTATAAACCACAATTTTGACTATATACAGTATTGTATATACAATAACTTAAGACTAAAAATCAACGACTCCGCTTTCGTTTGAACCCCGCACTTCCTATAGTCTATTCGCTGTATGTAGGCGAGAAATCATGACCTCTATCCTCTGTAAGTGGATAATACTAGGATAGGTAAGGTACCGGTAAGGTTAGGTAATCTGCTCTCAGATCGCCAGTATGGCTTCCTTAACTTGCCTTAAGGATCGCTCTACTGGTGATCTTCTTTCACCTGCCAGCTCCCAACACAGAATTCTTACTCCTTGGAGACTTCAATTTCCCACACATGAACTGGGAGACATTGGAAGTGGTGGGAGGAACGAATGGAGAAAAACAACAAGCTAGGCTACTGGCGTCTCTTATGCGGACTAAATTCCTAACCCAATTTATATCCGAACCAACAAGAGGATCTAACATACTAGACCTAGTAGCTAGCAATAACCATGGGATTATGCACTCCTACGAGCTCTACGAGACCACCATGTCGGACCACAAAATCTGCGAAGCGTCTCTCGCAATAAATGCCTTGCTCAATAAACCACAGCAAGGTCAGCAAGAAAAAACAGGAATGGCAAAATTAAATTTTTACCACAAAGATATTAAATGGGCAGAAATTAAAGACAAATTAAAGATGGGCTGGGCAACCAAAATTGCGGAAGACAGTGCTGCAAATATGCTCTCTAAATTCACCACAATTTGTGAAGAAATATGTAAAGCCAATGTCCCGGCTAAAAGTACAGCTAATAAAAAAACACATCCCACGAGACCATCGCATCCTTATGAGGAGGAGGAGCCTCTACAAAAGAAAAATGGCAAAAAATCCTCCACATAGTAAAGCCACCAACTTTCACAAGGCCCTTCAGGAGATTGAAAGCAAACTCCTAAAATCCCATGATGACAAGAGGAAGAGAGAAGAACTACAAGCAGTCCAGAACATAAGCAGTAACTCCAAGTTTTTCTTCTCATACGCTAACAAAAAATCCAAAAACATATCGACAGTAGGGCCATTAGAAGACGTCGATGGAAACCTAGTGGCCGACCCAGGGGAAATGGCAGACATACTAAGGGCACAGTATGAAAGTGTCTTCAGTCTTCCTAACCCACACAAATCTGTGGATGACCCAGCGGCTTTCTTCACAATGCAAGAGCCTTCTCCCTCACCAATACTGACCGACATAATCCCAGAAATTAATGATATAATTCAAGCCATTGACGACATAGCAGCCGACTCAGCAACAGGTCCAGACGGGTTCAGTGCACAGCTCCTAAAACCCTGCAAAGCTGAACTGGCGCTACCACTGCAACTAATAGCTGCCAAGTCCCTAGCTACCGGTACAGTTCCCTCATCCCTGAAGGAAGGGGTAGTGAAACCTATCCACAAAGGGGGTAGCAAAGGACTGGCCAAAAACTATCGGCCCGTAGTGCTAACCTCGCACATAACAAAGATAATTGAGCGGGTCGTCAGAAAAAGAATAACGAAACACATGGAGGACCTCGACGCTTTCAACGGGGGACAGCACGGGTTTAGAAAGGGCCGGTCCTGTCTGTCGCAGCTACTTGCCCACCATGAGGCTCTACTAGAAGACATCAGTAAAGGCAAGAACGTCGACGTGATATACCTGGATTTCGCCAAGGCATTTGATAAAGTTGATCATGGCCTCGTTCTTCACAAGCTGAAAAAGCTAGGTACTGTATAGCAGGAAATCTCGGCAAGTGGCTGCACAGCTTCCTAAGTATCGGTCCAAGGACACCTTTCAGACCCAAGCGAGGTAATAAGTGGCGTTCCGCAGGGGTCTGTACTGGGACCACTTCTTTTCCTTATCATGATCTCCAGCACTCCACGGCCACCTCATTTGCAGATGACACAAGAGTAATGAGGAGGGTTGAGACAGCTGACGATGTGGCCCTGCTACAAGATCTGAATCGCCTACTGGACTGGGCAGATTCCAACAACATGAGGATGAACGGCGAGAAATTCGAATTGCTAAGGTACGGCCCTCTACAAACCATCAAAGAGAGCACCAGCTACCAGGCAAATCAAGAAACCATCACTCCAAAAGAACATGTGCGGGATCTGGGAGTGACAATGAGTACAGATGGAACTTTTTCTCGCCACATCAACCAAACCACCGAGACAGCTAGGAGACTCGCAGGATGGATACTCAGGACCTTCCAAACTAGAGAGAGGGCCTATATGCTGACACTCTGGAAGGCTCTGGTCCTCCCAAAGGTGGAATACTGCTGCCAGCTATGGACTCCCCACAAGATAGGTGACATCGGCAAACTGGAGTCTCTACAGAGGACCTTCACCAGCAGGATCTGGGGTCTCCAACACATGAACTACTGGGAACGCCTGAAGGAGTTGCGGCTCTACTCCCTTCAGAGACGACGAGAACGTTACCTAGTGATTTATGTGTGGAAGACCCTAGAAGGGCTGGTACCTGACGTGGGACTAGTCATCAACAATCACGTTAGAAAAGGGCGACTGTGCTACATCAAGAGGACTGAGGCTACCTCTCAGAAAATAGCAACAGTCGCCCACAACAACTTCAGCAAAAATGGGGCTCGCCTCTTCAATACTGTACCAAAGGCCGTCCGGGAACTGACGGGAGTCACGACAGACTCCTTCAAGCGTCAGCTGGACCGATGGCTGGCTACAGTACCAGACGAGCCCCCAATACCAGGATATCCCAGCACCGCATCCAACTCGTTAGTAAATAGACGGAACGAGGGAGTTGCGGAGCTGCCTGGCTGCAGCGGAAGTCCACTTTAGCTGCGTCCACAGAGGACGGAATTCTACCAAGTATGACCAAGTACAAGTAAGTATATCTTACTAACTCTTGGTCATCCTCCTTTCGGGACTTCGGTGACTTTTTCTATTGCACTAGACATATCGAAAGCCTTCGATAGAGTCTGGCATAATTTCGATAAATCTTTAATTTCTAAACTACCCTCCTTCGGTTTCTATCCCTCCATCTGTGCCTTTGTCTCTAATTTCCTTTCCGGCTGTTCCATAGCCGCGGTTGTGGACGGCCATTGTTCACTTCCTCACCCTATAAACTCCGGTGTTCCTCAGGGCTCTGTCCTATCTCCTATTCTCTTTCTAATTTTTATAAATGATCTCCTTAACTGTACCTTAATTCCCATCCATTCATACGCAGACGGCTCAACCTTACACTACTTCATTAGTTTTTCAGAACGCCCAAGCCAGCAATCCCTCAACGACAAACGTAATGAAGTCATAGAACTCTTAAATTCTGATCTAAATACTATTTCCAATTTGGGCAGAGAAAACCTTGTTAACTTTAATGCTTCCAAAACCCAATTTCTCCATCTATCTACCCGTCAGGATCTCCCAGCGGACTATCCCTTATTCTTCAACAATACAAAAATCAACCCTTCATCTTCTCTCAATATTCTTGGTGTCTCTTTTTCTTCTGCTCTCATTTGGAAGGACCATATTACCAGTCTTGCTAAGGCAGCCTCCCAGAAGCTGGGTGTGCTCAACCGCCTTAGGGGGTTCTTTTCCCCTGCACAGCTTCTTGCTTTGTACAGGGGCATAGTGCGCCCTTGTATTGAGTATTGTTCACATGTGTGGGGAGGTTCCTCTCACACCGCTCTGCTAAACAAAGTTGAAAGGAAGGCCTTTCGTATCATTAACTCCCGTCCACTCACCAACTCTCTGTAATCTCTCTCTCTCCGCCGCAATGTTGCATCTCTCTCCCTATTCTATCGCTACTATAATAATCAGTGTTCCTCAGAGCTATCCCAGTGCATACCACCTCCTTTACGTAGGGCACGTGGTACCCGTCTTCCAACTCAATCCCACCCCTACTCTGTGCAACTCTCCAACCCAAGAGTGAAACGTTACTCTCAAACTTTCTTCTACTCAACAGCTGAGCTCTGGAACTCTCTCCCAGAATCAGTCTTTCCCTCTTCCTATGACTTAACCCTCCAGCCCCGGCTATGTATTATATATATATTCCTCGAAACCCGGGTGTTTTGGCCAAAAAACGTCTAGGCTAGGCTACCGTATATTCGTTAATCAGACTGCTTCCCGCATTCCCGCGCATCCCCAAGCGTAGCTGTGTTATTTACCTGTAGAATGGCATTAAGTAGAGCTCTCTAAGTCAACTGGTTGAGCTGTGATGATGATTTCATTGGAGATAACTTTATGGCCAAAACAGCCACTTTACACCACTTTTCGATACTTAACAACAACATACAGGCACACACGAACAAGCGACGCTCTCCTTCTTGTGGCCGGAGATGCGGGGCGACGGTCCAGCCGGCTGTTGTTTACATGCGTCGGACCGACGCCTCGCACACGAAGCTCACAGGCTTTCAACCACTGGGCGTTCAAGAGACCATCCGGGTACCTGTTATATGCTTTTTTATGGGCGTTCAAGAGCCCTTCCGTGGTGAGAGGGTTAAATTGCTTCAAACTCTGTGTGTCCAGGCATTTTGGCTCGAACGTCCCTTGATTTTGACCCTGTCACTTTTTCAACTATGGGGGAGGCACTCGCTATAGCCAGTTATGCCTTTTGCCTCCCTCAATCACATAGAAAAAAAAAAAAAAAAAAAAAAAGGCTAATGTCCTTTCAAAGGGGTAGGCTATAGCCTACTGCCTAGGCTAGTGGTAAATCTACAGTTATACTACCCCTACCCCATTACCCCCCACCACCTCCCCCCTTCAAAACACGCCTTGTAGCGTGTTTTTGGATGGTTCAGCAGACGCAGAAACTGGAAAAAAACGTATTTTGATAAAAAATTATCACCAACCAGATAAGAGTTTTTCAGGTAATTTGTTGTTGTTTTTAATGTTTTCTTTGATATACAATGTTGTTTAATACCGAGGACCGTCGCATTTTAAACATTAGCCTAACCTAACTTAACCGAAAAGTAACCTGTCTCCGCGACGGTCTAAACTCCCCTCACGTTCCGTTTATGGGTGCAGTCTACTAATAATATTATCCCATTAGTACCAACAGAATAGCAACAAAATAGGGGTAGTATAACTGTAGATTTATCAGGCTAGTAAACACTAGGATAGCTTATACCCGGTCAGAGGTAAGAAGAAGAAGAGTCCTGATGTAGTCTCCTTGAATGCTATCTCCTTTTCTTCTTCTTCACAACGATGCACAGTGTCCACAGGGATGTAGCCCCCCAACTGCGCATAGGCCTAGGCTAGTAAACACTAGGATAGCCTATAGGCTACCCGGTCAGAGGTAAAAAGAAGAAGAGTCCTGCAGTAGTCTCCTTGAATGCTACTGCTACCAATACCTGTACTATAAATGGGCCTAGCCTAGATAAATGTTTACCTATGGTCCCGTTAAAATATCCTCAAGTAACCTAGTACAAACTGTTCAGGGGACTGGTTAGAACTTGTAGGATGTTTAATTGAATGTCGGAAATTAGTATTTACTGAGAAATAAGTCTTAAAATGCGCTATGAGTCACCCAGGGTCCCAGGTAAACAATGACTATTTCAGGCAAAAATGTTAGTAATTGTTTAATCGAAGTCCTCTTTTTCTAGTTATTAAAAACGTATTCTATGGTGTATTATATGATATATAGAAGCAATAGAACTGTTCAAATGACCTGGGAAGTGTATATTAAACCAAATACAAAACTTTGAATAATGACTCATGAGGTAAGAGATATGTGTTTTTTATCACTTTTCAACCCAAGACCAGCGGGGGTCTGGGGGCAGCAGCCCCCAGGATGCCCAGGTTACCTTAGGTTAGGTTAGGTTAATGACTATCTATGTAAATACAGTAGTGAACATTTGGTTTAGTCTGTGCTCAAAAATCCATTTTCTATAGGAGGAGGCCATACACTAAACAATTACCAAAATGTTATGTTATGTTATATTAGCCTAGGCCTATATTATATTAGGGTTAGGTTAGGTTAGTCTAGTCTACATTAATCTAATCTAATATAATATTTGTAAATTTTGGGAAGTGGGCGGGGCCGCACGTATGTGGCGGCGTACAGATCCTCCCGTAATACATAGCACATTTTAAGACTTTTATTTCTCAGTAAATACTGATTTCCGACCTTCAATTAAACATACTACAAGTTCTAACCAGTCCCCTGAACAGTTTTTAAGGTAATTATTGAAGACACCCCAGTGACCCCACAACGTGTTTTTATGGGGGTTTTTCGTTGGTTCTTGTTGTTTTTTGTTGTTTGAGTGTTTTGTATGTTTTTTTTTTATTAGGAATTAATAATTTACCGATTGCCACAACAATCTAAAGACACGCACCCCGATAGTGGGGAGGGCTATGAAGATCAGGGAAATAGTGGGGTAAAGTAGATATATATATTAATTTGGCTGTTGTTTTTTAATTTTGGAACCCATAAAACGCATTTTGGGTAAAAAGTTGGCTCGGAGTTGACGTTTTTTTTTATTGAAAATGGAGAGTAATGTAAATAAAAAGTTGGCTTGGGTTTTTGCATTTTTGAGACCCATAAAACCCATTTTCTTTCCGAGCCAAGTTTTGGCAAAGTTGGCTCGGATTTAAGTGTTTTTTGCATTGGAAATCCACAGTAATGTAAAGGAAAAGTTGGCTTGGGTTTTTGGATTTTCGAGAGCCATAAAACCCATTAGTTGGCAGTAATGTAAATAAAAAGTTAGCTAGCCTAGCCTATAATTTGTATCTGGCGGAAACATTTTTTTTATAACCTAACCTAATGGCGGTGAGCAAACGAGGCGGCCATTAAAAAGTAAATACCTATAGAATAGTAGTAATAATAGTTTCCTAAAACATCTGATTAGACTATGTAAATACTGTATGTTGGGTATTTTTTTTTTTTTTTTTTTTTTAAGAGACAATGAACGGAGGAAGGAAAAACACAGATAAAACAAAAAGGTCCATGTGCCTAAAGGCATCCTCCATTCATAAAATGTTTGTAACAACTGGATTTAAACATTTGTTGATTGTAAGTTTGTGGAAAGCAATTCGAGGGAAGTGAATTCCAAAGAGTAGTAGCTCTGGGGATAAATGAATTCTGATAAGCAGAAGTTCTGCATTGTGGAGGAGAAAGTGTAAATTCATGGGCGCTCTCAGCTGCCCTAGTTCTACGGGGAAAGATGTGGAGAGGCGGCACAATTGAAGCAAGTTCCTCGGAACAATTGCTGTGAAAATATCTGTAGAATAATGCAGGGATGCAACGTTTCTTCGTATGGCTAATGTAGGAAGGTCCTGTGTGATTGCAGGGTTATTGATTAATCTAATAGCTTTATTTTGAATTTTGTCCAACTGCCTCAATGCAACCACTCCACTTCCACCCCACAGAGGTGAACAGTAATCCATCTGAGAGCGCACATGACTTTTATATATTACGGCCAACTGCTCGTCAGTGAAGAATTCTCGAACTCTGTACAGGAGTCCCAGTTTTTTAGGCTAATATGTAGAATAAAATGGCATGTCAAATGATTTTCTATCAATATTGACCGTTTATCCGTTTTTAATAGGTTACTTGAGGATATTTTAACGGGACCATAGGTAAATTTTTACCCTAGCCTAGCCTAAGCTAGGCTACTGTGGAAAAATGAAACAAATTAAATTATTAAATCTCCACTGAAAAGGCACTGATTCAAAATAGCCTAGCCTTGCTTGCTAGCTTCCATCCTTAGGCCTATATACACTTAGTTACACTTAGTTGTATTCCGTCCGTTAGTGACACAGTTGAGCTGGGGCTCCACTGCGACCAGGCAGCTCCCTTTCTTCCACTCTCCATTCCAGAAGTCGGTTGGAGTTGGTGCTGGGGTATCCTGGTGTTGGTGGCCGGTCCGGTATTTTGGCCAGCCACATGTCCAAGTGTTTCTTGAAGGTGTCTGGAGACACCCCGGTCATGTTCCTGAGAGGGGCTGGTATACAGTTGAACAGTCTGGTTCCATTGTATGTAAAGCTGTGATGGATCAGGGATTTGATTTTTTGTGTTGATCCCGGCGTAGTCCTCACATAGCACAGCCTCCCTCGCCTTTGGTGCTGAGTCTCTTGGATGTTTGGATTTGGTACCTTTTTTTCCAAAATCTTCCAGACGTAGATGATGATGTATCTATCCCTACGTCTTTGAAGTGAGTACAGCTGCAGCTCCATATCATGTTATATGTAGGCCTAACCCACAAAATCTAATGAAAATATTGGGTCAATATTTACGAGTCACACCACAGCTGGGATCTCATTTTTAACGGTAGTTTTGGGTTCCTATCATTCTATGCTTCATTGCTATATAGGCTACTTTTTATCCACCGGGATTTTTTTTTTTTTTAGCATTAACCTAACCTAACCTAAAACTAACCTAATAGGCCTAGCTCCCAAATACATTTAGGTTAGGTTAGGTTTTTAGGTTAGGTTAATGCTAAAAAAAAAAAAAAAAAAAAAAAAAAAAAAAAAAAAAAAAAGTACGATTTTAGTTACTGGACACCTATTTGACAGGTACCGCCAACGATTTAATACATATTATTTTTTGGTTTCCACGCATCCAACACCAAGCTGCACCCTTTTCTGGTGTACGAAACACTAAAAAAGCAATGAGGACACTTTAATAAAGATAATATGAGACGAAATATAAAGACAACTCGGTTGCGTTTGTGGAAGTAGCGTCGCTTTGTTTACTTTACGCTCGGAGTGACTTCTCGGTCCCGCCGCCTTGGCGGTCGACTTCAAATGGCTAAGCTTATATAACCAGTTGTTGGGTCCATTTTTTTATAAAGACTTGCGTTATAGGCCGTGGGATACAGGACAGGGTTGAGGGGGGGCTCTGCCCCCCCCCCGTGAATTATAATAATCGTCATATATGTGGCCAGCAGGGGGCAAGTAAACAGCTGGCCGTAGTAACCTCGAGCGTCCTGGGTAAACAAACTGCGACGATCCGAAGCGACGACGAACTCCCACCGCCGCCGATTTTCGGCCCAAACGCACCGTTTTATTCTCGTCGAAAACCACATTTAAAAAGTTATTATATCGTTTTCAAATACTATTACCGGACCAGAAAAAGGTGTAGCTTGGTGTTGGATGCGTGGAAACAGAAAAAAAATATGTATTAAATCCTCGGTGGTACCTGTCAAATAGGTGTCCAGTAACTAAAATCGGAAAATATTAACCCTCCAGCCCCGGCTATGTATTATATATATATTCCTCGAAAACCGGGTGTTTTGGCCGAAAAACGTCTAGGCTAGGCTACCGTATATTCGTTAATCAGACTGCTTCCCGCATTCCCGCGCATCCCCAAGCGTAGCTGTGTTATTTACCTGTAGAATGGCATTAAGTAGAGCTCTCTAAGTCAACTGGTTGAGCTGTGATGATGATTTCATTGGAGATAACTTTATGGCCAAAACAGCCACTTTACACCACTTTTCGATACTTAACAACAACATACAGGCACACACGAACAAGCGACGCTCTCCTTCTTGTGGCCGGAGATGCGGAGCGTCGGTCCTGCCGGCTGTTGTTTACATGCGTCGGACCGACGCCTCGCACACCAAGCTCACAGGCTTTGACGTCATGGGTGTTTAAAGAGCCCTTCCGGGTAGCTCGTGTATGTTTTTTTATGGGCGTTCAAGAGCCCTTCCGGGAACAGAGGGTTAAGGAAACCACCCACCAATTATTTTAATTTTTTTTTTTTTAGTTTTAGTTTATTTTGCATCAATATATAGTGATTGACATTAGTTTCAACCTCCGCAAAAATAGTTTTCCCCTTTATCCAACGATCTTAAGACACGGCGCCCGATAGTGGGGAGGGCTATGAAGATCAGGGAAAATGTGGGGTTAAAGACATAAAAAGGCAATATAATGGCTTTTATGATGAAAGTTGGCTCGGGTTCTGTTGTTTTTCAACTTGAGAAAACCCCAAAATGAAAAAACCCGAGCCAAGTTTTGGCTAAAGTTGGCTCGGATTTTAAGATTTTTCAGCTGCATAAAAGACAGTCTGACAGCAAGTGCAAAAAAGAAGTTGGCTCGGGTTTTCTTGTTTTTCAACTTAAGAAACCCCAAAAATGAAAAAAAACAGCAGTCAAGTTTTGGCAAAAGTTGAAAATGAACTTACCCAGTAAGCTCATTATACATTATCCAACAATTAAGCAACATTAAAGATTTTAGCCTAACCTATCAACCTTACCTAACCTAACCTAGTATTATGGGTGGGGGTTGCCGCGCAGCCGCCCCCACACCCCCGCTGGTTGGATAGTACATTGGATAGAAAATTACGTAAATTCCTAGTGTTAATTAGACTGAAAGGCAGGGAGAAAGAGGTCCGCCAAGTTGTGTTGTGTGCCGTCTATGGGGAGGCGAACCCTGGACAAATATCGTTACAGGTTCTAGGTTCTGTATCTCCCTTAATAGAATTTTTCGAGGGTTGACACTTATTTTGACATGGAGTATAGGTTATATTACATCCTAAATGAAATTTAAAATATCTGTGAAAATTCTTGGGTTGTTTATATAATAGAAGTTACTGTGAGACACGTAATATGTTGAAGGGGGAGCTCCGCCCCCCTCTAAACACCCGTCACTTATGTGATCATAATGATTAATCTGTTGTACTTCATAGGGGGTCCAATTAAGGAGAAAGTGAATTAACAGACAAAATTAGGCCGCAAACTACAATAACATAGCGGGCCGCCGTTTATGGGAGACTTTTTACACATCATTTTCAATGTTAATTTTCTCCCTTAATCGATTTTTCCAATTTATCAAACTTACATAAAAATGAAGGAAAAACTAAATAAGATGGTCACCAATTTTCCCATGGATTTTTTTATTTTTCCCTGTTAGTTTTCATCAATATATAGTGTTTGGAAATAATTGCAACCCTCGGCGAAACCGTTTTCCCCATTATACAACGATCTTAAGACACGCCGCCCGATAGTGGGGAGGGCTATGAAGTACAGGGAAAATGAGGGGTTAAATGCGTAAAACGGCGATTAAAACGTATTTTAGCAAAACTTGGCTTGGGTTTTAAGGTATTTCTAAGGCCTAAAACCAAATATTTCGAAAACCCGAGCCAAGTTTTGGCCAAAGCTGGCTCGGATTTTGAGAGTTTGTAGACAACAGAATGACAGTAACCTCATTTAGAAATTTGGCTCAGGTTTCCCGAAATTGCAAAGGCATAAAACCCGAATTTTGGAAAACCCGAGCCAAGTTTTGGCAAAACTTGGCTCGGATTTTGCGAATTTTAAGAGTAAACAAATTACAGCAACCTAATTTAGAATTTTGGCTCATGTGTCCCTAAATTGCAAACCCCAAAAAGCATAATTTTGGAAAACCCAAGCCAATTTTTGGCAAAACTTGGATCGTATTTTGAGAATCGAAAAAGACTAACTACATGTCGGAAATCGGCTTATGATTTCCCTAATTGCAAAGCCATATAACCAGATTTATCGAAAACTTACACTTATTTAAATCATAAATATCCAGTAACATAGACCTAGTACATTGGATACAAGCCTAATCCACACCTAACGCCTACAATGTGTCCGTAATACCTAGTAGGCCTACGTGGGATACAGCATGGTGGTTGGGCCGGCGCCCATTTAGTAGCCTACCGGTATTCGGCCGTATCTGTAAATACGAATGCGAGGAACTTCCGAGCGAATTCCTGATCGAGCGGATGCACAATCCAATCTAACCTAACCTAACCTAACCTAACCTAAATGCACCTCCGCTCGAATATGAATTCGCTCGAAGAGTCCAGATACCGTAAATACTACCGCAACTACGAATCTTGTTTCTGAAACCTAGTATATTAACCTAACCAAACAACCCAACCTATCGACAGAGATGGGCAGGTGGAGTGGACTACAAAGCTGGTGGACAGACCTCGGGAGACAGGTGAAAATGGCGTGTACGAATCGGTGCCGTCTAGGCCTATAGGAAAGTATTGACAACCATGTTTCGACAAAATTCCATTTTAGTACCATATATTTTTATTAGGTTTTGCCGAGGCCTAAAACACATTTTCATATTATGTTTAGAGCATATAAAATCCATATGTGTGTTCAAATATTGCAAAATAGCCTAATTGGTGACCAACTTATTTAGTTATACTAAAATGAAGTACAGTTTATAGGGATTCCAACATGCATTTCAAAATTGTCATGAAAATTGGTGGGTGGTTTGCTTAATATAGGCCTAGGCTATAGGCCTACCCTAAAATCGTACCAAATAATATTTTCCGGTGGATAAAAAGTAGGCTAGGCTATATAGCAATGAAACATAGAATGATAGGAACCCAAAACTACCATTAGAAATGAGATTCCAGCTGTGGTGTGACTCGTAAATATTGACCAAATATTGTAGGCTAGGCCTACTGCCTAGTCTTCTTGAACGGTACCCTACCTATCATTTTCCACATAGCCTAGGCCTAAAGGTCGTTTAGCCTAGCCTATACTATTTGTCACGTCGTGACGTCTGTCAAACATTATGGCCACTTCTCGGATATATTAACAAGCTTTGGGACTCTGGAGATGCTAGGAAGTCACAGATATCCACCTGATGATGATGATGTTGAGGGATAGCCTTAAGTATCGGCCCCTCGTTGGTCTTCTTACACCTTCTCCAGTTTTCTTTCTTCACTGTAGCCTAGATGTATTATTTCTTCATCTTCTTACTGGGGTCTAGGCCCTATTTCCATTACTGCCTGAAGATTTAATGGTCGCCGGTCGGCACCTGTAAATTTGTACACACTTCTTTCTTTCTTTCTTCTTCTTCGGCCGGGTATTTCGACCTCAACCACGCCTTTAAAACGGCTTCATCCCTTTTATATATATATATATATATATATATATACTTAATTAGCACATAGACCTTATCATCGAAATAAGGTTGTTGTTGTTGTTGTTGTTGTTGTTGTTCCCCAAGCTGCCTGGCGGAACAGCCCCAAGGCCCCGAGTAAGGCCAAGGCCATAAACGAGCGCCCCCACAGAACCCTCCCTGCCGACCACAATAAAGCCTGGGTGACCGAAGCCACTCCATGGCGGGGAGCTGAGAGGGTGCGTAAACGCCCGGGAAACCAAAGCCCCACCCAGGGCCCTGTGCCCCTCAGCAATTATGAAGAGAAAGTTGAGGGGCAAAGGAATAATGTGACGCTTTAGCTTCCAATCTTGGTAGATTGGGAGGTCAATCCACGGAAGAGACGCCGTCACTTGAGATTTAGAAAATATATAAGTAAAAGGAACAGTCAGAGTAAGCTATGGGTATGGCAGAGATCGCTCAGTTCTCACTCTGATAGACCAGCCCATCGCCAGTCGAAATAAGGTGGTCATGCATGATCGAATTGACAACTTGCGAGATCTATAAGGAAGTTGAAACTGCATAGCTGCATTTTGTGTCACCCCAAAGTCTGATAACCCACTCTCATTAAAGTGTGGTGGCACAAAATGACAAGGGGCAATCCAGACTTTTAAATATATACATTATATGCACAACCTTTCCTGACTATTTTTAAGAATGAAAGTAAATATGCATTGCAGAATAATTATTAAAATGCCCCAGAACGAGAAGCCCACCACAGAAGCCACAAACGAACACCACACAGAAACACCCAAAGGAAAGGTCCACAGAACGAAAGGATCAGCTGACCGAACCAGCCATTTCAGACAGGCCCAAGCCCGCAGGGCTAAGCAGCTCCAGGCTGCACCCATTTACCTTTTCTAAACTGACCATTTTCCACACCTCACGTACACTAACCCCCTCGTGTCCTACACTCCTAACTACAAAGATGATGAACAGGAATATACATTCATATTAAAAACACCCATGCCCTGTCCCGACGTTGAGCCAATGCCAACACATCAGACAGCCATAATTATATCTATGTATGTTCTTACATCCGAGAAGTAGATGTTATATATCTTAGAAGTTAAAACACCCACGCTTGTCCCTAGACCTCGTATATCAATTTCCATGACGAGTATAGATATATGTAACCCGTGCTCAGTCGCCCCTTGCATTGTTCCTCTAGTAACTAAGTCTATAATATTAACTGCCACCAGCATTGATGCGACATAGTGGCACTGTCCTTGTGTCGTATTGTGCCAAGTACAGATCAACCAGGTTTCATCACCTTATTAGGACGACGACTATAATGTCATCGTTCATCGATGTATGCAATCCTTAGTTAAGTGTTAATATTAACATTTCCTAACATCTTGTCTTGCCAGACTAAGCTTCTGAAGACCCATCGCCCCATAAATCTATGTATTCAATCCTTAGGTTAAGTATTTTTATCCGCCATTGTGTTCACCTTTTTCCATTTACTTTCCCACAATTGTCATACGTCTTCCCCTTGCCTCCTTCGTATCCACAGTCCACACTACACCAATTTACTTCGTGTCTTACACCTTTTACCCCAACCAGAGATTGTATAAGATAACCTGGTTACCAGTATCTGTCATAAGTACCCCGAAACAATAACTAAGTACCCCTACGAACTGCCGCTGTTGTTGGTATATTTATATTTAATAGAAAACGCAGTTCCCAGGGCCAACTAATAGTATCCATAACCCCTCGGACTGATCACATAACTCTATCTTTTCCAGACTCATATACCACCCCATAGTTGCATTCCCCGGTAGCATTTGGCTAACATATTCTACTGCCTTTTCAAACTTCCATATCAATTGCAGCCTAATGCCACCCCCACGCCCAGGGACCTTAGGGGCAAAATTTCCCTGTAGCCCTTGAACTCCCCCCCCCCCTCTCATTAAGACACCCGCGCTTCTCGACTCTTGTCCGACCTAGCCTCTCTCTCATACCTCTTGAAGATCCTTGAATTGTCCGTTGCTAACGCTCTCCAACCTTTTATATATATACTCCTATCCAGCCTACCTTCACTTAGTAGGCCAGAACAACATAGAACTTTACTAGCCCCTTGCATGCCATCTATTCTCTTACAACCCATTCACAACCCTGCACCCAATGGTCGTCGGTGCGAGGCTAGCCGCCCCGCCAGTAACTAAATTCTATTGCCATACTTCCAGATAAATGTGGCAGAGTTAGCAACCCAGTCTCCACCACATCCAGCAAACCCTACAATTAACAACCAGCCGAGTAAAACCAGCTAGCCAAGGCACCTTCGGTTTTGGTATTAACCTCTGAAGTGCGCATGGGGGTAAAAAAAAAAAAAAAAAATATTTTTTTTTTCGATTAAGGACACCCACATCTGTCTCATACACAGAGGGTTATTACAAACACTGGTGATATGGCAAGCCCCTAGCCACAGCCGCCGGACGACTATCACAGAGAGGGCGCCCAGCTCCCCCTTTTTGCCCACCCGAGGAGGGAGACCCCCACCCCCGCGGAGGTATACCTGGCCCTGTTTTGACTTCCGAGTCATTGCCAGGTAGCACAGGAATTCTTCCTATCAATGAACTAACCATGCATGACTAACACCTTTACTAACCTCTATTAACTCACAATAAACCATTTACCTTTCTTGCATGCTCTGATCACTAAATTAGCACCTCAGCTATACCATAGAATGAAGATTGAACAATCTAGAGAGACGCTCCTATCACAGCTGGGACAGCTGTAGATCCTCGCAAAGTAGATCCAGTCTCTCTCCCCTAAATACGTCCAGTATAGACAAAATAGTACCTCTTACTAAGGCTCAGTTATATGAAAATATAAAGGCTTCCTATAGCCATGTGCCACAACAGTAAATACCATCTTACCTAGTCCCCATATCTATTGAGAGCTCAAATAAGTCCATAAGACTCGAGATCCCTACTGTCTACAGGGTCCAGAACCGAGCCTATAAATCTAGCTCCCGCCCCCAGTCAAATCAGTTGAAAGCTAGACACCAACCAGTGGTCACTACCCTGCAGTTTACCTCTAGCTCTGCCCTTGTGTTCCGGAGTGAGATCCCAGAGCCGGCAGACTCCGTGGCAGATTTGGATAGAAGGACCTGCCCACGTATTTAAGAACTTCACACATATGGGCCCCCTGGACGGCCGCGGAACCAGTCGTTAGCCCCCAACATCATGGACGCAAGATAACCAGGACCAGACCCATCAGATGCTACCTAAGATTCCCTTTAGCAGTACTACATATTACTGTGCTGTTGAGAGATTCACTAATTAATATTTCTACGAAGTGGCTATCTCTTTGCCCCAGTATAATTCATATAACCATTCAATTAGGAAGTGCTAAGCGTATCAGTGTTCATTATTTAACAGGCGATACTAACTCTCGTAATCAACCATATGCCCAGATATTATTACCTAGAAGGAAACCCTAGTAATATCTGAAGGTTCGCCCACTGATTTGCGTTCTATGTATTTCTGAGACAAGAATAGAAAACTTAGATCAGTACCCCCTGAGGTTACTAGAATTCCCGTGCTCTAAAATACGCGTGTCTAATCTAGTCTGTGAACTACTACTTGTGCACCAGAGCTACCAGTAAGAAATCTAACAGTGAATATGATTCTATAAGTAACATTGATGGTCTTCGGTATATAAACCTGTTAAATCAAAGCCAGTGATCAGAAGATTAATACCTGAACGTTGGAAGTGGGAGACTAGGCTCCATCCAGATCCACTTATGCTAGTGTTGTTCGATTCTATTATATTGTCTTACACAAGTATTCTGCAGTGGTATATCAATAAACGTGATTGTGTAACTTGCTACCATGTGTTTCTTTGTGTTCTCTATTCCTCATATCTTGTACCGCATTTTCCTTTACCATCACTATCTCCGATAGACTGGAAATGATGTCGTATTTCACACCCAAATGCCATAAAAGGGTGTCCAATATCAAGCCAACTCAACCCTGCTCTTCCACAGGGTCTAAACTCAACCCGATTCAGACTTTCGGAACTTGATAACAGTTTTAAGACTTTGTGTATATATCTGAAATAACAGAAAAACATATTCACCACCACAAGTCGTTTTCTCTCTCTACCACACCTCTCCCGCATCAGAGAAAACGTCGACTCAAAGACTCATGGATAACAATTATATACCTGTGCAGGGCAGAAGATAACATGTGATCAGT
Organism: Paralithodes platypus; assembly: GCA_032716605.1. Lineage (NCBI taxonomy): Eukaryota > Metazoa > Arthropoda > Malacostraca > Decapoda > Lithodidae > Paralithodes > Paralithodes platypus. The sequence goes on from CM064507.1 coordinate 494,938, forward strand.
TCTCGCCGATATTACACTTCTCCTGCAACACCCCAAACCTACAAACTTGCAACCACTGTCCACTCCATCTACCTCCAGCCTGTAAAACACATAACAGCCCCAGACCAAATCAGAAGACAATATCATATTATATCACCTCACCCCAGAGTTAAAAAGGACACAACCGCCCCCAGACAACACGAGTTACTACCATCGAGATGACACGCCCTCTAACACCAGGGAACAACTTATCCATCAACATAACCAATTCCAAAGTCCAACAGAAGAAGAAAAGTGAAGAAGAGAAATTAATCAAGAAATGGCACTATAAGTAAATAAGTATATCACCCCTCTCCAAGCCACAAGGAACTAACCACCCTACAACATCCTACCCCTAGGTGCCTTTCTGATGCTCAACCATATCACCCCCGAGGCCCTGAGAAACGGTATGACTATGACGGAAGATTTTAGGATCGACATCTCAATCTAGAGCTGTTCTTGACACCCTGGGTAAAAGGACAGATTCGAAAGTTGAGGACACAGTTGAAGAGTTGGTTCAGTTGATTGCAAGGCGTAGACACAATTACGAGACTGTAGTCACCCATTATACTAATTCTTTTTAGTGGGTATCAACAAGCTGGTTTATTAGAGCCTTCTGGGTGAAGTAATCTAATATTCTCGGCCTACCTCAACCCCGGCGCTATTGTGGATATAAGCAGACAGTCAGGTACTAATTAGCTTTATCCAGGATAGACCAAACCACAAGAAATTCATCAAAGTACTTATAAAGACCAGAGTAGACAGGAGTTCACTCCTGCATTCGCTCGATGCTATTTTGTCACGGCTTGGGCTAGGCAATTTAGTTATTTAAGGTCCCAAACCAAAGTGCTCGAGTTACACTGTGGGAACCCAGTGGCGTCAGGACAACCCCACGGCCAGCGGATCTACCCCAGATTGGATTACTAATTCTACACCCATTGGATTAATTATTCTACACATCAAAAGTGAAGTTATTATACCGTAAAAGTTATAGAAGATCTAACTGTGAAAAGAAATTATACTTGGCGTGTTGTCAGAGAGAAAGTATATAAAGATCGAAAGTGAAAGTAATTAAAATATATCTACTGCGTATATGATAAAAGGTATTCTGGAAACATCGGATACTACGCACGTATATAAAAGCGAGAGAAAGGAAGCTCTAGTGAACCTCAAAGAAATTAGGGAAGTACTGATAATAATTCTGCTAAAATTAATAACAAATAAATTCAAGTTAACTTATGCGTAAGCACCACAGTGATTTAACCTCAGGAAAATAATTACGTTTAGCTCCCAAATTCCAGAACAACTCTACGCAGGTAAATACCTCAAGTTCACATATAATTACTATATAACCTTTCTAAGCACAAGTGTAAATCCTCGATTGAAAGGAGTGCTACTCGATCTTAACTCTGAAATAAATACAGGACAAGTGTAATCTTTCAGTTAGAAAGCGGTCCCTAATACTTACTTAGATATAGCATAGAATAATCCAGTCTTGCGAGTCAGACGTAGTGGAGCCTCGTTCGTTCACTTTAATTGTTTTGTTCTTGACCATTATTGTTCTAGCTTTTACGTATGCGATATTCTTGTGCAAATAAACGGAATATGAATACACGTCTTGTGATAATTATCCTCTATTGTCTTTCTGTGTCTGTGGTAAAACAATATAACTTCTCCAGTTAGGAAGAGCCCACTTGATCAAAACCAATTAAACCCCAGTAAAAACCTGGCATAACAATATCCATATACAAATAATCGATTTGGATGTAATAATTATAAATGTACCTAGCTATATCCTCAGAATATCCGAAAGAAGCGTCATAATCCTATAGAAGGCCGATAACCTACCGGAGTTATTATATATAATACCTCAAAGTAAGCGATTATATTATAGGAATAGTCATCACAATTTTTTACAAATTCAACTAGATCAAAATAATATCGAAATGATGGATCATTAATTATTGATCTTGATATGTAGGCCTCATTCATTCATTCATTTTCTATGGAGCTCGTCCTGGAATCTTTACGACTCTGAACCTCACGATTCTATACAGGACTGGCCATTTGTATCGGCACTAGCTCAGAGAAGAGTGTTGAGAGGGGAGAAGGGGTGTTGGAGAGAGAGGAAGCTGTTGGAGTGGCTTTGTTAAAGCGTGTTGTTTATAAACATTGGCCGCAGCCGCGGTGCCACTCCATTCGAGCCTAATCACTATTATATTTCGGTGTATTCTTACTTAAATGTATATCATTGGGGTTGATTTGGTTACACAATACAATATTACTAAGTAACAGTACACGCATATATATAAATATCATAACATTTGTGAAATATAGGTTCGACCGCGCTAAGTACCACGGCTGCGTGAGGGCCAGTAGGAACGTAGATATATGGAAGGGTGGGTGGGGTATCTAGCCTCGTGACCTTGACCAAGAGTCAAGTTCAGAAAATCAGTGTTCGTCACGGTAATTAATCCGTCACTCCTCAGAATTATTGAAATGTCTATGTATGCGAATATTTCTTGCTCTACTATTAAACAAATAAATATGTTTTATAATTTCACCTAATATGTAATGTCACAACACATCTTAAATTGTATATATTCAAATTTATTGCCGATATGTTCTGTTGTCGATTATTCCAGTCCCTGACATACCTCATGATAGTTGGTATATTACGCTATTTCGCTTTTATTTTGTCTTTATTTGTTTGTAATAATTATTCTGCAATGCATATTTACTTTCATTCTTAAAAATAGTCAGGAAAGGTTGTCCATATAATGTATATATTTAAAAGTCTGGATCGCCCCTTGTCATTTTGTGCCACCACACTTTAATGAGAGTGGGTTATCAGACTTTGGGGTGACACAAAATGCAGCATATGTATATTTATAAATGCACTACAACCGTCTTTTAGCTTGTAATTTTGTTATATATCGATGTCTAAAGCTACAACTTCCTTATAGCCTGAAACTCGCAAGTGGTCAATTCTAGTATGGATAGTAGAACCTCAATTAACGAAAAGTGGAAGAAAAGGTCAGTAAAAGACTCTCTACATACCCTCTTAACTCTAGATGCATGGGAGAGGGCTGGTCCTATCCAGAGTGAGGTTTGGCATCCTCTACCCTACCTTGGTCATTTCTGTGTTTCTTTTCCTGTACTACTTTTCCTTCTAGGTGTTGGCGAGATCACCCGATTGGGTGGCATTGCAGGATTGGGGGGGGGGGGGGGGGGCTGCAGACGGTGGGGGCATTGGCACGGGGGTGCAATCTTGTGGGCTGATGAACTCCTCCCTCGCTGCCCTCTCAGAGACAGCTGGTGTAGTGACCAGCATCTTGGATTTCCACCCAGAAGGCCCATGCGCTAGCTGCAGGATCGCGCCCACGATCGGCGCAGTAAAGCTTGTTCACAAGCACTGAGTCGTTACTGTCCCTCATGAGCAAGGGGATGGGGTAGTAGTACAGGACCCCAATGGAAATACGCCTAATCAGCCTTATTGGGCTATCCTTACCTGGCTTAGCTTGCGCTAGCTTTAAGAACTATTATTATTATTATTATTATTATTATTGTCACCCTGGCCCCTTCGGGGACCCGAGCATCTGGCGCGCCTTCGGTCTACCAGACTCGGGACTGCTCGGCCAGACAGTCTGGGGAACTACAACAACATCTCTAGAAGTATAAATAAAAAGAAGGGTATACACTGATGGGATACTATACACACTCCATTTTCTATAACCTGGCAAAAAATTGAGTCACATTTTCTAGAACCTGGCAAAACATTTACTCCTTTAACAGCTTATTCTTCGATGATTAACCTAAGACGTGCGCATGGGGGGTATGAGACACCACACTCCTGTGCGCACGTATTTGAGCTGTTCCCATCACTAACATCGTTATTTTACCATAAATAGCATTAATACTTATCCATATGCGCCTATTAATAATAATAATAATAATATTTATTCAGTTAGCAATTTACAGAGTTGGTACCACATAGTATGTTACAAATATGACATGTACCAGCCTTGCATAATTCCAACTAAGGATAGCCCAATAAGGCCGTTAGGCGTATTTCCATTGGGGTCCTTGTGGGATTAGGTTAGCTGGGGAAAATGAGGAGGATAAAGAAATAGATACTTTAGAGAAAGTATTTCTAGGGCGTTATTTTAAGATACCTTACATCCTATAGTAAATATCAGTCATCCGTAATCAGTAATCATTTCAGTTTGGTTTGTCTATCTCTTATGTCACATTTAGTAGTAGACATAAGCTTGGTGCTCCCTTCTCGCAGCTGTCCGGTTCAGGTGTTCCTTCAGGCTACGTCTGAAGGAATACAGTGTTCTCTTTTCACGGACTGACTGGGGTAGGTCGTTCCAGTCTTTGATGGCAGTGAAGAAGAATGTTTGCTTACCCTGTCCTTGGATTCTCGGGACCTTAAAATTAAACATCCTGTTTCTTGTATTATGTCCACTCCTCTCATTTGCTTTAACAAAATCATTCTTTAGATACTCTGGAGCTCTATCATAGAAAATTTTGAAGGCATTAGTGAGCCTGATTTGTTTGGCCCTGTCAGAGACATTGAGCATACCTAGTGACTGAAGTTGTTCCTGGCCAACATGTGATCTGGGTCCTAGGTTCAGCATGAACCTAACCATTTTATTTTGAGTGACCTGAAGTTTGTGCTGTGCTGATTTAGATGATGCAGAGTACCAGGATGACATAGAATAGTCAAAATGACATTGAACAAGCGCTTGGCAGAGGGTCTTTTTGGTCGCCGCGGGCAAGCATCCCACCTGTCTATACAGGTATTTTATACGTGCTCTACACTTACTCAGGATAGATTCCAAGATTGTTTCACCTGACAAACTCGCGTCCAGTTTTAGTCCGAGATATTTAACTTGTGACACTGTTGTTATAGGAATATCATTACAGTTGACCGAGAAGCCCACAATGTCTTTCAGTTTGCGTTTTGTTCCACATAAGATGGCTTCCGTCTTGCCCAGGTGAAGAGATACTCTATTGTCCACTAGCCATTCACTACATGATTCTAGTTCTTTGGAAAGTGAAGCGGCAATACTTATTGGGTCTTTTCCTGAAACCAGAAGCATGCTGTCGTCTGCATACAGTAATAATTTACATGAGACGCTCAGTTCCATGTCGTTCACATAACAGAGAAAGAGTAAGGGACCAAGGATGCTTCCCTGCGGGACCCCACAGTTAATTGGCATAGGATCAGATATATTATCATCAATTTTGACTCTTTGGGTTCTACCACAAAGATAAGATTTAAACCAGTTCACAGACCCTATGCCCATTGCTTGTAGTTTATTACATAGGATATCATGGTCTACTGTGTCAAACGCATTTTGTAGATCAAGAAGAACCATACCGGTGTAGTTACCTTTAGACATTTCTTTACGAATGTGATCCGTTAAGTGAATGAGACAGGAGTCTGTCGAGTACATGCATCTGAAACCTGATTGAAACTTATAGAATAGATCATTTTGTTTGAGGTAGTGTTCAATTTGGGTGTATACCGCTCTTTCAAGGATTTTAGATACAATACATAATATGCTAACTGGTCTGTAGTTGCCAACTTCTAGTTTATTTCCTTTCTTGAATAGAGTGGTTACAATAGCTTCCTTCAGTTCAGCAGGTACAGTGTTGGTGTTAATTGACAAGTTGATGATGTGGGTTAGGGGGCCTGCTATACCAATGGCTCCATCTCGTAGAAATTTGGCAGGAATTTTGTCTGGTCCTGTGCTTTTATGTACATTTAGGTTAGACAGCTCGTCAAAAGTGTATTTTGGTGTAACATTTTGCAATCCAAATGTGTTGGGGTGTATGTCTTTATCTCTGTAGAAATTTCGAAAGGTGGCCGTTGTTGTCGTGTATTTATTGAGAGGTTGAGGTAGGTTCTGTGCAAGTGTGTTTGCTATGGAGGTGAAGAAGGAGTTGAAGTAGGTTGAAATTTGTCGTTTATCGTGGCAAACCTGATCATTAATGGTGAGAGCAATATTAGTGTTAGACGAATCCCTTGTCTTGTTGCTGTAGCCTGTTGTTTTTAGGTGCCTCCATAGTTTCTTTGGGTTATTCTGATATTCCTCTGCTTTTGTGAAAATAATTAGTTTTCGCTGATTTTATTTTCCTACTTAGTTTATTCCTGGCCCTGTTGAACTCATGTTTCAGACCTTGATCCTGTCTATGTTTCGCTAGCCTTTTTAACAGATTGTCTCTGTGTTCCAGATGGTGTAGTATGTCATTGATGATCCATGGGTCTGACCTTGCTTTAATTCGTATGTCTTTCAGAGGAGCTATTTCGTCTAGGATGTTTGTGATGATGGTTCTGAAGCCAACCCATGCGTCATTAACGTTTGTACTTCCAAACACTGGAGACCAGTCTGTATTCCATAAAATATCCAGAAATGTTTCTTTATTGTAGTTTCTGAGTGACCTTGTTTTGATAACCTTGTGATTCTCTAGGGTAATTTTTGTGGTTTTTCGTGTGCAATATTTGACGAAGTGATCACTTATCCCTGTCTGTATAACCTCTGATTGGGATATTTTGTCCTCTCTGTTACAGTTTATGTGGTCTATTATTACGGCAGTGTTCTCAGAGATACGTGTGGGGGTTGTGATGAGTTGTTTGTGATTGTGCATTGTCAGTATATGCCTATATTCTCGTACAAGCCTATTATTTCGTTGTTTGTAACACAGGTTAATATCCCCTAGTATGATGGATTCATTCCGAGGGTCTAGCGATGACAAAGTACGTTCAAATTTGATCAAGAATTGTGTGTCGTCTGGTGGCCTATAGCATACCCCAATTGTGATGGGTCTTGTCCTCGGCAGGTGTAGATCGATCCACAGAGCTTCGTGATTTTCTACATGGAGGTCGGTCCTAGTTGTGTGTGTGAGGTTGATTTTACATACAGATATACTCCTCCCCCTTGCCTATTGCGATCATTCCTAACCATATTGAAACCTTGAATGTTTATTTCACCATCGTTTATACTTGAATCCAGCCAGGTTTCTGTGATTGCAATTATTGAAGTTTTGGCCTTATTAGCTAACAAGTTTATTTCTGACAATTTATGGTACATTGATCTGGCGTTAATGTGGATAAGATGGAGCCCTTTGTTGGTGAACACTCTGTATTCATCTTTGATTTTGAATGTGTCCTGGCTGGATTCTGAGTTGTTAATACTAGTTGGTTCGTTTACATTAATATACGGTAATGAATGCAAGGCACACATGTTGCATAGGAATTCCCGTTCTTCACTGTTGGTCTTCTTAGAGATGCACTTCATGTGAGCTACAGGTTTACACTTAACACAGTTTAGGATCCTTTGTTTTCTTGTTATGAGTGATTCACATATTTCACAAATGATTTTAGGACCTTTAATAGCTACTTCCCTACATTTATCGCATTCCACTTCTTTTCTGCTAGTAACGTAAGTACATCGATCGTGTACTGTTTCATTACATCTACTACATTGTGACGTTGTACTCCTTTTGTTGAATCCAATATCGCACACTACATATTTTCCTGTTACTGTTCATCGTACGTCTGGCGGTGTGGTGATCAGCTGTGCGCCGTGAGCGGCTGCTGGTGTGTGAGCGAGTGAGATGGGGACAGGTTGTGGCTCCCCCTTGCCCCCCTCCCACCCCTACCTGTATTTGTTGTTTGATGTCCTTGTTCTTGGCCGTTGTTGCTGCTTTATTGTTGATGTTGTTGCGACTGATCCCTTCTTTTTTAGCTGTTCTGGTTGCATGTTGAGCTACCTGGGTCGCCGATAGTGTTGGGTTGGGTTGTAGTAGGTTTGGTTGATTTGTTGTGCAGCGGCGTCATGTTGTGGAGGGTGGGTGGTTTCTCTTGTTGTGTTTCTTGTTCGTTGCTGTTACTTCATTGTCGATGTGTTTGCTAGAGCTTCCTGCTTTTTTGGGTGTTCTGGTTGCATGTTGTGTTACTTGGGTCACCGATATCTGTGGTAGTGATGATACAGTTGAGGGTAATGTTGAGTAGGTAGAGTGTTGGCACTGTGCTGGCGGTTGCCCTGCGGTCTTGGTTGTGAGTTGGAGCGTGACGGGAGACTGGGGTGCCTGCTTGCCCAGTTTGTTATAACGAATTTTACTGCTAGGGACTGTTGAAATGTCGGTGTCTTCCTTACTTGTTTGGTGGTGAGGTTTCTTCAACGTTGAACAAGGGCCGGGGTTGGTCTCTACATCTCCGCAGCTAATTAGAGTGTAGCACAATAGGTGTTGTAGCGAGATTGTGCCAGAGTACTTGCCAAGCCGCGGCATCTTCCCGATATATGAAATAGACCAGGCAGGAATGGTGACAGAAATTTCACTCATGTGTGATTTCTGTGTGACGAGGTCCCTCAATACTTGTTTAGTGTTGACCTGGTACACTACCGGTCCCATTCTGCACCTGTATATCAGCACAGCCCCTCTGGATGTTGAGAAGGATGATACATAGAGAGAGGGCTACGCCCGCACCCTTCATCCCTCCCGCCATCTTGCCCTAGGTTGATTATAAAGGTATTAACCTGTTACAACAATAAAACAAGTGGAAACAGCGTTTGGATGGTCAAAATCGGCGATACAGGCCGGGAGTTACATAATGTATGGCTGAGGCAACCTCCCTCCCCTCCACTTTTCCCCACGTCTGGAGAGAGACTGTCGATCGATACTCTCTCTCTCCCTTGCACTCGCTTGGTAACAGTGATGACAATTCCCTGCTTGCAACTCGCTAATGTTAGCACGAAAATAGAACATAGAATAAGGGAATAACAGAGAAAATAGGTGATAACTGAAGGAGGTGAGGGAAGGAGGGGAGGTGGAGGAGTGATATTTTGCATGGCCCAGGGGCAAAAAAAAAAAAAAAACAATTTTTTTTTGGGGTGTTTTAAATAGATTTTTTTTCTCCCAGACTCGAGTCTTCCCGCAGTCGCCCGGGGAAACTCTTAAGAGTCTTCCCGCAGCTCCTGGGTTAATGAAAAGAATATGAAACTGCGATGTGTATGTATCATATTAGTGGAAAGTTCTCACAATTACCCCGGGAACTGCGGGGAGACTCTTAAGAGTTCCCCCGGAGGACTGCGGGGAGACTCTTAAGAGTGAGTGAAAAAAAAAAAATCAACTTTTGACATCGAAATTTTTTTTTTTTTTTTTTTTTTTTTTTTTTTGGCCCCTGGGCCATGCAAAATCTCAGTCCTCTACCTCCCCTCCTTCCCCACTTTCCTCCTCTCCTTCAGTTATCACCTATTTTCCCTGTTATTCCCTTATTCTGAGGTATATTTTCGTGCTAACATTAGCGAGTTGCAAGCAGGGTGTTGTCATCACTGATGGCAAGCGAGTGCAAGAGAGAGAGAGAGAGTATCGATCGACTGTGTCTCAGTGGCCTTGGGGGAAATTGGCGGGAAAGCAGCTTGCCTCACCCATACATTATACAACTCGCGGGCTATATCTCCGATTTTGACCATCCAAACGCTGTTTTCACTCGTTTTATTGTTGTTTCAGGTTAATACCCTTATAATCAACCCATAATAGGCGCATATGGATAAGTATTAATGCTATTAATGGCACAATGAATATTTTAGTGACGGAAACACCTCAAATACGTCAGCACAGGGGGACGTTTCCAATTACCCCCATGCGCACTTCAGAGGTTAAGGTGTTGATGTCGAATTTTTCCTGGCGAGCGATAGCGAGCCTGTAATTATAAGAGGAATCAGCCTTCGGCCGGGACATTTTTCTACCGAAAAATGTACACATTCAACTTGAGGGGGGTCTAGGGGGTGTTTTTCTAAGTTTGAGGGAGGTCTAGCGAGGACACTAACAAATAAATTAATCAATGCATTAATAGGCCAAAAAAAAACAAAAAAAAAAACAGCCTCTAGCTGAGTCTAGCCCCTTAAGTGTCGGTATAAGTGGAGGGGGTCATCCTGTTCTCTTAGGCCTTCCCTGTAATGTGTCTAAAAAAATGGTTGAGGGGGGCGATCTGCTTTTTTCTCTTTCTTGGTTATATCCATTCGGCCTCATTCAGCCAACTGTTTTAAGACGTTTATCCCGATCCAGGTGTCGATTTCTTCCTGGCGAGCGATAGCGAGCCAGCATTGTATGGAGAAATCCGGCTTCGCCAGAGAAATTTTGTCTATCGAAAAATTTACAAGTTTAGCCTGCTGTCAAAACAATTTTAATAATATCCTGGCTCATTACCGCTCGCCAAGAAAGTATTGACACGTGGATGGGGATAAACGTCTTAAAACAGTAGGCTGACTGGGGACAAATGGATACAACCCAGAGAGAGAAGGAGAGAGTAAACAAAACGAGGTGGGCCCCCTTAACTATGATAATGTAAGGACCTCTAGCTAGCTTCCTGCCTTTCCTACACCTCTAGCTAGCTTCCTGCCTTTCCTCCACCTCTAGGTAGCTTCCTGCCTTTCCTCCACCTCTAGGTAGCTTCCTGCCTTTCCTCCACCTCTAGGTAGCTTCCTGCCTTTCCTCCACCTCTAGCTAGCTTCCTGCCTTTCCTACACCTCTAGCTAGCTTCCTGCCTTTCCTACACCTCTAGCTAGCTTCCTGCCTTTCCTCCACCTCTAGCTAGCTTCCTGCCTTTCCTACACCTCTAGCTAGCTTCCTGCCTTTCCTACACCTCTAGCTAGCTTCCTGCCTTTCCTCCACCTCTAGCTAGCTTCCTGCCTTTCCTCCACCTCTAGCTAGCTTCCTGCCTTTCCTACACCTCTAGCTAGCTTCCTGCCTTTCCTACACCTCTAGCTAGCTTCCTGCCTTTCCTCCACCTCTAGCTAGCTTCCTGCCTTTCCTCCACCTCTAGCTAGCTTCCTGCCTTTCCTACACCTCTAGCTAGCTTCCTGCCTTTCCTACACCTCTAGCTAGCTTCCTGCCTTTCCTCCACCACCAATCTGGGCTAGCTGAGTAACTGCTGGATAACATTCATGGCTTTTGCTGGTGTACAGTCACGCTAATAAGTGACGTCTCGGCACCAAGTATATTTTGATCAATAATTGGTATCAGCAATATCTAAGCTTCATTTCTTCATATTGAGTGGAATATAAAAACATGGTCCTACACTTACCCACCTTATTCAACATCTGACAGACATTAATACAGCATAGAGCAAGCCAAACAATATGACAGCTGGGATATGACTTATTAGTGCCACCATACCCTAAGCATATAGTCTATTCGCTGTAAGTAGGCGAGAAATCATGACCTCTAACCTCTGTAACTCAAAAACGACTAGCGTAATCAAGCTAATATTTCTATGATATGGGAAGAGTCAGTCAAGGAATAGACGTGGACATTTAAAGCCAAGTTGCTCTAGCCCTTTTTGAGCTAGGTGCTTTAGGTGCTTATGTTCTGGGTGTGGTGTCCCGAGTTCGAATCCGGGAGGACCATATGCTTTCATTAGTTATTTCAAGTATTGGGGTTTGTAATTGATGATTAATGTTAAGAACGGGGTGTTACTTATTAAATAGGATAGAGGTAATTATTTCTCGCCTACTTACAGCGAATTTACTTATAGTAGGGCAAGATATACTGTAGTTATAGTATAGTGAGATATACTGTAGTAATAGTATAGTGAGATATACTGTAGTTATAGTATAGTGAGCTATACTGTAGTTATAGTATAGTGAGATATACTGTAGTTATAGTATAGTGAGATATACTGTAGTTATAGTATAGTGAGATATACTGTAGTTATAGTATAGTGAGATATACTGTAGTTATAGTATAGTGAGATATACTGTAGTTATAGTATAGTGAGATACTGTAGTTATAGTATAGTGAGATATACTGTAGTTATAGTATAGTGAGATATACTGTAGTTATAGTATAGTGAGATATACTGTAGTTATAGTATAGTGAGCTATACTGTAGTTATAGTATAGTGAGATATACTGTAGTTATAGTATAGTGAGATATACTGTAGTTATAGTATAGTGAGATATACTGTAGTTATAGTATGATATACTGTAGTTATAGTAGAGTGAGATATACTGTAGTTATAGTATAGTGAGATATACTGTAGTTATAGTATAGTGAGATATACTGTAGTAATAGTATAGTGAGATATACTGTAGTTATAGTATAGTGAGATATACTGTAGTTATAGTATAGTGAGATATACTGTAGTTATAGTATAGTGAGATATACTGTAGTAATAGTATAGTGAGATATACTGTAGTTATAGTATAGTGAGATATACTGTAGTTATAGTATAGTGAGATATACTGTAGTTATAGTATAGTGAGATATACTGTAGTTATAGTATAGTGAGATATACTGTAGTTATAGTATAGTGAGATATACTGTAGTTCGTATAGTGAGCTATACTGTAGTTATAGTATAGTGAGATATACTGTAGTTATAGTATAGTGAGCTATACTGTAGTTAGTATAGTGAGATATACTGTAGTTATAGTATAGTGATATACTGTAGTTATAGTATAGTGAGCTATACTGTAGTTATAGTATAGTGAGATATACTGTAGTTATAGTATAGTGAGATATACTGTAGTTATAGTATAGTGAGATATACTGTAGTTATAGTATAGTGAGATATACTGTAGTTATAGTATAGTGAGATATACTGTAGTTATAGTATAGTGAGATATACTGTAGTTATAGTATAGTGAGCTATACTGTAGTTATAGTATAGTGAGATATACTGTAGTTATAGTATAGTGAGATATACTGTAGTTATAGTATAGTGAGATATACTGTAGTTATAGTATAGTGAGATATACTGTAGTTATAGTATGATATACTGTAGTTATAGTAGTGAGATATACTGTAGTTATAGTATAGTGAGATATACTGTAGTTATAGTATAGTGAGATATACTGTAGTTATAGTATAGTGAGATATACTGTAGTTATAGTATGATATACTGTAGTTATAGTATAGTGAGATATACTGTAGTTATAGTATAGTGAGATATACTGTAGTTATAGTATAGTGAGCTATACTGTAGTTATAGTATAGTGAGATATACTGTAGTTATAGTATAGTGAGATATACTGTAGTTATAGTATAGTGAGATATACTGTAGTTATAGTATAGTGAGATACTGTAGTTATAGTATAGTGAGATATACTGTAGTTATAGTATAGTGAGATATACTGTAGTTATAGTATAGTGAGATATACTGTAGTTATAGTATAGTGAGCTATACTGTAGTTATAGTATAGTGAGATATACTGTAGTTATAGTATAGTGAGATATACTGTAGTTATAGTATAGTGAGATATACTGTAGTTATAGTATGATATACTGTAGTTATAGTATAGTGAGATATACTGTAGTTATAGTATAGTGAGCTATACTGTAGTTATAGTATAGTGAGATATACTGTAGTTATAGTATAGTGAGATATACTGTAGTTATAGTATAGTGAGATATACTGTAGTTATAGTATAGTGAGATATACTGTAGTTATAGTATAGTGAGATATACTGTAGTTATAGTATAGTGAGATATACTGTAGTTATAGTATAGTGAGATATACTGTAGTTATAGTATAGTGAGATATACTGTAGTTATAGTATAGTGAGATATACTGTAGTTATAGTATAGTGAGATATACTGTAGTTATAGTATAGTGAGATATACTGTAGTTATAGTATAGTGAGATATACTGTAGTTATAGTATAGTGAGCTATACTGTAGTTATAGTATAGTGAGATATACTGTAGTTATAGTATAGTGAGATATACTGTAGTTATAGTATAGTGAGATATACTGTAGTTATAGTATAGTGAGATATACTGTAGTTATAGTATAGTGAGATATACTGTAGTTATAGTATGATATACTGTAGTTATAGTATAGTGAGCTATACTGTAGTTATAGTATAGTGAGCTATACTGTAGTTATAGTATAGTGAGATATACTGTAGTTATAGTATAGTGAGATATACTGTAGTTATAGTATAGTGAGCTATACTGTAGTTATAGTATAGTGAGATATAGGCAGGGTGTTGATAGAGAGGATAATAAAGTGTACGGAAGTTGCAATAGGAGAAGAACAGTGCGGTTTTAGGAGGGGAAGAGGGTGCGTGGATCAGATGTTTGCAGTAAGACAGTTATGCGAGAAGTATTTAGAGAAGCATAAGGAGATATTTTGGGCTTTTATGGACTTGGAAAAAGCATATGATCGTGTGGACCGTGAAGCAATGTGGAAGGTGTTAAGGATTTATGAAATTGGAGGAAATTTGTTAGAAGCAGTTAAGAGTTTTTATGAAGGGAGCAGAGCATGTGTGAGAGTAGGAAATGGTGAGTTGAGTGAATGGTTTGAGGTAAAGGTAGGTTTGCGACAGGGTTGTGTAATGTCACCATGGCTGTTTAATATGTTTATGGATGGTGTGGTGAGGGAGGTGAAAAGGAGAACTATGGGAAGAGGATTGGGTTTAGTAGGAAAGAATGGTAGAGATTGGTAGTTGAATCAGTTGCTGTTCGCTGATGACACAGCATTGGTGGCGGATTCTGATGAGAAACTGCAGCGGGTAGTCAAAGAGTTTGGTGTGGTTTGTGGAAGGAGGAAACTGAAGGTGAACGTCAATAAAAGTAAAGTAATGGTGTGTAATAGGGGAGAGCATAGGGTGAATCTAGATGTGAGGCTGGATGGGAAATATTGGAACAAGTAGAGTGTTTTAAATATCTAGGAGGAACAATAAGCAGGAGTGGAGGTATGGAAGTGGAGGTAAAACAGAGTGTGTGAAGGAAGGAAGGTTTTCGGAGCAATGGGAAGTATGTGGAAGACGAGAAATCTCGGAGTGAAAGTAAAAAGTGCACTGTATCAAGGAATTGTTGTGCCAACAGTGATGTATGGGGCTGAGACATGGGCTCTGAAGAAAAAGGAGAAAAGAGGGCTGGATGTGATGGAGATGAGCTGCTTGAGGAGTATGTGTGGAGTTACTCGTAGAGACAGATTGAGAAATGAAGAGATACGTAGGAGAGTGGGGCAGCAGGAACATTTGTAAGCCAGAGTGGACAGAAGGGTGCTGAGCTGGTATGGTCATGTTGAACGAATGGGAGATGAAAGGCTTACAAAGAGAATATGTGAGTCAGGTACAAGGGGAGATAGAAGGGCAGGAAGACCCCCATTGAGATGGAGAGACTGTGTAAGAAAGGCTTTGGATGATAGAGGAATGACTATAGATCAGGCAGGGGAAGTGGTGGTGGACAGGAGTGAATGGAGAATGCTTGTGAATAGTTGAGTGAACACGTGGTCATTTGGAGTAAGGGGTCGGGCGCAAGTTGGACTAGATAATAGTCCATCAGGCGCCTGGCCCGGGAAGACGATTAATATGAAGGGTGTGCCTGGAAGTGTGGTGGGAGGGCTTGTCGCTTTGGCTCCGCTGCATGTCTGCCTGCCGAGATCGGAACCTCTCCTGGTGGTCAGGGGCCGGGGGAGTGCTGGAGCGACCTTGGTAACCCTGGTCTCTGGGTCTTCTCCTGGGTGACCTGGATGTGTGAGAGTTTGTGTTTTTTATCTGTGTTTATTTTTTGTTTTATGTTGTTTTTGTGTTTTCCCTGTTCTTGCTCTGTCTTGAGTCGGCTACCCCCAAAATGGGGATTGGGCCTGAGCATATAGATAGATAGATAGATAGATAGAGATATACTGTAGTTATAGTATAGTGAGATATACTGTAGTTATAGTATAGTGAGATATACTGTAGTTATAGTATAGTGATATATACTGTAGTTATAGTACAAAGTACAAAGGAAATCAAGCAACAACAGATCTAGTGACCCTTCTAGGCTGCTTGTCCTCCAAAACACTGAGGATCAAATGTCCAAACAGTGGTTTAGAGTGGGTAAGGGAACATTGGAAAGGGAACTACTGCCCTGCCACTAACGTGGCAGGACTAGGAAGTTAGTAGGGGACATATGGTTTAGTAACTGAGGGGAAGATAAAATAAAGTTATTCATTTACAAACGCAGTCAGTCGCGGGTTTGATGCGAGATATTTGTCTAGGCGGAATTTAAATGAATCAACGGTGCTGCAGTCTATAACGTCTCTGGGAAGCCCATTCCACAAGTTGACAACTCGATTGAAGAAGAAATTCTTAGATTCGTGTGAGTTAAATGATTTACCAATAATTTTGCACCTGTTTCCCCGCGTGTAATTAGATTGGTCGATAGTGAAGTACTTACTACAGTTCATATTGTCGATGCCTTTGATGATTTTGAACACTTGAATTAAGTCACCTCTTAATCTGCGCTGGGTTAAAGGAAATAGATTTAATTCTCTAAGACGCTCTTCGTATGGTTTGTTCTTTAGGCTAGGTATAATTTTGGTAACTCTACGTTGAACTCATTCTAGCTTGTTTATGTCTTTTTGGTAATAAAGGCACCAGCATTGAACGCAGTATTCAATTATAGTATAGTGAGCTATACTGTAGTTATAGTATAGTGAGCTATACTGTAGTTATAGTATAGTGAGCTATACTGTAGTTATAGTATAGTGAGCTATACTGTAGTTATAGTATAGTGAGATATACTGTAGTTATAGTATAGTGAGATATACTGTAGTTATAGTATGATATACTGTAGTTATAGTATAGTGAGATATACTGTAGTTATAGTATAGTGAGCTATACTGTAGTTATAGTATAGTGAGATATACTGTAGTTATAGTATAGTGAGTTATACTGTATAGTATAGTGAGCTATACTGTAGTTATAGTATAGTGAGATATACTGTAGTTATAGTATGATATACTGTAGTTATAGTATAGTGAGCTATACTGTAGTTATAGTATAGTGAGATATACTGTAGTTATAGTATGATATACTGTAGTTATAGTATAGTGAGATATACTGTAGTTATAGTATAGTGAGATATACTGTAGTTATAGTATAGTGAGATATACTGTAGTTATAGTATAGTGAGATATACTGTAGTATAGTATAGTGAGCTATACTGTAGTTATAGTATAGTGAGATATACTGTAGTTATAGTATAGTGAGCTATACTGTAGTTATAGTATAGTGAGCTATACTGTAGTTATAGTATAGTGAGCTATACTGTAGTTATAGTATAGTGAGATATACTGTAGTTATAGTATAGTGAGCTATACTGTAGTTATAGTATAGTGAGATATACTGTAGTTATAGTATAGTGAGATATACTGTAGTTATAGTATAGTGAGATATACTGTAGTTATAGTATAGTGAGATATACTGTAGTTATAGTATAGTGAGATATACTGTAGTTATAGTATAGTGAGATATACTGTAGTTATAGTATAGTGAGATATACTGTAGTTATAGTATAGTGAGCTATACTGTAGTTATAGTATAGTGAGATATACTGTAGTTATAGTATAGTGAGATATACTGTAGTTATAGTATAGTGAGATATACTGTAGTTATAGTATAGTGAGATATACTGTAGTTATAGTATAGTGAGCTATACTGTAGTTATAGTATAGTGAGCTATACTGTAGTTATAGTATAGTGAGATATACTGTAGTTATAGTATAGTGAGCTATACTGTAGTTATAGTATAGTGAGATATACTGTAGTTATAGTATAGTGAGCTATACTGTAGTTATAGTATAGTGAGATATACTGTAGTTATAGTATAGTGAGATATACTGTAGTTATAGTATAGTGAGATATACTGTAGTTATAGTATAGTGAGCTATACTGTAGTTATAGTATAGTGAGATATACTGTAGTTATAGTATAGTGAGATATACTGTAGTTATAGTATAGTGAGATATACTGTAGTTATAGTATAGTGAGCTATACTGTAGTTATAGTATAGTGAGCTATACTGTAGTTAACATAAGAACATAAGAACATAAGAACATAAGAAAATGGGAGTCTGCAGAAAGCCGATTGGCCCAAGCAAGGCAGATCCCTGTCCCACACAACCCCAAATCAATTACAAAGCCCAATTATAGGCTCAACACTATAATACCCTGAGGATCATCTTACCAAAACGGTTAGAGATTAACGCAGGATTATGGGGGTCTGCAGAGCGCTGATTGGCCCAACCCGGCTGATCCCCCTTCACACCCAACCCTTCTCGTCCATATGCTTATCCAATTTTATCTTAAAGCTCCCTACAGTTTTAGATCCCACTATAGCACTTGGTAGTCCATTCCACCCATCTACAACTCTGTTACCAAACCAATATTTGCCTATATCTTTTCTGAAACGAAATTTATCTAATTTGAAACCATTGGTACGAGTTCTTTCGCTATCACTGAGCTTTAGTACATTTGTCATGTCCCCTTTATTAATCCCACTAACCCACTTGAACACCTCTATCATATCCCCTCTAACTCTGCGTCTCTCTAACGAATGTAAACCTAATTTCTTCAACCTTTCTTCATACGGAAGATTTCTAATATTATGGATTATAGTATATAGTATGATATACTGTAGTTATAGTATAGTGAGATATACTGTAGTTATAGTATAGTGAGATATACTGTAGTTATAGTATGATATACTGTAGTTATAGTATAGTGAGATATACTGTAGTTATAGTATAGTGAGATATACTGTAGTTATAGTATAGTGAGATATACTGTAGTTATAGTATAGTGAGATATACTGTAGTTATAGTATGATATACTGTAGTTATAGTATAGTGAGATATACTGTAGTTATAGTATAGTGAGATATACTGTAGTTATAGTATAGTGAGATATACTGTAGTTATAGTATGATATACTGTAGTTATAGTATAGTGAGATATACTGTAGTTATAGTATAGTGAGATATACTGTAGTTATAGTATAGTGAGATATACTGTAGTAATAGTATAGTGAGATATACTGTAGTTATAGTATAGTGAGATATACTGTAGTTATAGTATAGTGAGATATACTGTAGTTATAGTATAGTGAGATATACTGTAGTAATAGTATAGTGAGATATACTGTAGTTATAGTATAGTGAGATATACTGTAGTTATAGTATAGTGAGATATACTGTAGTTATAGTATAGTGAGATATACTGTAGTTATAGTATAGTGAGATATACTGTAGTTATAGTATAGTGAGATATACTGTAGTTATAGTATAGTGAGATATACTGTAGTTATAGTATAGTGAGATATACTGTAGTTATAGTATAGTGAGCTATACTGTAGTTATAGTATAGTGAGATATACTGTAGTTATAGTATAGTGAGATATACTGTAGTTATAGTATAGTGAGATATACTGTAGTTATAGTATAGTGAGATATACTGTAGTTATAGTATAGTGAGCTATACTGTAGTTATAGTATAGTGAGCTATACTGTAGTTATAGTATAGTGAGATATACTGTAGTTATAGTATAGTATGATATACTGTAGTTATAGTATAGTGAGATATACTGTAGTTATAGTATAGTGAGATATACTGTAGTTATAGTATAGTGAGATATACTGTAGTTATAGTATAGTGAGCTATACTGTAGTTATAGTATAGTGAGCTATACTGTAGTTATAGTATAGTGAGCTATACTGTAGTTATAGTATAGTGAGATATACTGTAGTTATAGTATAGTGAGCTATACTGTAGTTATAGTATAGTGAGCTATACTGTAGTTATAGTATAGTGAGCTATACTGTAGTTATAGTATAGTGAGATATACTGTAGTTATAGTATAGTGAGATATACTGTAGTTATAGTATAGTGAGCTATACTGTAGTTATAGTATAGTGAGATATACTGTAGTTATAGTATAGTGAGCTATACTGTAGTTATAGTATAGTGAGCTATACTGTAGTTTATAGTATAGTGAGATATACTGTAGTTATAGTATAGTGAGATATACTGTAGTTATAGTATAGTGAGCTATACTGTAGTTATAGTATAGTGAGATATACTGTAGTTATAGTATAGTGAGATATACTGTAGTTATAGTATAGTGAGCTATACTGTAGTTATAGTATAGTGAGATATACTGTAGTTATAGTATAGTGAGATATACTGTAGTTATAGTATAGTGAGATATACTGTAGTTATAGTATAGTGAGATATACTGTAGTTATAGTATAGTGAGGTATGGTGGTGAGATAGTGATAGAATGGGTATGGAAAATGTGCAAACTAGCATGGGAGAAGGGGAGTGCACCCGATGACTGGAAGACTGGCATAATAGTCCCCCTATATAAGGGCAAAGGGGAAAGAGGAGTGTGTGGTAACCACCGAGGAATATGTCTTCTAAGCGTAGTAGGGAAGGTATACAGTAGGGTAGTGATTGAGAGAGTGAGAGTGAGAACGGAGAAATGGATAGGCGACGAGCAGGGAGGTTTTAGGAAGGGAAGAGGATGTGTAGATCAGATTTTTACCCTGAATTGTGTTGTGGAGAAGTATCTGGAGAAGAAACAAAAGGTGTATGTTGCCTTTATGGACTTGGAGAAGGCCTATGACAGAGTGGATAGAGAAGGTTTGTGGAAAGTACTTAGAATATACGGAGTAGAGGGCAAGTTGCTGAAAGCAGTGAAGAGCATGTATGAGGGTGCAAAGGCGGCAGTACGTGTGGAGAGTGAGCAGAGCGAGTTCTTTGACCTGAATGTTGGTTTGAAACAGGGGTGTGTGATGTCCCCGTGGTTGTTTACTGTATATATGGATGGAGTCATGAAAGAAATACTATCAAGAGCAGTGAATGTTGGTGTATCGCTGAAAAGGGAGGGAATTGAGTGGAAGCTACCTATACTGCTGTTTGCGGATGATACAGTTCTGATGAGTGATAATGAATGGGAGTTGCAGGGTCTGGTAAATGAGTTTGGAACAGTGTGCGAAAAACGGAAGTTGAAGGTAATACGGGGAAGAGCAAGTTATGGTCTTCGAAAGGGGTGAAGTCACAGAGTGTGAGGTGAAGCTGAACGGTCAGGCTATGGAGATCGTCAACTCTTTTAAGTATCTGGGCAGTGTGTTGAGTAAAGATGGGACTATGGATGAAGAGGTGCGGGAGAGGTACAACAGGGAAGAGGGTTGTAGGAAACGCTAAAAGCAGTAACAAGAAATAGGGTGGTCAGTATGGAAGTGAAGAAGTCCTTGCATGACAGTGTGGTAATCCCGACACTGACTTACGGAAAGCGAAGCATGGACGTTGGTTGAGAGACTCAGACCAAGAGTGAGAGCAGTGGAAATGAATTACTTAAGGAGTGCGTGCGGAGTTACATGGAGGGATAGACAGACTAATGAGGAAGTAAGAAGGAGGTGTGGTGTGGAGGTAGATGTGCTGGAAAGTGTGAAAAGGAACAACTTGAGATGGTTCGGCCATATGGAACGTATGGAAAGCGAGAGAATGACTAAGAGGGTGTACGAGAGCGAGGTGGAGGGACAGAGGGGGAGAGGTAGACCGAATATGAGGTGGAAGGATGGAGTGAGGAACTACATGAACGAAGGCGGTGCTGGTTGGGGGGAGGGGCGTCGACTGACTGGGGACAGAGGTGCATGGGGGCGGTTCGTTCGTGGCCACCCCTTCGGGGATCACGGCGTCAGGCAATAGATAGATAGATAGATAGTATAGTGAGCTATACTGTAGTTATAGTATAGTGAGATATACTGTAGTTATAGTATAGTGAGATATACTGTAGTTATAGTATAGTGAGATATACTGTAGTTATAGTATAGTGAGATATACTGTAGTTATAGTATAGTGAGATATACTGTAGTTATAGTATAGTGAGATATACTGTAGTTATATAGTGAGATATACTGTAGTTATAGTATAGTGAGATATACTGTAGTTATAGTATAGTGAGCTATACTGTAGTTATAGTATAGTGAGATATACTGTAGTTATAGTATAGTGAGATATACTGTAGTTATAGTATAGTGAGATATACTGTAGTTATAGTATGATATACTGTAGTTATAGTATAGTGAGCTATACTGTAGTTATAGTATAGTGAGATAGAGCAGAGAGTATAAACAGCTTGAGGGGAGATAGACCGTTTTTTCTGGATCTTCTTTTCCCCCATGTTTAGCCTAACTAGTTTTGAACATTTAAGCCGTTCGGTCCATTAGTTTGACGATTTTAATATCTTTAACTCCATTTTGTTGCCAATTTTAAGACCTATCGTGTCATTTAGGTGTCGATATTTTCCTGGCGAGCGAAAGCGAGCCTGCAAGAAATTATAAGAGGAATCGGCCTAAGGTCGGGACATTTGTATTGTCTTGTTTGGGGCTCTAGAGGGCGTAATTTTAAGCTTGATGGAGGTCTAGGGAACCAACTAAAAACCTCCCCTTTAAGTAACACCCCGTTCTTAACATTAATCATCAATTACAAACCCCAATGTACTTGAATAAACTGATGAAAGCATATGATCTCGGGACACCACAGCCAGAACATAAACATCTAAACCATTACACCACCAACACAGTTAATATAACACAGCAATTGTTTGATGAGGAGAAGAGAGGTAGAAACAGCTTAAGGTGATAGGCAGTTTTTTCTGGACCTTCTTTTCCCTCATGATTAGCCCCACTAGTTTTGAGATGTTAAGACGTTCGGCCCATTTGTTTGGCGATTTTAATATCTTTAGTTCCATTTTGTTGTCAATTTTAAGACCTATCGTGCCATTTAGGTGTCGATATTTTTCCTGGCGAGCGATAGCGAGCCTGTAATTATAAGAGGAACCGGCCTTCGGCCGAGACACTTTTCTACCGAAAATTTTGCAAAATTATCTTGAATGGGGGTATAGAGGGTGTAATTTTAAGCTTGATGGAGGTCTAGGGAACCAACTAAAAACCTCCCCTTTAACAGACGGATGAACACAGAGGTATATACAGGTATATAACAGACGGATGAACACAGAGGTATATACAGGTATGTAGTCTAACAGACGGATGAACACAGAGGTATATACAGGTATATAACAGACGGATGAACACAGAGGTATATACAGGTATATAACAGACGGATGAACACAGAGGTATATACAGGTATATAACAGACGGATGAACACAGAGGT
The DNA here is from genome assembly GCA_032716605.1 of Paralithodes platypus. Taxonomy (NCBI): domain Eukaryota; kingdom Metazoa; phylum Arthropoda; class Malacostraca; order Decapoda; family Lithodidae; genus Paralithodes; species Paralithodes platypus. The sequence continues at coordinate 517,920 of CM064507.1, forward strand.
ATATACAGGTATATAACAGACGGATGAACACAGAGGTATATACAGGTATAAACAGACGGATGAACACAGAGGTATATACAGGTATATAACAGACGGATGAACACAGAGGTATATACAGGTATATAACAGACGGATGAACACAGAGGTATATACAGGTATAGGACCAATCATCGTTGACGGACACTCTTTGACAGACATCGAACCAGCGTAGTGGAAAAAAAAAAGTATATTCGAGCAACGAGGAAAATTCAATATTATTACTGTCCTCCATGGTTGCATCCAAAGCCAGTCCCAACCCCTGAGTTATTATATGGTGAATACCATCCTTCTCACTCACTCACTCACTCTCTCTCTCACTCACTCACTCAAACACACTTTCTCTCTCTCTCTTGCACTCTCACTCTCGCTCGCTCTCTCTCTCTCCCTCCCTCCCTCCCTCCCTCCCTCTTTCTCTCTCTCTCACATACAAGTAAATGTATTTTACGTGATAAATATAAATGCAATAGGTTACATTTAGGGGGAGGTGTGGCGGAGTGGTCTTGCCACTGGACTGGTAATCCAATGGACCCGGGCTCGAATCCCAATATGTCAATGGGAAGATATTATTGGGATGGAATTTGTCCTGTACCTAGTATCAGTGCATTACCACAGCACACCGAAATGCCCCTCCCCCCAAAAAAAACCCTCATTGTTCCCTGATTAAATAGCATTGTATGAATATTCCCACATTCAAAAATATGCTACAGGGGGGCAATGCCTAGTGAGTTAATTGCTCAATAGGTGGCATTCTAAGAGTGAGGATCCGAGTGTGGGGAGTGAGACGTTGAAGCGCAGAGGCGAGGCGAGGCGGCTTCAGAGATGGGATTGCTTCGAGCCGTGAAGCTTCGCATGTCTCACTCCCTAGACTGGAGCAAGGCCTCACTGTGTTCAGCGCCCGGCAGAATCAGCGGTAGAGTGTAAAGGCTATCAGCCTATGCCCGAGAGGGAGTAGTTGGAATACAGAGATTTTTTTTTTTTTTTTTTTTTTTTTTTTAGGGAATATAAATACGAACGAACTTATCCCTTTGAGTACCAGCGACGTGTGTTATTTTGTATTCTACCTATATTTATACTATATTATGCAGCTTTGGAAGGATCTGTGGTAGCTAAAAGGGTTGATTGAGATAGTTTGAAGCCTTTTTATTGCTAGATGTCCTTCCTAAGCTGAATAAATCGTCTTAGAGTTGCCAGAATATGATGAAAAAGATGTCAGCAAAATCATTGGCACTTAAGGGGGCTGTTTTTTGGGGGGGGCTATTAATTAATTTATTAATTTATTTTTTAATTTATTTGCTATACCTCGATCAAGCTTAGAAATACACCCCTAGAGCCCCCTCCAAGATAAATTTGTACATTTTTCGGAGGAAAATGTTCCGGCCGAAGGCTGGTTTCTCTTAATATTACAGGCTCGCTATCGCTCACCAGGAAAAAAATCGACACCTAAATGGTATGAAAGGTCTTAATATTGACAAAGAAATGGGACAAAAAGTCTTAAAATCGACAAACTAATGGAAGGAATGTCTTTAAATCTGAAAACTAATATGCTAAACACGAGGGAAAAGGGGGTCCAGAAAAAGCGAATAGTACCCCCTTAATATATCGAATGCAAAACCTACACGATATCAAGAGAATGTTCCGTGCGCATTGTTGCGTTCAAATATTATATTTTTTAAGGGGGTTAAAATGCCCCAGAACGAGAAGCCCACCACGGAAGCCACGAAAGAGAACAACAAAGAAACGGGAACAGAAACACCCGAAGGAAAGGCCCACAGAACGAAAGGACCAGGTGAGAGCAGACGCCCCATAGATCAGCGTGAGAGAAGAAAGAAGGAGAGAAGGCACCAAGCCAACCAGTTCAGACAGGCCGAAGCCCGCAGGGCTAAGCAGCTCCAAACCACACCTGCCTATCGCTTCTAACCACTGACCCTTCCCCCACCTCGCGTATCCACTACCCCTCGTGTTCTGCACCTCTTACCCGCCAGACTCTACCTACATGATGATGAACATGAATACACCTTAATTTAGTACACCCATGCCCTGTCCCTAAGTTAAGATATCAATATCAACATACCCTAAAATACCTTGTCTTGCCAGACTAAGTTTCTGAAGACAAACCGCTCCCATAAAGCTATGTATGTTCTTCCATCCGAGAAGTAATATGTTAACCCCCATGTCACAATTGATAAGAAACTATAATACCCACGGATACACCATTGTATATATAACCATTATTCCTGTAAGACCTAGACAGAGATAATGACTGAAGATGTTAGCAACCATGCAGTAACTCTAATTCTTACCCCAACCAGAGATTGTATAGATAACCCTCTTTTACCATTGTGTCGACGTATATCTACCATGAAACAATAACGAAGCTACCCCTACGAACTGCCGCTTTCTTTGGTATATATTTCATAGAAAACGCAGTTCCCAGGGACAACTAGATCAGCAAGAAATCGTGTCAACTAATAGTGTCCATAACCCATCGTATTGACTCGGCAAGCCCCCAGACACAGCCGCCCAGACGACCATCACAGAGAGAGAACGCGCGCCTACCCCTTTCACCCACCCGAGGAGGGAGACCCCTACCCCTGCGGAGGTACACCTGACCCATGTTTTGACTTCCGGGTCATTGCCAGGTAGCACAGGAATTCTTCCTATCAATGAACTAACCATGTATGACTAACACCCTTACTAACCTCTATTAACCCACAATAACCCATTAACCTTTCTTGCATACTCCGATAACCAAATTAGCACCTCAGCTATACCATAGAATGAAGATTGAACAATCTAAGAGAGACGCTCCTATCAAAGATGTCCCAAACCTCCTCGCAAAGTAGATCCAGTCTCTCTCCCCTAAATACTTCCAGTATAGCCAAAATAGTACCTCTCACTAAGGCTCAGTTATATCACATTATGAAGACTCCATACAGCCATGTGCCACAACAGTAATCACCACCTTACCTAGTTCCCGTATCAATTGAGAGCTCAAATAAGTCCATCAAAACTCGAGATCCCTATTGCCTACAGGGTCCAAAACCGAACCTATAAACCGAGCTCCAGCCCCCAGTAAAATCAGTTGAAAGATAGACACCAAACAGTGGCTGGTCCCTTGTGTTGACCTCTAGCTCTATCATTGTTTGTTCCTGAGAATTGAGTTCCAGAGCCTGCAGACTCCGTGGCAGATTTAGAGATAAGGATCTGTCCACGTAAAAGAAATCTACGTACACCTTATAACCTTCATACAGACCGGGAAGCTGAGCGATCGACGTGAGATGCGCTTGGCGTTAATTCCGATCCAGATTGACAGGAAGATCCTAATATCTGTGATTCAGGTCTAGAAACCAGAGGGTATATAAGAGTGTAACCAGCAACGATCGCTAAGAGATCCGTCTTGATAACTTTCTACATATGGACCATCTGGACGGCCGCGGAACCAGTCGTTAGCCCCCAACATCACGGACGCAAGATAACCAGGACCAGACCAATCAAATACTACCCAAGATTCACTCTATCAGTGCTACAGTGTTATAGTGCTATTTAGAGACTCACTTATTAATATTTCTATGAAGTGGCTATATCTTTGCCCCAGTATAATTCATATAAAACCATTCAATTAGGAAGTGCTAAGCGTATCAGTGTTTATTAATTAACAGGCGATATTAACTCTCGTAATTACCCATATATCCAGATATTATTACATAGAAGTGAAAACCTAGTGATATCTGATGTTCGTCCACTGATTTGCGTTCTATGTGTTTCTGATACAAAAATATAAAACTTAAATCAGTACCCCCCTGAGGTTACTAGAATTCCCGTGCTCTAAAATACGCATGTCTAATCTAGTCTATGAAATACTGCTTGTGCACCAGAGCTACCAGTGATAAATCTAACAGTGAATATGAATCTATAAGTAACATTTATGGTCTCCAGTATATAAACTTGTGAATAAAGCCAGTGATCAGAAGATTAATACCTGAACGTTGGAAGTGGGAGACTAGGCTCCATCCAGATCCACTTAATGCTAGTGTTGTTCAATTCTATTATTTGTCTTGTACGAGTATTTATATCTTCTTATGCTTCATGTTAATCATCATCAAGAAAACTATAGAAGTGTGTACATCAATAAAAGTGATCGTGTGTCTTGTTACCGTGTGTTTATTTTGTGTTCTTTATTCCTCATACCTTGTTTTGTGCATGCAGCCTTCTATACCCAGTCAGTTAGAACTCACATTACCCAAGTTAATCCTGTAGAAAAACAGGGCATAACAGGTCTAGGGGATACCGTAATTTTTGGCGACTTTAATTTACCTGTGACCAAGTGGGGCGATACTCTTACTTCACACTCTGGACATGACTTGTATACGAACTTGCAAGAGAGTTCGCTTTATCAATTTGTTCGAACACCGACCCGTGGTAATAACGTTCTTGACATTGTACTTGCAACAAAAGAAGAATTAATAGAGAATTTGAATGTTGGTGATGAATTCAGTAACAGCGACCATCGTACGATAACTTTCACTTTAAAGTTTACTAGTAACGAACCAAATAGTAGCATCGAAAAAGTCCCTAATTTCAAGAAAGCAAACTTCCATAAACTTAGAGCTATGTTTAAAGAAACTGACTGGAGCTTTTTAATTAACAATAATGACATAAATACATCTTGGAAGTTATTCGAAACCACTTACCTAAAAGCAGTGCAAGACTGCATACCATCGAAAATACGGCGTCCAGGCCATAATAATAAGCCCAAATGGTGGAATAAAGATATTTCAAACTGCCTGCTTGCTAAAAAAATTTGCTAATGATAGATTAAAATCCTCACAAAATGACGAAGAACGGGTGAAATTTGTAGAGCTACGACGCAAAGCCAAAAGTTAATTAAGCAAAGTAAAAAGACCTTAGAGTTACATATTGCGAATCAAAGTAAAACAAACCCGAAAGAATTCTATAGTTATATCAGAAAGAAAAAAGTAGTTACTTCAACTGTTGGACCGTTAGTCGATGAAAATGGAGAATACACCAAAGACGAAGTACAAATGAGTAATGCCCTCAATACCTTCTTTGCATCAGTTTTTACAACAGAAGACCTCAGTGATATCCCTACACCATCGCCGATTCAGATTGATAATTCAGATGTTCTAAGCAATATCACCGTTACAGAGAGAGAAGTATTGAATTGTTTAGATAAACTCAAGGTAAATAAAACGCCTGGACCTGATACAATCTCGCCTAGAGTTCTGAAGGAAGCTAAGGATGAGCTCTCCAAACCACTGACATTACTATTCAATAAATCCTTGCAGTCTGGAACTATGCCTGATCAGTGGAAGCTAGCCAACGTAACACCGATATTAAAAAAAGGCAGCAAATCCCTACCCAGTAACTATCGTCCAGTAACTATCGTCCAATTAGCTTAACCTCAGTTGTATGTAAAATGCTAGAAACGGTCATACGAGACAGACTCGTAAATCACTTAGAGGAAAATAACATACTTAAAGATACTCAACACGGCTTTCGTAAAAAACGTTCCTGTTTAACAAACCTCTTAGACTTCTTTCACGATATCCTCAACCTCTACGATGAGAGTAAAGCTGTAGATATTATATACCTTGATTTTCAAAAGGCCTTTGACAAAGTTCCCCACAAACGTTTACTGCTAAAACTAAAAGCGCATGGAATACAAGACGGTGTGTTGAAATGGATAGAAAATTGGTTCAGCGACAGAAAGCAAAGAGTAGTCATAAACGGTAAGGCATCTAAATGGACCAATGTAAGTAGCGGGGACCCCAGGGATCGGTACTAGGACCAATTCTCTTTCTAATTTACATCAACGACATAGATGAGGGCCTCACCTGTACAATCTCAAAATTTGCTGACGATACAAAAATTGCAAATAGCGTACTCTCAAAAGAACAAGTTAACGATATGCAACACAATCTAGATAAATTGTCATGTTGGGCCCAAATTTAGCAAATGAGTTTCAATGCGGATAAATGTAAAGTACTACATATCGGATACCTAAATGAGAAAGCAAACTATTCGATGAATGGCACTCAGCTTAAGAATGTAAACAGATAAACCGATCTGGGAGTAACAATATCGAGTAACCTAAAACCGAGTCAACAATGTTCAGAAGTTGTTAAGAAGGCAAACAAAATAATTGGCTTTATAGGCAGGTCATTTGAGCATAAATCCAAAGAAGTTATCCTAACCCTTTACAATTCCTTAGTCCGCCCTCTTCTGGAATACTGCGTTCAATCCTGGTGCCCTTATTACCAAAAAGATATAAACAAGCTAGAACGAGTTCAACGTAGAGTTACCAAAATGATACCTAGCCTAAAGAACAAACCATACGAAGAGCGTCTTAGAGAATTAAATCTATTTCCTTTAACCCAGCGCAGATTAAGAGGTGACTTAATTCAAGTGTTCGAAATCATCAAAGGCATCGACAATATGAACTGTAGTAAGTACTTCACTATCGACCAATCTAATTACACGCAGGGAAACGGTTGCAAAATTATTGGTAAATCTTTTAACTCACACGAATCTAAGAATTTCTTCTTCAATCGAGTTGTCAACTTGTGGAATGGGCTTCCCCGAAACGTTATAGACTGCATCACCGTTGATTCATTTACACTCCGCATAGACAAATATCTCGCTTCAAACCCGCGACTGACTGCGTTTGTAAATGAATAACTTTATTTTATCCCCCCCCTCAGTTACTAACCCATCTGTCCCCTACTAACTTCCTAATCCTGCCACGGACATTAGTTCCAGGGCAGTAATTCCCTTTCCAATGTTCCCTTACCCACTCTAAACCACTGTTTGGACACTTGATCCTCAGTGTTTTGGAGGACAAGCAACCTGGAAGGGTCACTAGATCTGTTGTTGCTTGCTTGATTTCCTTTGTACAACTAAGCAGCCAGTTAAATGGCTGGTGCGTGGTTAGAGAAGGATGGAGGATAGAAGAAAAATGATTGATGGATAGATTGGTAGATAACTTTGTAATTGACCACTTGCGAGTTTCAGGCTGTGAGGAAGTTGGAGCTGTAGAGATCGATATTAAACAGAAATACAATAATAATGTAAGTTTCTAATGGACAACAACTATGTTGAATTGGGATTTATGTATTTATATAAGCACTACAACCGCAAGTTAGGTTATAATTATGTTAATTATCGATATCTACAGCTCCAGCTTCCTTATAGACCGAAACTCGCAAGTGGTCAATTGCTGATTAAATACTTACATTTCAATGCTACAGAAATTAAATACCACAGAGGAGATTTTAACCCAGTGACCCAGTAACCGGTGACATCCATATTATTATCTTCTGGCAAATATTACACGGTTTTATTCAGCTTAGGAAGGGTGTCTACTCGCTAAATGATTACACACTATCTCAATTAATCCTTTTCGCTACCAAATATCCTTCCTAAGCTTCATAAAATCGTCTAAATGGAGCTGAAATAAAAACAAAAAGACGTCGCCGGTACTGTAAGGGTTAACTTGTAGAAAATTAACCCCTTCTGTACCGGCGACGTCTTTTTAGTTCTATTCTAGCTTTATGTAGACGATATTATGCAGCTTGGGAAGGATCTGTGGTAGATAAAAGGGTTAGTTGAGGTAGTTTGAAGTCTTATTATTCTTTGATTAGCATATTGAATATATTTCTCCCCGCATTTTTGTCTTACTTCTATTTATCTGTATATTTAATAATTATATGCTTTCATATCTCTTCCCCCTCCCCCATTTCCCTCTCCCCTGTCTGGCTTCGATTTTGAATAAAGCAGTATATGGATCTAAACATGCATGAATGATGCAGAGAGAGAGAGAGAGAGAGAGAGAGAGAGAGAGTGTGTATGAACATGGAGCCTTTGAAAATAGTGCGAGAAGGGATAGCAAGCAACCAGATTTGAGTTGGCTGAGAGTGAGTGTGTACCGGTATCTGTGTGTGAGAGAGAGAGAGAGAGAGAGAGAGAGAGAGAGAGAGAGAGAGAGAGAGAGAGAGAGTGAGAGTGTGTATGAACATGGAGCCTTTGAAAATAGTGCGAGAAGGGATAGCAAGCAACCAGATTTGAGATTGGCTGAGAGAGAGAGAGTGTACGAGAGAGAGAGAGAGAGAGAGAGAGAGAGAGAGAGAGAGAGAGAGAGAGAGAGAGAGAGTGTGTATGAACATGGAGCCTTTGAAAATAGTGCGAGAAGGGATAGCAAGCAACCAGATTTGAGATTGGCTGAGAGAGTGAGTGTGTACCGGTATCTGTGTGTGTGTGAGAGAGAGAGAGAGAGAGAGAGAGACAGAGAGAGAGGTGATGGAGAGGGAGGAGGGAGAGAGAGAGAGAGAGAGAGAGAGAGAGAGAGAGAGAGAGAGAGAGAGAGAGAGAGAGAGAGAGAGAGAGAGTGTGTATGAACATGGAGCCTTTGAAAATAGTGCGAGAAGGGATAGCAAGCAACCAGATTTGAGATTGGCTGAGAGAGTGAGTGTGTACCGGTATGTGTGTGTGAGAGAGAGAGAGAGAGAGAGAGAGAGAGAGAGAGAGAGAGAGAGAGAGAGACAGAGAGAGAGACAGACAGAGAGAGAGAGAGAGAGAGTGAGATATATTCTTTGTCAATATAACGACCCTGCGTGCCATCTAGGTGTCGATTTCTTCATGACGAGCGATAGCGAGCCAGCCAGTTAATTAGTAGGAACCGTCTAAAATACTAAATGATAACCAGAAAAACCTGCCTTTATGCGTCATAATTCTCAAGACCCATTTACTTAACCCCTTCTGTACCGGCGACGTCTTTTGTACTATGTTCTGGCTACTATTACACAATGTTCTTCAGCTTGAAAAGGGCCTTCAACAATTAACAGGCTTCGAACTATCTCACTTAACCCTTTGTACTATGGCGGGTGCCCAACCCCGAAAGGGGTTGAAATAGGGGAGCTATCCCCCCGCCAAAGGCGGCTTTCTAGGGCCTTTCCTAGCTGATGCTGAGAGGATTGGGTTCTAGTCATGTGGTGATGGGCTGGTCTATCAGAGTGAGAGCTGAACAATCTCTGCCATACCCATAGCTTACTCTGACTGTTCCTTTAACTTATATATTTTCTAGATCTCAAGTGATGGCGTCTCTTCCGTGGATTGACCCTCCCAATCTACCAAGATTGGAAGCCAAAGCGTCACATTTTTCCTTTGCCCCTCAACTTTCTCTTCATAATTGCTGAGGGGCACAGGGCCCTGGGTGTTATGGCCTTGGAATTGCTCGGGGCCTTGGGGCTGTTCGGCCAGGCAGCTTGGGGAACAACAACAACAACAACAACCCTTTGTACTACCACAGATCCTTCTTAAACTGCACAAAATCCTCAAAATATAACAAGACAAAAAATACTTAAAATCATCGCCGGTACAGCAGGGGTTAACTGCTAACCCTTTCAGTACCGGCGACGTCTTTCTTATAATTATTAGTTCAGATATATTGAGACGATTTCATTAAGTTTAGGAAGGATATATGGTATCTAAAAGGCATCATTGAGATAGTTTGTAGCCTTTCAACAGGTAAACGTCCTTCCTTAGCTGAATAAAAGTCTAATAGTTGCCAGAATATAATGAAAAGGACGTCACCGGTACTGAAGGGGCTAAGCCACTCCACCAGTAAGCAAAAAGCGCCAGCTACTATTATACTATTGTATTCAGATTCGGAAGGGTATATGGAAGTCAGAGGGTAGATCGAGATCGTCTTTACTCTTATCATTCCCACAGATTCTTCCTAAGCTGTATAAAATCGTCTAATGATAGCTAGAATAAACTGTTAAAATGCGTGATGATCGTCAACGGGCTAAGCCACGCCACCAATAGGCGCAAAGCGATATAGCGGCCGATTGCATGTAAAGAACTTAATACCAGTAAAGTGTTTCATAAAGTCCATGCCCAGAATGATGTTTTGTGATGGAAACAAGTCCATAACGTAAAGTGTCGTCGGAACATAACCTATACGGTGGTTAGCGAAATAAATGCGCATGTTGTTAACAGCCCTCGTGATCCAGATCAAACCATCGGTCCCGAGCGCGCCTACGTTGCACGGGGATTGGACCAAGTTGAGTCTGTAGCAAGCGTTTGGGTGAACTATGGAAAAGAGGTTGCCGGTGACCAGAAGAGCCCTTTCACATCGACCTTTTATCCACACAGTTTGGTAGACTCGGTTGTCATAACACTGCTTTCTATCATACCACCTTCCTGACAGAAAAGGTCCGCTCGGGTAAAATCCCAGGAAGCATTCATGACCCCCCAGAAACTCCATTCCTAGAATAGCATAAATTTTTCCAGTACTGTATTTGGTGAATTTCTCTACTAAGAAATCCATCTTGAACTCATGATAACACCTTGTTCTGAAACTAATGCATACTGTTCCAATAATCAGTGGGTTATAGTTGGCATTAATGGGCTTTATGTTCTGATAGGTAATGCCCATGTTCAGCAAGCAGTTTAGGCTGACTGAATTATTGGAAGAGCCAGAGTCGATTAGAAGTGGAATGCGACAACCCAGCACGGTGCCCTGGATATAATATAGCCCATCGGTGAACTGTGTAGCTTCCATGTAGTAGTTGGGCACCCAGTGAGAGCACGGGCACCATGTGGTAGACTCAGCAGAGGGCAAACTTTGCGTAACTGCCCGGCCAGCCACAAGATCTTTTAGAGAAACATAATTCTCCGAAGAGTCTTCATTTTGCAAGGGGATGCTTTGCAGGTTGTTTATGGCGCCTAAATGCATACAAAACGCTTGAGAAACTAAACTGAGATTATTATTGCCATTGTACCGGCCTGTACTGCTGCATATGTTAGCCCAGAGGGATTTTGTGAGGTCCGTACGAGAATCCCATTTTTTTCCGGACGAATTAACATCATAGTCTTTTGATATTTTGCCTTTTTCGTTATACTCTTTTTCGGTCTGGGCTTGTGGGGCGACTTTTTCATTATCACAATCTGACTCAAACCGGTTTATGCACTTTTTTATTGCCGACGTCACCATCCACTCCACACCCCAAGCAAAGGACATAGAAAACATTTTAGCGATAACCCTACGCCTGGGCTTAATCTATATCAAGTTATATTACCTTTTCAACACTAAATCCGCTAAACAGTAATAGTTCGAATATATGTACTTGCAAAGCACACGATGAATACAGCAAATACAAATGAAGAATGTCTAAAAAGCAGTCACAAAGACGCAGCTAAATTTGTAAATGTTAAACGCTCAACTGGTCGTGAGTTACTGATGTGATGTCCAACATGTTGCCGTATCTCATCATCATTTTTACCTTGCATACCTTTCCCTAGGTAACGCATCTATTACTTTTCGGGAAAAATATATATATCATTCTTTTGTTGAAGAAAAGGCCTATATTAATATAAAAAATGACTTTGAATATTAATTAAATACGAGGATTATACTATTTTAGTTAAGTTATTGTAACAATATCCATTTTCTATAAATATTTGTTAGAGAAAACTACCATTATATGGGTAACTAAATACAATTTGAACAACTGCATAGATAATGTTTCAATTGGCCCGTATTCCTAGACAAACCCCATCGTGGTCTGTGGCAATAAAAATAGTATTGCCGTATTACAGTCCATACGATACGGTATTTGTAAATGCAACGAGAATTACTGTAACATTTTGACAGCAGTGTTTATTGCAATTTCAACATCCAGCGTACCATATAGACTGGCTAGGAATACGGCCACACTATAGTAATTAACCCTTTGAGTACCAGCGACGTGTGTTATATTTTATTCTAGCTATATTTAGACGATATTTTACAGATTAGGAAGGATCTGTGGTAGTTATATTAAGAGTTGATTGAGATAGTCTGAAGCCATATTATTGCTAGAGGTCCAAGCTGAATAAAATCGTCTAATAGTTGCCAGAATATGATGGAAAGGACGTCCCTGGTACTGAATGGGTTAACAGGAATAGGAATACACATCATAGTCTCTTAGATGTCCTTCCTAAACTGAGCATTATCAGCTATCCCCTGTTCCAAATAAGTAGGCCAAAACTCTTGAACATTAACCTCAATAACTCACAAACGGCTAGAGTAATCGAGCAAATATGTCTACCATTTGGGAAGGGTCAGCCAGGGAATAGATGCGGAAAATGACAGCCCATTTGCTCCAGCCCTTTTTAAATTACAGAGGTTAGGGTTCACGATTTCTAACTAGAGTAATCGAGCTAATATTTCTACCATTTGGGAAGGGTCAGCCGGGGAATAGGTGTGTAAATTAACAGCCCATTTGCTCTAGCCCTCTTTGAAGTATAGAAATCAGGGCTCACGATTTCTGGCCTACCTATTTGGAACAGGGTATAGTACTTTAGTCCGTTCATTCTAGGTTGGGCAGAAATCGTAACCTCTAACCTCTGTAACTCAAAAAGGGCTAGAGCAAATGAGCTGTCAATTTATACACATATTCCCTAGCCAAGTCTTCCTGATTTGGTTGAAATATTAGCTCGATTACTCTTATCCTTTTTTAGTTACAGAGGTTAGAGGTTACGATTTCTGGCTAACCTAGATTGAACGGACTATAGTGGCAATAACCCTTAGAAGATACGATAACGGATCTCTTTTCTGTTTTCTGGCTATTATTAGACGATTTTATGCAGATTAGGAAGAGTATATGGAAGTCAGAGGGTTAATTGACCACTTGCGAGTTTCAGGCTATAAGGAAGTTGGAGCCGTAAACATCGATATTAAACAGAAATGCAATAATAACGTAGGTTTCTGATGGATAGAAAGTATGTTGAATTTGATTTTATGTATATATAAACGTAGTGCAACCATATTTATGCTGGTAATTCTGTTAAACACCGATGCCTACAGCTCCAACTTCCTTATAACCTGAAACTAGCAAGTGGTCAATTGAGATAGCCTTTACCAGTATCGTTCCCACAGATCCTTCCTAAACTGCTTGTAATCGTCTTATGAATGCCAGAATAAAGTGTCAAAATGCGTCAACAATTATCCTCTAATTGACCACTTCCGAGTTTCGTTCTATAAGGAAGTTGGAGCTGTAGACATCGATATTGAACAGAACTACCAGCTAAAATACGGTTGTACTACATTAATATATACATAAAACCCAATTCAACATACTTTTTAGCCATCAGAAACCTACATTATTATTGCATTTCTATTTACTATCGATGTCTACATCTCCAACTTCCTTACAGCCCTGAAATTGTCTCTATCTCATGGCTGGTATTTTTTAATGCCCCCTGTTTCACCCCATTAGTTTAGCTATTTTAATGTTTTGCCCTATATATTTGGCGCTTATAAGACGTTTGGCCCCATTCAGATGTGATTTAATGGCGAGTGATAGCGAGTCTGTACAATGGAGTATATTTATACCTAAGAATGTACAAATTTAGCTTGTGAGGCATGTTAAGTAAAGGTTTGGTGACTTTCGATACACAGCATTTGGCCACACAGCTCATCACTGTATCCTTGCCTTTTGTAGACTGTGTATAGTGAGTTATCCGGTGACCGGTCATCTCAACCAGTAGACCATTTCAACCAGTAGCTCTCAACCAGTACCAAATCAACCAATACGGTTAGGTTAGGTTAGTACTATATTTTGGCACTGGTTTGGTTGGTCTGAGTTAATTTGGCACTGGTTGAGAGCTACTGGTTGAAATGGTCTACTGGTTGAGATGACATGGAACCGAGTTATCCAACCTGGTACGGTCACGCTAATAAGTCATGTCTCAGCTGTCATTACGTTTGGCTTGCTCTGTGCTGTATTAATGTCTGTCAGATGTTGAATAGGGTGGGTAAGTGTCGGAACATGTTTGCATATTTCACTCGATATCAAGAAATGAAGCTTAGATATTGCTGATACCAATTATTGATCAAAACATACTTGGTGCTGAGACATGACTTATTAGCGCGACTGTACATAGGAATTATGCCCTGTTTCAAATAAGTAGGCCAAAACTCTAGACATTAAGGGGGTAGTACTCGGTTTTTCTGGACCCCCTTCTCCCTCATGTTTAGCATATTAGTTTTGAGGTTTTAAGACGTTCGTTCCGTTAGTTTGGCAATTATGAGACCTTTTTCGCCCCATTTCTTTATCAATATTAAGACCTTTCGTGTCATTTAGGTGTCGATTTTTTCCTGGCGAGCGATACCGAGCCTGTAATTTAAGAAGGAATCGGCTTTCGGCCGGGACATTTTTCTACCGAATAATGTACAAACTTAACTCGAAAGGGGGTCTAGGGGGTGTTGTTTTAAGTTTGATGAAGGTCTAGCGAGGAAACTCAAAACTATATTATATTAATACATAGACCAAACACCAAGCACTCTACCCCCTTAACCCCTTCTATACCGACGACGTATTATTTATTTGATTTCAGCTACATTTATACCATATTATTCAGCTTAGGAAGGACGTCTACCCATTAAAAGGCTCCAAACTATCCCAATCAATCCTTTTAGTTACCACATATCCTTCTTAAGCTTCATAAAATTATCTAAATGTAATTGAAATCAAATTAAAAATACATCGCCGGTAAAGAAGGGGTTAACCTCTATAACTCACAAACGACTACAATAATCCAGCTATACCCTGTTCCAAATACATCACCGGTAAAGAAGGGGTTAACCTCTATAACTCACAAACGACTACAATAATCCAGCTATACCCTGTTCCAAATACATCACCGGTAAAGAAGGGGTTAATCTCTATAACTGACAAACGACTACAATAATCCAGCTATACCCTGTTCCAAATACATCACCGGTAAAGAAGGGGTTAACCTCTATAACTCACAAACGACTACAATAATCCAGCTATACCCTGTTCCAAATACATCACCGGTAAAGAAGGGGTTAACCTCTATAACTGACAAAACGACTACAATAATCCAGCTATACCCTGTTCCAAATACATCACCGGTAAAGAAGGGGTTAACCTCTATAACTCACAAACGACTACAATAATCCAGCTATACCCTGTTCCAAATACATCACCGGTAAAGAAGGGGTTAACCTCTATAACTCACAAACGACTACAATAATCCAGCTATACCCTGTTCCAAATACATCACCGGTAAAGAAGGGGTTAACCTCTATAACTGACAAACGACTACAATAATCCAGCTATACCCTGTTCCAAATACATCACCGGTAAAGAAGGGGTTAACCTCTATAACTCACAAACGACTACAATAATCCAGCTATACCCTGTTCCAAATACATCACCGGTAAAGAAGGGGTTAACCTCTATAACTGACAAACGACTACAATAATCCAGCTATACCCTGTTCCAAATACATCACCGGTAAAGAAGGGGTTAACCTCTATAACTGACAAACGACTACAATAATCCAGCTATACCCTGTTCCAAATACATCACCGGTAAAGAAGGGGTTAACCTCTATAACTCACAACGGCCTACAATAATCCAGCTATACCCTGTTCCAAATACATCACCGGTAAAGAAGGGGTTAACCTCTATAACTGACAAACGACTACAATAATCCAGCTATACCCTGTTCCAAATACATCACCGGTAAAGAAGGGGTTAACCTCTATAACTGACAAACGACTACAATAATCCAGCTATACCCTGTTCCAAATACATCACCGGTAAAGAAGGGGTTAACCTCTATAACTCACAAACGACTACAATAATCCAGCTATACCCTGTTCCAAATACATCACCGGTAAAGAAGGGGTTAACCTCTATAACTGACAAACGACTACAATAATCCAGCTATACCCTGTTCCAAATACATCACCGGTAAAGAAGGGGTTAACCTCTATAACTGACAAACGACTACAATAATCCAGCTATACCCTGTTCCAAATACATCACCGGTAAAGAAGGGGTTAACCTCTATAACTGACAAACGACTACAATAATCCAGCTATACCCTGTTCCAAATACATCACCGGTAAAGAAGGGGTTAACCTCTATAACTGACAAACGACTACAATAATCCAGCTATACCCTGTTCCAAATACATCACCGGTAAAGAAGGGGTTAACCTCTATAACTGACAAACGACTACAATAATCCAGCTATACCCTGTTCCAAATACATCACCGGTAAAGAAGGGGTTAACCTCTATAACTCACAAACGACTACAATAATCCAGCTATATACCCTGTTCCAAATACATCACCGGTAAAGAAGGGGTTAACCTCTATAACTGACAAACGACTACAATAATCCAGCTATACCCTGTTCCAAATACATCACCGGTAAAGAAGGGGTTAACCTCTATAACTCACAACACTACAATAATCCAGCTATACCTGTTCCAAATACATCACCGGTAAAGAAGGGGTTAACTTTCATAACTGACAAACGACTACAATAATCCAGCTATACCCTGTTCCAAATACATCACCGGTAAAGAAGGGGTTAACCTCTATAACTGACAAACGACTACAATAATCCAGCTATACCCTGTTCCAAATACATCACCGGTAAAGAAGGGTTAACCTCTATAACTCACAAACGACTACAATAATCCAGCTATACCCTGTTCCAAATACATCACCGGTAAAGAAGGGGTTAACCTCTATAACTGACAAACGACTACAATAATCCAGCTATACCCTGTTCCAAATACATCACCGGTAAAGAAGGGGTTAACCTCTATAACTCACAAACGACTACAATAATCCAGCTATACCCTGTTCCAAATACATCACCGGTAAAGAAGGGGTTAACCTCTATAACTGACAAACGACTACAATAATCCAGCTATACCCTGTTCCAAATACATCACCGGTAAAGAAGGGGTTAACCTCTATAACTCACAAACGACTACAATAATCCAGCTATACCCTGTTCCAAATACATCACCGGTAAAGAAGGGGTTAACCTCTATAACTCACAAACGACTACAATAATCCAGCTATACCCTGTTCCAAATACATCACCGGTAAAGAAGGGGTTAACCTCTATAACTGACAAACGACTACAATAATCCAGCTATACCCTGTTCCAAATACATCACCGGTAAAGAAGGGGTTAACCTCTATAACTCACAAACGACTACAATAATCCAGCTATACCCTGTTCCAAATACATCACCGGTAAAGAAGGGGTTAACCTCTATAACTGACAAACGACTACAATAATCCAGCTATACCCTGTTCCAAATACATCACCGGTAAAGAAGGGGTTAACCTCTATAACTCACAAACGACTACAATAATCCAGCTATACCCTGTTCCAAATACATCACCGGTAAAGAAGGGGTTAACCTCTATAACTCACAAACGACTACAATAATCCAGCTATACCCTGTTCCAAATACATCACCGGTAAAGAAGGGGTTAACCTCTATAACTGACAAACGACTACAATAATCCAGCTATACCCTGTTCCAAATACATCACCGGTAAAGAAGGGGTTAACCTCTATAACTCACAAACGACTACAATAATCCAGCTATACCCTGTTCCAAATACATCACCGGTAAAGAAGGGGTTAACCTCTATAACTGACAAACGACTACAATAATCCAGCTATACCCTGTTCCAAATACATCACCGGTAAAGAAGGGGTTAACCTCTATAACTCACAAACGACTACAATAATCCAGCTATACCCTGTTCCAAATACATCACCGGTAAAGAAGGGGTTAACCTCTATAACTGACAAACGACTACAATAATCCAGCTATACCCTGTTCCAAATACATCACCGGTAAAGAAGGGGTTAACCTCTATAACTCACAAACGACTACAATAATCCAGCTATACCCTGTTCCAAATACATCGCCGGTAAAGAAGGGGTTAACCTCTATAACTCACAAACGGCTAGATATACCCCCTTGCCGACCCCTCAAGATAAATTTGTACATTTTTCGGTTCATCTTATAATTACAGGCTCGCTATTGCTCGCCAGGAAAAAAAATCGACACCTAAATAGCACGATAGGTCTTAAAATTGACAACGATATGGAGCTAAAGGTGTTAAAATTGTCAAACTAATGAGCTGAACGTCTGAAAATGTCAAAACTAATGGGGCTAAACACGAGGGAGAAAGGAGTCCAGAAAAACGACCCAAAATCTCCCATTAAAACATTTCGCTCAATAACACCAAAACATCGCTCAATAACACCAAAACATCGCTCAATAACACCAAAACATCGCTCAATAACACCAAAACATCGCTCAATTACACCAAAACATCGCTCAATAACACCAAAACATCGCTCATAACACCAAAACATCGCTCAATAACACCAAAACATCGCTCAATAACACCAAAACATCGCTCAATAACACCAAAACATCGCTCAATAACACCAAAACATCGCTCAATAACACCAAAACATCGCTCAATAACACCAAAACATCGCTCAATAACACCAAAACATCGCTCAATAACACCAAAACATCGCTCAATAACACCAAAACATCGCTCAATAACACCAAAACATCGCTCAATAACACCAAAACATCGCTCAATAACACCAAAACATCGCTCAATAACACCAAAACATCGCTCAATAACACCAAAACATCGCTCAATAACACCAAAACATCGCTCAATAACACCAAAACATCGCTCAATAACACCAAAACATCGCTCAATAACACCAAAACATCGCTCAATAACACCAAAACATCGCTCAATAACACCAAAACATCGCTTATAACTTCATAATTGTAAGCCAGTGCCTTAAAGGGGGTCACCGGCTTTGTTTTTATCTTTCTCTACTTTTCTCTCTTTCTTTGGCTTGTATCCATTCGGCCCCATTCAGCCAACTGTTTTAAGACGTTTATCCCCATCCAGGTGTCGATATCTTCCTGACGAGCGATAGCGAGCCAGCATTGTATGGAGAAATCTGGCTTCGCCGGAGACATTTTTCTATCGAAAAATTTACAAATTTAGCTTGCTCTCAAAACAAAAATATATATATATGCTGGCTCTCTACTGCTCACCAGGAAAATATTGACATCTGGATGGGGGTTAACGTCTTAAAAAAGTAGGCTGAATGGGGCCGAATGGATACAAGCCAAAGAGAGAGATAATTATTATGTTTTTTTCCACCAACCAACTTCACCTCTAAACTCAATTAATGAAATCAACAAATACATGTAGCACTCCAAGGACTCGAACCTAGGATACTCATATCGAAATTCCGCGCACTTATGCATTACGCTATCAAGACAAGAAAGAGAACAAAAGCGAGGTGGGCTCCCTTAACCCATTCTGTACCGGTGACGTCCTTATCATTACATTCCGACAATTATTAGACAATGTTATTCAGCTTAGGATGGACGTGTAGCAATTAAGAGGCTACCGACCATCTTCATTAACCCTTTTACCTACCACAGATCCTTCCTAAGCTGCACAAATTCGTCTAGATATAACTGAAATAAAGCAACATATATCCCCGGTAGTGAAAGATATAACAGAAATAAAGCAACATATATCCCCGGTAGTGAAAGATATAACTGTAATAAAGCAACATATATCCCCGGTAGTGAAAGATATAACAGAAATAAAGCAACATATATCCCCGGTAGTGAAAGGGTTAATATCTCGTGAGCAACATTAACCCATACAGTATGGTAGCGCTAATAAGTCATGTCTCAGCTGTCATTACGTTTGGTTCGCTCTGTGCTGTAGTAATGTCCGTCAGATGTTGAATAGGCTGGGTAAGTGTAGGAACCTGTTTGTATATCTCACTCAAAAAGAAGAAATCATGTGTGAATATTGCTGATACCAATTATTGATCAAAACATAATTGGTGCCGAGACATCACTTATTAGGCCGATTGTACCGGCGACGTCTTTTTGTTTATATTTCAGCTGCAGTTAGACGATTATACGAAGCTCAGGAAGGATATATGACAGCTAAAAGAATACATTGAGATATTCTGTAGCCCTTATTTGATTAGTAGATATATTTCCTAAGCTGAATAAAACCGTCTAATAGTTGCCAGAATATATTGAAAATGATGGCACCGGTACTCAAAGGGTTAAGGGAGCCCACCTCGCCTTTTTCTCTTTCTTTCCCTCTCTCTTTGGTTTGTATCCATTCGGCCCCATTCAGCCTACTGTTTTAAGATGTTTAACCCCATCTAGGTATCAATATTTTCTTGGCGAGCGGTAGCAAGCCAGCATATATATATTTTTGTTTTGACAGCAAGCTAAATTTTTACTTTTTTTGATGGAAAAAATTATCCGGTATAGCCGGATTTCTCTATACAATGCTGGCTTGCTATCGCTCGCCAGGAAGAATTCGACACCTGGATGGGGATAAGCGTCTTAAAACAGTTGGCTGAATGGGGCTGAATGGATACAAGCCAGGACAAGAGAGAAAAGGAGAGAAAGATAAACAAAAGCCTGTGACCCTCCTTAACATCAACCAAACCCTCATCATCTGCTTCTCAATTGACTACTTGCGAGTTTCGTTCTTTAAGGGGGTCACCGGCTTTGTTTATCTTTCTCTCCTTTTCTCTCTTTCCCTGGCTTGTATCCATTCGGCCCCATTCAGCCCACTGTTTTAAGACGTTTTCCATCCAGGTGTTGATTTCTTCCTGGCGAGCGATAGCGTGCCAGCATTGTATGGAGAAATCCGGCTTCGCCGTCAAAACAAAAAATATATACTGTATACAGTACAAAGGAGTACAAAGGGTACAAAGGAAATCAAGCAACAACAGGTCTAGTGACCCTTCTAGGCTGCTTGATCTCCAAAACACTGAGGATCAAGTGTCCAAACAGTGGTTTAGAGTGGGTAAGGAAACATTGGAAAGGGAACTACTGCCCTGGAACTAATGTCCGTGGCAGGATTAGGAAGTTAGTAGGGGACAGATGGGTTAGTAACTGAGGGGGGGATAAAATAAAGTTATTCATTTACAAACGCAGTCAGTCGCGGGTTTGATGCGAAGTATTTGTTTAAGCGGAGTTTAAATGAATCAACGGTGCTGCAGTCTATAACGTCTCGGGGAAGCCCATTCCACAAGTTGACAACTCGATTGAAGAAGAAATTCTTAGATTCGTGTGAGTTAAAAGATTTACCAATAATTTTGCAACCGTTTCCCCGCGTGTAATTAGATTGGTCGATAGTGAAGTACTTACTACAGTTCATATTGTCGATGCCTTTGATGATTTTGAACACTTGAATTAAGTCACCTCTTAATCTGCGCTGGGTTAAAGGAAATAGATTTAATTCTCTAAGACGCTCTTCGTATGGTTTGTTCTTTAGGCTAGGTATCATTTTGGTTACTCTACGTTGAACTCGTTCTAGCGTGTTTATATCTTTTTGGTAATAAGGGCACCAGGATTGAACGCAGTATTCCAGAAGAGGGCGGACTAAGGAATTGTAAAAGGTTAGGATAACTTCTTTGGATTTATGCTCAAATGACCTGCCTATAAAGCCAATTATTTTGTTTGCCTTCTTAACAACTTCTGAACATTGTTGACTCGGTTTTAGGTTACTCGATATTGTTACTCCCAGATCGGTTTTTCTGTTTACATTCTTAAGCTGAGTGCCATTCATCGAATAGTTTGCTTTCTCATTTAGGTATCCGATATGTAGTACTTTACATTTATCCGCATTGAAACTCATTTGCCAAATTTGGGCCCAACATGACAATTTATCTAGATTGTGTTGCATATCGCCAACTTGTTCTTTTGAGAGTACGCTATTTGCAATTTTTGTATCGTCAGCAAATTTTGAGATTGTACAGGTGAGACCCTCATCTATGTCGTTGATGTAAATTAGAAAGAGAATTGGTCCTAGTACCGATCCCTGGGGTACCCCGCTACTTACATTGGTCCATTTAGATGCCTTACCGTTTATGACTACTCTTTGCTTTCTGTCGCTGAGCCAATTTTCTCTCCATTTCAACACACCATCTTGTATTCCATGCACTTTTAGTTTTAGCAGTAAACGTTTGTGGGGAACTTTGTCAAAAGCCTTTTGAAAATCAAGGTATACAATATCTACAGCTTACTCTCATCGTAGAGGTTGAGGATATCGTGGAAGAAGTCTAAGAGGTTTGTTAAACAGGAACGTTTTTTACGAAAGACGTGTTGAGTATCTTTAAGTATGTTATTTTCCTCTAAGTGATTTACGAGTCTGTCTCTTATGAGTGTTTCTAACATTTTACATACAACTGAGGTTAAGCTAATTGGACGATAGTTACTGGGTAAGGATTTGCTGCCTTTTTTTAATATCGGTGTTACGTTGGCTAGCTTCCACTGATCAGGCATATTTCCAGACTGCAAGGATTTATTAAATAGCAATGTCAGTGGTTTGGAGAGCTCATCCTTAGCTTCCTTTAGGACTCTAGGTGAGATTTTATCAGGTCCAGGCGTTTTATTTACCTTGAGTTTATCTAAACAATTCAATACTTCTCTCTCTGTAACGGTGATATTGCTTAAAACATCTGAATTATCAATCTGAATCGGCGATGGTGTAGGGATGTCAATGAGGTCTTCCGTTGTAAAAAATGATGCAAAGAAGGTATTGAGGGCATGACTCATTTGTACTTCGTCTTTGGTGTATTCTCCATTTTCATCGACTAACGGTCCAACAGTTGAAGTAACTACTTTTTTCATTCTGATCTATCTATAGAATTCTTTCGGGTTTGTTTTACTTTGATTCGCAACATGTATCTCCAGGGTCTGTTTACTTTGCTTAATTAACTGTTTGGCTTTGCGTCGTAGCTCTACAAATTTCACCCGTTCTTCGTCATTTTGTAAGGATTTTAATCTATCATTAGCAAACTTTTTAGCAAGCAGACAGTTTGAAATATCTTTATTCCACCATTTGGGCTTATTATTAAGGCCTGGACGCCGTATTTTCGATGGTATGCAGTCCTGCACTGCTTTTAGGTAAGTGGTTTCGAATAATTCCCAAGATGTATTTATGTCGTTATTGTTAATTAAAAAGCTCCAGTCAGTTTCTTTAAACATAGCTCTAAGTTTATGAAAGTTTGCTTTCTTGAAATTAGGGACTTTTTCAATGCTTCTATTTGGTTCGTTACTAGTAAACTTTAAAGTGAAAGTTATTGTACGATGGTCGCTGTTACTGAATTCATCACCAACATTCAAATTCTATATTAATTCTTCTTTTGTTGCAAGTACAAGGTCAAGAACATTATTACCACGGGTCGGCGATCGAACAAATTGATAGAGTGAACTCTCTTGCAAGTTCGCATACAAGTCATGTCCGGAGTGTGAAGTAAGAGTATCGCCCCACTTGGTCACAGGTAAATTAAAGTCGCCAAAAAATACGGTATCTTGTGAATACTTACATCTGCAATTTCTTCATAAATTTCTCGGTCAGTTTGCACTGATTGAGCTGGAGGTCTGTATATTAATGCAAGTATTATTTTTGTACCTTTATTATTCTTTATTAGCACAAAAGATGTGTCGACGTTCACAATTTGAGGTTTTGACAAGAGGGTCGGGTTAAGACTTTCTTTGATATAAAATAAAACGCCACCTCCATTTTTATTTATTCGGCTTTTCTCAAACATTACATAACCGGGAAGTGAATACTCTGCTAAAAAGTCTCTATCTTCTGTATTGAGCCAAGATTCTGTTATACCAATCACATCATAATTTTCAGTAAACACTAGTTCCTCTAAATCTGAAAATTTATTGCGTATGCTACGAGCGTTTGCATAGAAAACCTTTAAAGTTGCGGTTTTAGAACTCACAGAACGTTCTTTAATCGAATTTTTGGTTCTGGTCGGATCTACATTTACATTCATGGCTGTCATCGGTCCTCGGTCGTTATCCCTGGCGGTTTTTAATTTGGGTCGTGTTGGTGGAGCTTTATCCAAATTCGTGGTTCTTGACGGATTAGCATTTAATTCCTTCGCAGGTTGCCGCCCTCGCTGTCTTCGGTCCTCCTTCCTGGTAGTCCTGTGCTGAGTCGATTTCTTCTCTGAAAATCCTTCACCGCATCGTTGAGAAGACGCCCAAAACGTGCTGCTCCCACCTGGTTCAGATGAACTCCATCGTCCGAAAACAAATAGTCATCATAGTAGAAATTGTCCCAGGTGTCGACGAATCCCACGTTTTCCTTCCTGCAGAGGTTTGCTAGACAACGATTTGTGCTGGTGGCTATGTTGTAAAATCGGCTCTCTACACCAAGCCGGGGGACGATTCCTGAGACGATGATCCTTGATGACTTCTCCTTAAACGACTTGATCAGCTGCTGGTACTTTAAAAGCAAATCTTCCGACCGGGTTCGCTGTACATCGTTGGATCCAAGGATGACGTACATTGTATTAGCAGGGGCCAGCTTAGATACTTCGTCAACTGCAGCAACTACATCGTCCACACCACCACCAGGGATACAAAAATGCTTCCTGGTCTTAGGTGCCCTGGCGCAAAACTCTGTGAGCTGACCACGTATCATCGAGTCTCCCACGAGCCGGACTTCTTCTATTTCCTCTTCGTCATCTGAGTCTGTGAGTATCTGGAAACGGTTTTGACACTCGGTAATCGGTATAGGTTTCCTGGTCTTGGGGCAAACGTTGTTCCTCACGACACGGAAGTTGTCTTGAGGGGGAAGAGAGTCACTATTTGTTTCTTGAGTATCGGAACCTTCAGCTGAAATGGCTACTGCAGGCGTTGAATTGTTGGCAGTTGACGTTGGGGCGTTGGTGGCTGCTGGAGTTGCGGTGACAATTGAAGTTTGTGGTACTCCAACGTTGAGTGTCACAAACTCTTGGAGTGATTCCAGCTTCATGGTGAGGACGTTGATCTTGTTGTAGGCTTCATCTAATTTCACTGTCAAATTCTCTCGTTGCTGGCAGAGACGGCAGACTTGAAGATCGACAGTAGCAAACATGGACTCACCAAACCTACCGGCGCAGTTCGTACAAGTGCGAGGCATGGTAACAGTCAGTTTCTTCAGATCACTTCACTCACTTAAAAAAACACTTCACTCACTTTAAAACACTTAACTCACTTTAAAACACTTAACTCACTTTAAAACACTTAACTCACTTTAAAACACTTCACTCACTTTAGAAACACTTCAATCACTTCAACCGAAAACAAATATGTTGAAATACACAGAAATAGGTTATCAGGGGTGATAGCCTAACCGAAAACAAAAAATTTGAGATACGCAGAATTAGGCTTCCAGGGGCGATAGCCTAACCAAAAGTTTTTTTTAAAATTGAAATACGCACCAATAGGCTACCAGCGTTGAATAGCCTAACCGAAAATAATAAAATTGAAATACGCAGAAATAGGCTACCAGGTGTGATAACCTAACCGTAAACAAATATATATATATATAAAACAGAATATGTAACTAAATATACAATTCACCAAATAGAGATTATATAAAAATAAAGTGTGACTGCACACAAGGGGTTAATATACTGTATCAACAGATAGCCCTGGTGTCGCTGTAGCCTAGTAAAGCAGTAGCCTACTCTTTTTAGATAAAACAAAAAAAGTGTATCAGTCAAAGGTTACTACAAGATCGTGCAAGTAACAACTAAAATTACAGATATATAGCTACAGTAGGATACTAAATACAATATCTACTAGAGTTAATAAGAACAACAGATTGGCTGGCTATAAGCTAGGCTAGGTTTGGATTAGGTTAAAAGCTTGGCAGGTTGGGTTAGGCTAGGTTAGTTTGTACAAATACCACCCTGGCTCGCTATAGCTCGCCAGGAAAATATAGACACCTGGATGGGGATAAACGTCTTAAAACAGTAGGCTGAATGGGGCCGAATGGATACAAGCCAAAGAGAGAGGGAGAGAAAGAGAAAGAAAAGCGAGGTGAGTTCCCTTAAGGAAGTTGGAGCTGTAGACATCGATATTTAGCAGAATTACCAGGTAAAATAGGGTTGTGATGCATTTATAAATATATCAAACCAAATTCAACATACTTTCTATCCATCAGAAACCTACATTATTATTGCATTTCCGTGTAAAGTCGCTTAAGGGGAGGTTTTTAGTTTGTTCCCTAGACTTCCTTCAGGCATAAAAATTACACCCCCTAGACCCCCTTTCACGATAAATTTGTACATTTTTCGGTAGAAAATTTCCCGGCCGAAGGCCGGTTTCTCTTAAATTACAGGCTCGCTATCGCTCGCCAAGAAAAAATCGACACGAAATGGCACGAAAGGTCTTAAAATTGACAGAACTGGGGCGAAAGTTCTTAAAATCGCTAAATTAATGGGGCGAACGTCTTAACATGTAATTTGCAATGGGGCTAAACATGAGGGAAAAAGGGGTCCAGAAAAAAATCCCTCAAGTGGAAATCTCCCCTTAACCTCTTTTGTACCGATACGTCATTTTCGTTATATTCTGGCAACTGTTAGACGATCTTGTTCAGCTTAGGAAGGACGTCTACCCAATAGTAGGCTACAAACTATCTCGATTAATCCTTTTAGCTACCATATATCCTTCCTAAGCTTCGTAAAATCGTCTAAATGTAGCTGAGATCAAATAAATAAAAAAGACGTCGTCGGTACAGAAGGGGTTAAACGGTTCCAACTTCCTTATAGCCTAAAACTCGCAAGTGGCCAATTGTAATCAGCTTAACTCCATAATAGAAATATTATACAAATGGCGGGAATTAAATATTATACAAATGGCGGGAATTAAATACAAACCATTTATTTTAAGGGGGAGGCAGTTGTTTTTCTGGACCCCCTTCTCCCCTCATGTTTAGCATATTAGTTTTGAGATTTTAAGACGTTCTTTTTGTTAGTTTGGCGAGTTTGAGACTTTACGCCTCATTTTTGTTCAATAATAAGACCTTTCGTGCCATTTAGATGTCGATATTTTCCTGGCGAGCGATAGCGAGCTTTAAATTTTAGAAGGAACTTGCTTTGGCCAGGACCTTTTTCTACCGAAAAATATACACATTTTAGGGGGTGTTTATTTAAGCTTGATGGAGGTTTATCGAGGAAACTAAAAAATATATTAATAGATAAATATATACACCAAAAACAAGCACTACCCCCTAAATAATAGATAGTGCATGTATGACCGTATCCAAACGCCTCAACCTTACACTACTCCATCAGTTTTTCAGAACGCCCCAGCCAGCAATCCCTCAACGACAAACGTAATGAAGCCATAGAACTCTTAAATTCTGATCTAAATACTATCTCCAATTGGGGCAGAGAAAACCTTGTTACCTTTAATGCTTCCAAAACCCAATTTCTCCATCTATCTACCCGTAAGGAACTCCCAGCGGACTATCCCTTATTCTTCAACAATACAAAAATCAATCCTTCATCTTTTCTCAATATTCTTGGTGTCTCTTTTTCTTCTGCTCTCAGTTGGAAGGACCATATTACCAGTCTTGCTAAGGCAGCCTCCCAGAAGATGGGTGTGCTCAACCGCCTTAGGGGGTTCTTTTCCCCTGCACAGCTTCTTGCTCTGTACAGGGGCATAGTGCGTCCTTGTATTGAATATTGTTCACATGTGAGGGGAGGTTCCTCTCACACCGCTCTCTTAGACAAAGTTGAAAGTAAGGCCTTTCGGATCATTAACTCCCATCCACTCACCAACTCTCTGCAATCTCTCTCTCTCCGCCGCAATGTTGCATCTCTCTCGCTATTCTATCGCTACTATAATAATCAGTGTTCCTCAGAGCTTTCCCAGTGCATACCACCTCCTTTACATAGGGCACGTGGTACTCGTCTTGCAACTCAGTCCCACCCCTGCTCTGTGCAGCTCTCCAACCCGAGATTGAAACGTTACTCTCAGTCTTTCTTCTACTCAACAGCTGAGCTCTGGAACTCTCTCCCAGAATCAGTCTTTCCCTCTTCTTATGACTTAAATTGCTTCAAACTCCGTGTGTCCAGGCATTTTGGCTCGAACGTCCCTTGATTTTGACCCTGTCACTCTTTCAACTATGGGGGAAGCACTCGTTATAGGCAGTTCTGCCTTTTGCCTCCCTCAATCACATAGAAAAAAAAAAAAAAAAAAATGTAATGTTTGAAAACATATTATAAATTACTCTTTGTTCACGCATTTAAGGGGAGATGGGGGTTTTTCTGGCCCCATTTCTGCTTCGTGCTAAGCACCATTTGTTTTGAGATTATAAGATGTTCGGCCCATTAGTTTGGCGATTTTAACACCTTTCGCACCATTTTGTTGTAAATTTTAAGAAATTTCGCGCCATTTTTATGTCGATTATATCCTGGCGAGCGATAGCGAGCCTGAAATTTTAGGAGGAACCGGCCCTCGGCCGGGACAGTTTTCTACCGAAAGATGTACACATTATTCTGCATGGGGGATCTAATGGATGATGTTTTTTTTTTTTTTTTTTTTTTTTTTTTTTTACGTTGGATGGAGGCCTAGGGAGGAAACTAGAAAAATAATGAATACGTGAAAATATTTACCAAAAAGTGAACCATCCCCCTTAAAATTACTGTGCCTGATTCTTTTGGCCGACCACCGACCATTATCCACCATCGTACGACACGCCCTCATAGCAAAGGATAGGTTTGTGTTTATCATAAATTAAACGGAGATGGGTTGTTTTTCTAGACCCCATTCCCCTTCATGTTTACCCCCTTTAGTTTTCAGATTTTAAGATGTTTTCCCCATTAGTTTTCGATTTTAGGGCCTTTCGCCCGAATTCGTTGTCAATTTTAAGATCTTTCGTGCCATTTTGATGTCGATTATATATTGGCGAGCGATAGCGTGTCTAAAATTTTAAGAGGAATCGGCCTTCGGCCGGGACATTTTTCTACCGAATTTGTTTTAAATTTATCCAGGGGGTGTTTTTCTAAGCTTGATGAGGTCTAGCGAGGAAACTAGAACAAAATAAAGGAATACATGAATTAATACATGAATTAATACATGAATTAATACATGAATTAATACATGAATTAATACATGAATTAATACATGAATTAATACATGAATTAATACATGAATTAATACATGAATTAATACATGAATTAATACATGAATTAATACATGAATTAATACATGAATTAATACATGAATTAATACATGAATTAATACATGAATTAATACATGAATTAATACATGAATTAATACATTAATTAATACACCAACACAACGGTCCATCCTCCCTTAAAATTCCTCTGTCTGATTCTTTTGGCCGACCACCAACCATTATCTACCATCGTACAGTCGGCCAAATAAGTCATGTCGCAGCACCAAGTATATTTCCATCAATAATTGGTATCAGCACTATCTAAGCATTATAAATCGTCTTCTCGAGTGAGATATACAAACATGTTGTTATCTTTACACACCCTATTCAACATCTGACAGACATTAATACAGCATACAGCGAGCAAAACGTAATGACAGCGGCGACACGACATATTTGGCCAACTGTACGACACATGCTCACACCAAAGAATATGTAATTTTGTATCATACATTAACCCATTCAGTACCGGAGACGTCCTTTTCATCATATTCTGGCAACTATTAGACGGTTTTATTCAGTTTAGGAAGGACCTATAACAATAAGGTGGCTTCAAACTATCTCAACCAACCCTTTTAACTACCACAGATCCTTCCCAAGCTGCATAATATCGTCTAAATATAGCAAGAATACAATATAACACACGTCGCTGGTACTCAAAGGGTTGAATGTTACCGCGAAAACAGTTTGGATATCAAAGAGTTACAGGAAATAAAAATAGTCTCCATGGAAAAAATTGTTCGCAGGCAAATTATAACCCTGAACCCGTGAATGTTGCTACGAGGCGGAAGGATATTTAACAGCTGCTGACAAACGTTTGATGCATTTGTGGTGATATATATATATATATATATATATATATATATATATATCCCGTAGTTTAAGTAGGAAAAGAATTACCAGCGAGGCAGCGAACATCATCTTTATTTTCATTATAGTGGATCCAAATGTTTCGGCATAAAACACTACGCCATCATCAGTGGTCTAAAAGTAAAATTAAACACTTAAAATAAATTGCTTTGAAATTGCTAATATGTTTAAAACACAATCTTATACATAATAGAAAGGGAAGTGGATATAATTATATTTAATACAAGTATGAATTAAATGACGGAAGCAATGCAAGCTTCACATTTTGATTACATAACTACACAAGAGAGACGGGAGTAGCAGACAACATGTTATTTAATTGGGGCTTATTTACTTTGATATACAGTAGAGGGATTCAAGTGTTCTTTGATATACAGTAGAGGGATTCAAGTGTTCTTTGATATACAGTAGAGGGATTCAAGTGTTCTTTGATATACAGTAGAGGGATTCAAGTGTTCTTTGATATACAGTAGAGGGATTCAAGTGTTCTTTGATATACAGTAGAGGGATTCAAGTGTTCTTTGATATACAGTAGAGGGATTCAAGTGTTCTTTGATATACAGTAGAGGGATTCAAGTGTTCTTTGATATACAGTAGAGGGATTCAAGTGTTCTTTGATATACAGTAGAGGGATTCAAGTGTTCTTTGATATACAGTAGAGGGATTCAAGTGTTCTCAACTTATTGTTCTGGCAAGAGTCTATAATTTCAAAGTTATATTTTTTAAATATAACTTTACACAACTCTGCGTGTTCCCTTACTGCAGAGTGAGGAGGCGACTGCAGCCTACGACCTGTTCTGCTCGACTGACCGAGGTGCTCGTCGGTTCTAATTTTGAAGGCACGAAAAGTGCTCCCCAAATACCCAGCTTGGCAACTCGGGCATGTATATTTATAGATAACCGATGAGCACAGATCAGACGGCATGCGGTCTGTAAAATGAAAGAATTAGCTAATTTTGAATGCATTTACATGTACAAATTGAAAATTGATTTGAGGATAACATTTTAAGAAATTATCTTTTAGAGTTTTCTGAATATGATTTGATAATTAACCGAGATATGGCAAGGTAAAATAGATTGTCTCCTTACTTACAGTGGGAACAAGTTGTTTTGGTTGATACTTATTTACAAGGAATTGATTTACAAGTTTATCAAATAACTGACCAGTATATCCGTTACATTGAAAGAATTTCTTTAAAATAAAACAATCTCATTGTGAAAATATTCGTAGGTTGATGAAAGAGAGAAAGCTCTGAGGATTAGAGTACGTACAGCGTTAATTTTGAAAATATATGAACAATAAAAAAATAGTATATATATATATATATATATATATATATATATATATATATATATATATATATATATATATGTTTCTAGTCTCTCAGTGGGGATTGAACCATCGACCATCAGGACAATAGCCGACGCTTTAATCAATTACACCACGGCAGTGATTAAAGCGTCGGCTATCGTCCTGATGGTCCATGGTTCGATCCCCACTCAGAGACTAGAAACATTTAGTGGCTCACGTGTATTTGTGATATATTCTCAATATATATATATATATATATATATATATATATATATATATATATATATATATATATATATATATATATATATATATATATATATATATATATATATATATATATATATATATATATATATATATATATAGTAAGAGAGAGAGAGTGAGAGAGATTAATAGGAAAGTTGACAAAGGGAACAAACTGCCTTTCAAAAAGTACTAACTCAAATTACCAAAAGATGACAATGACATCACAGACTGTACTGTAGGCTGTACTGTAGGTCATTATGTGACAGACAGTTGGGTTCTGTATAATGACATCACAGACTGTACTGTAGGTCATTATGTGACAGACGGTTGGGTTCTGTATAATGACATCACAGACTGTACTGTAGGTCATTATGTGACAGACGGTTGGGTTCTGTATAATGACATCACAGACTGTACTGTAGGTCATTATGTGACAGACGGTTGGGTTCTGTATAATGACATCACAGACTGTACTGTAGGTCATTATGTGACAGACGGTTGGGTTCTGTATAATGACATCACAGACTGTACTGTAGGTCATTATGTGACAGACGGTTGGGTTCTGTATAATGACATCACAGACTGTACTGTAGGTCATTATGTGACAGACGGTTGGGTTCTCTGGGAATATGTTGTTTGTGTTGTGGTATTATTATTAGTATTGCTTATAGTAAATTATATCACAGACGGTTAAGGGGGGTAACCTGCTTTTGTTCTCCCCTTTTCTCTCTTTCTCTAGCTTGTATCCATTCGGCCCTATTCAGCCTACTGTTTTAAGACGTTTATCCCCATCCAGGTGTCAATTTTTTACTGGTGAGCGGTAGCGAGCCAGCATATTTTTAAAATGTTTTTTGACAGCAGGCTAAATTTGTACATTTTTCGATAGAAAAATTTCTCCGGCGAAGCCGGATTTCTTAATATAATGCTGGCTCGCTATCGCTCGCCAGGAAGAAATCGACAGCTAGATGGGTATAAACGTCTTAAAACAGTAGGCTGAATGGGGCCAAATGGATACAAGCCAGAGAAAGAGAGAAAAGGACAGAAATAACAGCCAGCAGGTGACCCCCCTTAATATAACTATGAGTATAATTATATGTTGTTGTTTGGTTTATAGTATTCTTGCACTCAGTAAATTATATCACAGACGTTTGGGTTCTGTATAACTATCTAGGAATAACTTGTTTGTTATTATTTCTTCTGGTTGACAGACAGTAAATTATATCACAGACGTTTGGGTTCTGTATAAATATCTAGGAATAACTTGTTTGTTATTATTTCTTCTGGTTGACAGACAGTAAATTATATCACAGACGTTTGGGTTCTGTATAAATATTTAGGAATAACTTGTTTGTTATTATTTCTTCTGGTTGACAGACAGTAAATTATATCACAGACGTTTGGGTTCTGTATAAATATTTAGGAATAACTTGTTTGTTATTATTTCTTCTGGTTGACAGACAGTAAATTATATCACAGACGTTTGGGTTCTGTATAAATATTTAGGAATAACTTGTTTGTTATTATTTCTTCTGGTTGACAGTAAATTACAGCATTCATCTTAGGATTGGGTTCTTCAAAATGCAGACAACTTTAAATTACCGTGTGATTCCTACAGATCCTTCCTAAACTGAATAATATAATCAGTGTTCTGTTGTTTATGATGAAATTAGGAAAGTTGCCATGATTTATATTATCACCAACCCACCAATTATATTATTAAAATGTAAAACTTGCAAACTAAACAAACCAAAATTGGGACAAGGACAATATAAAGTCAAATTAAATTATCAAAATCGCTATGTGGAAACAACGCTTACTAAAATGAAAATTATTAAATAAAAGAACACAATCCACCACATAGGGTGTACATCACTACATGAGCAAGTTAATCTGTTTCCCAAGCAAACCAATCGCACATATAACAACGCACTATCGTCACGTTAAAGGAAGTAGTCAAGTTTGGGAAGTCCGGGACGTTCTGGCAAATTTTACTAAACTCTGCATGAATAAAGAAACTACATGTTAAATGTCAAAATATTATTTAAAATCAAATTTGCAACATGACAAGACATTAACAATAGTAAAAAATACAAATATTGATAAGATATCTATACTATTACAAAATAATATAAAATACAGTACAGCACTCACTAACGATAGTGCTATCGGGTAGGTACCTGTAAGCATAGCATGCCTCAAGTGACCCCTATCAATAACTACCCTACAAATAACCTACATTTATAGCACAAATAAACTAAGGAAATCGCAAAAGTAAGCAATTGATACTATCGACAATGAATACATATAATATAAAGAGAAATAATTGCAAAATATGAAGTAACAACAGATTTAAACAAAGAGTACTCTTTTAACAAGAACAATAAATTTAAAAAATCATCAATATTAATAATAATAATAATAATAATAATAGAAAAAGAAAAAGATAAACAATAAATACAGACAAAAAGTAAGCAGAGGTTATACAAGAAACTTCAAGTTAAAAATGCTTGATTAAAATTATTGATGTCAAATTTTAGAATACAGTCACAATAATTGACCCTAAAAAGATTAAATTTATGGAACAATTTACTTGCCTCAAAACCTCTGTCCACTAAGAGTCTGTATAGTAACCTAGCTCTAGCCCAAAAGTCATCTACTTTAGTGCAGATTTTACAAAATCTTATTAATTGGGAATAAAAACAATTATAAGTGATTTTACTATCGATATTACTACTAGGGAAAGGAAAGTTTATTACGTTAAAATTAAAATCATCAACTTTGTGATATACTTTAAGTATGCACTGTTCATTAACAATCTCTATATTTATATCAAGAAAATTTTCAACTTTATAATTTACGTTACATTGTGTGAGGGGAATAGAATTAGGGTAAATAAGTTTAGCAACTTGATTAAAATTTAACAAATTGCAAACAAGAATATCATCAATATATCTACTATTATTACTTAACAGTTTAGCAAGTGCTAATTTTTCTGGAATTTTATTTTCTTGCTACTGTCAACTAAGTCTTTTATATATTTAAATTCTAAAGCAAGCAAGAATAAGTCTGCAATTAAAGGGCTAGCATTTCCACCCATAGGAATTCCTAATATTTGTTTGAAAATGTACGGCCCGAATCTAACATAAGTATTGAAAAGGAGGAATTTAAGGGCATCTTTAAGTTTAGTTCTATCAAAATATACAGAACTAGTGGGAGTAGAGCTAAGTGATGCATTATTAAAATATGTATAAACATTTATGAAATAATTACCATTCCTAACGAACCTGTCAAAGTGCAAATCTATAATAAAGCAAAGCTCTGAATATACTAAATCTAAAGGCAAATTGGTATACAAAGTTGAAAAGTCGAAGCTATGTACCGAGGTAACTTTCGGCATGGTATTTATTTTATCAATAACTTCTAACGAATTGTCAACACTCCAATAATAGTTAATGCCAGTTCTTCTCATGATGGTATTACAATATCTTTTATGAGTACTTTTAATGTATTTTAAGCAATTTACTACTTGTTCTGATAGAGTTTTAGTGGTAGCAAATTTTGCTCCGGCAATAAAGCGATATTTATAAGGTCTTTTATGAAATTTAGGTAACATGTATAATTTTGCAATGCACTTGTTCTTATCAGAAAGTTTAATATCAAATATTATATTTTTCTTGGTATGTTCATCGATTAAGTTATCAATATTCAGATTATTTTGAATTTCATAAACAGAATTACCGCAAATATTTTTACGTAATATGTTACCCTTAATACCTAATTCTTTTTTCATATTTTCAAGATAAAATTTCTTACATGTGAAGCTATAATTATTGCTGGCTTTATCTACTGTAGTGATTACAAAATGTTTATGTAAATTTATTAAATCAGCTTTAAGCTTATTATAATTATAGTCTATAAAATCTGAAAGATTAAATTCATTTTTAAGCGAGAAAATTTTATTTCTAATTAACTTAATTAATAATTTAGACCATGCTTCTAGTTCTCTCGCATTGCAGCACGCAATTTTTAACAATTTATCTTTTAATTTATTGACTGAAAAAACAATATCTTTTAAAATTATGTCCCATGTTACTTTATTACTCCCTATTCTAAATTTAAACCCTTTACGACATAGCTCCGCTAATTTGTCGTTTGCAAAATGTTTAACTAGTTCTACATCACCTGTTAATATGTGACATATCGGACTATAAATGAACTTTGCTAGTGCATCACGTCTGCTAGCTGGCATATCCATGACTCTTTCACACACGCATTTATTATTATTGAAAATATCATTACCTGAAAGATTTCCTAAAACTTTATTATAATTACAAATAATAGACCCAACAGGTCGTTCATATGAATACACTATTAATGGTTTGAAATCTTTACAATCATCTGGTAACATGGACTTAACTTTCTTTGAATTAATAAGACTGTTAACATTAATTTTGTCTAAAATTTTAGAGGAATAATTTAAAGTGGACATGACTTTATCTTTAATACGGTTATCTTTGGATTTCTTAGAATTAGCTCTAATATATCCCATAAAAGCAAAGACTATATTCTTAAATTTATTTGTGAAATTATGTTTATTATTTAGAATATTTTCTATAAAAGGAGCAAAACTTTTCTTTTGTAGGCCTTTCAATGAATCTTTTAATTTTTAATTCCGAAATTTCGATATAATGAATATAAATTATTAACAATAATTATAATATCAGACCTGCTTTTCTTTTTATTAAATGTATTTAGTCTTCTATTACCGTGTCTACCAGGTCTTCTGTTTAAAACAGGGAAGTTAAAATATGGGTTATTAAAATCGTTTTTTAATAAATCTTTATACAAAATGTTGCCTACATTTTTTATTTGATTGTTAAGTCCAAATGGATAGATGGTCATTAATTTTCCAATCCAATAATTTTCTCTATCTAAAACATTTTGATTACTTTGAACAATTTCTATAATTTTGTATTTACAATCAAACCAACCCACCAATTATATTATCACCAACCCACCAATTATATTATCACCAACCCACCAATTATATTATCACCAACCCACCAATTATATTATCACCAACCCACCAATTATATTATCACCAACCCACCAATTATATTATCACCAACCCACCAATTATATTATCACCAACCCACCAATTAACTTACAAATAAACCTAATTAATGAAATCAATGAAACTACTGATTACATGTGGTGCTCAAAGGATTGGAACCTAGGATACACCGAAATTCTGCGCGCTAACCATTACGCTTTCTAAAGATATGCAACATTATATTAAGGGAGACCACCTCGCTTTTTTCTCTTTCTCTCCCTCTCTCTTTGGCTTGTATCCATTCGGCCCCATTCAGCCTACTGTTTTAAGACGTTTACCCCCATCCAGGTATAAATATTTTCCTGGCGAGCGGTAGCGAGCCAGCATATATATATATATATATATATATATATATTTTTTGACAGCAAGCTAAATTTGCAAATTTTTCGATAGAAAAATGTCTCCGGCAAAGCTGGTTTTCTCCATACAATGCTGGCGAGCGATAAAAATCGACACCTGGATGAGGATAAACGTCGTAAAACAGTTGGCTGAATGGGGCCGAATAGATACAAGCCAGGGAAAGAGAGAAAGGGAGAGAAATATACAAAAAGCGTTAAATTCCCCACCAGTTTATTATACAAACAACGGAAGGACAAACGGCTGTTCCGTAATTTATGGTATTGCTTTTGTTTGCAGTATTGGCGAACTGTGTAACCAATAAGTTCTAAATAAGTGGCTCCCTTCAACATATAAAGTGATAATTACCGTCCTCGTGCGCTAATAATGATGCAACCATTGCTGATAGTACACACAACCCTAATACCAGAACGGAACTGATCCATAATTTAATAAGAGATAAATTAGGATCATCCAGGCTAGCAGTTCTTCAGGGAGCCCACCTCGCTTTTTTTATCTTTCTCTCCCTCTCTCTTTGGCTTGTATCCATTCGGCCCCATTCAGCCTACTGTTTTAAGACGTTTATCCCCATTCAGGTGTCAATATTATCCTGGCGAGCGGTAGCGAGCCAGCATATATATATTTTTGTTTTGACAGCAAGCTAAATTTGTACATTTTTCGATAGAAAAATGTCTCAGGCGAAGCTGGATTTCTCCATACATTGCTGGCGAGCGATAGAAATCGACACCTAGATGGGGATAAACGTCTTAAAACAGTTGGCTGAATGGGGCCGAATGGATACAACCCAGAGAAAGAGAGAAAAGGAGAGAAAGAGAGAAAAGCAGTGAAAGATAAAAAAAAGTCGGTGACCCCCTTTAAGGTGGTGGAAAGTTGAGGAACTTTTTAGCTTAAAGTTGGTGCGAGTGAGAGCCAAGAACAGTCGTTTTTTTTTTTTTTTTTTTCTATATTCCAACTACTCCCTCTCGGGCATAGGCAGATAGCCTTTACACTCTACCGCTGAACACGGTGAGGCCCGTGAGGTCTTGCTCCAGTCTAGGGAGTGAGACATGCGAAGCTTCACGGCTCGAAGCAACTCCATCTCTGAAGCCACTTCGCCTCTGCGCTTCACAGTCTCACCCCCCACACTCGGACCCTCACTCTCAGTTTAAGGGGTACTGCTTGGTTTTTGGTCTAAATATGTATATATTTTATATATTTTTTTAGTTTCCTCGATAGACCTACATGAAGCTTAAAAAAAAAAAAAAAAAATAGACCCGCCTTCAAGTTAAATTTGTAAATTTTTCGATAGAAAAATGTCCCGGCCGAAAGCCGGTTCCTCTTAAAATTACAGGCTCGCTATCGCTCGCCAGGAAAAAGAAAAACCTAAATGGCACAAAAGGTCTTGAAATTGGCAACGAAATGGGGCGAAAGGTATTAAAATCGCCAAACTAATGGAAGCATACGTCTTAAAATCTCAATACTAATATGCTAAACACGAGGGAGAAGGGGGTCCATAAAAAGCGAGTAGTAGCCCTTTAATTTACAGTAGCCACCGAGGCAATACTGTATATCTTTATTGGTCCATACTTTGTTATTGTATTAACCCCTACAGTACCAGAGATGTCCTTATTATCATATTCTGGCAAGTAGTAGACAATTGTATGTAGCTTAGGAAGGACCTCTAGCAATAATAAGGCTTCAAACTACCTCCACCAACCATAGATCCTTCCTAAGCTGCATAATATCGTCTACATAGAGCTACAATACCATATAGCACACGTCGCTGGTACTCAAAGGGTTAAGGGGGGTCACTTGCTTTTTTATCTTTCTTTGTTGTATCCATTCGGCCCCATTCAGACTACTGTTTTAAGACATTTATCCCCATCCAGGTGTCGATTTGTTCATGGCGAGCGATAGCGACCCAGCATTTTATGGAGAAATCCGGCTTTGCCGGAGAAATTTTTCTATCGAAAAATTTACAAATTTAGACAGCTATCTAACTCATCCAAAATATGGTGGCTCGCTATCGCTCGCCAGGTATGAATCAACACCTAGATGGGAATAAACGTCTTAAAACAGTATGCTAAATGGGGCCGAATGGATACAGCCCAGAGAGAGTGAAAAGTAAAGCAGGTGACCCCCCTTAAAACAGTAATGGTAAAGATAGGAGGCTACAGGAGGATGGGATTTGCTGAGGCGTTCTTAAAGGGGGTCAGCGGTTTTTGTTTTATCTTTCTCTCCTTTTCTCTCTTTCTCTGGCTTGTATCCATTCGGCCCCATTCAGCCAACTGTTTTAAGTCGTTTATCCTAATCCAGGTATAATTTCTTCCTGGCGAGCGATAGCGAGCCAGCATTGTATGGAGAAATCCGGCTTCGCCGGAGAAATTTTTCTATCGAAAAATGTATAAATTTAGCTTGCTGTCAAAACAAAAACATATACAGTATATGCTGGCTCGCTACCGTTCGCCAGGAAAATATTGGCACCTGGATGGGGGTAAACGTCTTAAAACAGTAGGCTGAATGAGGCCAACCCTCATCAACCTCATCAAATCAGGTATTAGAGTAAATAATGAAAATGAAAGTGTTTGGGTAGAAGTTAACGAAGGTAGTGAGACTTTAGTTATTGGAGTTATGTATAGACCGCCAAATATGAGTAGAAATGACGGAACATCATTATGGGAGGAAATTAAAATAGCATCAAGGCTTAGCAACGTGTGCATTATGGGGGATTTTAATTTCCCTAATATAGATTGGCAGCAACAAATAGGCGACTCTGATTCAAAGGAGTTTATTGAGGTAGTACAAGATAGTGTTTTATCTCAATTCATAGATACGCCGACTAGAGGTGATAATATTCTCGATTTAGTTTTCAGTAACAATGAACATATGATAAATAGAGTAGAAATCGGGGACCACCTAGGAAATAGTGATCACAATTCTGTGTATTTTAATATACAATGGAAAGGTAATACCAGAGAGAATTCAACATTAATACCTGACTTCAGAAAAGCCAATTATGGTGGGTTAAGAGAAGCCCTGTTAGCGGACCCTATGGTCAAAAAATTAAGTCGATCCAGGTGTCCAAATGAGTGTATCCTTTCTCAGGCACCTGTCATCTTAAGTCAGGAAGAGACGTCAAACTTGGTAGATACATACGATAATTTTATCA
Source organism: Paralithodes platypus (assembly GCA_032716605.1). Taxonomy (NCBI): domain Eukaryota; kingdom Metazoa; phylum Arthropoda; class Malacostraca; order Decapoda; family Lithodidae; genus Paralithodes; species Paralithodes platypus. Next base: position 557,938 of record CM064507.1, read on the forward strand.
AGTCAGTATTCAATGCGCAAAATAAATATATCCCCAAAAGAAAATTTAGATCAACACAGAACCAACCCAAATGGATGAATAATAGACTATTAGATCTTCTAGGAAAAAAGAGAGGAATATATAGAAAAATTAAAAAGGCGAAATTCACCTACTTGCTTACTATCAGAATCTATCACGACAGGTAAAAAAGGATATTAGTAAAGAAAAAAGAAATTATGAAATTAAGGTTGCCAATGACTCAAAAAATAATCCTAAAGCTTTTTACCAACTATATAAATCCAAGGTTAGAGATGTAATTGGTCCCCTTAAAACTTCGATAGGAGAAATGACAGAAAATGATTTAGAAATGTGCAGTACATTAAATAGTCAATTTCTTTCCGTTTTCACTAATGAAAATTTGGCACAGTTTCCAGAAGTCCGTAAGGTATACAGCGATAGTATAGAAAATAGGTTAAGTACGGTTACTATAAGTAGAAATGATGTGCTTAAGGAAATTGACAGACTGAAACCTCATAAATCGCCTGGTCCTGATGAGGTATATGCTAGAGTATTAAAAGAATGCAGAGATGAGTTAAGTTACCCATTAACATTTCTATTTAACAAGTCATTAGAAACAGATATAGTTCCAGAAGCTTGGAAGCTTGCAAATGTAGTTCCGATCTTCAAAAAAGGTGATAAATCAATAGCATCCAATTACCGTCCCATTAGTCTCACTTCAATCATAGGAAAGCTACTAGAGTCAATTATTGCTAGGAAAATGAGAAACCACTTAGAAACATTTAACTTAATCAATTCTTCTCAGCATGGATTCACTCAGGGACGGTCTTGCCTTACTAATTTGCTTAGTTTTTTCTCAGAGGTATATGAAGCAGTAGATAATGACAAGTCATATGATATTATATATTTAGATTTCAGTAAAGCTTTCGACAGAGTCCCTCATGAGAGATTGATGAGAAAGGTTGAGGCACATGGAATAGGTGGGGCGTTGTTAGGATGGATTAGGTCATGGCTAATTGGTAGGAAGCAGAGAGTCAGCATAAATGGTACCAAGTCAGAATGGGGAGCAGTCAAAAGTGGTGTCCCCCAGGGATCGGTATTAGGTCCCCTGTTGTTTCTTATATACATAAATGACCTAGATTTAGGTATAACTAGTAGGATAAGTAAATTCGCAGACGATACTAAAATAGGGAGATCAATTGATTCAGATAGCGATATAGAGTGCCTCCAAAGGGATCTAGATACCTTACATGAATGGTCAGTAAATTGGCAGATGAAGTTTAACATTGACAAATGCAAGGTATTAAAGATAGGGAAGATGCAAACAAATGTTAAATATAAACTAGCTAATTTAGAATTAGAAAATTCAGACTGCGAGAAAGATCTAGGTGTGTTTGTTAGCAATGATTTGAAGCCTAGAAAACAGTGTATAAGCGTTCGTAATAAGGCAAACAGGATTTCGGGTTCATCTCTAGGAGTGTGAGTAACAGAACTGCTGATGTTATCTTAAAACTTTACTTGTCATTAGTGAGACCCCATATGGATTATGCTGTCCAATTTTGGTGTCCTTATTACAGAATGGACATAGATTCATTGGAGAGAGTACAGCGTAGAATGACAAAAATGATCCATAATATTAGAAATCTTTCGTATGAAGAAAGGTTGAAGAAATTAGGTTTACATTCGTTAGAGATACGCAGAGTTAGAGGGGATATGATAGAGGTGTTCAAGTGGGTTAGTGGGATTAACAAAGGGGACATGACAAATGTACTAAAGCTCAGTGATAGCGAAAGAACTCGTACCAATGGTTTCAAATTAGATAAATTTCGTTTCAGAAAAGATATAGGCAAATATTGGTTTGGTAACAGAGTTGTAGATGGGTGGAATGGACTACCAAGTGCTATAGTGGGATCTAAAACTGTAGGGAGCTTTAAGATAAAATTGGATAAGCATATGGACGAGAGGGGTTGGGTGTGAAGGGGGATCAGCCGGGTTGGGCCAATCAGCACTCTGCAGACCCCCATAATCCTGCGTTAATCCCTAACCGTTTTGGTAAGATGATCCTCAGGGTATTAGAGTGTGGAGCCTATAATTGGGCTTTGTAATTGAATTGGGGTTGTGTGGGACAGGGATCTGCCTTGCTTAGGCCAATCGGCTTTCTGCAGACTCCCATTTTCTTATGTTCTTATGTTCTTATGTAACCCAGAGAGAGAGGGAGAGAGAAGGGAAAAAACTGAGGTAGGCTCCCTTAAAGGAGAATGGGCTTTGCAGCGTCATTCTTAGATAGTCGTTCTATAGGAAGGTCTTTCTGTAATCTTCTATAGGAAGGTTATATGGTAGATCAAAGGATGAATATAGATAGTCTGTAATCTTCTATAGGAAGGTTATATGGTAGATCAAAGGATGAATATAGATAGTCTGTAATCTTCTATAGGAAGGTTATATGGTAGATCAAAGGATGAATATAGATAGTCTGTAATCTTCTATAGGAAGGTTATATGGTAGATCAAAGGATGAATATAGATAGTCTGTAATCTTCTATAGGAAGGTTATATGGTAGATCAAAGGATGAATATAGATAGTCTGTAATCTTCTATAGGAAGGTTATATGGTAGATCAAAGGATGAATATAGATAGTCTGTAATCTTCTATAGGAAGGTTATATGGTAGATCAAAGGATGAATATAGATAGTCTGTAATCTTTTTCACGGTTAGACATCATTCCTAAGCTGAATAAAACCGTCTAATAGTTGCCAAAATATATTGAAAAGGATGTGACCGGTACTGAAGAGGATGTGACCGGTACTGAAAAGGATGTGACCGGTACTGAAAAGGATGTGACCGGTACTGAAGAGGCCTGTGAACTTGTAAATAAATAGTACAGTCGACCAAATAAGTTATGTCGCGGCACCAAGTATATTTTGATCAATAATTGGTATCAGCAATATCTAAGCATTAATTCATTGTTTCGAGTGAGATATAAAAACATGTTCCTATCTTTCCACACCCTATTTAACATCTGACAGCATACAGCGAGCAAAACGTAATGACAGCGGCGACACAGCTTATTTATCCAACTGTACAGTCGCGCTAATAAGTCATATCCCAGCTGTCATTACGTTTGGCTTACTCTGTGCTGTATTAATGTCTGTCAGATGTTGAATAGGGTGGGTAAGTGTAGAAACATGTTTGTATATTTCACTCGATATGAAGAAATGAAGCTTAGATATGGCTGATACCAATTATTGATCAAAACATACTTGGTGCCGAGACATCACTTATTAGCGCGACTGTACAACAATCATTCAGTCAATAATTCCTGTACTAAAGCCGGAGTCACACGAGCCGTTTTTCGAGCAATTTTTACGGGCAATTATGGTCTGGCAGCTTCAAAAATCACACTAATTCATTCAGTCTAGTTACCTATACCAATGCAAAACAAGTCCCTAAATATAACGAGAAAAAACTTGCTCATGGAAAATTGACTAAAAAATCGCTCGTGTGACAGCGGCTTTACACAGTATATTTCTGACCCTGCTAGCTAATAATATTACGGAAGTTAAGGGCAGCGCTTGCTTTGACAATGTTTAAGGTGACAGGAAGCTGTTATATGGTGGTACCGGTTATAATGCCATGTCTGAGACTGTGTATAGTTATACAGTAGCCTATACAAGCTAAACATAATATTACGAAATACCTTTCATATGTGTGCACAAATTATAGAATTGAACCATAATCCTCAGTTTAGTCGATCTGTGATATATATATATATATATATATATATATATATATATATATATATATATATATACAGCTTTCGTGCCATTTAGCTGCTGATTATTTTCCTGGCGAGCAATAGCAAGCCTGCAATTTACGAGGAACTGGCATCGGCCGTGGCAACTTTCTACCGAAAAATATACAAACTTATCTCGAAGGGGTGTATTGGGGGTATTTTGTAAACTTGGTGGAGGTCTATGGAGGAAAATAAATATAATATATAATGCATAGATAAATAAGCATATAAGTAAAAGTCTCCCCTTAACCCCTTCTGTACCGACAGAGGCAGTGTCTTCTATAGTCCATTAAATTATAAGAAGGCCAAACATTGTGACTCCTAACCTCTGTAGCTAAAAAAGGGCTGGAACAAATGGGCTGGAAATGTTCACAGCTATTCCTTGGCTAGCCCTTCCTAAATGGTAGAAATATTAGCTTAATTATTACTCTAATCGTTTTCGAGTTATGAGAGGTTAGAGGTTACGATTTCTGCCCAACCTAGAATGAACGGACTATAGTAAGGCAATACTTGATTTATTTAGCACTGTTGGTTATATATATAGAATCATATATCCTTCAAAAAAGTTGGAAATCTATTTGGTTACTGATTAAATAAATAATTTTCTTAAATATTAAGTTACGAAAATATATAATAGTTTGCCTAATATTATCCAATATTATTAATCAATTTTCTTTGATACCGTTTCTGAGAAAACCAAAAGAATATTAGGAGTAACTTTAATATAATATAGGCGCACGCTAAATTCGCTATTTTATCAACATTACAAATCATCTATACACACACACACCACTAGTATGTTGCATTAGATAACTTGATACTATTTTTAGAAGTGGATTTCTCCCCTCACCACTAATATCGGCGTGGGTAAAATAAAAAAATATTGACATATCCTCATAAAGGTTTTGAATCAACACACCACACACTTCCTGTGTGGACATCAGTGAGAGAACATAGTAAATAGAATTTCTCTCGGTATTTTGATAATTTTAAAGTAAATAAATTACCATTAATGTGCTCATTGGTTGACCGCAACTCCCAGAAGATTGGTGAAGTAACATATAGGCCTGATTTTGACAACAACTGTAAAATGGATGTACATCTAGATGTACTACGACGGGATGCGAGGGCTAAGAAGCGGGCAGAAGAAAGGGTCAAGATTATGGATAGGAAAATGCGGGAAAGGAGACAGTGGAAGAAGGGAGAGCAACGGGCAACTGAAGCAATGAAGAGAAAGCTATACATTGGCTGCCATGCGAGTGTTGGGGCTACGGGTGAGAAACATGATCAAGAGTTGCGTTTCCGTATAACGCCCAAACCTAAGAAAGTAACCCGCGATCCTCTGGTGAAATTGTCCAAACTTTCGGCAGTAGATCTCTACCCATTAAATATCACCGACCTCTTTGACCTAAAGAGCCCGACCACATTGCCAGTTAACATAAACAAGCGTCATGTAGATTTCCTGCTTGACTCTGGCTCTACCATTAATTTAGTTTCAATGAAAACTGCAAAGATCTTAGGACTTAAGGACAAATATCCCTACACATGGGTAAATCATATAATTGACTGTTGGGAGGGAACTAAAACTTGTCTCGGGTTAACATTCCCAAATGTAGAAGTCTGTCTCAAAAATGGGCAAAAATTTTACATGGAGCTCAATTTAATGGAGAGTTCGGATCCGGGTGTAGCGGATAATGATATTATTGGCCGTCCGACTCTCGCTCGCTTAAATGCCGTCCAGCACTTCTCCTACACTTTCCCGAGGCTTTATTTCAAATCTCTGCATACGTTTGATAGGCCAATACGCCACCAAAAGTTTACCACTCAACAGGGCCCTGCAAAAGAACCGATACTGAAAGGTAGATTAATGGGCAAAGAGAGGCGCCTCATTGGTAAACAAACCTTTGACGTTCTCTTGGACTCAGGGAGTGGGCTTGGGCTTTGTGTGTTGCCTAGTTGTTCTGAGAGGTTAGAAGCGGCCGACATAAAGATCCCCGATAAATTCAGGTTTGAAATAAACAAGGGTAAGCATATCGACCATTCAATCACCTATTATAATGCTGAAAGTCTGAACGACTTGGTCATCGGCTGTAGAATGCTTTGCAAATACTCTTCCCTTTATGATTACAAATACAATACCCTTTACGTCCGACTTGCGAGTGATACTTACGGTGTTAAACTCGACCTGAAGGTATAGCTTATGGTATTTCTTATTAACCTCTGTTGTCCCGGCGACGTCTTTTATATTTTATTCTAGCTATATTTAGACGATATTATGCAGCTTAGGAAGGATCTGAGGTAGTTAGAAGGGTTCGTTGAGATATTTTGAAGCCTTATTATTGCTAGAGCTCCTTCCTAAGCTGAATAAAATGTCTAATAGTTGCCAGAATATGATGAAAAGGACGTCCCTAGTACTGAATGGGTTAATCACTATTGTCCCTCTCCCTCCCTGCCCACCCCAAACCAGCTTCCAGAAGCACATCCATACTCATATCTCTCGTCGTTCCATCCAATCACTCATAGACAACACGCAGCTGCAGGCGCTACCTCCCGAAATCCATCCTTCTGAATCCTCCCTTCCTCGCGAGTACAGAGTCCACCTGGCCAGGCTGCGATGTGGGCACCATCCATCTCTTCTGAGCTATCAGAGGAGACTGGATATCTCCGTCGACGACACCTGCCCGGGATGTAACACAGCACCCAATACCATTGGACACATCATAGAAGACTGCATTTCACACAATCACTTTCGCCAACAACACAATCTACACTCCTTGAGAGCTCTCTGGGAAAGCCCGACCGTGGCCATGGCCTTCCTTAGGGACTCGGGACTGTTCGGCCAGGAAGCTAAGGGAACAACAACAACAACAACAACAACAACACAATCTACACTCCTTGAGAGCTCTCTGGGAAAGCCCGACCGTGGCCATGACCTTCCTTAGGGACTCGGGGCTGTTCGGCCAGGCAGCTTAGGGAACAACAACAACAACCCCGGCGTCGTCTTTTATATTTTATTATTGCAATATTTAGTTGATTCTGTGCAGCGTAACCCCTTCTGTACCAGCGACATCTTTCTATGTTTATGCTGGCTATATTTAGATGATTTTATACAGTTTAACTCTTTGGCTGCGGGGTGTTTTGGGCTATTTAGGGCATATTCAGGCACTCCTGAATGATGAATCAAGCATCTGCATTAAATGAACTGTATTCTGCCGAAAACTAGGTGAAAATATCTTCAAAATGAGACCAGAACGGGCCTCGTACGTGGTCTGGTTCACCCGCAGCGGTGCCATAGAAACGCGGGAAACCCGCTATTTGTTAGCACTCGCTCGCTTGGCAACACTGTTGTGAGAGGCAGAGAGAGACCCGCGCGAGACACAGTCTACCTCAGTGGGCCGCTCGCTGCTCTGAGGAACGGAGGTGGGCCCCTCACGCTCCCGCCCACTGACACTCAATTTTTACATTTTTTACAGGATTTTAAAGCCTGGAAATTGCTGGAAATTGCCAGGACGTTCCAGAACGTCACCCGCAGCGAAAGGGTTAAGAAGGATCTGGGGTAGTATAAAGGGTTAAGTGAAACAGTTTCCTCCCTAGACCTCCATCAAGCTTAGAAAAACACACCCTTCAAGATAAATTTGTACATGTTTCGGTAGAAAAATCGGCCGGGTTCCTCTTAAAATTGCAGGCTCGCTATCGCTTGCCAGGAAACAATCGACACCTAAATGGCACGAAAGGTTCTAAAATTGACAACGAAATGGGACGAAAGGTGTTAAAATCGCCAAACTAATGGGCCGAATGCCTTATAATCTCAAAACTAGTGGGGCTAAACATTAGGGAGAAGGTGGTCCAGAAAAACGGTCTGCCTCCCCTTAAGTCTCTTTAAATCAAGTGTTAAAGTTAATGCTTTATGTGGTACAGCGCCCGGGGGAAAATCGACCCCCCTTCCCCCTCCCCTGGCTTAAAACCTATTTTGGTATCCCCTTAGTATGCATGCCAAGTATGAACCCTCCATCTTGAAAACTGAGTAACCCCCCCCCCCCTCGGCTTAAGACCTATTCCGGCACCCCCTTAGTATGCATGTCAAGTATGGGCTCTCCATCTTGAAAACTGAGGGAGTAGTTCGTGAACAAACAGCCAGAATTCTCACAGAAAGTGCCTTTATATAGTAGATAATTCACGAGGAATTATTCAAGCAACCTATCGCGGTGATTCGTACGCTCTGGATCACGACCATTGTCGCGAAGTACGTGTACAATAGGATTAAAATATGCATCCTTTCCTTTCACTTAACCCTTCCGACCCGGGCTGCCTTTCTAAATGACGGAGCTCGTATCCGGGCGATCTGACTGAAAAACAACAAAAGTAAACCAAGGCTAATCTCACTTAATATATTACCTACATAACTGAAAGAGATACTACAATGTGCGCCTTACCTTGCCGCGTAGAATGGCGTTAAGTAGAGCTCTCTAGCTCAACTGGTTCCGGAGTTATGGTGATGGAAGTGGAGGTAACTTTTGCCGCGTATTTACCTCGGCGCGTCCGAACACTCAACCGCGGCCCCGGCTACGACGCCCAGTTCCACTCGTCGCTCCACCCGCAATTATGCCGGGAACCGATTTGATAGTGTTTTATTGTTTATTATGCAATTTATTATAGTTATGTTATTTTCACTCAATAAAGTTATTGTCATGAAGTTATTTGTGTCTCTGTCACTTATTACTTCGTTTTATTATTATTATTATGATTATAGTGTCACTTTCACTGGACTTTGATAATTGATGGTGTCATTTTCACTTATGTATTGTTAGGTAAGCTAATATTATATATAGTGTCACTTTCACTTGTTCATATTGTTATGAAGGCACTTATTATTACTTATGTGTTTCTCTTTCACTTATACTTAGTTTATTATTATTATTATGTCACTTTCACTGGACTATGATAATTGATAGTGTCATTTTCACTTTTATGTATTGTAAGGTAAGGTAATAATATATATAGTGTCACTTTCACTTGTTCATATTGTTATGAGGGCACTTATTATTACTTATTTGTGTCTCTTTCACTTTTATTTATTATTTTATATTATTCTTAGCCTAGATTTTAGAGTGTCACTTTCACTGTTATTGTCACGGGCACTTCAATATTGTTGGAGAGTGTGAAAGTCATTGAAGCACCATCCAGCACACAGTGCCACTTCACACTCGAGGCATTTCCATGTGTTTTTTTTTTACTTTGTGGGGTCTGCGAGTTGTGTGGTTGCAGACATGGCACCTCTGCTGGCTTCTAACCCGACTACCGGGTGCTTTGAAAGGAAGGGGGTTGAGCTGGTGCTTCCTGAAGAAGTCGGCACACCCCGTTCTGTTCAGCTGGCCTGGTCCTTGTAGTGGTCTCCCAGGTTCCGCATGCTTAGCCAGGAGCTCAAGTATCACCTGCTTGTGGAACTTCCGCAGGGACTTGTACTTCGGGGCTCTTGGAGTCCTCAGACAGTAGATGTTGTAGGCATTGAGGACCGACATATCTACCGTATGCAGAACAAACTTCTTATACCACCTGCAAGATGTTCGCAGGCAGTCGATGAAGCCCATCTGCATGTCGGACTTGTCGACGAGGTGCATGTTGAGGTTATAGTCCAGGACAGCAGCTGGTTTCTGGACGGGTTTTTTGGTTCTTCGGACCACCTTCCCTGTGGCGACCATCTCTGCCTTGTGTACAAAGTACAAAGGAGTACAAAGGAAATCAAGCAACAACAGGTCTAGTGACCCTTCTAGACTGCTTGTCCTCCAAAACACTGAGGATCAAGTGTCCAAACAGTGGTTTAGAGTGGGTAAGGGAACATTGGAAAGGGAACTACTGCCCTGGAACTAATGTCCGTTGCAGGATTAGGAAGTTAGTAGGGGACAGATGGGTTAGTAACTGAGGGGGGGATAAAATAAAGTTATTGATTTACAAACGCAGTCAGCCGCGGGTTTGATGCGAGATATTTGTCTAAGCGGAGTTTAAATGAATCAACGGTGCTGCAGTCTATAACGTCTCGGGGAAGCCCATTCCACAAGTTGACAACTCGATTGAAGAAGAAATTCCTAGATTCGTGTGAGTTAAAAGATTTACCAATAATTTTGCAACCGTTTTCCCGCATGTAATTAGATTGGTCGATAGTGAAGTACTTACTACAGTTCATATTGTCGATGCCTTTGATGATTTTGAACACTTGAATTAAGCCACCTCTTAATCTGCGCTGGGTTAAAGGAAATAGATTTAATTCTCTAAGACGCTCTTCGTATGGTTTGTTCTTTAGGCTAGGTATCATTTTGGTAACTCTACGTTGAACTCGTTCTAGCTTGTTTATATCTTTTTGGTAATAAGGGCACCAGGATTGAACGCAGTATTCCAGAAGAGGGCGGACTAAGGAATTGTCAAAGGTTAGGATAACTTCTTTGGATTTATGCTCAAATGACCTGCCTATAAAGCCAATTATTTTGTTTGCCTTCTTAACAACTTCTGAACATTGTTGACTCGGTTTTAGGTTACTCGATATTGTTACTCCCAGATCGGTTTCTCTGTTTACATTCTTAAGCTGAGTGCCATTTATCAAATAGTTTGCTTTCTCATTTAGGTATCCGATATGTAGTACTTTACATTTATCCGCATTGAAACTCATTTGCCAAATTTGGGCCCAACATGACAATATATCTAGATTGTGTTGCATATCGTCAACTTGTTCTTTTGAGAGTACACTATTTGCAATTTTTGTATCGTCAGCAAACTTTGAGATTGTACAGGTGAGACCCTCATCTATGTCATTGATGTAAATTAGAAAGAGAATTGGTCCTAGTACCGATCCCTGGGGTACCCCGCTACTTACATTGGTCCATTTAGATGCCTTACCGTTTATGACTACTCTTTGCTTTCTGTCGCTGAGCCAATTTTCTATCCATTTCAACACACCGCCTTGTATTCCATGCGCTTTTAGTTTTAGCAGTAAACATTTGTGGGGAACTTTGTCAAAGGCCTTTTGAAAATCAAGGTATAAAATATCTACAGCTTTACTCTCATCGTAGAGGTTGAGGATATCGTGGAAGAAGTCTAAGAGGTTTGTTAAACAGGAACGTTTTTTTACGAAAGCCGTGTTGAGTATCTTTAAGTAAGTTATTTGCCTCTAAGTGATTTGCGAGTCTGTCTCTTATGACCGTTTCTAGCATTTTACATACAATTGAGGTTAAGCTAATTGGACGATAGTTACTGGGTAGGGATTTGCTGCCTTTTTTTAATATCGGTGTTATGTTGGCTAGCTTCCACTGATCAGGCATAGTCCCAGACTGCAAGGATTCATTGAATAGCAATGTCAGTGATTTGGAGAGCTCATCCTTAGCTTCCTTTAGAACTCTAGGCGAGATTGTATCAGGTCCAGGCGTTTTATTTACCTTGAGTTATATGGTAGATCAAAGGATGAATATAGATAGTCTGTAATCTTCTATAGGAAGGTTATATGGTAGATCAAAGGATGAATATAGATAGTCTGTAATCTTCTATAGGAAGGTTATATGGTAGATCAAAGGATGAATATAGATAGTCTGTAATCTTTTTCACGGTTAGACATCATTCCTAAGCTGAATAAAACCGTCTAATAGTTGCCAAAATATATTGAAAAGGATGTGACCGGTACTGAAAAGGATGTGACCGGTACTGAAAAGGATGTGACCGGTACTGAAAAGGATGTGACCGGTACTGAAGAGGATGTGACCGGTACTGAAGAGGATGTGACCGGTACTGAAAAGGATGTGACCGGTACTGAAAAGGATGTGACCGGTACTGAAAAGGATGTGACCGGTACTGAAAAGGATGTGACCGGTACTGAAAAGGATGTGACCGGTACTGAAAAGGATGTGACCGGTACTGAAAAGGATGTGACCGGTACTGAAGAGGCCTGTGAACTTGTAAATAAATAGTACAGTCGACCAAATAAGTTATGTCGCGGCACCAAGTATATTTTGATCAATAATTGGTATCAGCAATATCTAAGCATTAATTCATTGTTTCGAGTGAGATATAAAAACATGTTCCTATCTTTCCACACCCTATTTAACATCTGACAGCATACAGCGAGCAAAACGTAATGACAGCGGCGACACAGCTTATTTATCCAACTGTACAGTCGCGCTAATAAGTCAATTCCCAGCTGTCATTACGTTTGGCTTACTCTGTGCTGTATTAATGTCTGTCAGATGTTGAATAGGGTGGGTAAGTGTAGAAACATGTTTGTATATTTCACTCGATATGAAGAAATGAAGCTTAGATATGGCTGATACCAATTATTGATCAAAACATACTTGGTGCCGAGACATCACTTATTAGCGCGACTGTACAACAATCATTCAGTCAATAATTCCTGTACTAAAGCCAGAGTCACACGAGCCGTTTTTCGAGCAATTTTTACGGGCAATTATGGTCTGGCAGCTTCAAAAATCACACTAATTCATTCAGTCTAGTTACCTATACCAATGCAAAACAAGTCCCTAAATATAACGAGAAAAAACTTGCTCATGGAAAATTGACTAAAAAATCGCTCGTGTGACAGCGGCTTTACACAGTATATTTCTGACCCTGCTAGCTAATAATATTACGGAAGTTAAGGGCAGCGCTTGCTTTGACAATGTTTAAGGTGACAGGAAGCTGTTATATGGTGGTACCGGTTATAATGCCATGTCTGAGACTGTGTATAGTTATACAGTAGCCTATACAAGCTAAACATAATATTACGAAATACCTTTCATATGTGTGCACAAATTATAGAATTGAACCATAATCCTCAGTTTAGTCGATCTGTGATATATATATATATATATATATATATATATATATATATATATATATATACAGCTTTCGTGCCATTTAGCTGCTGATTATTTTCCTGGCGAGCAATAGCAAGCCTGCAATTTATGAGGAACTGGCATCGGCCGTGGCAACTTTCTACCGAAAAATATACAAACTTATCTCGAAGGGGTGTATTGGGGGTATTTTGTAAACTTGGTGGAGGTCTATGGAGGAAAATAAATATAATATATAATGCATAGATAAATAAGCATATAAGTAAAAGTCTCCCCTTAACCCCTTCTGTACCGACAGAGGCAGTGTCTTCTATAGGCCTAGTCCATTAAATTATAAGAAGGCCAAACATTGTGACTCCTAACCTCTGTAGCTAAAAAAGGGCTGGAACAAATGGGCTGGAAATGTTCACAGCTATTCCTTGGCTAGCCCTTCCTAAATGGTAGAAATATTAGCTTAATTATTACTCTAATCGTTTTCGAGTTATGAGAGGTTAGAGGTTACGATTTCTGCCCAACCTAGAATGAACGGACTATAGTAAGGCAATACTTGATTTATTTAGCACTGTTGGTTATATATATAGAATCATATATCCTTCAAAAAAGTTGGAAATCTATTTGGTTACTGATTAAATAAATAATTTTCTTAAATATTAAGTTACGAAAATATATAATAGTTTGCCTAATATTATCCAATATTATTAATCAATTTTCTTTGATGCCGTTTCTGAGAAAACCAAAAGAATATTAGGAGTAACTTTAATATAATATAGGCGCACGCTAAATTCGCTATTTTATCAACATTACAAATCATCTATACACACACACACCACTAGTATGTTGCATTAGATAACTTGATACTATTTTTAGAAGTGGATTTCTCCCCTCACCACTAATATCGGCGTGGGTAAAATAACAAAATATTGACATATCCTCATAAAGGTTTTGAATCAACACACCACACACTTCCTGTGTGGACATCAGTGAGAGAACATAGTAAATAGAATTTCTCTCGGTATTTTGATAATTTTAAAGTAAATAAATTACCATTAATGTGCTCATTGGTTGACCGCAACTCCCAGAAGATTGGTGAAGTAACATATAGGCCTGATTTTGACAACAACTGTAAAATGGATGTAAATCTTGATGTACTACGACGGGATGCGAGGGCTAAGAAGCGGGCAGAAGAAAGGGTCAAGATTATGGATAGGAAAATGCGGGAAAGGAGACAGTGGAAGAAGGGAGAGCAACGGGCAACTGAAGCAATGAAGAGAAAGCTATACATCGGCTGCCATGCGAGTGTTGGGGCTACGGGTGAGAAACATGATCAAGAGTTGCGTTTCCGTATAACGCCCAAACCTAAGAAAGTAACCCGCGATCCTCTGGTGAAATTGTCCAAACTTTCGGCAGTAGATCTCTGCCCATTAAATATCAACGACCTGTTTGACCTAAAGAGCCCGACCACATTGCCAGTTAACATAAACAAGCATCATGTAGATTTCCTGCTTGACTCTGGCTCTACCATTAATTTAGTTTCAATGAAAACTGCAAAGATCTTAGGACTTAAGGACAAATATCCCTACACATGGGTAAATCATATAATTGACTGTTGGGAGGGAACTAAAACTTGTCTCGGGTTAACATTCCCAAATGTAGAAGTCTGTCTCAAAAATGGGCAAAATTTTTACATGGAGCTCAATTTAATGGAGAGTTCGGATCCGGGTGTAGCGGATAATGATATTATTGGCCGTCCGACTCTCGCTCGCTTAAATGCCGTCCAGCACTTCTCCTACACATTCCCGAGGCTTTATTTCAAATCTCTGCATACGTTTGATAGGCCAATACGCCACCAAAAGTTTACCACTCAACAGGGCCCTGCAAAAGAACCGATACTGAAAGGTAGATTAATGGGCAAAGAGAGGCGCCTCATTGGTAAACAAACCTTTGACGTTCTCTTGGACTCAGGGAGTGGGCTTGGGCTTTGTGTGTTGCCTAGTTGTTCTGAGAGGTTAGAAGCGGCCGACATAAAGATCCCCGATAAATTCAGGTTTGAAATAAACAAGGGTAAGCATATCGACCATTCAATCACCTATTATAATGCTGAAAGTCTGAACGACTTGGTCATCGGCTGTAGAATGCTTTGCAAATACTCTTCCCTTTATGATTACAAATACAATACCCTTTACGTCCGACTTGCGAGTGATACTTACGGTGTTAAACTCGACCTGAAGGAATAGCTTATGGTATTTCTTATTAACCTCTGTTGTCCCGGCGACGTCTTTTATATTTTATTCTAGCTATATTTAGACGATATTATGCAGCTTAGGAAGGATCTGAGGTAGTTAGAAGGGTTGGTTGAGATATTTTGAAGCCTTATTATTGCTAGAGCTCCTTCCTAAGCTGAATAAAATGTCTAATAGTTGCCAGAATATGATGAAAAGGACGTCCCTAGTACTGAATGGGTTAATCACTATTGTCCCTCTCCCTCCCTGCCCACCCCAAACCAGCTTCCAGAAGCACATCCATACTCATATCTCTCGTCGTTCCATCCAATCACTCATAGACAACACACAGCTGCAGGCGCTACCTCCCGAAATCCATCCTTCTGAATCCTCCCTTCCTCGCGAGGACAGAGTCCACCTGGCCAGGCTGCGATGTGGGCACCATCCAGGTCTTCTGAGCTATCAGAGGAGACTGGATATCTCCGTCGACGACACCTGCCCGGGATGTAACACAGCACCCAATACCATTGGACACATCATAGAAGACTGCATTTCACACAATCACTTTCGCCAACAACACAATCTACACTCCTTGAGAGCTCTCTGGGAAAGCCCGACCGTGGCCATGGCCTTCCTTAGGGACTCGGGACTGTTCGGCCAGGAAGCTAAGGGAACAACAACAACAACAACAACAACAACAACACAATCTACACTCCTTGAGAGCTCTCTGGGAAAGCCCGACCGTGGCCATGACCTTCCTTAGGGACTCGGGGCTGTTCGGCCAGGCAGCTTAGGGAACAACAACAACAACCCCGGCGTCGTCTTTTATATTTTATTATTGCAATATTTAGTTGATTCTGTGCAGCGTAACCCCTTCTGTACCAGCGACATCTTTCTATGTTTATGCTGGCTATATTTAGATGATTTTATACAGTTTAACTCTTTGGCTGCGGGGTGTTTTGGGCTATTTAGGGCATATTCAGGCACTCCTGAATGATGAATCAAGCATCTGCATTAAATGAACTGTATTCTGCCGAAAACTAGGTGAAAATATCTTCAAAATGAGACCAGAACGGGCCTCGTACGTGGTCTGGTTCACCCGCAGCGGTGCCATAGAAACGCGGGAAACCCGCTATTTGTTAGCACTCGCTCGCTTGGCAACACTGTTGTGAGAGGCAGAGAGAGACCCGCGCGAGACACAGTCTACCTCAGTGGGCCGCTCGCTGCTCTGAGGAACGGAGGTGGGCCCCTCACGCTCCCGCCCACTGACACTCAATTTTTAAATTTTTTACAGGTTTTTAAAGCCTGGAAATTGCTGGAAATTGCCAGGACGTTCCAGAACGTCACCCGCAGCGAAAAGGTTAAGAAGGATCTGGGGTAGTATAAAGGGTTAAGTGAAACAGTTTCCTCCCTAGACCTCCATCAAGCTTAGAAAAACACACCCTTCAAGATAAATTTGTACATGTTTCGGTAGAAAAATCGGCCGGGTTCCTCTTAAAATTGCAGGCTCGCTATCGCTCGCCAGGAAACAATCGACACCTAAATGGCACGAAAGGTTCTAAAATTTACAACGAAATGGGACGAAAGGTGTTAAAATCGCCAAACTAATGGGCCGAATGCCTTATAATCTCAAAACTAGTGGGGCTAAACATTAGGGAGAAGGTGGTCCAGAAAAACGGTCTGCCTCCCCTTAAGTCTTTTTAAATCAAGTGTTAAAGTTAATGCTTTATGTGGTACAGCGCCCGGGGGAAAATCGACCCCCCTTCCCCCTCCCCTGGCTTAAAACCTATTTTGGTATCCCCTTAGTATGCATGCCAAGTATGAACCCTCCATCTTGAAAACTGAGTAACACCCCCCCCCCCCCTCGGCTTAAGACCTATTCCGGCATCCCCTTAGTATGCATGTCAAGTATGGGCTCTCCATCTTGAAAACTGAGGGAGTAGTTCGTGAACAAACAGCCAGAATTCTCACAGAAAGTGCCTTTATATAGTAGATAATTCACGAGGAATTATTCAAGCAACCTATCGCGGCGATTCGTACGCTCTGGATCACGACCATTGTCGCGAAGTATGTGTACAATAGGATTAAAATATGCATCCTTTCCTTTCACTTAACCCTTCCGACCCGGGCTGCCTTTCTAAATGACGGAGCTCGTATCCGGGCGATCTGACTGAAAAACAACAAAAGTAAACCAAGGCTAATCTCACTTAATATATTATCTACATAACTGAAAGAGATACTACAATGTGCGCCTTACCTTGCCGCGTAGAATGGCGTTGAGTAGAGCTCTCTAGCTCAACTGGTTCCGGAGTTATGGTGATAGAAGTGGAGGTAACTTTTGCCGCGTATTTACCTCGGCGCGTCCGAACACTCAACCGCGGCCCCGGCTACGACGCCCAGTTCCACTCGTCGCTCCACCCGCAATTATGCCGGGAACCGATTTGATAGTGTTTTATTGTTTATTATGCAATTTATTATAGTTATTATGTTATTTTCACTCAATAAAGTTATTTTCATGAAGTTATTTGTGTCTCTGTCACTTATTACTTCGTTTTATTATTATTATTATGATTATAGTGTCACTTTCACTGGACTTTGATAATTGATGGTGTCATTTTCACTTTTATGTATTGTTAGGTAAGCTAATAATATATATAGTGTCACTTTCACTTGTTCATATTGTTATGAAGGCACTTATTATTACTTATGTGTTTCTCTTTCACTTATACTTAGTTTATTATTATTATTATGTCACTTTCACTGGACTATGATAATTGATAGTGTCATTTTCACTTTTATGTATTGTAATAATATATATAGTGTCACTTTCACTTGTTCATATTGTTATGAGGGCACTTATTATTACTTATTTGTGTCTCTTTCACTTTTATTTATTATTTTATATTATTCTTAGCCTAGATTTTAGAGTGTCACTTTCACTGTTATTGTCACGGGCACTTCAATATTGTTGGAGAGTGTGAAAGTCATTGAAGCACCATCCAGCACACAGTGCCACTTCACACTCGAGGCATTTCCATGTGTTTTTTTTTTACTTTGTGGGGTCTGCGAGTTGTGTGGTTGCAGACATGGCACCTCTGCTGGCTTCTAACCCGACTACCGGGTGCTTTGAAAGGAAGGGGGTTGAGCTGGTGCTTCCTGAAGAAGTCGGCACACCCCGTTCTGTTCAGCTGGCCTGGTCCTTGTAGTGGTCTCCCAGGTTCCGCATGCTTAGCCAGGAGCTCAAGTATCACCTGCTTGTGGAACTTCCGCAGGGACTTGTACTTCGGGGCTCTTGGAGTCCTCAGACAGTAGATGTTGTAGGCATTGAGGACCGACATATCTACCGTATGCAGAACAAACTTCTTATACCACCTGCAAGATGTTCGCAGGCAGTCGATGAAGCCCATCTGCATGTCGGACTTGTCGACGAGGTGCATGTTGAGGTTATAGTCCAGGACAGCAGCTGGTTTCTGGACGGGTTTTTTGGTTCTTCGGACCACCTTCCCTGTGGCGACCATCTCTGCCTTGTGTACAAAGTACAAAGGAGTACAAAGGAAATCAAGCAACAACAGGTCTAGTGACCCTTCTAGACTGCTTGTCCTCCAAAACACTGAGGATCAAGTGTCCAAACAGTGGTTTAGAGTGGGTAAGGGAACATTGGAAAGGGAACTACTGCCCTGGAACTAATGTCCGTTGCAGGATTAGGAAGTTAGTAGGGGACAGATGGGTTAGTAACTGAGGGGGGGATAAAATAAAGTTATTGATTTACAAACGCAGTCAGCCGCGGGTTTGATGCGAGATATTTGTCTAAGCGGAGTTTAAATGAATCAACGGTGCTGCAGTCTATAACGTCTCGGGGAAGCCCATTCCACAAGTTGACAACTCGATTGAAGAAGAAATTCCTAGATTCGTGTGATTTAAAGATTTACCAATAATTTTGCAACCGTTTCCCCGCATGTAATTAGATTGGTCGATAGTGAAGTACTTACTACAGTTCATATTGTCGATGCCTTTGATGATTTTGAACACTTGAATTAAGCCACCTCTTAATCTGCGCTGGGTTAAAGGAAATAGATTTAATTCTCTAAGACGCTCTTCGTATGGTTTGTTCTTTAGGCTAGGTATCATTTTGGTAACTCTACGTTGAACTCGTTCTAGCTTGTTTATATCTTTTTGGTAATAAGGGCACCAGGATTGAACGCAGTATTCCAGAAGAGGGCGGACTAAGGAATTGTCAAAGGTTAGGATAACTTCTTTGGATTTATGCTCAAATGACCTGCCTATAAAGCCAATTATTTTGTTTGCCTTCTTAACAACTTCTGAACATTGTTGACTCGGTTTTAGGTTACTCGATATTGTTACTCCCAGATCGGTTTCTCTGTTTACATTCTTAAGCTGAGTGCCATTTATCAAATAGTTTGCTTTCTCATTTAGGTATCCGATATGTAGTACTTTACATTTATCCGCATTGAAACTCATTTGCCAAATTTGGGCCCAACATGACAATATATCTAGATTGTGTTGCATATCGTCAACTTGTTCTTTGGAGAGTACACTATTTGCAATTTTTGTATCGTCAGCAAACTTTGAGATTGTACAGGTGAGACCCTCATCTATGTCATTGATGTAAATTAGAAAGAGAATTGGTCCTAGTACCGATCCCTGGGGTACCCCGCTACTTACATTGGTCCATTTAGATGCCTTACCGTTTATGACTACTCTTTGCTTTCTGTCGCTGAGCCAATTTTCTATCCATTTCAACACACCGCCTTGTATTCCATGCGCTTTTAGTTTTAGCAGTAAACATTTGTGGGGAACTTTGTCAAAGGCCTTTTGAAAATCAAGGTATAAAATATCTACAGCTTTACTCTCATCGTAGAGGTTGAGGATATCGTGGAAGAAGTCTAAGAGGTTTGTTAAACAGGAACGTTTTTTTACGAAAGCCGTGTTGAGTATCTTTAAGTAAGTTATTTGCCTCTAAGTGATTTGCGAGTCTGTCTCTTATGACCGTTTCTAGCATTTTACATACAATTGAGGTTAAGCTAATTGGACGATAGTTACTGGGTAGGGATTTGCTGCCTTTTTTTAATATCGGTGTTATGTTGGCTAGCTTCCACTGATCAGGCATAGTCCCAGACTGCAAGGATTCATTGAATAGCAATGTCAGTGATTTGGAGAGCTCATCCTTAGCTTCCTTTAGAACTCTAGGCGAGATTGTATCAGGTCCAGGCGTTTTATTTACCTTGAGTTATATGGTAGATCAAAGGATGAATATAGATAGTCTGTAATCTTCTATAGGAAGGTTATATGGTAGATCAAAGGATGAATATAGATAGTCTGTAATCTTCTATAGGAAGGTTATATGGTAGATCAAAGGATGAATATAGATAGTCTGTAATCTTCTATAGGAAGGTTATATGGTAGATCAAAGGATGAATATAGATAGTCTGTAATCTTCTTTCAAGGTTATGGTAGATCAAAGGATTATAGATAGTCTGTAATCTTCTATAGGAAGGTTATATGGTAGATCAAAGGATGAATATAGATAGTCTGTAATCTTTTTCACGGTTAGACATCATTCCTAAGCTGAATAAAACCGTCTAATAGTTGCCAACATATATTGAAAAGGATGTGACCGGTACTGAAAAGGATGTGACCGGTACTGAAAAGGATGTGACCGGTACTGAAAAGGATGTGACCGGTACTGAAAAGGACGTGACCGGTACTGAAAAGGATGTGACCGGTACTGAAAAGGATGTGACCGGTACTGAAAAGGATGTGACCGGTACTGAAAAGGATGTGACCGGTACTGAAAAGGATGTGACCGGTACTGAAAAGGATGTGACCGGTACTGAAAAGGATGTGACCGGTACTGAAAAGGATGTGACCGGTACTGAAAAGGATGTGACCGGTACTGAAAAGGATGTGACCGGTACTGAAAAGGATGTGACCGGTACTGAAGAGGATGTGACCGGTACTGAAGAGGATGTGACCGGTACTGAAAAGGATGTGACCGGTACTGAAAAGGATGTGACCGGTACTGAAAAGGATGTGACCGGTACTGAAAAGGATGTGACCGGTACTGAAGAGGCCTGTGAACTTGTAAATAAATAGTACAGTCGACCAAATAAGTTATGTCGCGGCACCAAGTATATTTTGATCAATAATTGGTATCAGCAATATCTAAGCATTAATTCATTGTTTCGAGTGAGATATAAAAACATGTTCCTATCTTTCCACACCCTATTTAACATCTGACAGCATACAGCGAGCAAAACGTAATGACAGCGGCGACACAGCTTATTTATCCAACTGTACAGTCGCGCTAATAAGTCATGTCCCAGCTGTCATTACGTTTGGCTTACTCTGTGCTGTATTAATGTCTGTCAGATGTTGAATAGGGTGGGTAAGTGTAGAAACATGTTTGTATATTTCACTCGATATGAAGAAATGAAGCTTAGATATGGCTGATACCAATTATTGATCAAAACATACTTGGTGCCGAGACATCACTTATTAGCGCGACTGTACAACAATCATTCAGTCAATAATTCCTGTACTAAAGCCGGAGTCACACGAGCCGTTTTTCGAGCAATTTTTACGGGCAATTATGGTCTGGCAGCTTCAAAAATCACACTAATTCATTCAGTCTAGTTACCTATACCAATGCAAAACAAGTCCCTAAATATAACGAGAAAAAACTTGCTCATGGAAAATTGACTAAAAAATCGCTCGTGTGACAGCGGCTTTACACAGTATATTTCTGACCCTGCTAGCTAATAATATTACGGAAGTTAAGGGCAGCGCTTGCTTTGACAATGTTTAAGGTGACAGGAAGCTGTTATATGGTGGTACCGGTTATAATGCCATGTCTGAGACTGTGTATAGTTATACAGTAGCCTATACAAGCTAAACATAATATTACGAAATACCTTTCATATGTGTGCACAAATTATAGAATTGAACCATAATCCTCAGTTTAGTCGATCTGTGATATATATATATATATATATATATATATATATATATATATAGTGGTTGATATCAAGAGAGCAACAAATTAAATTGAACTAAAAACGTAGCTCAATTAAAATTAGGATTTCAATGTTACCAGGCATTTTATTAAAAGACCCAACACGATTCATTCTATAATAAAACCAGACGATTGGTAATGAAGTAACAATTAAGGTATTTGATCGTACTGTATATTATGTTCTTAAAGCCTTGTAAACTTATCTGATGATTCAAGAACATGTAACGCACTGCATCCTACATTATATAATTACCGTACATAATATATATATACACAATTAATTCAGTTATTACTCGAAATCATATAAATGTACTTAAGATTGAATGTTCATATCGTCTAATTATATATTTTGTTATTTTATAAAGATTCGAAAGAAATGAATCGCATTAAGTCAATTAAGATTAATTTATAATGCATAATAATAATAATAATAATAATCTTCTGGTTACTTATATAGCGCCCGTATCTCCTTCTTCGAGGATTCACAAGCGCTTGGCTTTCTTTTTAGTCTACCAGAGACCATTACCCATCCCCCTTGCTCATGGGGAGATGGTAACCTCCGGCTATATCCCAGAAAAACTTTTCAATCTGAGCGGGGATTGAACGCCAGACCTTGAAGATGGGGATCAGGCACGCTATCAACTGAGCCAGCCGGACGGCTGGATGATTATTATGAAATATTTTAACATATAAACTATCGGGGTATTTGAAATATGGTACATGCGAGAGGTGATAGGGAATGTCAGACATACATATACAGTTATCGCTAAATATGGTACATGCGAGAGGTGATAGGGAATGTCAGACATACATATACAGTTATCGCTAAATATGGTACATGCGAGAGGTGATAGAGAATGTCAGAACATACATATACAGTTATCGCTAAATATGGTACATGCGAGAGGTGATAGGGAATGTCAGACATACATATACAGTTATCGCTAAATATGGTACATGCGAGAGGTGATAGGGAATGTCAGAACATACATATACAGTTATCGCTAAGGGGAGGTGGGTCGTTTTTCTGGCCCACCTTCTCTCTCACGCTTAGCCCCATTAGTTTTCAGAATGTATGACGTTCGGCTGATTAGTATTTTAAGCCCTTTCGCCCCATTCATGTGTCAATATTAAGCCTTTGCAGCGTGTCATTTAGATGTCGACTTTTTCTTGGCGAGCGATAGCGAGCCTGTTATATAAGAGGAACTGGCGTTCGGCCTGCACATTCTTCTATCGAAGAATGTACAAATTTATCTTGAAAGGAGATCTTGGGAGGGGGGGATTTTTTAAGTTCGATGGAGGTCTACGGAGGAAACATTAAGTATTATTAGAAATATATATAAATGAGCAAATAAAAACGGCCATCCCCCTCTTAAATCCAAGGATGTTGCGAGTGGTAGGTAAGAGAGAGAGTGAGAGTGCGAGGGACAGAGTGCAAAAGAGAGAGAGAGAGAGAGAGTGCCATAGATTGTAACAGGCGTTATATCTAGTGTAGATGGTCTGGCAGAGATGAGAGGGAAGGGCAGAGGCCTTTTGGGAGGTATCAAACGGTTTCTGAGAAGGTGTAAAGTTAAGGGGAGATGGGGAGCCAGAAAAAAAAATATTCCCCCTTAACCCCTTCTGTACTGGCGACGTTTTTTATATTTGATTTCAGGTACATTTAGACGAAGTTATGAAGCTTCGGAAGGATCTGTGGTAGCTAAAAGGATGAATTGAGATAGTTTGTCGACTTTTCATTGGTAGACATCCTTCCTAATTAAGCTGGTTTGTTTTAGAAGGAAGTGTGGGAAGCCATTTTTGTTAGCCTGGGGGACAAACTGAAATACATTGGCTAAATCACGCAAAATCCTTAACCCTTTCTGTACCGGCGACGTCTATTTAATTTTATTCTAGCTATATTTATACGATTCTGTGCAGTTTGTGAAGGATCTGTGGTAGTAAAAAGAGTTAAGTGAGACAGTTCCAAGCCTGCAAATTGCCTGAGGCCTTTTTTTAAACTGAATGCAATCGTCTAATAGTTGCCAGAATATAATGCAAAGGACGTCGCTGGTACAGAAGAGGTTTACATAATGAAATAACATTAACTAATACCTAACAACCCCAAGACGTCGGATCAGATAATATATAATTGATCAATAATTCTGTGGTCTGAAAATTCCTCTGGTAAAACCAACGTGATTCAAATTACAGCTTGCTATCCTGTAGGTCTGTATTTAGGTGTGTGTGTGTGTGTGTGTGTGTTTATATGCGTGTGTGTGTGTTAATGCATGAATGTGTGTGTGTGTGTGTTATTTCCTTCTCTCTCTCTCTCTCTCTCTCGTATTATTGTGTTGCCAGAAAAACACGTTGGTACAGTCACTTAAATAAATACCTGGTACTGTTCTGTAGGTGGAACATTGTAGGCAAACAAGATATGGATGTTGACTGTTTTTCCTCATTTAAACTTCATTAGGTTAGCCGTTTCTGTATGTCTCTTTTAAGGTCCTACTTTTCCTTCTGGCATGGTTTAGGTTCTACCGAGTCTCCTTCTTGCTTAGCTCCATTAGTTTTGAGATTTTGAGACATTTGGCCCATTAGTTTGGTGATTTTAAGACCTTTCGTGCCATTTAGCTGCTGATTATTTTCCTGGCGAGCAATAGCAAGCCTGCAATTTACGAGGAACTGGCCATCGGCCGTGGCAACTTTCTACCGAAAAATATACAAACTTATCTCGAAGGGGTGTATTGGGGGTATTTTGTAAACTTGGTGGAGGTCTATGGAGGAAAATAAATATAATATATAATGCATAGATAAATAAGCATATAAGTAAAAGTCTCCCCTTAACCCCTTCTGTACCGACAGAGGCAGTGTCTTCTATAGGCCTAGTCTATTAAATTATAAGAAGGCCAAACATTGTGACTCCTAACCTCTGTAGCTAAAAAAAGGGCTGGAACAAATGGGCTGGAAATGTTCACAGCTATTCCTTGGCTAGCCCTTCCTAAATGGTAGAAATATTAGCTTAATTATTACTCTAATCGTTTTCGAGTTATGAGAGGTTAGAGGTTACGATTTCTGCCCAACCTAGAATGAACGGACTATAGTAAGGCAATACTTGATTTATTTAGCACTGTTGGTTATATATATAGAATCATATATCCTTTAAAAAAGTTGGAAATCTATTTGGTTACTGATTAAATAAATAATTTTCTTAAATATTAAGTTACGAAAATATATAATAGTTTGCCTAATATTATCCAATATTATTAATCAATTTTCTTTGATGCCGTTTCTGAGAAAACCAAAAGAATATTAGGAGTAACTTTAATATAATATAGGCGCACGCTAAATTCGCTATTTTATCAACATTACAAATCATCTATACACACACACACCACTAGTATGTTGCATTAGATAACTTGATACTATTTTTAGAAGTGGATTTCTCCCCTCACCACTAATATCGGCGTGGGTAAAATAACAAAATATTGACATATCCTCATAAAGGTTTTGAATCAACACAGTACCACACACTTCCTGTGTGGACATCAGTGAGAGAACATAGTAAATAGAATTTCTCTCGGTATTTTGATAATTTTAAAGTAAATAAATTACCATTAATGTGCTCATTGGTTGACCGCAACTCCCAGAAGATTGGTGAAGTAACATATAGGCCTGATTTTGACAACAACTGTAAAATGGATGTACATCTAGATGTACTACGACGGGATGCGAGGGCTAAGAAGCGGGCAGAAGAAAGGGTCAAGATTATGGATAGGAAAATGCGGGAAAGGAGACAGTGGAAGAAGGGAGAGCAACGGGCGGCTGAAGCAATGAAGAGAAAGCTATACATCGGCTGCCGTGCGAGTGTTGGGGCTACGGGTGAGAAACATGATCAAGAGTTGCGTTTCCGTATAACGCCCAAACCTAAGAAAGTAACCCGCGATCCTCTGGTGAAATTGTCCAAACTTTCGGCAGTAGATCTCTGCCCATTAAATATCAACGACCTGTTTGACCTAAAGAGCCCGACCACATTGCCAGTTAACATAAACAAGCATCATGTAGATTTCCTGCTTGACTCTGGCTCTACCATTAATTTAGTTTCAATGAAAACTGCAAAGATCTTAGGACTTAAGGACAAATATCCCTACACATGGGTAAATCATATAATTGACTGTTGGGAGGGAACTAAAACTTGTCTCGGGTTAACATTCCCAAATGTAGAAGTCTGTCTCAAAAATGGGC
Organism: Paralithodes platypus; assembly: GCA_032716605.1. NCBI lineage: Eukaryota > Metazoa > Arthropoda > Malacostraca > Decapoda > Lithodidae > Paralithodes > Paralithodes platypus. Next base: position 584,029 of record CM064507.1, read on the forward strand.
AAAAATTTTACATGGAGCTCAATTTAATGGAGAGTTCGGATCCGGGTGTAGCGGATAATGATATTATTGGCCGTCCGACTCTCGCTCGCTTAAATGCCGTCCAGCACTTCTCCTACACTTTCCCGAGGCTTTATTTCAAATCTCTGCATACGTTTGATAGGCCAATACGCCACCAAAAGTTTACCACTCAACAGGGCCCTGCAAAAGAACCGATACTGAAAGGTAGATTAATGGGCAAAGAGAGGCGCCTCATTGGTAAACAAACCTTTGACGTTCTCTTGGACTCAGGGAGTGGGCTTGGGCTTTGTGTGTTGCCTAGTTGTTCTGAGAGGTTAGAAGCGGCCGACATAAAGATCCCCGATAAATTCAGGTTTGAAATAAACAAGGGTAAGCATATCGACCATTCAATCACCTATTATGATGCTGAAAGTCTGAACGACTTGGTCATCGGCTGTAGAATGCTTTGCAAATACTCTTCCCTTTATGATTACAAATACAATACCCTTTACGTCCGACTTGCGAGTGATACTTACGGTGTTAAACTCGACCTGAAGGAATAGCTTATGGTATTTCTTATTAACCTCTGTTGTTCCGGCGACGTCTTTTATATTTTATTCTAGCTATATTTAGACGATATTATGCAGCTTAGGAAGGATCTGTGGTAGTTAGAAGGGTTGGTTGAGATATTTTGAAGCCTTATTATTGCTAGAGCTCCTTCCTAAGCTGAATAAAATGTCTAATAGTTGCCAGAATATGATGAAAAGGACGTCCCTAGTACTGAATTGGTTAATCACTATTGTCCCTCCCTCCCTGCCCACCCCAAACCAGCTTCCAGAAGCACATCCATACTCATATCTCTCGTCGTTCCATCCAATCACTCATAGACAACACACAGCTGCAGGCGCTACCTCCCGAAATCCATCCTTCTGAATCCTCCCTTCCTCGCGAGGACAGAGTCCACCTGGCCAGGCTGCGATGTGGGCACCATCCAGGTCTTCTGAGCTATCAGAGGAGACTGGATATCTCCGTCGACGACACCTGCCCGGGATGTAACACAGCACCCAATACCATTGGACACATCATAGAAGACTGCATTTCACACAATCACTTTCGCCAACAACACAATCTACACTCCTTGAGAGCTCTCTGGGAAAGCCCGACCGTGGCCATGGCCTTCCTTAGGGACTCGGGACTGTTCGGCCAGGAAGCTAAGGGAACAACAACAACAACAACAACAACAACAACAACACAATCTACACTCCTTGAGAGCTCTCTGGGAAAGCCCGACCGTGGCCATGACCTTCCTTAGGGACTCGGGGCTGTTCGGCCAGGCAGCTTAGGGAACAACAACAACAACCCCGGCGTCGTCTTTTATATTTTATTATTGCAATATTTAGTTGATTCTGTGCAGCGTAACCCCTTCTGTACCAGCGACATCTTTCTATGTTTATGCTGGCTATATTTAGATGATTTTATACAGTTTAACTCTTTGGCTGCGGGGTGTTTTGGGCTATTTAGGGCATATTCAGGCACTCCTGAATGATGAATCAAGCATCTGCATTAAATGAACTGTATTCTGCCGAAAACTAGGTGAAAATATCTTCAAAATGAGACCAGAACGGGCCTCGTACGTGGTCTGGTTCACCCGCAGCGGTGCCATAGAAACGCGGGAAACCCGCTATTTGTTAGCACTCGCTCGCTTGGCAACACTGTTGTGAGAGGCAGAGAGAGACCCGCGCGAGACACAGTCTACCTCAGTGGGCCGCTCGCTGCTCTGAGGAACGGAGGTGGGCCCCTCACGCTCCCGCCCACTGACACTCGATTTTTACATTTTTTACAGGTTTTTGAAGCCTGGAAATTGCTGGAAATTGCCAGGACGTTCCAGAACGTCACCCGCAGCGAAAAGGTTAAGAAAGATCTGGGGTAGTATAAAGGGTTAAGTGAGACAGTTTCCTCCCTAGACCTTCATCAAGCTTAGAAAAACACACCCTTCAAGATAAATTTGTACATGTTTCGGTAGAAAAATCGGCCGGGTTCCTCTTAAAATTGCAGGCTAGCTATCGCTCGCCAGGAAACAATCGACACCTAAATGACACGAAAGGTTCTAAAATTGACAACGAAATGGGACGAAAGGTGTTAAAATCGCCAAACTAATGGGCCGAATGCCTTATAATCTCAAAACTAGTGGGGCTAAACATTAGGGAGAAGGTGGTCCAGAAAAACGGTCTGCCTCCCCTTAAGTCTCTTTAAATCAAGTGTTAAAGTTAATGCTTTATGTGGTACAGCGCCCGGGGGAAAATCGACCAGGCTATCTATGGTTAACAAGATAACCCAGGCTTCAAAGAGTAATGGCACAGTCGGCTAAACATATGTTTACTTTATGTTTTGATATCGTATTGTATTTGTTAACTTCAATCGTAAAGTCATTCCGTTGCAATATATAATTCTTTACTCACTGTTATAGCAATACTTATAAACATATGGTTTCTACTTTTTTATTGTTCTCTCTTTGTCTCTCTCTCACACAGGATGGGGGCGCTGCTCAACAAACTCGCCTCTCGAGGCAAAAGCAGATCTCTCTCTCTCCTTTGATCTATCTCTGTTGTTAACCCTCCCTCTAGATGTACTTCGGTCTTTATCTCCGTTTGCTGTCTCTCTCTCCACTCCTCTGTCTTCTCTCGTCTCTCTCCACCTATTTTGCTCTCCACTCCTCTCTCTTCTCCCGTCTCCACCTATCTTTCTCTCCACCCTCTCTCTTCTCCCGTCTCTCTCCACCTATTTTGCTCTCCACTCCTCTCTCTTCTCCCGTCTCCACCTATATTTCTCTCCACCCTCTCTCTTCTCCCGTCTCTCTCCACCTATCATTCTCTCCAGTCTTCTCTCGAGTGAAGAAAATGGCAAAAAAAAAACCCCAGTGCAATCCAAAGTTAACCGTCTTGTATTCCACTCGCATTCATTCCAACCCCTCTCGCTATCCTATGGTTGCCGATTAGCATTCAGAAATAGAGTTCTCTCTATCTTAAAATTATAAAATTAGTGTTCTGCCCACAGCTCACTCAAAGACAACTGCAGAGGTTGAAGCAACTGAACTAAACGTTTCTAAACATCCCTGATGGTCACAAAGGCTTTAAAGTATCCCAGAAAGGGCGCAAATTGCGTTCTGTTCGTGAAAGGGTTAAAACCAAACTCTCTTAGTTTAAAAGTTTCTCACTCTCTCTCCTACAACCCCCCTCTGTCTCCCCACCCCACCCAAAATATAATAAACCCGTTGAACTCTCTCTCTCTCTTAGACTCCATCACCCCTACAACCCCCCCTCCCCCCTCTGCCTCCCCACCCCACACAGAATATATTAATTTATACACGTTGAACTTGAACTGGAAACAACACTTATGTTGTTTTAACTCTCTCTCTCTCTCTGTGTGTGTGTGTGTGTGTGTGTGTGTGTGTGTGTGTGTGTGTGTGTGTGCAACCGCGGATAAACTAGAGCTCTATTGTCCGGCAAAGTTACAAAATATTATTATGGTCACAATATGCTTGCTGTCCAACGCCTTAAGGGGAGATTTCCACTTACGGGATTTTTGTCTTGACTCCTTTCTAGGCTTTCTCCATTATGTTTAGCCTCATTGCTTTTGAGATTTTAAGATGTTCGCCCCATTAGTTTGGCGATTTTAAAACCTTTCGCCCCATTTCTTGGGCAATATTAAGACTTATCATGTAATTTACAGTAGGTGTCGATTTTTTCCTGGCGAGCGATACCGAAAAATGTACACATTTATCTTGAAGAAGGGTCTTGGTGGAGGGGGGGGGGGGGGGTAAGCTTGATGGAGGTCTAAGGAGGAAACTAAAAACATGATACTACTATATTTATAAAGGAGGAAATATATACGGCCATCCCCCTTTTTAACAGCATGATAATAATTCCACCTCTCAAAGAACAGATCTACCACTTCCTTCCACTTCTCGAATTCGATGTTATTTGTGCCGCCCTTTTTTGCACAGTTAACCCTCTCCGATATATGACGCGATTTTGAGCCTATTGGGGATACTTTAAAGCCTTTGTTACCATCAGGGATATTTAGAAACCTTTAGTTTAGTTACTTCAACCTCTGCAGTTGTCTTTGAGTTAGCTGTGGGCAGAAAACTAATTTTGGAGAGGTAATTATAAGAGTAAGAGAACTCTATTTCTTATTGCTAATCTGGCAACCTCTGCGTCATAAACACGTAAAAGGGTTAAGGGGTCCCACCTCGTTTTATTATTAATTTTTTATTATTTCCTCTCTCTGGGTTGTATCCATTCGGCCCCATTCAGCCTACTGGCTTGAGACGTTTATCCCCATCCAGGTGTCAATTTTCTGCAGGTGAGTGGTAGCGAGCCAGTATATTTAAAAAAAAAAAAAAAAATTGACAGCAGGCTAAATTTGTACATTTTTCGATAGAAAAATATCTCCAGCGAAGCCGGATTTCATCATACAATGCTGGCTCGCTATCACTCGCCAGGAAAAAATCGACACTTGGATGAGGATAAATGTCTTAAACCAGTAGGTTGAATGGGGCCGAATGGATACAACCCAGAGAAAGAGAGAAAAGGAGAGAAAAAAAAAGCAGGTGACCGCACTTAAGCCAGGATAATCTGTTGCCGTGCATCAGTTTTCCCAGGTCGTACCAGGCTGTGCACAGCCGTTGTGACCGTTGGGGCGCCCTTGTTGCACGGTATTAACCCCTTATGTACCGGTGACGTCTTTTTAAGTTTATTCTACCTATATTTAGTCGAGTTTGTGTAGCTTAACCCTTTCACGCACATATGACGCAGAGGTTCCAAGATTAGCAATAAGAAATAGAGTTCTCTCACTCTTATAATTACCTCTCCAAAATTAGTTTTCTGCCCACAGCTAACTCAAAGACAACTGCAGAGGTTGAAGTAACTAAACTAAAGGTTTCTAAATACCCCTGATGGTAACAATGGCTTTAAAGTATCCCTAATAGGCTCAAAATCGCGTCATATGTCGGAGAGGGTTAAGAAGGATCTGTGGTCGTATAAAAGGTTAAGCGAGATGGTTCGAAGCCTGTTAATTGCTGGACTCTCTTTTCAAACTGAATAAAATTGTCTAATAGTAGCCAGAATAAAGTTTAAAAGACGTCACCGGAACAGAAGGGGTTAACTCCGTTGTTGATCTTCCAATAACCGACCTCCAAGGGTTAAGGGGAGGCTGGCCGTTTGTTTGGTATATTAATTGATTTATTCATATATTTTCTTAGTTTCCTCCCTAGACCTCCATCAAGCTTAGAAACACACCCCCTAGACCCCCCTTCAAGATAAATTTATACATTTTTCAGTAGAAAAATGTCCCGGCCGAAGGCCGCTTCCTCTTAAAATTGCAGGCTCGCTATCGCTCGCCAGGAAATAATCGACACCTAAATGGCACGAAAGGTCTTTAAAAATTAACAACGAAATGGGGCGAAAAGGTGTTAAAATCGCCAAACTAATGGGCCGAACGTCTTATAATCTCAAAACTAGTGGGGCTCAACATGAGGGACAAGGGGGTCCAGAAAAACGGTCTGCCTCCCCTTATTATTCAATGAGTACAAGCCTGACACACAAAGGTCACTGCACATCATCCAGTAGGCCACAGTTTAAGGGGGTACTACTCGCTCTTTATGCACCCCCTTCTCCCTCATGTTTATCATATTAGTTTTGAGGTTTTTAGATTTTCGTGCCGTTAATTTGTCGATTTTAAGAGCTTTCGCCCCATTTCTTCGTCAATGTTAAAACCTTTCGTGCTATTTAGGTGTCGATATTTTCCTGACGAGCGATAGCAAGCCTGTAATTTTAGAAGGAACAGGCCTTCGGCCGGGAAATTTAAATATGTGCAAATTTATCTTGAAAGGGGGTCTAGGGGTGCTATTTTAAGGGGGTCTAGGGGGTGCTATTTTAAGGGGGTCTAGGGGGTCCTATTTTAAGGGGGTCTAGGGGGAGCTATTTTAAGGGGGTCTAGGGGTGCTATTTTAAGGGGGTCTAGGGGGTGTTATTTTAAGGGGGTCTAGGGGGTGCTAATTTAAGGTGGTATAGGGGGTGCTATTTTAAGGGGGCTGGGGGGTGCTATTTTAAGGGGGTCTAGGGGGTGCTATTTTAAGGGGGTCTAGGGCGTGTTTTAAGGGGGTCTACAGGGTGCTATTCTAAGGGGGTCTACAGGGTGCTATTCTAAGGGGGTCTACAGGGTGCTATTCTAAGGGGGTCTACAGGGTGCTATTCTAAGGGGGTCTACAGGGTGCTATTTTAAGGGGGTCTAGGGGGTGCTATTTTAAGGGGGTATAGGAGGTGCTATTTTAAGGGGGTCTAGGGGGTGCTATTTTAAGGGGGTCTAGAGGGTGCTATTTTAAGGGGGTCTAGGGGGTGCTATTTTAAGGGGGTCTAGGGGTGCTATTTTAAGGGGGTCTAGGGGGTGCTAATTTAAGGGGGTCTAGGGGTGCTATTTAAAGGGGTCTGGGGGGTGCTATTTTAGGGGGGTCTAGGGGGTGCTATTTTAAGGGGTCTAGGGGGTGCTATTTTAAGGCGGTCTAGGGGGTGCTATTTTAAGGGGGTCTAGGGGGAGCTATTTTAAGGGGGTCTAGGATGCTATTTTAAGGGGGTCTAGGGCGTGCTATTTTAGGGGGGCCTATGGGGTGCTATTTTAAGGGGATCTAGGGGTGCTATTTTAAGGGTGTCTAGGGCGTGTTTTAAGGGGGTCTAGGGCGTGTATTTTAGGGGTTTCTAGGGGTTCTATTTTAAGGGGTCTAGGGGGTGCTATTTTAAGGGGGTAAAGGGGGTCTAGGGGGTGCTATTTTAAGGGGGTCTAGGGGGTGCTATTTTAAGGGGGTCTAGGGGGAGCTATTTTAGGGGGTTTAGGGGGTGCTATTTTTAAGGGGGTCTAGGGGTGCTATTTTAAGGGGGTCTAGGGGGTGCTATTTTAAGGGGGTCTAGGGGTGCTATTTTAAGGGGGTCTAGGGGTGCTATTTTAAGGGGGTCTAGGGGGTGCTATTTTAAGGGGGTCTAGGGGTGCTATTTTAAGGGGGTCTAGGGGGTGGTATTTTAAGGGGGTCTAGGGGTGCTATTTTAAGGGGGTCTAGGGGTGCTATTTTAAGGGGGTCTATTTTTAAGGGGGTCTAGGGGTGCTATTTTAAGGGGGTCTAGGGGTGCTATTTTAAGGGGGTCTATGGGGTGTTATTTTAAGGGGGTCTAGGGGGTGCTATTTTAAGGGGGTCTAGGGGGTGCTATTTTAAGGGGGTCTAGGGGGTGCTATTTTAAGGGGGTCTAGGGGGTGCTATTTTAAGGGGGTCTAGGGGGTGCTATTTTAAGGGGGTCTAGGGGGTGCTATTTTAAGGGGGTCTAGGGGGTGCTATTTTAAGGGGGTCTAGGGGTGCTATTTTAATGGGGTATAGGGGTGCTATTTTAAGGGGGTATGGGGGGTGCTATTTTAAGGGGGTCTAGGGGGTGCTATTTTAAGGGGGTCTAGGGGGTGTTATTTTAAGGGGGTCTAGGGGGTGCTATTTTAAGGGGGTCTAGGGGGTGCTATTTTAAGGGGGCCTAGGGGTGCTATTTTAAGGGGGTCTAGGGGGTGCTATTTTAAGGGGGTCTAGGGGGTGCTATTTTAAGGGGGTCTAGGGGTGCTATTTTAAGGGGGTCTGGAGGTGCTATTTTAAGGGGGTCTAAGGGGTGCTATTTTAAGGGGGTCTAAGGGGTGCTATTTTAAGGGGGTCTAAGGGGTGCTATTTTAAGGGGGTCTAGGGGTGCTATTTTAAGGGGGTCTAGGGGGTGCTATTTTAAGGGGGTCTAGGGGTGCTATTTTAAGGGGGTCTAGGGGGTGCTATTTTAAGGGTGTCTAGGGGGTGCTATTTTAAGGGGGTCTAGGGGTGCTATTTTAAGGGGGTCTAGGGGGTGCTATTTTAAGGGGGTCTAGGGGTGCTATTTTAAGGGGGTCTAAGGGGTGCTATTTTAAGGGGGTCTAAGGGGTGCTATTTTAAGGGGGTCTAAGGGGTGCTATTTTAAGGGGGTCTAAGGGGTGCTATTTAAGGGGGGCCTAGGGGTGCTATTTTAAGGGGGTCTAGGGGGTGCTATTTTAAGGGGGTCTAGGGGTGCTATTTTAAGGGGGTCTAGGGGGTGCTATTTTAAGGGGGTCTAGGGGTGCTATTTTAAGGGGGTCTAAGGGGTGCTATTTTAAGCTTGATGGAGAATAAATAAATTAATACATAGATAAAAAACAAGCACTACCCCCTTAACCCCTTCTGTATCGCGACGCCCTTTTAAATTTACTCTGGCTACTATTAGACGATTTTATTCAGTTTAAAAAGGGCCTTCAGCAATTCACAGGCTTCAAACTATCTACCTTAACCCTTTTTACTACCACAGATCCTTTTTAAACTGATGAAAATATTCTTAATATAGTAAGACAAATAATAAAAAGACGTCACCGGTACAGAAGGGGTTAATGTCCCAGGTGAAACATCACAATTATGTCCACGTACTCTAGGACAGAACCCTATTTACTGTTAGGTGAATAGAGACATTGGGTGTGAAGAGACTTTTCATCCGTCTCGTCTGGCTTGGGAATCTAAGGCTTCGGATGCACTGAGAGCGGTTGCCAGCGAGTGGAGAAGTAATAATAGAAGGGAGTAAATCATCAACAAAGCCACTCCAACACCTTCCTCTCTCTCCAACACCCCTTCTCCCCTCTCAACACTCTTCTTTGAGCTATTGCCGATAAAAATGGCATGGTCAGTCCTGTAAAGAATCGTAAGATTCAGAGTCGTAAAGATTCCAGGACGAGCTCATTAGCGGCGGATCCCCAGATCGACCGTGGTGATTGTCACCTAAACATCTACAAAACTACTAAACTACTACTACCACATGTCAAATATACTGTACATGTAGCCGCACTGACAGTGAAGTAGCACAGCCATCACTGAGACACTGACAGTGAAGTAGCACAGCCATCACTGAGACACTGACAGTGAAGTAGCACAGCCATCACTGAGACACTGACAGTGAAGTAGCACAGCCATCACTGAGACACTGACAGTGAAGTAGCACAGCCATCACTGAGACACTGACAGTGAAGTAGCACAGCCATCACTGAGACACTGACAGTGAAGTAGCACAGCCATCACTGAGACACTGCGCGGCCCAAAGTGAGAGGGGTTGACAGTTAAGGGGAGGCACACCGTTTTTCTGGACCCCCTTCTCCCTAATGTTTAGCCCCACTAGTTTTGAGATTATAAGACGTTGGGTTCATTTGTTTGGCGATTATAACACCTTTCGCCCCATTTCATTGTCAATTTTAAGACCTTTCGTGCCATTTAGGTGTTGATTATTTCCTGGCGAGCGATAGCGAGCCTGCAATTTTAAGAGGAATCGGCCTTTGACGAGGACATTTTTCTACCAAAAAATGTACAAGTTTATCTTGTCTAGGGGGTGTTTTTCTAAGCATGATGGAGGTCTAGGGAGGAAACTAAAAAAAAAATATATGAATAAATGAATTAATAGAGCAAACAAACGGTCAGTCTCCCCTTAACTTGTCTTGCTTGATTCTCGCGAGCAGTGTACTGTTTATAATGAATATTGAACGATTAATTATAGAAGTTTCACTCGCATCCGATATTTGGGACGAATCCCATGCCAAGCATCCAGATCGAGCTTTTACTGTACTGCAATGGAAAAGGTTACTAGGAATACTAGGTGGTGGGCCTAAACAAATACTAGGTGGTGGGCCTAAACAAATACTAGGTGGTGGGCCTAAACAAATACTAGGTGGTGGGCCTAAACAAATACTAGGTGGTGGGCCTAAACAAATACTAGGTGGTGGGCCTAAACAAATACTAGGTGGTGGGCCTAAACAAATACTAGGTGGTGGGTCTAAACAAATACTAGGTGGTGGGTCTAAACAAATACTAGGTGGTGGGTCTAAACAAATACTAGGTGGTGGGTCTAAACAAATACTAGGTGGTGGGTCTAAACAAATACTAGGTGGTGGGTCTAAACAAATACTAGGTGGTGGGTCTAAACAAATACTAGGTGGTGGGCCTAAACAAATACTAGGTGGTGGGCCTAAACAAATACTAGGTGGTGGGCCTAAACAAATACTAGGTGGTGGGCCTAAACAAATACTAGGTGGTGGGTCTAAACAAATACTAGGTGGTGGGCCTAAACAAATACTAGGTGGTGGGTCTAAACAAATACTAGGTGGTGGGCCTAAACAAATACTAGGTGGTGGGCCTAAACAAATACTAGGTGGTGGGCCTAAACAAATACTAGGTGGTGGGCCTAAACAAATACTAGGTGGTGGGTCTAAACAAATACTAGGTGGTGGGCCTAAACAAATACTAGGTGGTGGGCCTAAACAAATACTAGGTGGTGGGCCTAAACAAATACTAGGTGGTGGGGCCTAAACAAATACTAGGTGGTGGGTCTAAACAAATACTAGGTGGTGGGCCTAAACAAATACTAGGTGGTGGGTCTAAACAAATACTAGGTGGTGGGTCTAAACAAATACTAGGTGGTGGGTCTAAACAAATACTAGGTGGTGGGTCTAAACAAATACTAGGTGGTGGGTCTAAACAAATACTAGGTGGTGGGCCTAAACAAATACTAGGTGGTGGGTCTAAACAAATACTAGGTGGTGGGCCTAAACAAATACTAGGTGGTGGGCCTAAACAAATACTAGGTGGTGGGTCTAAACAAATACTAGGTGGTGGGTCTAAACAAATACTAGGTGGTGGGTCTAAACAAATACTAGGTGGTGGGCCTAAACAAATACTAGGTGGTGGGTCTAAACAAATACTAGGTGGTGGGCCTAAACAAATACTAGGTGGTGGGTCTAAACAAATACTAGGTGGTGGGCCTAAACAAATACTAGGTGGTGGGTCTAAACAAATACTAGGTGGTGGGTCTAAACAAATACTAGGTGGTGGGTCTAAACAAATACTAGGTGGTGGGTCTAAACAAATACTAGGTGGTGGGTCTAAACAAATACTAGGTGGTGGGCCTAAACAAATACTAGGTGGTGGGCCTAAACAAATACTAGGTGGTGGGTCTAAACAAATACTAGGTGGTGGGTCTAAACAAATACTAGGTGGTGGGTCTAAACAAATACTAGGTGGTGGGTCTAAACAAATACTAGGTGGTGGGTCTAAACAAATACTAGGTGGTGGGCCTAAACAAATACTAGGTGGTGGGCCTAAACAAATACTAGGTGGTGGGCCTAAACAAATACTAGGTGGTGGGTCTAAACAAATACTAGGTGGTGGGTCAAAACAAATACTAGGTGGTGGGCCTAAACAAATACTAGGTGGTGGGCCTAAACAAATACTAGGTGGTGGGTCTAAACAAATACTAGGTGGTGGGCCTCAACAAATTATAGTCCGCAGTATGTTTTCAAAATATTATAAATATGAATACCAGTATGCATTTGAGTCATCCTTCATATTGTATTGGGCACACAAATATTGCTTTGTTAATGGTAATATATTGAAAGAAGAAATGCAGAGACCGGGATCTGGCAGTTGTTTTTGTCAGTAAACATCAGCCATTTATCAACAAAGAGGAAATTAGTTGCCCTCTAACTACTTGTAAGAAAGCTGCTGCAAGAAATGCTGTACCGGTATACATTATGCAGGCAACTATAGCTTCTATATAGTCGATTATCCTGAATAATGTGTCATAACATGGGTTTAGTTATGTGCAGTAGATATTAAAGTGAAAACCCGGGCTACAAAGAAATACCATGGGTTTAGTTATGTGCAGTAAGTATTAACCCTCTGAGGATCGATGACGTATTTCTGTTCTGTTTTCTGGCTATTATTAGACGATCCTATTTAGATTAGGAAGGGTATATGGAAGTCAGAGGGTTGACTGAGATAGTATTTACCCTTATAACGCCCACACATCCTTCCTAAGCTGTATGAAATCGTCTAATGATAGCCAGAAAAAATGTCAAAATGCGTCATGATCTTCAAGGTGTTAAAGTGAAAACTGGGCTACAAAGAGTCAACTCCAAGTTAAGGGGGGGTCACCTGCTTTGTGTCTCTCCTTTTCTCTCTTCCTCTGGCTTATATCCATTCGGTCCCATTCAGCCTACTGTTTTAAGACGTTTATCCCCATCCAGGTGTCAATGTTTTACTGGTGAGCGGTAGCGAGCCAGCATATTTTTTATTTTTGTTAGACAGCAGGCTAAATTTGTACATTTTTCGATAGAAAATTTTTTCCGGCGAAGCCGGATTTCTTCATATAATGCTGGCTCGCTATCGCTCGCCAGGAAGAAATCGACACCTAGATGGGGATAAACGTCTTAAAATAGTTGGCTGAATGGGGCCGAATGGATACAAGCCAGAGAAAGATAGAAAAGGACAGAAATAACAAGAACAGGTCACCCCCCTTAAGTCATAGGGAGGAGGGTGCCGGAGAATATTGGTTGGAAATATATTCTGTCTTGCGATTGTCTCTTTAGCCAGAAATTCTGGTTCCATCCCGGATATTTGTTGTTCTACTGGCCGACCACAATTATTTCCCGCGGCACCAATAATCCAGGATCACCAGGCCTCCGGAAAATACAATCTATCTATCTATAAACTTTCTCCTCCACAATGCAGAACTTCTGCTTATCAAAATTCATTTATCCCCAGAACTACTACTCTTTGGAATTCACTTCCCTCGAGTTCTTTCCACAAACTTACAATCTACAAATGTTTAAATCCAGTTGTTACAAACATTTTATGAATGGAGGATGCCTTTAGGCACATGGACCTCTTTATTGTATCTGTGTTTTTCCTTCCTCCGTTCATTGTCTCCTTAAAAAAAAAAAAAATCTATTATCTATATATCCATCTATCTACCTACCTACCTACTTACCTACCTATCTATCTATCTATTATCTATCTAGCTATCTATTTACTAAGGCCCTTCCCCCATTTTATTTTATTTTATTTTGTATTTTTAACTTGGGGTGGCCTACTCGAGACAGAGCCCGAACAGGGACAACACAACACAACAGACAAACAATGAACACAAATTCACACACATTTAGGTCACCCAGAAGACCCAGAGACCAGGGAGACCGGGGAAGATACAGTATCAACAATGCTTGCGGCTGTGTATTGAGCCAAGAAGAGTGGGGTTGGTGGGGTCAGAGGGAGGTGTAGCACTCTAGCTTTCACGGGTTATTAATGCATACAATGTTTCCTATATTATTATTATAGTTTGGATATTTGAATTTTAACATGCTAAATGAATGTGTTTTAATATCTCATTTTAAAGCTTAATACTCTCTCTTACAACGATTAGAGAAGTTGGTCAGGAGTAGATAATGATTATTAATAAAACTACACGGCAGAAATGAGTACGGTTAGTTTTCAGTTGAAAGGAACATGGAAAAAGTGAAGGTATGCATAACAAATCCTCCCCATTTCTATCTATTCTATAAAGTCCTTCACATTACGCCCTGCAAGGTTATTCACTTACAACTGTGGCTTAATTTACGCAAACTTGTCGGAGGAAGCGACTGGTGGGGAGAGAGCCTTCATCATTGCTGTCCTTTACTTCTACTTTCCCTTTAACGCCTTCACCACCATGACGTCATATTCTAGTTACCATTATACGATTGCCTTTAGTTTATAATCTACCTATACCACTCAAAAGGGTAAACACGATCTCAATAAACACTCTTCGTATCATAAGTCCTTCATAAACTGCATAAAGGGTAAACACGATCTCAATAAACACTCTTCGTATCATAAGTCCTTCATAAACTGCATAAAGGGTAAACACGATCTCAATAAACACTCTTCGTATCATAAGTCCTTCATAAACTGCATAAAGGGTAAACACGATCTCAATAAACACTCTTCGTATCATAAGTCCTTCATAAACTGCATAAAGGGTAAACACGATCTCAATAAACACTCTTCGTATCATAAGTCCTTCATAAACTGCATAAAGGGTAAACACGATCTCAATAAACACTCTTCGTATCATAAGTCCTTCATAAACTGCATAAAGGGTAAACACGATCTCAATAAACACTCTTCGTATCATAAGTCCTTCATAAACTGCATAAAGGGTAAACACGATCTCAATAAACACTCTTCGTATCATAAGTCCTTCATAAACTGCATAAAGGGTAAACACGATCTCAATAAACACTCTTCGTATCATAAGTCCTTCATAAACTGCATAAAGGGTAAACACGATCTCAATAAACACTCTTCGTATCATAAGTCCTTCATAAACTGCATAAAGGGTAAACACGATCTCAATAAACACTCTTCGTATCATAAGTCCTTCATAAACTGCATAAAGGGTAAACACGATCTCAATAAACACTCTTCGTATCATAAGTCCTTCATAAACTGCATAAAGGGTAAACACGATCTCAATAAACACTCTTCGTATCATAAGTCCTTCATAAACTGCATAAAGGGTAAACACGATCTCAATAAACACTCTTCGTATCATAAGTCCTTCATAAACTGCATAAACACATATCATTTTAGCCAGAATCAAAGCTAAAAATGCGTCATGGTGTTGAAGGGTTAAGGGGGGCCACCGGCTTTATCTTTCTCTCCTTTTCTCTCTTTCCCTGGCTTGTATCCATACGGCCCCATTCAGCCAACTGTTTTAAGACGTTTATCACTCTCCAGATGTCGATTTCTTCCTGGCGAGAAATAGCGAGTCAACATTGTATGGAAAAATCCGGCTTCGCCGGAAACATTTTCCCATCGAAAAATGTACAAATTTAGCTTGCTGTCAAAAACAAAATATATATATATATATATATGCTGGCTCGTTACCGCTCGCCTGGAAAACATTGACACCTGGATAGGGGTAAACGTCTTAAAATAGTAGGCTGAATGGGGCCGAATGGATACAAGCCAAAGAGAGAGGGAGAGAAAGAGAGAAAAAAAGCGAGGTGGGCTCCCTTAAGTATTTCTATCTCTACACAGATCCCGGACCACCAAGGAGATAAGCTCAACATTATTGACTTATTCATGACCACTAATCCGTAGTATATACTCTGTTCCAAATAGGTAGGCCAGAAATCCTGAACCATAACCTCTGTTACTCAAAAATGGCTGGAGCAAATGAGCTGTAAATGTCCACACATATTCCCTGGCTGATTCTTCCCAAATGGTAGACATATTAGCTCAATTACCCATGTGGTTTGCGAGTTATAAGTTAGTAGTCAAGAGTTTAAGCAGATTAAGTCTACAGGGTATAGTAGCGGAATATAGGCTAGAAAGCACTACACTTAAACTATAACCCAGCACAGGACTAATCTATGTCTGGCACGGATCCCTCATAAAACCAATGCAAAATATACATTATCCCTACCAGCACAACTCTACTCTATGGCACAAACTCAATATATATCCTATGTACAGTCGGATACCATAGTCTCTAGCCCACTCAATATTGGAGGACTTTACCTACTTCTAATTATGGAAGTATATCTGTGGACACGAATATATAATTATAATTTTCTATACATTAACTACAAAACTAGGTATTGAAAAGCAAGTTGTTATGCCCTGTTTTTCTACAGGTTTAACTTGGGTAATGTGAGTTCTAAATTGACTGGGTATATAAGGCTGCATGCACAATACAAGATATGAGGAATAGAGAACACAAAGAAACACATGGTAGCAAGTTACATGATCACGTTTATTGATATACCACTGCAGAATACTTGTGTAAGACAATATAATAGAATTGAACAACACTAGCATAAGTGGATCTGGATGGAGCCTAGTCTCCCACTTCCAACGTTCAGGTATTAATCTTCTGATCACTGGCTTTGATTTCACAGGTTTATATACCGAAGACCATCAATGTTACTTATAGATTCATATTCACTGTTAGATTTATTATTGGTAGCTCTGGTGCACAAGTAGTAGTTCACAGACTAGATTAGACACGCGTATTTTAGAGCACGGGAATTCTAGTAACCTCAGGGGGTACTGATCTAAGTTTTATATCCTTGTCTCAGAAATACATAGAACGCAAATCAGTGGGCGAACGTTAGATATCACTAGAGTTTTAATATCTGAATAAGGTAATTACGAGAGTCAAGGTCGCCTGTTAATTAAAGAGCACTGATCGCTTAGTACGTCCCAAATGGAATGGTTAAGTATGAGTTACACTGGGCAAGGTCTTAGCCACTTCGTAGAAATATTAATTAGTGAATCTCTAAACAGCACAGTAATATGTAGTACTGCTAAAGGGAATCTTGGGTAGTATCTGATGGGTCTGGTCCTGGTTATCTTGCGTCCATGATGTTGGGGGCTAACGACTGGTTCCGCGGCCGTCCAGGGGGGCCATATGTGTGAAGTTCTTCAATACGTGGGCAGGTCCTTCTATCCAAATCTGCCACGGAGTCTGCCGGTTCTGGGATCTCAGAAATTAACTGCAGGGTAGTGACCCCTGGTTGGTGTCTAGCTTTCAACTGATTTGACTGGGGGCGGGAGTTAGATTTATAGGCTCGGTTCTGGACCCTGTAGACAGTAGGGATCTCGAGTCTTATGGACTTAATTGAGCTCTCAATAGATATGGGGACTAGGTAAGATGGTATTTACTGTTGTGGCACAGGGCGATAGGAAGCCTTTATATTTTCATATAACTGAGCCTTAGTAAGAGGTACTATTTTGGCTATACTGGACGTATTTAGGGGAGAGAGACTGGATCTACTTTGCGAGGAGGATGGGGACAGCTGTGATAGGAGCGTCTCTCTAGATTGTTCAATCTTCATTCTATGGTATAGCTGAGGTGCTAATTTAGTGATCAGAGCATGCAAGAAAGGTAAATGGTTTATTGTGAGTTAATAGAGGTTAGTAAAGGTGTTAGTCATTCATGGTTAGTTCATCGATAGGAAGAATTCCTGTGCTACCTGGCAATGACTCGAAAGTCAAAACAGGGGCCAGGTATACCTCCGCGGGGGTGGGGGTCTCCCTCCTCGGGTGGGCAAAAAGGGGGAGCTGGGCTGTGATAGTCGTCCGGCGGCTGTGGCTAGGGGCTTGCCATATCACCAGTGTTTGTAATAACCCTCTATGTATGAGACAGATGTGGTGTCTTTAATACCAAAACCGAAGGTGCCTTAGCTAGCTGGTTTTACTCGGCTGGTTGTTAATTGTAGGGTTTGCTGGATATGGTGGAGACTGGGTTGCTAACTCTGCCACATTTATCTGGAAGTATGGCAATAGAAGTTAGTTACTGTCGGGGCGGCTAGCCTCGCACCGACGACCATTGGGTGCAGGGTTGTGAATGTGTTGTAAGAGAATAGATGGCATGCAAGGGGCTAGTAAAGTTCTAATGTTGTTCTGGCCTACTAAGTGAAGGTAGGCTGGATAGGAGTATATATATAAAAGGTTGGAGAGCGGTAGCAACGGACAATTCAAGGATCTTCAAGAGGTATGAGAGAGAGGCTAGGTCGGACAAGAGTCGAGAAGTGCGGGTGTCTTAATGAGAGGGGGGGAGAGTTCAAGGGCTACAGGGAAATTTTGCCCCTAAGGTCCCTGGGCGTGGGGGTGGCATTAGGCTACAATTGATATGGAAGTTTGAAAAGGCAGTAGAATACGTTAGCCAAATGCTACCGGGGAATGCAACTATGGGGTGGTATATGAGTCTGGAAAAGATAGAGTTATGTGATCAGTCAGAGGGTTATGGATACTATTAGTTGGCCCTGGGAACTGCGTTTTCTATTAAATATAAAATACCAACCACAGCGGCAGTTCGTAGGGGTACTTAGTTATTGTTTCGGGGTACTTATGACAGATACTGGTAACCAGGTTATCTTATACAATCTCTGGTTGGGGTAAGAGGTGTAAGACACGAAGTAAATTGGCGTAGTGTGGGCTGTGGATACGAAGGAGGCAAGGGGAAGACGTATGACAATTGTGGAAAGTAAATGGAAAAAGGTGAACACAATGGCGGATAGAAATACTTAACCTAAGGATTGCATACATAAATTTATGGGGCGATGGGTCTTCAGAAGCTTAGTCTGGCAAGACAAGATGTTAGGGAATGTTAATATTAATACTTAGTTACTAGAGGAACAATGCAAGGGGCGACTGAGCACGGGTTACACATATCTATACTCGTCATGGAAAATGATATACGAGGTCTAGGGACAGCGTGGGTGTTTTAACTTCTAAGATATATAACATCTACTTCTCGGATGCAAGAACATACATAGATATAATTATGGCTGTCTGATGTGTTGGCATTGGCTCAACGTCGGGACAGGCATGGGTGTTTTTAATATGAATGTATATTCCTGTTCATCATCTTTGTAGTTAGGAGTGTAGGACACGAGGGGGTTAGTGTACGTGAGGTGTGGAAAATGGTCAGTTTAGAAAAGGTAAATGGGTGTGTCCTGGAGCTGTTTAGCCCTGCGGGCTTGGGCCTGTCTGGAATGGCGGGCTCGGTCAGCTGGTCCTTTCGTTCTGTGGACCTTTCCTTTGGTGTTTCTGTGTGGTGTTCGTTCATGGCTTCTGTGGTGGGCTTCTCGTTCTGGGGCATTTTACAAGTTATATCCAAAAATCAATCCAGATCAATATAATTGCATAAAGAAAAACGTAAGGAACCCACGATATCTTACGAGTGGGCTAGAAACTATGGTATCCGAGTGTACCTGATAATACGTTAGACTGTCCTAAATGACCAGAACTAACGGGGTCCTAGTAGGAAAACTACAGCCCAAACGTCCTAATTACCTAGAGACCAACAATATATGCAGCTCTATGATATCACTAGTATAGTCCGTTCATTCTAGGTTGGGCAGTAATATATGCAGCTCTATGATATCACTAGTATAGTCCGTTCATTCTAGGTTGGGCAGTAATATATGCAGCTCTATGATATCACTAGTATAGTCCATTCATTCTAGGTTGGGCAGTAATATATGCAGCTCTATGATATCACTAGTATAGTCCGTTCATTCTAGGTTGGGCAGTAATATATGCAGCTCTATGATATCACTAGTATAGTCCGTTCATTCTAGGTTGGGCAGAAATATATGCAGCTCTATGATATCACTAGTATAGTCCGTTCATTCTAGGTTGGGCAGTAATATATGCAGCTCTATGATATCACTAGTATACTCCGTTCATTCTAGGTTGGGCAGTAATATATGCAGCTCTATGATATCACTAGTATAGTCCGTTCATTCTAGGTTGGGCAGAAATATATGCAGCTCTATGATATCACTAGTATAGTCCGTTCATTCTAGGTTGGGCAGTAATATATGCAGCTCTCTGATATCACTAGTATAGTCCGTTCATTCTAGGTTGGGCAGAAATATATGCAGCTCTATGATATCACTAGTATAGTCCATTCATTCTAGGTTGGTCAGAAATATATGCAGCTCTATGATATCACTAGTATAGTCCGTTCATTCTAGGTTGGGCAGAAATACATGCAGCTCTATGATATCACTAGTATAGTCCGTTCATTCTAGGCTGGGCAGTAATATATGCAGCTCTATGATATCACTAGTATAGTCCGTTCATTCTAGGTTGGGCAGTAATATATGCAGCTCTATGATATCACTAGTATAGTCCGTTCATTCTAGGTTGGGCAGTAATATATGCAGTTCGATGATATCACTAGTATAGTCCGTTCATTCTAGGTTGGGCAGTAATATATGCAGCTCTATGATATCACTAGTATAGTCCGTTCATTCTAGGTTGGGCAGTAATATATGCAGCTCTATGATATCACTAGTATAGTCCGTTCATTCTAGGTTGGGCAGTAATATATGCAGCTCGATGATATCACTAGTATAGTCCGTTCATTCTAGGTTGGGCAGTAATATATGCAGCTCTATGATATCACTAGTATACTCCGTTCATTCTAGGTTGGGCAGTAATATATGCAGCTCTATGATATCACTAGTATAGTCCGTTCATTCTAGGTTGGGCAGTAATATATGCAGCTCTATGATATCACTGGTATAGTCCGTTCATTCTAGGTTGGGCAGAAATATATGCAGCTCTATGATATCACTAGTATAGTCCGTTCATTCTAGGTTGGGCAGTAATATATGCAGCTCTATGATATCACTAGTATAGTCCGTTCATTCTAGGTTGGGCAGAAATATATGCAGCTCTATGATATCAATAGTATAGTCCGTTCATTCTAGGTTGGGCAGTAATATATGCAGCTCTATGATATCACTAGTATAGTCCGTTCATTCTAGGTTGGGCAGAAATATACAGCTCTATGATATCACTAGTATAGTCCGTTCATTCTAGGTTGGGCAGTAATATATGCAGCTCTATGATATCACTAGTATAGTCCGTTCATTCTAGGATGGGCAGAAATATATGCAGCTCTATGATATCACTAGTATAGTCCGTTCATTCTAGGATGGGCAGAAATATATGCAGCTCTATGATATCACTAGTATAGTCCGTTCATTCTAGGTTGGGCAGAAATATATGCAGCTCTATGATATCACTAGTATAGTCCGTTCATTCTAGGTTGGGCAGTAATATATGCAGCTCTATGATATCACTAGTATACTCCGTTCATTCTAGGTTGGGCAGTAATATATGCAGCTCTATGATATCACTAGTATAGTCCGTTCATTCTAGGTTGGGCAGAAATATATGCAGCTCTATGATATCACTAGTATAGTCCGTTCATTCTAGGTTGGGCAGTAATATATGCAGCTCTATGATATCACTAGTATACTCCGTTCATTCTAGGTTGGGCAGTAATATATGCAGCTCTATGATATCACTAGTATAGTCCGTTCATTCTAGGTTGGGCAGTAATATATGCAGCTCTATGATATCACTAGTATAGTCCGTTCATTCTAGGTTGGGCAGAAATATATGCAGCTCTATGATATCACTAGTATAGTCCGTTCATTCTAGGTTGGGCAGTAATATATGCAGCTCTATGATATCACTGGTATAGTCCGTTCATTCTAGGTTGGGCAGAAATATATGCAGCTCTATGATATCACGGGTATAGTCCGTTCATTCTAGGTTGGGCAGAAATATATGCAGCTCTATGATATCACTAGTATAGTCCGTTCATTCTAGGTTGGGCAGTAATATATGCAGCTCTATGATATCACAGGTATAGTCCGTTCATTCTAGGTTGGGCAGAAATATATGCAGCTCTATGATATCACTAGTATAGTCCGTTCATTCTAGGTTGGGCAGTAATATATGCAGCTCTATGATATCACTAGTATAGTCCGTTCATCTAGGTTGGGCAGAAATATATGCAGCTCTATGATATCACTAGTATAGTCCGTTCATTCTAGGTTGGGCAGTAATATATGCAGCTCTATGATATCACTAGTATAGTCCGTTCATTCTAGGTTGGGCAGAAATATATGCAGCTCTATGATATCACTAGTATAGTCCGTTCATTCTAGGTTGGGCAGAAATATATGCAGCTCTATGATATCACTAGTATAGTCCGTTCATTCTAGGATGGGCAGTAATATATGCAGCTCTATGATATCTCTAGTATAGTCCGTTCATTCTAGGTTGGGCAGTAATATATGCAGCTCTATGATATCACTAGTATAGTCCGTTCATTCTAGGTTGGGCAGAAATATATGCAGCTCTATGATATCACTATTATATCCGTTCATTCTAGGTTGGGCAGTAATATATGCAGCTCTATGATATCACTAGTATAGTCTGTTCATTCTAGGTTGGGCAGTAATATATGCAGCTCTATGATATCACTAGTATAGTCCGTTCATTCTAGGTTGGGCAGTAATATATGCAGCTCTATGATATCACTAGTATAGTCCGTTCATTCTAGGTTGGGCAGAAATATATGCAGCTCTATGATATCACTAGTATAGTCCGTTCATTCTAGGTTGGGCAGTAATATATGCAGCTCTATGATATCACTAGTATAGTCCGTTCATTCTAGGTTGGGCAGTAATATATGCAGCTCTATGATATCACTAGTATAGTCTGTTCATTCTAGGTTGGGCAGAAATATATGCAGCTATATGATATCACTAGTATAGTCCGTTCATTCTAGGTTGGGCAGTAATATATGCAGCTCTATGATATCACTATAGTCCGTTCATTCTAGGTTGCGCAGAAATATATGCAGCTCTATGATATCACTAGTATAGTCCGTTCATTCTAGGTTGGGCAGAAATATATGCAGCTCTATGATATCACTAGTATAGTCCGTTCATTCTAGGTTGGGCAGTAATATATGCAGCTCTATGATATCACTAGTACACTCCGTTCATTCTAGGTTGGGCAGTAATATATGCAGCTCTATGATATCACTAGTATAGTCCGTTCATTCTAGGTTGGGCAGAAATATATGCAGCTCTATGATATCACTAGTATAGTCCGTTCATTCTAGGTTGGGCAGTAATATATGCAGCTCTATGATATCACTAGTATAGTCCGTTCATTCTAGGTTGGGCAATAATATATGCAGCTCTATGATATCACTAGTATAGTCCGTTCATTCTAGGTTGGGCAGTAATATATGCAGCTCTATGATATCACTAGTACAGTCCGTTCATTCTAGGTTGGGCAGTAATATATGCAGCTCTATGATATCACTAGTATAGTCCGTTCATTCTAGGTTGGGCAGTTATATATGCAGCTCTATGATATCACTAGTATAGTCCGTTCATTCTAGGTTGGGCAGTAATATATGCAGCTATATGATATCACTAGTATAGTCCCTTCATTCTAGGTTGGGCAGTAATATATGCAGCTCTATGATATCACTTGTATAGTCCGTTCATTCTAGGTTGGGCAGTAATATATGCAGCTCTATGATATCACTAGTATAGTCCGTTCATTCTAGGTTGGGCAGAAATATATGCAGCTCTATGATATCACTAGTATAGTCCGTTCATTCTAGGTTGGGCAGTAATATATGCAGCTCTATGATATCACTAGTATAGTCCGTTCATTCTAGGTTGGGCAGTAATATATGCAGCTCTATGATATCACTAGTATAGTCCGTTCATTCTAGGTTGGGCAGAAATATATGCAGCTCTATGATATCACTAGTATAGTCCCTTCATTTTAGGTTGGGCAGAAATATATGCAGCTCTATGATATCACTAGTATAGTCCGTTCATTCTAGGTTGGGCAGTAATATATGCAGCTCTATGATATCACTAGTATAGTCCGTTCATTCTAGGTTGGGCAGTAATATATGCAGCTCTATGATATCACTAGTATAGTCCGTTCATTCTAGGTTGGGCAGAAATATATGCAGCTCTATGATATCACTAGTATAGTCCGTTCATTCTAGGTTGGGCAGTAATATATGCAGCTCTATGATATCACTGGTATAGTCCGTTCATTCTAGGTTGGGCAGAAATATATGCAGCTCTATGATATCACTAGTATAGTCCGTTCATTCTAGGTTGGGCAGTAATATATGCAGCTCTATGATATCACGGGTATAGTCCGTTCATTCTAGGTTGGGCAGAAATATATGCAGCTCTATGATATCACTAGTATATTCCGTTCATTCTAGGTTGGGCAGTAATATATGCAGCTCTATGATATCACTAGTATAGTCCGTTCATTCTAGGTTGGGCAGAAATATATGCAGCTCTATGATATCACTAGTATACTCCGTTCATACTAGGTTGGGCAGAAATATATGCAGCTCTATGATATCACTAGTATAGTCCGTTCATTCTAGGTTGGGCAGAAATATATGCAGCTCTATGATATCACTAGTATAGTCCGTTCATTCTAGGTTGGGCAGAAATATATGCAGCTCTATGATATCACTAGTATAGTCCGTTCATTCTAGGTTGGGCAGTAATATATGCAGCTCTATGATATCACTAGTATACTCCGTTCATTCTAGGTTGGGCAGTAATATATGCAGCTCTATGATATCACTAGTATAGTCCGTTCATTCTAGGTTGGGCAGAAATATATGCAGCTCTATGATATTGTTATGCCCTGTTTTTCTACAGGTTTAACTTGGGTAATGTGAGTTCTAAATTGACTGGGTATATAAGGCTGCATGCACAATACAAGATATGAGGAATAGAGAACACAAAGAAACACATGGTAGCAAGTTACATGATCACGTTTATTGATATACCACTGCAGAATACTTGTGTAAGACAATATAATAGAATTGAACAACACTAGCATAAGTGGATCTGGATGGAGCCTAGTCTCCCACTTCCAACGTTCAGGTATTAATCTTCTGATCACTGGCTTTGATTTCACAGGTTTATATACCGAAGACCATCAATGTTACTTATAGATTCATATTCACTGTTAGATTTATTACTGGTAGCTCTGGTGCACAAGTAGTAGTTCACAGACTAGATTAGACACGCATTTTTAGAGCACGGGAATTCTAGTAACCTCAGGGGGTACTGATCTAAGTTTTATATCCTTGTCTCAGAAATACATAGAACGCAAATCAGTGGGCGAACGTTAGATATCACTAGAGTTTTAATATCTGAATAAGGTAATTACGAGAGTCAAGGTCGCCTGTTAATTAAAGAGCACTGATCGCTTAGTACGTCCCAAATGGAATGGTTAAGTATGAATTACACTGGGCAAGGTCTTAGCCACTTCGTAGAAATATTAATTAGTGAATCTAAAACAGCACAGTAATATGTAGTACTGCTAAAGGGAATCTTGGGTAGTATCTGATGGGTCTGGTCCTGGTTATCTTGCGTCCATGATGTTGGGGGCTAACGACTGGTTCCGCGGCCGTCCAGGGGGGCCATATGTGTGAAGTTCTTCAATACGTGGGCAGGTCCTTCTATCCAAATCTGCCACGGAGTCTGCCGGTTCTGGGATCTCACTCCGGAACAACACAAGGGCAGAGCTAGAAATTAACTGCAGGGTAGTGACCCCTGGTTGGTGTCTAGCTTTCAACTGATTTGACTGGGGGCGGGAGTTAGATTTATAGGCTCGGTTCTGGACCCTGTAGACAGTAGGGATCTCGAGTCTTATGGACTTAATTGAGCTCTCAATAGATATGGGGACTAGGTAAGATGATATTTACAGTTGTGGCACAGGGCGATAGGAAGCCTTTATATTTTCATATAACTGAGCCTTAGTAAGAGGTACTATTTTGGCTATACTGGACGTATTTAGGGGAGAGAGACTGGATCTACTTTGCGAGGAGGATGGGGACAGCTGTGATAGGAGCGTCTCTCTAGATTGTTCAATCTTCATTCTATGGTATAGCTGAGGTGCTAATTTAGTGATCAGAGCATGCAAGAAAGGTAAATGGTTTATTGTGAGTTAATAGAGGTTAGTAAAGGTGTTAGTCATTTATGGTTAGTTCATCGATAGGAAGAATTCCTGTGCTACCTGGCAATGACTCGAAAGTCAAAACAGGGGCCAGGTATACCTCCGCGGGGGTGGGGGTCTCCCTCCTCGGGTGGGCAAAAAGGGGGAGCTGGGCGCCCTCTCTGATATAGTCGTCCGGCGGCTGTGGCTAGGGGCTTGCCATATCACCAGTGTTTGTAATAACCCTCTGTGTATGAGACAGATGTGAGTGTCTTTAATACCAAAACCGAAGGTGCCTGAGCTAGCTGGTTTTACTCGGCTGGTTGTTAATTGTAGGGTTTGCTGGATATGGTGGAGACTGGGTTGCTAACTCTGCCACATTTATCTGGAAGTATGACAATAGAAGTTAGTTACTGGCGGGGCGGCTAGCCTCGCACCGACGACCATTGGGTGCAGGGTTGTGAATGTGTTGTAAGAGAATAGATGGCATGCAAGGGGCTAGTAAAGTTCTAATGTTGTTCTGGCCTACTAAGTGAAGGTAGGCTGGATAGGAGTATATATATAAAAGGTTGGAGAGCGTTAGTAACGGACAATTCAAGGATCTTCAAGAGGTATGAGAGAGAGGCTAGGTCGGACAAGAGTCGAGAAGCGCGGGTGTCTTAATGAGAGGGGGGGGGAGAGTTCAAGGGCTACAGGGAAATTTTGCCCCTAAGGTCCCTGGGCGTGGGGGTGGCATTAGGCTACAATTGATATGGAAGTTTGAAAAGGCAGTAGAATACGTTAGCCAAATGCTACCGGGGAATGCAACTATGGGGTGGTATATGAGTCTGGAAAAGATAGAGTTATGTGATCAGTCAGAGGGTTATGGATACTATTAGTTGGCCCTGGGAACTGCGTTTTCTATTAAATATAAAATACCAACCACAGTGGCAGTTCGTAGGGGTACTTAGTTATTGTTTCGGGGTACTTATGACAGATACTGATAACCAGGTTATCTTATATAATCTCTGGTTGGGGTAAGAGGTGTAAGACACGAAGTAAATTGGCGTAGTGTGGACTGTGGATACGAAGGAGGCAAGGGGAAGACGTATGACAATTGTGGAAAGTAAATGGAAAAAGGTGAACACAATGGCGGATAAAAATACTTAACCTAAGGGTTGCATACATAGATTTATGGGGCGATGGGTCTTCAGAAGCTTAGTCTGGCAAGACAAGATGTTAGGGAATGTTAATATTAATACTTAGTTACTAGAGGAGCAATGCAAGGGGCGACTGAGCACGGGTTACATATATCTATACTCGTCATGGAAAATGATATAAGAGATCTAGGGACAGCGTGGGTGCTTTAACTTCTAAGATATATAACATCTACTTCTCGGATGCAAGAACATACATAGATATAATTATGGCTGTCTGATGTGTTGGCATTGGCTCAACGTCGGGACAGGCATGGGTGTTTTTAATATGAATGTATATTCCTGTTCATCATCTTTGTAGTTAATAAGTGTAGGGCACGAGGGGTTAGTGTACGTGAGGTGTGGAAAATGGTCGGTTTTAGAAAAGGTAAATGGGTGTGTCCTGGAGCTGTTTAGCCCTGCGGCTTGGGCTGTCTGAAATGGCTGGCTCGGTCAGCTGGTCCTTTCGTTCTGTGGACCTTTCCTTTGGTGTTTCTGTGTGGTGTTCGTTCATGGCTTCTGTGGTGGGCTTCTCGTTCTGGGGCATTTTACTTCCCTCTCCTTCATTATAGGCTCGTCCTCGAGCCTCAAGGGTGAAGTAAAAAGAAGCATAGTCAGAAAAGTGTAGGTTAACAAGAAAAGTAGTATGACTAAGGGAAAAAAATAATATATACAGTATATGGAAAACATGTAAATTTAAGAAAGGACAGATACTTAAGAACACAGGAAATTAAGAAGAGGTAAAGTGTTTAACAATGTATAAAGCAAATTTAAAAGATAGTCAGAAAAGTGTAGGTAACAAGAAAAGTAGTAGGACTAAGGAAAAAAAATATAGTATATACAGTATATGGAAAACATGTAAATTTAAGAAAGGGCAGATAATTAAGAACACAGGAAATTAAGAAGAGGTAAAGTGTTTAACAATGTATAAAGCAAATTTAAAAGATAGTCAGAAAAGTGTAGGTAACAAGAAAAGTAGTATGACTAAGGAAAAAAATAATAATATATACAGTATATGGAAAACATGTAAATTTATAGAATCATGCCCAATCGCTTAGGAATTGAAAACATTCGAAACAATTTAGTACAATAATATCCTCATCATCATCAGGGGGGGGAGGGTATTTAGGGTCGCCGTTTGTCTGGGTGACGGTCTGGTAATAGGGGGTGGTGGTTCACTTTCACTTTGGAAGGGCGGGGGGGCTATATCGTTAGTTCTTGTCGTTAGGAATGTGGGGCTGGGGGCGAGCTGGCCCGGGGCCAGTTTTGGAGGGGGGGTCTAAGTGGTTTCGGTCGGGGGTAGTGATAGGGGGGTTTTAAAGATGAAATGGGCAGGTCGAGTCGGGGTTGTTGTTGCGGAAGAGGTTGGTGCTGGGGAGGGGTTGAATTGTGTAGAGAGTTGTGGTCGTGAGTGGGGTTTGGGGAAGGGTGAGTAAGGCTGAAGGTTGAGAGTTTACTATGATCAGGTGGTTTGGAGGTTTGGGGTGTGGGGATTTGATAGGGAGATGGTGGGGGGGGTCTGGGCAGGCAGGGTTGTGGTTTGAGAGGGGTTGAATTTAGAGTGATTTTATTTCCGGGAGAGACATGGATGGGATTTCGAGGAGTGGTTGAAGTTGAGAGGTTGATTATTTTGTTTGGGGCGAGAGGGAGAGTATTTTGGGGTTTAGCCAAGGTGGAAAAAGTTTTGTGGTTGGATTGGGATGGGAGTGGTATTTCGTCGAGCGGGATCTTTGTGGGGGGAATTTGGGGCGGGTGGGGTAACGGTGAAGAGGGGAGGTTGATAGTTTAGCTGGGCTCATGATGGTGGGGGACCGACTGGTGAGCAGGTGTTCGGTACGCATGAGGGGGGGGGAATCACTTTGGTGGGGGTCACGCGTGAGGGGGGGATTAACGGCGCGTGTGGGAGGATCAGAGTGGTGGGGTGTGTCGGTGGCAGTGACGGTTTGCTTAGAGGTTATCTGGGGTTGGTGGGTTTGTCTGTCATGAGGGGGTGAGTCAAGTGTGGGGTTTTGAAGTTTATTAGGGGTGTGAATTGTGGGGGGGTGGAAGGGAGCTACTGACGGAAAACTGTCACAAGGGAGATTTTGTTGGTGGGGGAATAGCTGAGTATTTCTGGGGGAAGGGGGGAACATAGTTGGGTCCCTAGGTCGTCACGCGTGAGGGGAGGGTTTACGGCGCGTGTGGGAGGGTCAGGGTGGTGAGAGGTGAGCGAGTTAGGAAACGGGATTTGTTGGGGGGACTGCGGCGGGTTGGTGGGGGAAGAGTTATGTGTAGAACAGGGGTTATTGGTAGAGGACTGATGTATAGGTTTGGGGTTGTTAATAGGACGAATTTTGGGAATTTTCTTGGTGGCAGTCACGGTCTGGTTAGCGGTTATCTGGGGTTGGTGGGTTTGTTTGACATTAACAGGACGAGTTTGGGGAATTTTCTTGGTGGCAGTCTCGGTCTGGTTAGAGGTTCTCTGGGACTGGTGAGTTTGTTTGACATGAGAGGGCGAGTCAATTGTGGGGTTTCGAAGTTTTCTAGGGGTGTGAATTGTGTGGGGGTGGAAGGGAGCTACTGACTGAAAACTGTCACAAGCTACCGACGGAAAACTGTCACAAGGGAATTTTTGTTGGTGGGGGGATAGCTGAACATTTCTGGGGTCATGTGGAAAATATGTTGTGGTAGGCCTACATAGGTAGGCATAGCTAGAATACGGCTCTTGTTGGGGGGGCTGCTGAGGGTTGGTGGGGGGAGAGGTCGGTAAACTGTCACAAGGGAAATTTTGTTGGTGGGGGGATAGCTGAACATTTCTGGGGTCATGTGGAAAATATGTTGTGGTAGGTCTACATAGGTAGGCATAGCTAGAATACGGCTCTTGTTGGGGGGGCTGCTGAGGGTTGGTGGGGGGAGAGGTCGGTAAACTGTCACAAGGGAAATTTTGTTGGTGGGGGGATAGCTGAACATTTCTGGGGTCATGTGGAAAATATGTTGTGGTAGGCCTACATAGGTAGGCATAGCTAGAATACGGCATCTGTTGGGGGGGCTGCTGAGGGTTGGTGGGGGGAGAGTTCACTGGAGTTGGACTTTCACCGGAAGTCATTTTGGAAGGGTGCACGGAGTCTTGGATAGGGGCTAAAAGGTTGGATAGGGGATTCATCGAACTGCGTAGGCATTCTTCTCTGATGGCGAGCATATGTTCTTCGAATAGGCCATACGGGTCGAGATGGGCGGTGATGTGGGGTGGGAGGATGTTTAACAATGCGGTGAATAAGAGTTCATTTTGTTGGTCGTAATCTTCATAGCTATACGTGGTCCTCACGTATCTGTAGAGTTGTATGAGGGTCACATTTATATCCCCTTCATACTTGATCTCGTCGACTTTTATTATTTTGGGGGCGACGGGGGAACCCAAAAGTGGATCTAAAGTCCGGATCACGAAGGATCGAAACTGGTTCCAGGTACTCTCTGGCGTATTCTGTTTCACCATTTGGTGAATAAATTCTTTAAAAGTAGGCTTATCAACAAGTTGGGAAACGGCTTCTCCCAACTGTACAACATGCAAAATTGCCATGGCGATTTTTTCGCGGTCATTATGAAGTACCACATCGTACACTGGCTTTATTATGTCTAAGTAACTGGTGATATCATATGTGTTTACATCATACTTGGGAATGTGTGCGAGTGGCTGAAGATTTCGCGATGTTGCCATGCTTCTACTGTTCCAAACTTGCAGTGTAATGCAACCTTTTATCCGAATCAAGAACCACCGCTGCCGCCAATGTTATGCCCTGTTTTTCTACAGGTTTAACTTGGGTAATGTGAGTTCTAAATTGACTGGGTATATAAGGCTGCACAATACAAGATATGAGGAATAGAGAAACACAAAGAAACACATGGTAGCAAGTTACATGATCACGTTTATTGATATACCACTGCAGAATACTTGTGTAAGACAATATAATAGAATTGAACAACACTAGCATAAGTGGATCTGGATGGAGCCTAGTCTCCCACTTCCAACGTTCAGGTATTAATCTTCTGATCACTGGCTTTGATTTCACAGGTTTATATACCGAAGACCATCAATGTTACTTATAGATTCATATTCACTGTTAGATTTATTACTGGTAGCTCTGGTGCACAATTAGTAGTTCACAGACTAGATTAGACACGCATTTTTAGAGCACGGGAATTCTAGTAACCTCAGGGGGTACTGATCTAAGTTTTATATCCTTGTCTCAGAAATACATAGAACGCAAATCAGTGGGCGAACGTTAGATATCACTAGAGTTTTAATATCTGAATAAGGTAATTACGAGAGTCAAGGTCGCCTGTTAATTAAAGAGCACTGATCGCTTAGTACGTCCCAAATGGAATGGTTAAGTATGAATTACACTGGGCAAGGTCTTAGCCACTTCGTAGAAATATTAATTAGTGAATCTAAAACAGCACAGTAATATGTAGTACTGCTAAAGGGAATCTTGGGTAGTATCTGATGGGTCTGGTCCTGGTTATCTTGCGTCCATGATGTTGGGGGCTAACGACTGGTTCCGCGGCCGTCCAGGGGGGCCATATGTGTGAAGTTCTTCAATACGTGGGCAGGTCCTTCTATCCAAATCTGCCACGGAGTCTGCCGGTTCTGGGATCTCACTCCGGAACAACACAAGGGCAGAGCTAGAAATTAACTGCAGGGTAGTGACCCCTGG
This sequence comes from Paralithodes platypus, assembly GCA_032716605.1. Lineage (NCBI taxonomy): Eukaryota > Metazoa > Arthropoda > Malacostraca > Decapoda > Lithodidae > Paralithodes > Paralithodes platypus. The sequence continues at coordinate 615,150 of CM064507.1, forward strand.
TTGGTGTCTAGCTTTCAACTGATTTGACTGGGGGCGGGAGTTAGATTTATAGGCTCGGTTCTGGACCCTGTAGACAGTAGGGATCTCGAGTCTTATGGACTTAATTGAGCTCTCAATAGATATGGGGACTAGGTAAGATGATATTTACAGTTGTGGCACAGGGCGATAGGAAGCCTTTATTTTCATATAACTGAGCCTTAGTAAGAGGTACTATTTTGGCTATACTGGACGTATTTAGGGGAGAGAGACTGGATCTACTTTGCGAGGAGGATGGGGACAGCTGTGATAGGAGCGTCTCTCTAGATTGTTCAATCTTCATTCTATGGTATAGCTGAGGTGCTAATTTAGTGATCAGAGCATGCAAGAAAGGTAAATGGTTTATTGTGAGTTAATAGAGGTTAGTAAAGGTGTTAGTCATTTATGGTTAGTTCATCGATAGGAAGAATTCCTGTGCTACCTGGCAATGACTCGAAAGTCAAAACAGGGGCCAGGTATACCTCCGCGGGGGTGGGGGTCTCCCTCCTCGGGTGGGCAAAAAGGGGGAGCTGGGCGCCCTCTCTGATATAGTCGTCCGGCGGCTGTGGCTAGGGGCTTGCCATATCACCAGTGTTTGTAATAACCCTCTGTGTATGAGACAGATGTGAGTGTCTTTAATACCAAAACCGAAGGTGCCTGAGCTAGCTGGTTTTACTCGGCTGGTTGTTAATTGTAGGGTTTGCTGGATATGGTGGAGACTGGGTTGCTAACTCTGCCACATTTATCTGGAAGTATGACAATAGAAGTTAGTTACTGGCGGGGCGGCTAGCCTCGCACCGACGACCATTGGGTGCAGGGTTGTGAATGTGTTGTAAGAGAATAGATGGCATGCAAGGGGCTAGTAAAGTTCTAATGTTGTTCTGGCCTACTAAGTGAAGGTAGGCTGGATAGGAGTATATATATAAAAGGTTGGAGAGCGTTAGTAACGGACAATTCAAGGATCTTCAAGAGGTATGAGAGAGAGGCTAGGTCGGACAAGAGTCGAGAAGTGCGGGTGTCTTAATGAGAGGGGGGGGGAGAGTTCAAGGGCTACAGGGAAATTTTGCCCCTAAGGTCCCTGGGCGTGGGGGTGGCATTAGGCTACAATTGATATGGAATTTTGAAAAGGCAGTAGAATACGTTAGCCAAATGCTACCGGGGAATGCAACTATGGGGTGGTATATGAGTCTGGAAAAGATAGAGTTATGTGATCAGTCAGAGGGTTATGGATACTATTAGTTGGCCCTGGGAACTGCGTTTTCTATTAAATATAAAATACCAACCACAGTGGCAGTTCGTAGGGGTACTTAGTTATTGTTTCGGGGTACTTATGACAGATACTGATAACCAGGTTATCTTATATAATCTCTGGTTGGGGTAAGAGGTGTAAGACACGAAGTAAATTGGCGTAGTGTGGACTGTGGATACGAAGGAGGCAAGGGGAAGACGTATGACAATTGTGGAAAGTAAATGGAAAAAGGTGAACACAATGGCGGATAAAATACTTAACCTAAGGGTTGCATACATAGATTTATGGGGCGATGGGTCTTCAGAAGCTTAGTCTGGCAAGACAAGATGTTAGGGAATGTTAATATTAATACTTAGTTACTAGAGGAGCAATGCAAGGGGCGACTGAGCACGGGTTACATATATCTATACTCGTCATGGAAAATGATATAAGAGATCTAGGGACAGCGTGGGTGCTTTAACTTCTAAGATATATAACATCTACTTCTCGGATGCAAGAACATACATAGATATAATTATGGCTGTCTGATGTGTTGGCATTGGCTCAACGTCGGGACAGGCATGGGTGTTTTTAATATGAATGTATATTCCTGTTCATCATCTTTGTAGTTAATAAGTGTAGGGCACGAGGGGTTAGTGTACGTGAGGTGTGGAAAATGGTCGGTTTTAAAAAAGGTAAATGGGTGTGTCCTGGAGCTGTTTAGCCCTGCGGCTTGGGCTGTCTGAAATGGCTGGCTCGGTCAGCTGGTCCTTTCGTTCTGTGGACCTTTCCTTTGGTGTTTCTGTGTGGTGTTCGTTCATGGCTTCTGTGGTGGGCTTCTCGTTCTGGGGCATTTTAGATATCACTAGTATAGTCCGTTCATTCTAGGTTGGGCAGAACTATATGCAGCTCTATGATATCACTAGTATAGTCCGTTCATTCTAGGTTGGGCAGAAATATATGCAGCTCTATGATATCACTAGTATAGTCCGTTCATTCTAGGTTGGGCAGTAATATAGCTCTATGATATCACTAGTATAGTCCGTTCATTCTAGGTTGGGCAGAAATATATGCAGCTCTATGATATCACTAGTATAGTCCGTTCATTCTAGGTTGGGCAGTAATATATGCAGCTCTATGATATCACTAGTATAGTCCGTTCATTCTAGGTTGGGCAGTAATATATGCAGCTCTATGATATCACTAGTATAGTCCGTTCATTCTAGGTTGGGCAGAAATATATGCAGCTCTATGATATCACTAGTATAGTCCGTTCATTCTAGGTTGGGCAGAAATATATGCAGCTCTATGATATCACTAGTATAGTCCGTTCATTCTAGGTTGGGCAGTAATATATGCAGCTCTATGATATCACTAGTATAGTCCGTTCATTCTAGGTTGGGCAGTAATATATGCAGCTCTATGATATCACTAGTATAGTCCGTTCATTCTAGGTTGGGCAGTAATATATGCAGCTCTATGATATCACTAGTATAGTCCGTTCATTCTAGGTTGGGCAGTAATATATGCAGCTCTATGATATCACTAGTATAGTCCGTTCATTCTAGGTTGGGCAGAAATATATGCAGCTCTATGATATCACTAGTATAGTCCGTTCATTCTAGGTTGGGCAGTAATATATGCAGCTCTATGATATCACTAGTATAGTCCGTTCATTCTAGGTTGGGCAGAAATATATGCAGCTCTATGATATCACTAGTATAGTCCGTTCATTCTAGGTTGGGCAGTAATATATGCAGCTCTATGATATCACTAGTATAGTCCGTTCATTCTAGGTTGGGCAGAAATATATGCAGCTCTATGATATCACTAGTATAGTCCGTTCATTCTAGGTTGGGCAGTAATATATGCAGCTCTATGATATCACTGGTATAGTCACTCTAGGTTGGGCAGAAATATATGCAGCTCTATGATATCACTAGTATAGTCCGTTCATTCTAGGTTGGGCAGTAATATATGCAGCTCTATGATATCACTGGTATAGTCCGTTCATTCTAGGTTGGGCAGAAATATATGCAGCTCTATGATATCACTAGTATAGTCCGTTCATTCTAGGTTGGGCAGTAATATATGCAGCTCTATGATATCACTAGTATAGTCCGTTCATTGTAGGTTGGGCAGAAATATATGCAGCACTATGATATCACTAGTATAGTCCGTTCATTCTAGGTTGGGCAGAAATATATGCAGCTCTATGATATCACTAGTATAGTCCGTTCATTCTAGGATGGGCAGTAATATATGCAGCTCTATGATATCACTAGTATAGTCTGTTCATTCTAGGTTGGGCAGTAATATATGCAGCTCTATGATATCACTAGTATAGTCCGTTCATTCTAGGTTGGGCAGAAATATATGCAGCAGCTCTATGATATCACTAGTATAGTCCGTTCATTCTAGGTTGGGCAGTAATATATGCAGCTCTATGATATCACTAGTATAGTCCGTTCATTCTAGGTTGGGCAGTAATATATGCAGCTCTATGATATCACTAGTATAGTCCGTTCATTCTAGGTTGGGCAGTAATATATGCAGCTCTATGATATCACTAGTATAGTCCGTTCATTCTAGGTTGGGCAGTAATATATGCAGCTCTATGATATCACTAGTATAGTCCGTTCATTCTAGGTTGGGCAGTAATATATGCAGCTCTATGATATCACTAGTATAGTCCGTTCATTCTAGGTTGGGCAGTAATATATGCAGCTCTATGATATCACTAGTATAGTCCGTTCATTCTAGGTTGGGCAGTAATATATGCAGCTCTATGATATCACTAGTATAGTCCATGGCGATGGGCTGACCTATCAGAGTGAGACCTGAGCGATCTCTGCCATACCCATAGCTTACTCTGACTGTTCCTTTTACTTATATATTTTCTAGATCTCAAGTGACGGCGTCTCTTCCGTGGATTGCCCTCCCAATCTACCAAGATTGGAAGCTAAAGCGTCACATTATTCCTTTGCCCCTCAACTTTCTCTTCATAATTGCTGAGGGGCACAGGGCCCTGGGTGGGGCTTTGGTTTCCCGGGCGTTTACGCACCCTCTCAGCTCCCCGCCATGGAGTGGCTTCGGTCACCCAGGCTTTATTGTGGTCGGCAGGGAGGGTTCTGTGGGGGCGCTCGTTTATGGCCTTGGCCTTACTCGGGGCCTTGGGGCTGTTCGGCCAGGCAGCTTGGGGAACAACAACAACAACAACAACAACTAGTATAGTCCGTTCATTCTAGGTTGGGCAGTAATATATGCAGCTCTATGATATCACTGGTATAGTCCGTTCATTCTAGGTTGGGCAGAAATCGTAACCTCTAACCTCTGTAACTCAAAAAGGGCTAGAGCAGAACAATGAGCTGCCAATTTATACACATGTTCCCTACCCAAGTCTTCCTATGTGGTAGAAGTGTTAGCTGGATTACTCTAGTCCTTTTTGAGTTACAGAGGTTAGAGGTTACGATTTCTGCCCAACCTAGAATGAACAGACTATAGTACACCAAGTAAGTCAGGCAAGCATGAGTGTAATCTTTGGAACAATATCCCTGGAACGAAATTAGGTTACTGGAGCCCGCCACGCACGCTCCAAATATAACACTCTTGCTTAATTTAAGGGAGCCCACCTCGCTTTTGTTTTTATCTTTCTCTCCCTCTCTCTTTGGCTTGTATCCATTCGGCCCCATTCAGCCTACTGTTTTAAGACGTTTACCCCCATCCAGGTGTCAATATTTTCCTGGCGAGCGGTAGCGAGCCAGCATATATATGTTTTTTCTTCTTTTGACAGCAAGCTAAATTTGTACATTTTTCGATAGAAACATTTCTCCATACAATGCTGGCTCGCTAACGCTCGCCAGGAAGAAATCGACACCTGGATGGGGATAATCGTCTTAAAAACAGTTGGCTGAATGGGGCCGAATAGATACAAACCAGGGAGAGAGAAAGATAAACAAAAATCCGATGACCCCCCTTAACCAGTGAACGGACGTTAATGCTGCATCAGTTAACTGTTAACCCATTCTATACCGGCGGTCTTTTTATTTTTATTTTAACTATATTTAGATGATTTTGTGCAGTTTAAGAAAGATCTATGGTAGTTAACAGGGTCGAGATAGTTGGAAGCCTGTTAATTGCTGGAGACCCTTTTAAAACTGTATACAATTGTCTAATAGCAGCCAGAATAAAACTAAAAGGACGTCACCAGTAGAGAAGGGGTTAAGGGCCAATGAATGATGATAAGAGTGATATGAATGATGATCTCTATACAGCGCTGGTTAGGCCGCACCTGGAATATGCGAACCAGGTGTGGGCTCCATATATGGTAAAGGATATAGAAGCAGTGGAGAAAGTGCAGAGGAGAGCTAGCAAGCTAGTACCAACGTTGAAGAACGCGGGCTATGAGCAGAGGTTGAGGACACTGGGACTTCCGACACTGGCATATAGGAGAAAGAGAGGGGATATGATAGAGACTTTTAAGATAGTGTCAGGAATGTATGATGAGGATGTGTGTGAAGGTATCTTCTTGATGCGGGAGGGAACAAGAACGAGAGGACACTCAAAGAAAATTTACAAAGAAAGAAATAGGCTTGAGAAGGCAAAGAACTCATTTTGTGATAGAGTGGTAAATGAGTGGAACGCACTGCCCCAGTATGTAGTCGATTCCGAATCAATAAGGGAGTTTGAAAGTAATCTTGATAAAGCATGGGGAAGACAAGATTTGAAGTTTGATTATAAAACAAAAATACAGAATAGTAAAAATGTTGCGTCTGCTACCGCCGCCGCCAACACCGTGAACGACCGCAGCAGTGCAAGTACTGGTACTGAGCGGGATACACAGGCCTAGTTTGCCTTTTTCCAGAGGATCTACTGTAAGAAACTGTAAGAAACTGTAGGAGTGGAAATAATTAGGATATCTGCCGTGAATGATTGAGGCATGACTGGAATGACTGACATCACACCAGCTGACCGTTACTAGCTTATTTACCGATTTATTTACTGGTTATACTATAGTGGTTTCTTTTCAACTGACGGTAAATTGCAAAGTTCCCATGGAGATTTATCAGTTATTTGGAAGATATTGCAGTGATATATGGTGCTAATTATATATACTTTGTCTTGATATGATGCAGAAACAGTTTCAGATTTATCAGTTATTTGGAAGATATTGCAGTGATATATGGTGCTAATTATATATACTTTGTCTTGATATGATGCAGAAACAGTTTCAGATTTATCAGTTATTTGGAAGATATTGCAGTGATATATGGTGCTAATTATATATACTTTGTCTTGATATGATGCAGAAACAGTTTCATATTTTCCCATTAAATATCGATAAATTAGCTACTAAGGGATTAAATTTACCGCGAGCTGAAATAAATTAGACTAAAGTTAGTCGGTCTTCCTGGGTCTGGGTACCAATGTGACTATCATATGACAGCAAGTACTAATAATAGGTCACAAATAGTATTTAATAGAATATAAAGGAACGTTAACAGCATAAACCACACAGGAATTTGTGATTAACCCCTTCAGCACCAGGACACCTTTTTACTTTTGATTCAGACTAGGATTAGACGATTGTATGCAGTTCAAGAAGGATCTAGTTTATTAAGATCGTAGTTACCCATAGGAGTCGTTGAGGTAGACTTTAAACTGAAGAAAATCGTCTAATGGTAACCAGAATGATGAAGATTACTTAGTGGGGGTGAAGGGGTTAATTGGCAACTGTGAATTGGCTTCACCAAAGAGGAATAAACTAGTAGCTGGAATATACAACTAAAGAATAAACTAGTAGCTGGAATATACAACTAAAGAATAAACTAGTAGCTGGAATATACAACTAAAGAATACACTAGTAGCTGGAATATACAACTAAAGAATAAACTAGTAGCTGGAATATACAACTAAAGAATACACTAGTAGCTGGAATATACAACTAAAGAATAAACTAGTAGCTGGAATATACAACTAAAGAATAAACTAGTAGCTGGAATATACAACTAAAGAATAAACTAGTAGCTGGAATATACAACTAAAGAATAAACTAGTAGCTGGAATATACAACTAAAGAATAAACTAGTAGCTGGAATATACAACTAAAGAATACACTAGTAGCTGGAATATACAACTAAAGAATAAACTAGTAGCTGGAATATACAACTAAAGAATACACTAGTAGCTGGAATATACAACTAAAGAATAAACTAGTAGCTGGAATATACAACTAAAGAATAAGGAAATACAAACCAGATGGCTATGATAAATGAAATATTAAGGGCAGGTTTTTAGTTTGTTTCCTACTCCTCCAGCAATCTTAAAATGTCACCCCCTTGACCCCCTTTCTAGATAAATTTTTAAATTTTTCGGTAGAAAAATTTCCCGGCCGAAGGCCGGTTACTCTTAAATTACAGGCTCCCTATCGCTCGCCAGGATAAAATAGACGCCTAAATGGCACGAAAGGTTAAAATTGACAGAATGGGGCGGAAATTCTTAAAATCACTAAACTAATGGGGTAAACGTCTTAAAATCTCAAAAGCGATGGGGCTAGACATGAGGGAGAAAGTCCTTCAAGTGGAAACCTCCCCTTAAATGCAGTGTATGGTACTGAATTGCCTCATCTCAGAAGTATGCTGTGCTAAGCCAAAGAAGTATGGAGGTGTGTTGAGTCCGAGTAATATAATTAAGGGAAGATGGCTAATTATTTCTAGCACCCCTTCTCCTTCATGTTTAGCCCCATTAGTTGATATGTGAAGACGTTTGCCCCATTAGTTTGTCGATTTTAAGACCTTTAGTCCCATTTATTTATCGATATAGACCTTTCGCGCCATTTAGGTGTCAAATTTTTTCTAGCGAGCGATAGCGAGCCTGTAATTTTAAAAGGTAGCGGACTTCGGACAGGACATTTTTCTATCGAAAAATGTACACATTTCATCTTGAGTCTATGGGGTGTTTTTTGTTAAAGCTTGGATGTATAGGGAGGGATATTTTTTTTTTAGAAATAAATAAGCAAATAAATGCCTCCATCCCCCTTAATTAATGCCTCCATCCCCCTTAATTAATGCCTCCATCCCCCTTAATTAATGCCTCCATCCCCCTTAATTATTTTGACTCTCAACACCAATCACCTCCCAATGAAATAAATATAAAGGGTGTTCCTGGTGTGCTTTAAAAAGTGAAACTCCCTCAGATTATGGTCAGTAGGTAGCCTCAGACCCGGTAAGAGGCTATCTGGTTGTTGGGTAGAAGTTTGCCGTAATGAGCTGTCCACTTTATCGTACTGCAATATTAGGCCAATACAAATTATACAATTATTGTAGCTCCCATATACTGTAAACTTATATATATACAGATAGCGGTATACTATAATATTTATGTATATAAACACTTCTTAAGACCGAAATAGGTATAAAACATGATTGAACACAAGGTTTGCTCTAGGAATAATGCATCATATACAGCATCTGTGTACCGTATCGTATCAGTTTCCTTAAATATGGCCCAAGTATCTAACTTTCGCATTCCACGATATGTCTGTATAATGGCTAAGTGTATCTATAACAGTGATGCATTAGGGGATGTGGGAGTCAATAGTATAGGATGATGGTCACTAGTAAAACGGTCAGCAACAAACCAAGTAAAAAGGGATGCCGCCTCAGCCGATGCCAAAGTAAGATCAACTGCAGAGGAAGTAGAGTGAGCTAAAGAATAAAAAGTGTGGGGACCTTCATTAAGACAGCATAGGGGAGAGTTTAAAGCAGATCCTCAATGAGACGTCCTGGTGCATCAGCAGAACAACCCCATACCGGAGAGTGGGAGTTAAAATCACCTAAAATTAAAAATGGAGGAGAAAGACACCGTAAAAGATGGGGCAACCTAGACATGTTATAATTACAACTACAGTAGGTTGATTATATACACTACAGATGGTAAGGGCTGTACTATTAGGAAGGGATATCCTAACAGCAATAGCTTGGAATGGGGGATCTAACAATGGAACAGGTTGAAAAGCACGAGCGATGTAAAAGGATGGCCGTCCGAAGATGACCATCACGCACAGGTGACTCTGCTGCAACATAATAAGCACCTATCGAGTCAAGGACAGGTCCTACATGCTGGAGGCAGACACACAGAGGAGTATGCAAGTGAAGTAAACGTTGAGTTTCGCCAAGGCGACGCTAGTGGCGAAACCGTTCATGTTCCACTGAAGTATACTATGATGGTTCATGAGTAAACACTGATTTTAAATTACTGTGATTTTGAGCCCGCTGAATACGGGCAACATTGGGGAAGGGTACAGGCAGAGGGTGAGGGGGAGGACGACCAGGCATGTCCCCAGTAGCGTCGTGTATCACACACTGGGAAGGCGGGACCTGGAGCACAGGCAATTGTTCGGGGGGAGAAGAAATCTCGCTTTGAATCCTTTCCACTAATTCTGTTGGTTGAACAGCCAGGTGACCAATACAATTAACACATATACAATGGGCATCATGAGACCCTGCAAAGTCAGAAGGAAGGTGGCAGGAGGCAATAAAGTGATCAACCTTTACACGTAAGTCATGCACATTATCATTAATAGCGGGGCCAATATAGTCTATAAAGCATTTATCACAGCCACACTGGGAAACATGTTTAGCAGGAGGCGGGGAGGTATCGACATTCATAAGTGGGCCATCGATATCTGCAAGTTGGGCCTCTATATCATCATGGGAAGGAGTCAGAGGAGCTGATGAGACCTGCGGAGATGTTAGAAGGCGAGGTCTCCTCCTATCCTGACTCCGCACATGCTTGGCAGATAAGGCAGATCTATCCGTAGGAGGAGAGTCAGAACCTTTCCTCTTCTGAGTTGCAGGATCCAAGGGAGGAGATATGTCCTTACTGCGCACGAAAGAAACAGCAGTTCGGGCCAGAATAACACTGGAATTACTCCTAGTAGTCACCTTAGATGAGGAAGTCAAAGCAGTAGTAGAGATGGAGGGAAGACACTGAACAGGGTCCCCTGCTACCTCAGGAGGGGGATGCGGCTCTGGCAGTAGGTCCCGGAGTGGCAAAAAGCGATTGGTTGGAAGAGGGCGAGTCACTGAAATCGGAGGATGTGTGAGAGTAGGTTGCAAACCAGACCTAGCCACCCTAGCATACGTCAATGAAGGTAACAGACCCTGTTCCTTCAAATGGGAGATAGCCGCTCTGTGAGAGAAGCCCCGACTCAGTTTCAAATCAAGGATAGCACTATGATAATGAAAATGTGGGCAAGTGTTGGAAAAGACAGCATGGGGATCACCGCAGTTGAGGCAGGTACGGGAGGTTGCATTGCAAGCCTCCCGAAGGTGAGCTGAACCTCCACACAGGGGGCATAATTTCGGGTTCTCTTGGCAATACTTGGCTGGGTGACCAAACTTCCAGCAACTCTGGCATTGTCTAGGGCGGGGAACATGTTTTCGTAGAGCCAGCCGCCGGCCCGCTATCCTAACAAAAGGGGGCAAGTCACGTCCCTCGAAAGTCAGTTTAGTGATACGGAGAGGGCCATCACGCTGGGAACTGCGCCGAGACAGGTATGTCTCAACCTTCAGTGCTGGAGTATCAGATGGGCCCATGTTCTCCAGGATGCGAGATGCAGAGTCCTCAAATGGTGTATCAATACGGATCTCATGAGGGATAATAACTGTCCCAACACAGTTATTAAGAGTCTTGTGCTTTGTGATGGAAACTTGGGACGGTGGATCGACCAACCACCCCGAAAGGGCGGGTGCCCAACCCCGAAAGGGGTTGAAATAGGGGAGCTATCCCCCCGCCAAAGGCGGCTTTCTAGGGCCTTTCCTAGCTGATGCTGAGAAGATTGGGTTCTAGTCATGTGGTGATGGGCTGGTCTATCAGAGTGAGAACTGAGCGATCTCTGCCATACCCATAGCTTACTCTGACTGTTCCTTTTACTTATATATTTTCTAGATCTCAAGTGACTGCGTCTCTTTCATGGATTGACCTCCCAATCACCAAGATTGGAAGCCAAAGCATCACATATTTCCTTTGCCCCTCAACTTTCTCTTCATAATTGCTGAGGGGCACAGGGCCCTGGGTGGGTCTTTGGCTTCCCGGGCGTTTCCGCACCCTCCTCAGCTCCCCGCCATGGAGTGGCTTCAGTCACCCAGGCTTTATTGTGATCGGCAGGGAGGGTTCTGTGGAAGCGCTCGGTTATGGCCTTGGCCTTGCTCGGGGCCTTGGGGCTGCTCGGCCAGGTAGCTTGGGGAACAGGAACAACAACAACAACAACCACCACTCCTGAAGAGAACGAGACTGAGCCTCAGTCCGAGCTTCAAGGAGGCGATAGCCATCCGTACCCGTACGGATTTCAACATCACCGATGTCATGGCGTAGTATGGAGTCAAGCTCAAGATCATCACCTATGTCATAATTAATATTAAAAAATTTAGGCCACTTACTGGAGCCAAAAATAGTTTGAAATAGCTGGACAGAAGTTGGCGGGGTAGGACGACGTGGACGAGGTTTGGATTTGGGAGGGACATATGGCTCCAATGTAACAGGGCCATTAGAACTAGATGAAGGAGGTAAGTGTGGCTTGGGAGAGGGATGAGTCTCTCCTACTATTGCAGCCGAGGAGGCTACTGAAAGCCCCTCGACAGGGTGGGAAGGATCCAGGGAAATGTCAGAAGTTGCGCCAGAGGTCGTAGTCAGTGTCAAAGTCGGAACCAGAGGAGGAGTTTCAGTAACACCAGCTATAAATACCAAGCCATGCTGTTCCAGGTGTGTACTAAGCAGACCAGGCGGAGAGAAGGTATGTCGGGAGGGATACCAGTAAGCCAACCTTTACAAATCATGGAGCCCTAAACCTTCACCAACGACACAAGTTAGTTTTTTTTTTTTTTTTTTTTTTTTTTTTTTTTTTAAAGAGACAATGAACGGAGGAAGGAAAAACACAGATAAAACAAAAAGGTCCATGTGCCTAAAGGCATCCTCCATTCATAAAATGTTTGTAACAACTGGATTTAAACATTTGTAAATTGTAAGTTTGTGGAAAGCAATTCGAGGGAAGTGAATTCCAAAGAGTAGTAGCTCTGGGGATAAATGAATTCTGATAAGCAGAAGTTCTGCATTGTGGAGGAGAAAGTGTAAATTCATGGGCGCTCTCAGCTGCCCTAGTTCTACGGGGAAAGATGTCGAGAGGCGGCACAATTGAAGCAAGTTCCTCGGAACAATTGCTGTGAAAATATCTGTAGAATAATGCAAGGGATGCAACGTTTCTTCGTATGGATAATGTAGGAAGGTCCTGTGTGATTGCAGGGTTATTGATTAATCTAATAGCTTTATTTTGAATTTTGTCCAACTGCCTCAATGCAACCACTCCACTTCCACCCCACAGAGGTGAACAGTAATCCATCTGAGAACGCACATGACTTTTATATATTACGGCCAACTGCTCGTCAGTGAAGAATTCTCGAACTCTGTACAGGAGTCCCAGTTTTTTAGAGGCATTCTTAGCAATGCTTCTAACATAATGTGTCCAGCTCAAGTTAGTAGTTAATGTTACACCGAGAATGTCAATACTAGGGGAAGTGGGAATATTTACATCATTAAAAAATATATGGGAGTCAGTGAGATTCTGTCGGTTAGAAAATTGAATGTACTTGGTTTTCTGTGCATTAAAGGAAACTAGATTCTTTTGTCCCCATCCATTAATTCTAGAAAGGTCCTGGTTCAGAGAAATTGCAGTGTTTATTTTTGAATTTATAAGATCGGGTTGGGTGAAAGAATTGGTAAATGTGAAGGAACTGTGGAGTGTTGAGTCATCTGCGTAGGAATGTATTGGATTATGAGTGGTAGATATGAGATCATTGATATGAATGAGGAACAGAATTGGGGCCAAAACTGATCCCTGGGGAACACCAGCATTTATTGAGTGAAATTGAGAATAAAGGCCATCTACCATTGCACATATTTTTCTGTTATGAAGATAAGAAGAAATTAGTGGAACTAATGATGCAAGGCCGTAGTGTGACATCTTCGACAATAAGGATTGATGCCAGACTCTATCAAATGCCTTTGATATATCCAGTGCTATTGTATGTGTTTCACCATGTTGGTCTGTAGCTTGGTTGATTTGATGCGTAAGAAGGCAAAGAATGTCTGCAGTTGATCGACATCGTCTAAAACCATATTGCCTATCACTGATTAATTTATTTTTCTCAAGATGCTTAATTATGTGATTATTTAATATAATTTCAAAGACTTTACCAAGAGTGGAAGTTGTTGTTGTTGTTGTTCCCCAAGCTGCCTGGCCGAACAGCCCCAAGGCCCCGAGCAAGGCCAAGTGGAAGTTATAGCTATTGGTCTGTAGTTTGATGGATCTGAAGAGGCACCTTTTTTAGGAACTGGATGAATGTTTGCTTCTTTCCAGGGGACAGATTCCCAAGTGTCAGCTTCCTATCCTACCCCTCGGAAGGGGATGGCATTAAAATGTAAAGAGAGGCTCAAGTGTAAGCATAGCTCGCTTGATGAGACTGAGGGCATGAAACGATGCAAACATCTCCAGTCGTTACATAATGATGGGTTACCGGTCAGAAAGCCAAGAGTCCCACCTCCAAGGAACGGCACCCCTGGATCCGGAGCCGCACTACGGAGATGGTCCCGCCTAGAAACCATAACATTAGGCATGTTACCGAACCACAGGTCCTAAAACTCTCGGGTGAGCCGACATGTCACCACTGTCACCACAATTGGTTCCGGGTCAAAGCTCCAATCCCAGCAAAGACCAGCCCACTCACCCAACCGAACATAATTTGAACAAAGAGGAAAAGTCCACAAAATTAAACCAAAAGGGACAGAATAAGAACAGAAGGGGAAAAACATAGAAAGAGAAAAGAAAAACTACACAAAATTAGTTAAGCCGACAACAAGAGCTCGAGGGGAGAAGGCAAAAAGCATCCCCCATCAAGCTCCAGTTGCCGGCCCCGAAGCCCCCCAACCGAGTCAAGGAATGTAGTAACAGGGGGGTGCCAGAAGTTTAATTATTATTACTAACACTACCCTAATGATAAATAACATAACACTACTATAATTATAAAGTAGGTGTGCAGTTTTCGCATTACAAAAAAAAAAAATGCATACGCAACTCTGCGACCTAGAATTCTGCAAATAGCATTGAATCTCTTAGGTAAAATCGGTTCATATACAGTACTGTATATATATAGATATATATACTAAATGTTTTTTTTTATACTCACAGCCGGACTTGAACCACCGACAGTCAGAACAAGTGCCCATACTTTAATCCACTATACCACAGCTTGATATAGGATACTTGTGTGTAGTGGATTAAAGCATGGACACTTGTCCTGACTGTTGGTGGTTCATGTCCGCCTGGGAGCATATACTGTATATATATAATTACATTTATGATCACATTGAATATTAACCATTGGAATATTTATCTATAATAAGGTCAGTGTAACACTATTTTGTAGCATTTTGAATATGGTGCAATTCAAATTTAAAATATAAATAAGAAAACATATTGACCATAATCTGTGACCTTCAACTTTCACCTTGACCTTTGAATAACAAAAACACAAAAAATTTGAACAATCGTTTCATTGACCAACCAAATTTGCCAGCAAAATTCGGTGACGATACGTAACCCGTTCAGTACAGTTCTGTCGGTTTCATTTCATACTGGATATTAAGACAATTTTATTTAGTTTATGAAGGGCCTCCATAAAATTAGCAGGCTTTCAACTATCTTAATTAACTCTTTTTACTACTACAGATCCTTCATAAGCTCCACAAAACTGTCTAATTATAGCTAATATACAATACAAATGATGTCACCGGTACACAAAGGGTTAAACAGCTTAGGAAGAGTTTAAAGAAAATTATCAACACTTTTTTTTGTTCTTTGACCTTGACCTTTAACCTTAACCCTTCAAACTCGGATGGTACACGTGTGTACCATTATGTTTTGCCCCCAGGAACCCGGGTGGTACAACATTGTACCAGTGGTTGAAAGCCTGTGAGCTTGGTGTGCGAGGCGTCGGTCCGACGCATGTAAACAACAACCGGCTGGACCGACGCCCCGCATCTCCGGCCACAAGAAGGAGAGCGTCGCTTGTTCGTGTGTGCCTGTATGTTGTTGTTAAGTATCGAAAAGTATTGTAAAGTGGCTGTTGTTGCTGTAAGTTATCTCCACTGAAATCATCATCACAACTCAACCAGTTGACTTAGAGAGCTCTACTTAACGCCATTCTACAGGTAAATAACACAGCTACGCTTGGGGATGCGCGGGAATGCGGGAAGCAGTCAGCATAACAATGATACGGTAGCCTAGCCTAGACGTTTTTCGGCCAAAACACCCGGGTTTCGGCCAATATTTATGTAATGCGTAGCCGGGGCTGGAGGGTTAAGTATTATATATATACAGTGTATATATGATTGAAATATATGTTATTTAAGTAAAATGCAACTAACAGTCGTCAGCTTATTGAAAATTGAGTATTTGTTTATGATGAAGGTTAACTTTTGACCTTGGCCTGTGACCTTGACCTTTATGTAGGAATATATTTTTGTTTGCTTTGATGTAACCCTAGAAAATCAAATAAGAGTGTAAAATTTCATTAAAGATCATCAGTTAGTTTCAGAGGTATTAAAGGAATAGTTGACCTAGTCTGTTAGGAGAAAATTGTCTGGTTTTCATAAAAAAAAAAAAAAAAAAAAAAAAAAAAAAAAAAAATGTCTTTGAAATTCACTTATAGCTTTAACACTCTTTATTAAGCCCTGAGACAGTTGGCATACTACAGTAAATAGATATTGTTAAAAACAAACTTGAAAGAGTGAGAGTGAGAGAGAGAGAGAGAGATAGCTTTAACAGTCTTTATAGGCCCTAAGACAGTTAACATCATATAAGGAATGAATCTTGTCAAACATAAACTTGAAGAAGAACAACAGATTGTCGTATTGACCGGAATACTCTTGTCCCATCACCTTGCTATGAACGTCAACCAGAAAATAATACATGGCTTCAATAGTGGCCAGATATGTGTTGGGTTTCCCTCGTTGGTAGCGCCAGAATAATGTATCACGATCGTCTAGTTCCAAACACTGCAGGCCTGTTGAAAGGAGAAAGCATGGTTAGATTTTAGTGGGTGTAAGATGCATAAATAATGACAGGAGAGAAGAAAGCTGGATGTGATGGAGATGAGCTGCTTGGGGAGTATGTGTGGAGTGACTCGTAGAGACAGATTGAGGAATGAAGAGATATGTAGGAGAGTGAGGCACCAGGAACATTTGTCGGCCAGAGTGGACAGAAGGGTGCTGAACTGGTATGGTCATGTTGAACGAATGGAAGATGAAAGGCTTACAAAGAGAATATGTGAGTCAGATACAGGGGAAGGTAGACCTCCATTGAGATGGAGAGACTGTGTAGGACAAGCGTTGGAAGATAGAGTCATGACTATGGATCAGGCAAGAGAAATGGTAATAAATAGGAATGAATGGAGAATGCTAGTGAATAGAGGAGTGTAAACGCGGTCGTTTGGGGGAGGGGGTCGGGCGCCAGTTGGACTAGATAATAGTCCGTCAGGCGCCTGGCCTGGGGAGCCGGTAGTAATGAAGGGTACGCCTGGATTCATGGTGGCGGCTCCGCTGTGGGTCTGACTGCGGAAATCGGAGCCTCTCCGGAGGATCTGGGGTCTGGGAATCTTTTTGGAGACCCCAAATAGGCCTGGGTCTCTGGGTATTTCTCCTGGATGACCTAGATGTTTGTGATTTTGTTTTGGTCTTGTTTTTCTGTTGCGTTGTGATTGTCCCTGTTCAGGCTCTGTCTAGAGTCAGCCACCCCCAATTTTTTTTTTTTTTAAATTAAAATGTAAAACTTGCAAACTAAACAAACCAAAATTGGGACAAGGACAATATAAAGTCAAATTAAATTATCAAAATCGCTATGTGGAAACAACGCTTACTAAAATGAAAATTATTAAATAAAAGAACACAATCCACCACATAGGGTGTACATTACTACATGAGCAAGTTAATCTGTTTCCCAAGCAAACTAATCGCACATATAACAACGCACTATCGTCACGTTAAAGGAAATAGTAAAGTTTGGGAAGTCCGGGAGGTTCTGGTAAATTTTTACTAAACTCTGCATGAATAAAGAAACTACATGTTAAATGTCAAAATATTATTTAAAATCAAATTTGCAACATGACAAGACATTAACAATAGTACAAAATACAAATATTTATAAGATATCTATACTATTACAAAATAATATATAAAATACAGTACAGCACTCACTAACGATAGTGCTATCGGGTAGGTACCTGTAAGCATAGCATGCCTCAAGTGACCCCTATCAATAACTACCCTACAAATAACCTATATATATAATATATATATATATATATATATATATATATATATATAATAAATATAAATGGGGTATGTGCCAGAGTATATACTGTATATACTCATACATACATGCATACATGTATATATGTATATACTCAGGCAGATACCCCATTGCTGGGAGTGGCCGACACGAGACAGAGCCCACACAGAAACAACATTTAACCCGGTAAGCGCTAAATAGGGGGTGTGACCAACGTAGCTATATGCAAATTAATTACCCAATATTCTGACAGAATTTGTTATATCTATCATATAAACCATAATTTATTTTCCATGAGCACATATTTAACTAATATGATGAACATATGAACCTTCAGGAGTGATAAAATAAATGGGGAAAGCATTAATTTTGGGTGGCTAAAAAACACGATATTCTCCACCCGCTTGTATTCTCAGGCGGGAGGCGGTGAGACATACACCCTCTCCCTCTGAGCTGTCTCACCACACTGATTGATGCGGGAGAGATTCTCTCGTTGCATAGGATCTCTAAATGACTCGGTTGTATACGAAACCGCAGGAGAATAATTCCTGCGAAAAATAGCCGATAAATGATGAAAATAAGAGGGAAAATTGGTGATAATAATAGAGGGAAAGGGGGGAGGTTGATAAACAAATGGATGAGTGGTAGGAAGTACTAGAGAGGAATTATCTCACCTAATGACATATGCCTTTGTTTTGAGAGCCCCTGGGCTGTTTTTGAAAGGGTTTTTCATGGCCTTGCTTCCGTGAGGCCTATCTCATTCGCTATACAGATACTTCCGTGAGTTCTATCGTATTTCTCAGGTTAAAATTCCTATGCTCAGGGTCCGGAACCACTTTTGCATTCCCTCGCCTGTTTCTCTGTTTCGTTGAGTAGGAGGGAGGAGGATTCCTAGCCCCCCTGCAATAATAATAATACAGTACTGTAATAATATTAATTATACAGTAGTAGGTCTACTTAACCCTCTGTTCCCGGAAGGGCTCTTGAACGCCCATAAAAAAGCATACACCAGCTGCCCGGAAGGGCTCTTTAACGCCCAGTGGTTGAAAGCCTGTGAGCTTGGTGTGCGAGGAGCTTGGTGTGCGAGGCGTCGGTCCGACGCATGTAAACAACAGCCGGCTGGACCGACGCCCTGCATCTCCGGCCACTAGAAGGAGAGCGTCGCTTGTTCGTGTGTGCCTGTATGTTGTTGTTAACTATCGAAAAGTAGTGTAAAGTGGCTGTTGTTGCCATAAAGTTATCTCCAATGAAATCATCATCACAACTGAACCAGTTGACTTAGAGAGCTCTACTTAACGCCATTCTACAGGTAAATAACTCAGCTACGCTTGGGGATGCGGAAGCAGTCAGAATAACAAAGATACGGTAGCCTAGCCTAGACGTTTTTCGACCAAAACACCCGGGTTTTGGGGAATATTTTTGTAATGCGTAGCCGGGGCTGAAGGGTTAAGGGGAGGCTGACTGTTTTTCTGGACCCCCTTCTCCCTATTGTTTAGCCCCACTAGTTTTGAGATTATAAGATGTTCCGCCCAGTAGTTTGGCGATTTTAACACCTTTCGCCCTATTTAGTTGTCAATTTTAAGACCCTTCGTGCCATTTAGGTGTCCATTATTTCCTGGCGAGCGATAGCGAGCCTGCAATTTTAAGAGGCACCGGTCTTTGGCCCAAGACATTTTTCTACCGAAAAATTTACAAATTTATCTTGAAGGGGGGTCTAGAGGGTGTTTTTCTAAGCTTGACGGAGGTCTAGGGAGGAAACTGAAAACAATATACTCTATCTATCTATCTATCTATATGCTCAGGCCCAATCCCCATTTTGGGGGTAGCCGACTCAAGACAG
Source organism: Paralithodes platypus (assembly GCA_032716605.1). Taxonomy (NCBI): domain Eukaryota; kingdom Metazoa; phylum Arthropoda; class Malacostraca; order Decapoda; family Lithodidae; genus Paralithodes; species Paralithodes platypus. The sequence goes on from CM064507.1 coordinate 634,635, forward strand.
AGCAAGAACAGGGAAAACACAAAAACAACATAAAACAAAAAATAAACACTGATAAAAAACACAAACTCACACACATCCAGGTCACCCAGGAGAAGACCCAGAGACCAGGGTTACCAAGGTCGCTCCAGCACTCCCCCGGCCCCTGACCACCCGGAGAGGTTCCGATCTCGGCAGGCAGACATGCAGCGGAGCCAAAGCCACAAGCCCTCCCACCACACTTCCAGGCACACCCTTCATATTAATCGTCTCCCCGGGCCAGGCGCCTGATGGACTATTATCTAGTCCAACTTGCGCCCGACCCCTTACTCCAAATGACCACGTGTTCACTCAACTATTCACAAGCATTCTCCATTCACTCCTGTCCACCACCACTTCCCCTGCCTGATCTATAGTCATTCCTCTATCATCCAAAGCCTTTCTTACACAGTCTCTCCATCTCAATGGGGGTCTTCCTGCCCTTCTATCTCCCCTTGTACCGGACTCACATATTCTCTTTGTAAGCCTTTCATCTCCCATTCGTTCAACATGACCATACCAGCTCAGCACCCTTCTGTCCACTCTGGCTGACAAATGTTCCTGCTGCCCCACTCTCCTACGTATCTCTTCATTCCTCAATCTGTCTCTACGAGTAACTCCACACATACTCCTCAAGCAGCTCATCTCCATCACATCCAGCACTCTTTTCTCCTTTTTCTTCAGAGCCCATGTCTCAGCCCCATACATCACTAAACAATATACAGTATGAATAAATGAATTAATAGACCAAACAAACGGTCTGCCTCCCCTTAAGGGGGGTGACCTGTTTTTGTTCTGTCCTTTTCTATCTTTCTCTGGCTTGTATCCATTTGGCCCCATTCAGCCTACTGTTAAGACATTTATCCCCATCCAGGTGTCAATTTTTTACTGGTGAGCGGTAGCGAGCCAGCATATTTTTTATTTTTGTTTGACATCAGGCTAAATTTGTACATTTTTCGATAGAAAAATTTCTCCGGCGAAGCCGGATTTCTTCATATAATGCTGGCTCGCTATCGCTCGCCAGGAAGAAATCGACACCTAGATGGGGATAAACGTCTTAAAATAGTTGGTTGAATGTGTTGGAATGGATACAAGCCAGAGAAAGAGAGAAAAGGACAGACATAACAGCCAGCAGGTCACCGCCCTTAACGTATATACTATATATAATAATAATGCTTTATTCCAGACTCACACAGTACAGAGGGGACCATACTGGGGTCCATATATATCTTACAGTAATATATATATACATACTGTACATACAATATAAATGATATAATACAATATAATAAGAGCCAGCACTGTGTACAGTACCATGTCTCACATCATTTAGCTACCGGTACAGTATAGAAATACTGGTACTGTACTGCACCATGAGGTTCAGTACCGGTATGCTAATTTTTTTTTTTTTTTTTAAAGAGACAATGAACGGAGGAAGGAAAAACACAGATAAAACAAAAAAGGTCCATGTGCCTAAAGGCATCCTCCATTCATAAAATGTTTGTAACAACTGGATTTAAACTGTTGTAGATTGTAAGTTTGTGGAAAGCAACTCGAGGGAAGTGAATTCCAAAGAGTAGTAGTTCTGGGGATAAATGAATTTTGATAAGCAGAAGTTCTGCATTGTGGAGGAGAAAGTGTAAATTCATGGGCGCTCTCAGCTGCCCTGTTCTACGGGGAAAGATGTGGAGAGGCGGCACAATTGAAGCAAGTTCCTCGGAACAATTGCTGTGAAAATATCTGTAGAATAATGCAAGGGATGCAACGTTTCTTCGTATGGATAATGTAGGAAGGTCCTGTGTGATTGCAGGGTTATTGATTAATCTAATAGCTTTATTTTGAATTTTGTCCAACTGCCTCAATGCAACCACTCCACTTCCACTCCACAGAGGTGAACAGTAATCCATCTGAGAACGCACATGACTTTTATATATTACGGCCAACTGCTCGTCAGTGAAGAATTCTCGAACTCTGTACAGGAGTCCCAGTTTTTTAGAGGCATTCTTAGCAATGCTTCTAACATAATGTGTCCAGCTCAAGTTAGTAGTTAATGTTACACCGAGAATGTCAATACTAGGGGAAGTGGGAATATTTACATCATCAAAAAATATATGGGAGTCAGTGAGATTCTGTCGGTTAGAAAATTGAATGTACTTGGTTTTCTGTGCATTAAAGGAAACTAGATTCTTTTGTCCCCATTCATTAATTCTAGAAATTAATTCTAGAAATTCTGTAGAGTAGCAGACCTCAATACATAACATAGGGTTAAATAATAAGCAACCTCCTCCAATGTGCCTCAATCCTAGAAGTGTACATTTCATTAGCTAATATGTACCGGTATCTATGTATGTATGTATATACTCAGGCAAATACCCCATAGCTGGGTGTGGCCGACTCGAGACAGAGCCCGAACAGGGACAGAAAAAAAAAAAAAATATATATATATATTGGGAGGTTTGACACTCTCCCAATACCAAAGAAGGAAAACCTTCTATTTGGTAGGTAGCCTCGGAGTATCCAACGTAGAGCTATATACCTATCGTATAATTCCGTTCTGCTCTGGAGCGGACAATTATCGTAATCACTAGCGCGATTAAATCGATAACATCTAGAGTATCACCTTACTCTCTCTACTAGGTACGTTGTACACACTCTTGAGGCTACTATTTTAAAGGAAATGAAAATATTGATGAGAAAGAAAAGAGATATTTGCAGAACATTGTCCATCCTATCTGGCTCCTTAAGCCGTTGTCACGGGTCCACCGCACAACCCGACCGGGTTCATTAGACATCCAGGTATCAAGTTAATTAGACAAGATTGGATGGGCAGGGGTACGGCGTGAGGGCGGGATACTATGACGTTGGATACTCCGAGGCTACCTACCAAATAGAAGGTTTTCCTTCTTTGGTATTGGGAGAGTGTCAAACCTCCCAATTTAGTAGTAGCCTCTACGTCTCCAACGTAGAGCTATAGTAACAAATCGGAGGCGGACATCCAAGCGAAAAAACACAAACTTAGCCCTTAGGAAATATCAGGACCATGGAAAGACTGACTTAAACAAGAGAGTTTATATAAAGAGTGTACAGACAGGTGCATATCAAGAGAGGTCAAGTACAGTCAAGTCTTATTCCATGAGATAACTTAGCCTAAGACAAAGAATGATGCATTTCATAATGATGAATATAAATTCCAGGATGCTCCCCCCCCCCCCCCTCTCCTTCCGGAAGAAAGCAGGACGACCCATACTGTAACGAGTAAATACCGGCATACGCCGAATATGAGTACCGTACAGGAAGTGACGAGAAACTACATGAGCAGTGTCAGTGACGAGCACTAAAAGCCACATGACAAAAGTTCAGTGGGATGAGGACAAGACATACCGAAAGAATGTAGTATACTTAAGACTAGAAAGTATATCAAAAGCGTAGCCCAGTTATTAATCTTTAACATAGGTACAAGTATGGGTATACTGCAATACCCGTCCCCCCCCCCCCAATAAGGAAGGACAGGACAGGAGAAGGACAAGAGACAGAAGGAACCCCGCAGGTAGACCCCGAGGGAACCTGCAGGCCCAACGCACTACAAGGACGCCCCGGTCTGTCAGTGGACAACGACAGAGAGGAGGAGACAAACGTGGTGGGGGAAGACCAAAGCCCAGTGTCGGCAAAGTCCGGGCGAGAAAAATCAAGTAAAACCTGAATGGAGCAGCGTATGAACGGACGGCATGAGCTGTGCCATGAACGTATGGGTTACTGGCCCGAAGAACCCGACACAGGCGAAGTCCCACAGCACGGCAATCAAGCCTCCTATCGGACGTAGGCGTCAACCGTAATGTCAACCCCGACACTGGCCTGGCCGAGTACACATACGTATGCAGGGTTTGAACCGGGCAGAACGGACGATGAACCCTACCACGTGTGGAAGCCGGTACCAATTATATGGCTAATTTAGATAAGTGGACTGTATATTTGATATTGAATAAATATTAACCATATAGAAATATAATTACCTTTTGATGAACTCAGCTGGTGATTGGAGGATGGCGGAAATAGGCTAGATAACTGGAAGTGGTTAGTAAACAAAGTATGAAAAGAGGCTACAATAGGCTAGGATAGGCTAGATATTTACGTTAAGTTGTGCTAATTAACATAGATGATGATGTAGTGACTATATGGAATATGAGATGAAAAGTGAAGCAAAAACACCTGTTGAAATAACTAGAAGAAAGAAGGCTTAGCGTGTGTAGCTGGGACGGAGGTTGGTTGGAGAGTGAGCGAGCGCTCACTAGCCCTTGAAGCCGGTAGCCCTTGAAGAAATTGTGAAGGAGCAGAAGGAAGAGAGAGAAAAGGAAAAGAAAGAGTTTGAAAAAAATGTAGTGCAAGTTTTAAAGAAGAAAGAGAAGGTAGTGAGAGAGACAATAGATAGAGGTAAGTGTGTAGTAATCTTTGGAGATGTGGAAGAGCACCTGGCAGATATGAAGGTAAGAAAGGAAAGGGATGTTGTGAAAGTCAAGGGGATACTGGATTACTTAGACGAGGGTTATGGATGGGTAAAAGAACTGGAGGAGGTGAGAAGGTTAGGAATATATAAGAAGGGCGAGATGAGACCACTAAGAGTGGAACTAAAGTTTAGATCAACAGCAGAAGCAGTAGCCAATGTGAGCTGGAAATTAAATTCGACAGAGCTGAATCATATAAGGGTAAAAAAGGACCTAAGTGTAGAAGAACGAGAACAGTTAAGGGAACTCCAAGCTAAGGCTGATGAAGAGAATGGAAAGTTGTCTGAAGAGCAAAAGAAGAAATTTTTTGGAGAATAAGGGAAGGGCAAGTAAGGAAGTGTACATCAGGAGCCACCAAGAACCGAAAGTAAGAGGAGTGATAGGGAAAGAGACAGAGAGACAAGTACGAAGTCAAAGCAAGGAGACGGAGCGAGAGATAATGCAGGGAGCAGGGGACCGGAGAGAGAGCCAGGATGTGGTGGAGAGGGTGGAACAGAGGGAGAGAGAGGGGGGAGGAGAATAGAATTAGTGGGGGAGGTGGAACTGGGTCAGGGAAGGGATGGAGGAGGAGGAGGTGAACCTGGTAGGAGGCAGAGAGGGAAGAGAAACAAGGAGGTGGATTCAAATATACTGTGCTACTACACTAATATAGATGGAATAAGCAGTAAAAAGGTAGAGTTAGATTATATATTAAGAAAAGATCAACCACAGATAGTCTGTTTGACAGAGACAAAGCTGAACCAGGACTTTGACAGCAACATAGTGTTTAGTGAAGGATATAATATATGGAGAAATGATAGAAAGGGTAAAAGGGGAGGTGGAGTGGCAGTATTAGTTAAGAACCCTATGACAGCAAAGCACGTGGAGTTAAATAATGACAAGGCAGAAATAATGGCAGTTGAACTCAATGATATAGAAGGAAAAAAGCTAGACATAGCAGTAGCTTACATGCCACCAAAGACCAGAGCATGGAGGGAGTTGGAGTTTGAGGAGATGGTAGAGGATATGATTCAGTCGTTGAGAAGATTGCTTTTAAGGAAGAATCGATTGATCTTGGTAGGAGATTTCAACTGTAGTGAGGTTGATTGGGAATCGGGAGATGCAGGGCCAAATCAGAGATCTTGGGGAAGTCGGCTAGTGGAGTTGGTTACGGAAAATGTACTTACACAACATGTGAATTCAAAGGAAGGGGTTCAAAGAATGAGGGGTAATAACGAACCTTCTAAACTCGATCTGATTTTTACAAAAGATCCTCACGAAATTAGTGATATAAACTATCTATGTCCTGTAGGTAAAAGTGATCACCTATTACTAAAATGGAAGTTGACCTCGAGTAATGCCAATAGATTAGACAATAGCTACATAAATGACAGATTAAATTATAGTAAAGCTGATTATGTATCCTTGAAAAGATATTTAGAGGGAGTAGATTGGGATCTTATTTTGAAGGAACGGGACGTACAAGGTAAATATAGTAGATTCCTCGAAATTTATAGAGTAGGAACCAATATGTTTGTCCCAAGATATAAAACTGGAAATTTTACTAAGCAGAAAGATTGGTTTAATTTGAAATGCAAAAGAGCTTTGGGTAGGCGTGATGCAGCTTGGGCTAGATTAAGAAGAAGGAACACTGAGAGTAATCGGAATAAATATAAACAGGAGAGGAATAGATATGTTAACATAATTAGGCAAGTTAAAATGAACTATGAGAAGAACATAGTAAATAAATGTGAAAGTGACCCTAGATTATTTTATAAATATATAAACAGTAAGTTGAAGGTAAAGAAACAAATTACTAAATTAAGAGTTGATGCTAGGACGTATGAAAATGTATCGGACATGTGTGAGGTAATGAATAACAAATTGGGGTCAGTTTTTACTAGAGAGGAAGGTTTTGACGAACCACAGGCGGGAGTACTGGAGAGTGGTCTTAGTAAGATTGAAATAACTAGAGATGAGCTGTTATCTGCGATGAGAGGACTTGAAGTAAGGAAAGCTATGGGACCGGATGAAGTGTCTGCCTGGGTTTTAAAGGAGTGTGCAGAGCAATTAGTGGAGCCAGTGAGGGACATAATTCAAGCTTCCTTAGATAAAGGACAGGTTCCTGTTGAATGGAAAAGAGCTAATATCATTCCGATATACAAGAATGGAAACCCTGAGGACCCTTTAAACTATAGACCAGTTTCACTTACTAGTATTGTATGCAAGATTTGTGAAAAGCTAATTAGGAAGAGATGGATGAAAATGTTGGAGAGAAAGAAAATAATAACCCCAAAGCAATTTGGATTCAGAGAAGGGACATCTTGTGTTACCAGTTTGCTATGTTATTACAGTAGGGTGATAGATGTACTCCAAGAAAGAGGCGGATGGGTGGACTGCGTCTACTTAGACCTTTCCAAAGCATTCGATAAGGTACCACATAAGAGATTGTTATCTAAGCTTGAGACGCTAGGATGTGTCAGGGGGAGTTTGCTGAAATGGATGGAGAGCTATTTAACAGATAGGGAAATGAGGACCAACATTAGAGGAACTTACTCATCGTGGCGGAAAGTTGAGAGTGGTGTGCCGCAGGGATCTGTGTTGGCACCTCTCATGTTCCTTATGTACGTGAATGACCTGCCGATAGGCATAAACTCTTACATGTCAATGTTTGCAGATGACGTAAAAATTATGAGACAAATAACAAATAAAAGTAGTTGTGAGGAGCTGCAAGGGGATTTAGATAAAATATACGAATGGAGCACCAAGTGGAAAATGAAATTTAATATAAGTAAATGTCATGTGTTAAATATGAGAAGTGTGAATAGACCAAATTGGGAGTACAGGATGGGAGATAATAAAATTAGCAAGGCCGAAAAAGAAAAAGATTTAGGGTTGATTATACAAGATAATTTGTCGCCAGAGAAACATATTAACAAGCTCTTTAGCGGAATGTATGCAATGGCCGGGAATATGAAAGTTGCTCTGAACTATTTGGATGAGACCATGGTAGCGAAAATTATGAAGAGTATGATTAGACCAAGATTGGAGTATGCAGCAGTGGTGTGGTCCCCGCATCTAAAGAAGCATATTCACAAGTTAGAAAGAATCCAGAGAGCAGTCACTAGATTGGTTCCAAGTCTCAGAGAACTGCCATATGAAGGGAGGCTAGACAAATTAAATCTTCCGAGTCTAAAAGAGAGGAGAGAGAGGGGAGACATGATAATGATGTACAAATGTACCCGGGGGCTGGAGAGGCTGGATAGGGAGGATATATTAATTATGGATACAGGAATAACTAGAGGCCACAGCTACAAAGTAAAAAGACCTACCTGCAAGAACGATATCAGGAAGTTTAGCTTCCCCTATAGATGTATTGACAAATGGAATGGGCTGGAGGAGGAGGTGGTAGGGGCAAGGAACATCCATATTTTCAAGAAAAAATTGGATAAAAAGTAGACTGAGAGACGGGACAACACGAGCTTAGCTCAACTCCTGTAAACTACAATTAGGTAAATACAATTAGGTAAATACAGGAAAGGCCGAAAAACGGGAGTGTCGCGTACGGTTGTAGCCACAAAACGAACAGACGGAGCCAAAGGAACTGACCCAAGGACGGGAGAAAACGGAAGCAATGCCGGGTCTTAGACATGGCAGCCATCTCCGAGACGCCGTCACCCGCCGCCAAAGCCAGAAGGAACAGTGTCATGGCATGGAAGTGTTCAGGCGCGGGGTAAATAGCGTAAGAGGAAGACGAGAGCAGTGGGAGAGCCTCCGCAGAGACCACTGAGGAGGAATCTGACGCGGGGTAGGCCTAAGTCCAAAGCAGGCCCGCATGAGGAAATCCAATGCCCTGTGAGAACGACCAACCCCGTGAATGACTCAAACGGTACCCAAATGGCCAACAGGCGGGTCCTAAGCGTGGTGCATATGTTAGGACGCATCTTAAAAATAACCAAATGAGGTAGGAAAACACGAACGCCACCGACAGGCGTGTCCGCGACGTGTTGGTCATCCCAGAAGGAAAACCGTGCCAGTGAGAGACGGAAGTCTGCCACTGAGAATGTGGCCAGTGGAGAGAGTTGAGTCAAAGGACGACTAAACGTCGGCAGCCACCCAGCCTCACAAACATCCACGATGTGAAGGCCAACGAGGTCCCGATGCCACCAATCGATTCCAAGTGTAAATCGGGGAACGATAGGGGAACAGGACTCGGGCGCCACCGCCACAGCTGAGCGGACCAGGCGTGTGCCGGCCAGATGGAAGTGAACAACCAAACAAAGTTCATTAACCCACTCAACCTGCGAAGGACGTTGCACATCAAAAAGGGCGTCGGGTGGCGGAAACACATCGAAGACGGTGTGTTGGAAAGACCAAACTACCCGGGTGCTCTGTCCCATCGACAGAGCAACCGCCCATAGGTCGGCAGTCCCGGGTAGGCAGGGTACACGCAGTGCGACGGTGGAAAGGAGTGCGTGGCAAAACAGGTACCCCGCCAGGTCCTGAAGAACGAAAAGACTACGCCGTCACCTGACGCAGGGTGACAAGCGTGCTCGACCTGTCCCAGTCGAGGCCCGCCCACGGCACATCTTGCGACGGTGGAAGGCAGGACTCGGGAACGGCGACTAGGAAACCGAACCGAGGAGCGAGGAGGAACAAGGAGAGCGGCATGGACACAGGGTGCGGGAGAGTTCGCGGAGAAGATCCCACACACCAAGGAAAAGAGGAGCGGAAATCCCCGAGTGAACAGGGGAGGCAAGGCCAGTCCGACGAGGGTCGTAAAGACACGAGGGGCGACATGGAGACCGAAGGGTAAACCGCCGAACGTGATATAATGAGAGTCATCAATACGAGGCACGACAGGGCGACCACCAGTCACAACACCTCGCTGGCCACGGAGACCAGAAAGACATGCGACAGGAAGTCCCGCTGGTGAGGCGAGACTTCCCGAATAATCCCATGGACAGAATAACAGAGGCGACGGCTGGGGAGACAGGCCGAGGTCACGCAGTTCGCCGGAGTGGAAACGTGGACCGGCACCTCGAGGACTGACCCCGCCGTATTACCCGGCCTGCCCACGAACGGCGAAGCTAAACCGAGAGTGGGGACGCAAGAGCCGGTAGGGGCCCCGAGTCTGGCGGCCTCGTTACGAGCCGGCCTGCCGACCCCAACGAAGAGGAAGCGGTTGAGGAGGGTCGGGACATCCCAGGCGGACGGGGAGCGAAGAGCTCCGCAGCCGCAAAGAGGGAAGACCCCTGCCATGCAGGAGCAGAGAAGAGCCCCTCCGGAGGGAGCACAGAAAGCAACAGCGACGTGCGGACCTCAGCCGGCGTCAGTATTTACCTAATTGTATTTACCTAATTGTAGTTTACAGGAGTTGAGCTAAGCTCGTGTTGTCCCGTCTCTCAGTCTACTTTTTATCCAATTTTTTCTTGAAAATATGGATGTTCCTTGCCCCTACCACCTCCTCCTCCAGCCCATTCCATTTGTCAATACATCTATAGGGGAAGCTAAACTTCCTGATATCGTTCTTGCAGGTAGGTCTTTTTACTTTGTAGCTGTGGCCTCTAGTTATTCCTGTATCCATAATTAATATCTCCCTATCCAGCCTCTCCAGCCCCCGGGTACATTTGTACATCATTATCATGTCTCCCCTCTCTCTCCTCTCTTTTAGACTCGGTAGATTTAATTTGTCTAACCTCCCTTCATATGGCAGTTCTCTGAGACTTGGAACCAATCTAGTGACTGCTCTCTGGATTCTTTCTAACTTGTGAATATGCTTCTTTAGATGCGGGGACCACACCACTGCTGCATACTCCAATCTTGGTCTAATCATACTCTTCATAATTTTCGCTACCATGGTCTCATCCAAATAGTTCAGAGCAACTTTCATATTCCCTGCCATTGCATACATTCCGCTAAAGAGCTTGTTAATATGTTTCTCTGGCGACAAATTATCTTGTATAATCAACCCTAAATCTTTTTCTTTTTCGGCCTTGCTAATTTTATTATCTCTCATCCTGTACTCCCAATTTGGTCTATTCACACTTCTTCCCATATTTAACACATGACATTTACTTATATTAAATTTAATTTTCCACTTGGTGCTCCATTCGTATATTTTATCTAAATCCCCTTGCAGCTCCTCACAACTACTTTTATTTGTTATTTGTCTCATAATTTTTACGTCATCTGCAAACATTGACATGTAAGAGTTTATGCCTATCGGCAGGTCATTCACGTACATAAGGAACATGAGAGGTGCCAACACAGATCCCTGCGGCACACCACTCTCAACTTTCCGCCACGATGAGTAAGTTCCTCTAATGTTGGTCCTCATTTCCCTATCTGTTAAATAGCTCTCCATCCATTTCAGCAAACTCCCCCTGACACATCCTAGCGTCTCAAGCTTAGATAACAATCTCTTATGTGGTACCTTATCGAATGCTTTGGAAAGGTCTAAGTAGACGCAGTCCACCCATCCGCCTCTTTCTTGGAGTACATCTATCACCCTACTGTAATAACATAGCAAACTGGTAACACAAGATGTCCCTTCTCTGAATCCAAATTGCTTTGGGGTTATTATTTTCTTTCTCTCCAACATTTTCATCCATCTCTTCCTAATTAGCTTTTCACAAATCTTGCATACAATACTAGTAAGTGAAACTGGTCTATAGTTTAGAGGGTCCTCTGGGTTTCCATTCTTGTATATCGGAATGATATTAGCTCTTTTCCATTCAACAGGAACCTGTCCTTTATCTAAGGAAGCTTGAATTATGTCCCTCACTGGCTCCACTAATTGCTCTGCACACTCCTTTAAAACCCAGGCAGACACTTCATCCGGTCCCATAGCTTTCCTTACTTCAAGTCCTCTCATCGCAGATAACAGCTCATCTCTAGTTATTTCAATCTTACTAAGACCACTCTCCAGTACTCCCGCCTGTGGTTCGTCAAAACCTTCCTCTCTAGTAAAAACTGACCCCAATTTGTTATTCATTACCTCACACATGTCCGATACATTTTCATACGTCCTAGCATCAACTCTTAATTTAGTAATTTGTTTCTTTACCTTCAACTTACTGTTTATATATTTATAAAATAATCTAGGGTCACTTTCACATTTATTTACTATGTTCTTCTCATAGTTCATTTTAACTTGCCTAATTATGTTAACATATCTATTCCTCTCCTGTTTATATTTATTCCGATTACTCTCAGTGTTCCTTCTTCTTAATCTAGCCCAAGCTGCATCACGCCTACCCAAAGCTCTTTTGCATTTCAAATTAAACCAATCTTTCTGCTTAGTAAAATTTCCAGTTTTATATCTTGGGACAAACATATTGGTTCCTACTCTATAAATTTCGAGGAATCTACTATATTTACCTTGTACGTCCCGTTCCTTCAAAATAAGATCCCAATCTACTCCCTCTAAATATCTTTTCAAGGATACATAATCAGCTTTACTATAATTTAATCTGTCATTTATGTAGCTATTGTCTAATCTATTGGCATTACTCGAGGTCAACTTCCATTTTAGTAATAGGTGATCACTTTTACCTACAGGACATAGATAGTTTATATCACTAATTTCGTGAGGATCTTTTGTAAAAATCAGATCGAGTTTAGAAGGTTCGTTATTACCCCTCATTCTTTGAACCCCTTCCTTTGAATTCACATGTTGTGTAAGTACATTTTCCGTAACCAACTCCACTAGCCGACTTCCCCAAGATCTCTGATTTGGCCCTGCATCTCCCGATTCCCAATCAACCTCACTACAGTTGAAATCTCCTACCAAGATCAATCGATTCTTCCTTAAAAGCAATCTTCTCAACGACTGAATCATATCCTCTACCATCTCCTCAAACTCCAACTCCCTCCATGCTCTGGTCTTTGGTGGCATGTAAGCTACTGCTATGTCTAGCTTTTTTCCTTCTATATCATTGAGTTCAACTGCCATTATTTCTGCCTTGTCATTATTTAACTCCACATGCTTTGCTGTCATAGGGTTCTTAACTAATACTGCCACTCCACCTCCCCTTTTACCCTTTCTATCATTTCTCCATATATTATATCCTTCACTAAACACTATGTTGCTGTCAAAGTCCTGGTTCAGCTTTGTCTCTGTCAAACAGACTATCTGTGGTTGATCTTTTCTTAATATATTATCTAACTCTACCTTTTTACTGTTTATTCCATCTATATTAGTGTAGTAGCACAGTATATTTGAATCCACCTCCTTGTTTCTCTTCCCTCTCTGCCTCCTACCAGGTTCACCTCCTCCTCCTCCATCCCTTCCCTGACCCAGTTCCACCTCCCCCACTAATTCTATTCTCCTCCCCCCTCTCTCTCCCTCTGTTCCACCCTCTCCACCACATCCTGGCTCTCTCTCCGGTCCCCTGCTCCCTGCATTATCTCTCGCTCCGTCTCCTTGCTTTGACTTCGTACTTGTCTCTCTGTCTCTTTCCCTATCACTCCTCTTACTTTCGGTTCTTGGTGGCTCCTGATGTACCACTTCCTTACTTTCCCTTCCCTTATTCTCCAAAAAAAATTTCTTCTTTTGCTCTTCAGACAACTTTCCATTCTCTTCATCAGCCTTAGCTTGGAGTTCCCTTAACTGTTCTCGTTCTTCTACACTTAGGTCCTTTTTTACCCTTATATGATTCAGCTCTGTCGAATTTAATTTCCAGCTCACATTGGCTACTGCTTCTGCTGTTGATCTAAACTTTAGTTCCACTCTTAGTGGTCTCATCTCGCCCTTCTTATATATTCCTAACCTTCTCACCTCCTCCAGTTCTTTTACCCATCCATAACCCTCGTCTAAGTAATCCAGTATCCCCTTGACTTTCACAACATCCCTTTCCTTTCTTACCTTCATATCTGCCAGGTGCTCTTCCACATCTCCAAAGATTACTACACACTTACCTCTATCTATTGTCTCTCTCACTACCTTCTCTTTCTTCTTTAAAACTTGCACTACATTTTTTTCAAACTCTTTCTTTTCCTTTTCTCTCTCTTCCTTCTGCTCCTTCACAATTTCTTCAAGGGCTACCATCGTGGCACTCTCTACCCTTGTCCACTCATTTTTTACCTCACTAATTCCTTTTACTTCCTCACTCAGGTGGCCCTCATATTCCTTAAGCTGAGCCTTGAGTGCCACATTTTCCGACGCTAACTCGTCTACTCTGGCCATCACTGCCTCTAGGCTGTCACTTACTGGCCTAGGCCTATCCACCCCGCTAGTAACGCCACACATATCGGACAAAACTTCTACTTTAGCCCCTAACTCCTTCCTCCAATTTTCCATCACTCCCCTCCATCTCACAAGACCCATTAATTGTTTTTTCATACTTGCCAACTGATCATCCTTGTCCTCGGTGATAAAGCCTTCAAATTCATAAGCCTCCTCATCCCCAGCTAGGCTTTCACGCCTTCCCGCCATCGCGAGGTGGTCGTCTGCCAGCCTAAAAACAACAATCGCCCCACTATCCCATCTCACTCCAGGAACTGTTTCACTTAATCCATATTTTCAATTACTTGGAATATCCAATTAAATCTGAATTGCTCATAAAACACCTAATTACTTATTGAAATGCACATATAAATTTCCGGGACAACACTTAGACACTCCTATCAACTTCACACAAGGTAACTCATTATCGGGGAGCAGCTGCGAGGTGTTGACAGCTCGGAGGTCGGCGGAGGTGGGAGTGTACAGAAGGAAAACCACAGGGACTGGCGACAACGCGCAGCCTCATGGAAGGGACACTGAAGGAAGCCGACGGAGGCGAGCTGCAGTCGCACACGCCCGAATTGGGCCCACCCTTCCCGAGCACCCTAGTCGGTGGGGCTACAAGAAGCCTGAGGGGAAGCCGAGCTAGGTGCAGGCGCTCGAAGAAGGTGGAGAGCATGCGAGCAGTGCGCCGCCAGGGCTTGTGAACACGTTCCAGGGCACCCTTCTCTGGTGGCGTGAAGGAACGTGGCATACGTTCAGAAAGATAACATAGGGGCAAAGAACCAGGCCCAAAATGGAGGTGAAACCCCGGATGAAGGCATGATGAGGCTCGACATGGAGGAGCAGCCGACAGGAGGGAGTGGGTAAGAACCCATCTCCGACCGAACCCCGAAGTCGACGCCCTCCGTCAGCCACAAGGAACAGTAAAAGAGAAACTATGGAAAGACACAACTGAAACTCATACGACGCCGACAGAGTGGGCGCGTCGACATGTACGTCGCGTTGAGCAAAGGCTTCGAGCTGTACCTGCCAACTCGCAGGCACCGGGCGCACTCCTTGTGCATGTGTAGGAGCTCGTTCCGGGAGGGATGCCACCACGTGCCCCCACGATGACGGCTTCCCGTAAAGGGAAGGGAAGCGACGTCCGTTAGGGACCGGAAACGTCCCGAGGGACGGAACGTGGACAGGCCGACCAACCAGCCCCAGGCTACACGCAGGGAGCATGACTAAAGAAGTCGATGCCACCTGGGAGCGAGTGGGAGGATGGACAACCGGAGCAGCAACCACAGGTAGAGCAGGTTACGTAGGCAAGAACACCGCCCAGTACGGAAGCACGCCCGGAGATCGTACAGGGGAAGAGACAGGGCGGAGTGGAGCCGTAGACTGTCGGCGACGTGGTGAAGGAGAGCGGCGTCTCCCCTACGACCCGGCGTCCTCGGAAACAGTAGGGACGTCCGAACGAGGCACCGGGGGATAAGCGTTCAGGCGCCAGGGAGACAGCAGAGTAAAGGGGAAGCATGGCACGCACCCCTTCGTTGAGGAAGCGCGGAAACCGTCGGAGGCGGTCCGTGACAGAGAGAGCGAAACCCCGAACATGGAGCGCAGAGGCGAGACCTTGCCTCTACAGCGTCCGGGAACGTAGGACGAGACCCAAAGGTCAAGATCGACGAGACACGGTCTACACCTCCGAGGATTAAACCCATCGCGGTTGGAGCACGAGACATGGGTAGGACTCTCCATGTCCCAATGGGCATGGCAGGATGGGAACCCCCACGGTGTGCACAGGTAGGAAAGGACATCCTCACTGCAACCAGAAAGGAAAAAGATACCGATGGCCCATGTATGAAGCGCCCCAGGCAGAGCAGGGGAAGAAAGCAGGCGGGCCACAAAGAGTTACCACAGGTAAATAGGAGGGACGGTAGTAGAGTGTCCCAAGAATACCGCCATGTACATAAGCACGGGGCGGATGGAGGCAAAACCGGTCAGCGGTGGCCTCCTGAGGCTTGGGTGGAGCCACATGGACGGCCTGAACCGGACAGAGGAGTCGGAGATCGTCGGCGGGATGGGGAAGGAGAGCGACGACCCACCTTCATTGCGGAGTCCTCAGAAACAGCCAGGACGCCCGAACGAGGCACTTGGAGGAAAAGCGATCTGGCGCCTTGAAGACTTCCGACACGCACAAGGAGGAAGTGACATCCAAATCGCAATTGGAAAGTAAAAGATACTGATGTCCCATGTAGGAAGCACAGGAAATGTGTGCAAGCACAATATTGGTAAAAAACCCTTGAATCCTTGATAGGAGAGTACCCCCTTCCTCTGTTGAGGCAGGGAAGGACGAAAAAGGGGGGCCCTTCGAAACAGGCACGAGGGCAGAAAAACTCACAAAAGTGGTCACTACACCCTGCAAATGGAGCACCTTTCATGAAAGTGAGTATCCCCCCCCCCCCCCCCCTTGTGCGTGGTGAGGGGTGAAGAGGGACCCACCATGCGGAGGGTCAGGGAGAGACCAGGCGAACCAGCAAGTGCAAGTCCCGAGAAGGAAGGCACGAAAAGCCTTATAAAGGAAGAGGATAATAATAAAACCCAAAGGTTGAAGGTACTGAAGAGAAGAAGATACCATCAGAGTAGAGTGGGAGCACAATCTGATGAAAAGGAGAAGTCCGTGAACTACTGCAACCGAGTCCCTATACAGAGGCAAAGCAAAGCACCCTAGCACCAACCCAGAGAGGAGTGGACCAGAACGGGCCGCTCCGCTCGGGGGCGGAAATCCGCTCTGGAGCGGAATGTAGGATGTAGGACGAATGTAGGATGGGTGGAACTCACCACCCGGTGAGGAACCCGAGGCGAGAGCAGAGCGAAGTAGACATACTACACTGGAACCAGAAGAAAAAACCCCTGTGAAGACCCCGTGTAGGCCATGGGAAGGCATGCATGCATGTCATCGACAGGAACAAGAATAAAGCCTGTTTGTAAGCACCATGAAATAATGGCCATGGCAATGCACGCATGTATGTCATTGGCAGAGACAAGACGAAAGCCTGGTCGGAAGCACCACGAAAAAACCACTGAAAGTCGAGGAATCCTTAAGAAGAAGGCCAAAGAGTGCCCCCGAAATGGGAGGCCAGGCAGGAGTATCAGTCATGAGGTCATGCACAAAATAAAGATCAGAGATCCCAGAATAGGCTACAGGCACCAGGTCAGGGAGTAGCCTAAAAGCTCTCACTAGGCCTGGAGACTGGAGTCCCGTCCAATGAAGGAGAGTGCCCCCCCCCCCCCCCCCAGCAATGTCCCCCAGGAAGTTAAAGCTGAAGAGAACCCTCCAAAAGGAGGATCAGGAAGGCCATAGGGGAACCAGCAACAGGCCAAAGAGCCCCAAACCCCTGGTCAGAAAAAACCAAGGGGTAGGCTCAACCCTCTGAAGAACTGAAGGAAACCCCACCCCAAAATAATGGAGACCAATACCTTAAGGCCGGTATCAGTGAAGAGGTCCTGTAGGTCAGAAAGCACAGCCTGGTAAAAAGGAGCATTAAAATATGTCTTAATGGAAGTGCAGGACGACCAGTCTAGGCCTAAACCGAGGCAAAAGTAGCGCGACCGTAAACGGCAATGTCCGTTCGAGAGCGGAAAAGTACCGACATCGAGCGGGAACGTCCGCGTTCCAAGGCGGGCGGAATCGTCCGTATATGGACTCGTACGTTCAGGCGCGGGAAGTGGTATGAGACGGCAGTAGTGCGTGAGGGAAAAGGCCCGTCCGAGAGCGGAGAGGCCCAGATGGGCCCGGCCGTAAGCCGAGGACCCAGGAAAGGTAGCCTGGCAAGTCACAGCAGACGTGGGAGCGTCTGTGGGTAACAGACAGCGTGAAAACAGACCCCTGACATAGAACGGAAAGTCCCGTTCTAGAGCGTCTGTGGGTATCAGTCAGTGTGAAAACAGACCTCCGACATAGAACGGAAAGTCCTGTTCGAGATCGGAGGGGCCCAGGGAGACCATGGGACCGTAAATGAAAGGTCCGACCTAGAGCGGGGAGTACCCGACCCAGGGCGGCAACGCATCGGCACGTCTGAGAGGTCTGTGGCACCCAGGAAGGTGGTAGGCCAGTAAAATAAAAGTCCCTTCCAAAAGCGGAGGGCCCAAAGGTAACCCTCCTAAAGTCACATCAGGCGCGGGAGAGCCTGTGGGTAATCAAGTGCCCGACCGTAGTGGGGGGCAGTAGACAGAATAAAAACTTGTCAGAGGAAAACACATCAGAACGGGCTACGTTCGCAGTTTTGTGGGACTGAGGCCAGGTAGACAGAGCACTGGAGCCGTCAATCAAAAAGTGAGCATTGTATGCCAGATTGAGGTTGCCACAGTGTTGAAAGCCAAACGCCCTCCCCTAGGCTAGGCCAAAACTCGGAAGTTAGCCTATTCAGCACTTGAGTCAGTAATATATGAAATTACAGGGAGCCACTAGGTACCGTACCCTTGATGAGGGTAAGCAACAAGGGATCGTAGCGACAGGAATACAGAGCACTGGGGCCGCCGATCAAGACAGGGGCATTTATGCCAGATTGAGGAGGCCACAGAGTTGTACACCAAACCCCCCCTTCTAGGCTAGGCTAAGAAAGTTAGCCTATTCGGTACCTGAGTCAGATTAAAAATGAATTGGAATAGGCTAGGCGAAAAACAGAAGTTAGCCTATTTGGTACCAGAGCCAGTAATATATGAAATTACAGGGAGTCACCAGGTACTGTACCCTTGATGAGGGTAAGCAACAAGCGACCGAAGCATCAGGTAGACAGAGCACTGGGGCCGTAATATCAATACAGGGGCAGAGTATGCCAGATTGAGGAGGCTGCAGAGTCGCAGTCTAAACCAAAACGCCCCCCATCAAGGCCAGGCTAAAAACGGAAGTTAGCCTAATCGGTTCTGGAGCCAGTAATATATGAAATTACAAGGCACCACCAGTTACTGTACCCTTGATGAGGGATATAATCAATACCGTAGGAGGGGCAGTAGACAGAACAAAAACTGTCAGACAAAAACTCATCAGAACGGGCTACGTTCGCGGTTTTGTGGGACTGTATCCATGGAGACAGAGCACTGGATCCGTCAATCAAAAAGTGAGCATTGTATGCCAGATTGAGGTTGCCACAGTGTTGAAAACCAAACGCCCCCCCCTAGGCTAGGCCAAAACTCGGAAGGTAGCTTATTCGGTACTTGAGGCAGTAATATATGAAATTACCAGGCGCACTAGTTTCTGCACTCTTGAAGAGAGGCAGCAACAAGTAAAAAGACCACCAAAAGGGATCGGCCCTACAAGGGTCAGCGCCCCCCTTCCAACCAACTAGAAGGGCACAAGTAAGCCTAGGCCTAATTTGACGAAAAGAAAAGCAAAAATAAAGGCAGTGACAAAAAACTATAATGACAAGAAGCTTACTAAATACAAATATAAAGCCACCGCAAGTGAAATTAATACAAAAGGCAAAGCCTAAATGAACGAGGGTCGCCCAAGCGGCGACGCATGCGCAGATGGCAAAAAAAAAAAGTAACCTCCAGTTTCGACGCTACACTCCAAGAAAAACACACCTGAGCCCAGTTTTCAGTGTGCCTACAGCACGTATCATCTGTCTAGAATCAAAGGTACCTTAAAGAAGGCCCACAACACCCCCAAAGGGAGGGTGACAGGAGTTGTAGGCACAAAAACAGAGCACCAGAAAAAGTGTGTGCGGCATAGAGTGTAGCGCGAAAAGGAATGTCTAATGAACCCGGTCGGGTTGTGCGGTGGACCCGTGACAACGGCTTAAGGAGCCAGATAGGATGGACAATGTTCTGCAATTTTCTCTTTTCTTTCTCATCAATATTTTCATTTCCTTTAAAATAGTAGCCTCAAGAGTGTGTATAACGTACCTAGTAGAGAGAGTAAGGTGCTACTCTAGATGTTATCGATTTAATCGCGCTAGTGATTACGATAATTGTCCGCTCCAGAGCGGAACGAAATTATACGATAGGTATATAGCTCTACGTTGGAGACGTAGAGGCTACTACTAAATACAGTATATATACAGGGTGTTCCAGTAATGCTTTTCATAAATTATATGGTGGACTCATCAGACAAAAATAAGAATAAATTATTCTATGAACATGAGGTTGAGTATTTATAATAACAGAGTTATTACACGATTTAAGTTAACAATTGATACAATGCCATTCAGTCCAAGGGGTAATGTTGCCATTTTAGTGGATTATATCCATTTGGCCTTCGCTATCGCTTGCTAGCCTCAAGATAGTGAGCAGTAGCGATCTGACGTATCGGTAGAAAAATATGTCCGGCTTTGCCGGTAGAAAAATCAAATCCGGCGAAGCCGGACATATTTTTCAACCGAAAAGTCAGATCGCTACTGCTCACTATCTTGAGGCTAGCAAGCGATAGCGAAGGCCAAATGGATATAATCCACTAAAATGGCAACATTACCCCTTGGACTGAATGGCATTGTATTTATCGTTAACTTAAATCGTGTAATAACTCTGTTATTATAAATACTCAACCTCATGTTCATAGAGTAATGTATTCTTATTTTTGTCTGATGAGTCTACCATATAATTTATGAAAAGCATTACTGGAACATCCTGTATGTATATACCGGTATATATACTGTGTATATATATATATATATATATATATATATATATATATATATATATATATATACAGTAGGGTCTCACATAAAACGAGTTTATGGTCGATAAACGAGGGCGTTTTATGTGAATTCGTTTTATGTGAACACAGCATTTTGGTGGCGCAATATCGTCAATGTTCACTGTAAGCGAAAATTTTCGTACAAAGCGAACGATATTTCGTACGTTTTGTACGATATTTCGGCGTTTTATATGAAAGCGTACGATATTTTGTACGTTTTGTACGATATTTCGGCGCTCTATATGAAACTCCTTATTTGCCCCACTTTGGCGGCGGACTCGTTTTATGTGAT
The DNA here is from genome assembly GCA_032716605.1 of Paralithodes platypus. Classification (NCBI taxonomy): domain Eukaryota; kingdom Metazoa; phylum Arthropoda; class Malacostraca; order Decapoda; family Lithodidae; genus Paralithodes; species Paralithodes platypus. The sequence goes on from CM064507.1 coordinate 655,331, forward strand.
CACATTCGTTCTGATCGAAAATTAAATATTAATATTTTAGGTCGGTCGTTTTAATCGAGACTCGTTTTATGCGAACACGTTTTATGCGGGACCCTACTGTATATATACTGTATATATATATATACACATGTATATATATATATATATAGATATAAAGTAGAACCTCGCCGATACGGTGCTCTCAGACCCGAAAACCCAAGACTTTTGGACAGGCATTCGGGTTCGAACATTCGGACAAGGCCGAATGGCAGGGGGAAAAAACATCGAGTTCAGACCGAACAGCATTGTGGGTAAGTTTCTATTCGCGCCAAAAGTATCGCCTGCCCCACCAAGATGGATAGTGATGTTTTGATGACTTCCAAGGAAGCGGAGAGTTGAGAGAAGAGTGGGGAAAAGGCTGGTGAGGCTCGTGAGAAGGCTGTCAAGACGGGTGCCAGGGTGGCTCTTGTAGCCTCCACCTCCACCTACAGTTGCTGGCCATAGTGGCATTAATACTCGCCCTATTGCCCCTTTTTTTAAGTGCCAAAAAGTGTTCAGTGTTCTAATGTGCACAGTACATGAAAAATGTACTACAGTTGCAATCATTGTTTTTGTATGGCACCTCCACTACCACCCAATTTGTTAGTAGTCTTGGCAAATCCAACGTCAAGGCTATTAACCTAATTGCAATGACGACTTGTCTATTTTGACTGCTATGTCGTCATTCCAACCGCGGTTAAAAAGAAAACGTCTAGAGTCTACTCCTTATCTTGCTCTAGGAGACGTTGTACATTAACCAAAACTACCACCGAAGGTGAAAAAAGTATAGAAGAGAAGAAAAAGGGGTTTACCTTAGTTACCGCTCAAGGCCCATCCCGTGTTCCGTCATGCGCCGATCCCTGTCGAACGTGCGCATGAGCGACCCTCTCTTGTTATCATTTTTTCACGCGTCGCCATTGTTGAGTCCGCTTTTGTTGTGCTCCTTCAATTCACCCTGTTTTAGGTTCGTTTCGGCTTTTCTGGCCTTCTTTTTGTTAGACAGATGTTACGTGATCTAGGGCACACGTAAATGGGCTCCTCAGTGTGTTTAATGGAGACGCGTGTGGAGATAGCTACCGAAGGTACGGGGGCGCCTGGCGTTCCTCGTAGGCGCCTGGCGTTCCTCGTGTGTGTTTTTCATTCCTTTCTCTTTTCATATTCTTTTTTCCTGTTAGTCTGGGCATAGTTTAGCTTATTTTAGCCTAGCTTGTTTCTCATTCAGGAATTGCTATGCCCTATGAGTTTTAATTTTTTCATAGCCTAGGTGTACAGTTGGTTCACAATCTGAGATTTCGTGGTGGCGGTGCTGTTTGTAGGGTTTGTGTCGGCCGCATTATTAGCGTTATTCCCGAGTCCCCCCTTTCGAGCCTTCACTGTGTCTCAAGGGCCTGGGCGCTTGGTGGTTCGTGATATCCAGGGGTACCCCACGGGGGCCTCTCCCTCACACCACAGGGTTTTTCGCCCCTGACACATTCTCTCCTCACGGCTAGGCCACCCTTTTTCTCGCCAGTTTCATTTACTGGTTTTTGTGTTCCCTTACTGTTTTCACCTCCATCCTTTCATTCCCTTTTGCCCAATCCTGGGGTACCCTACGGGGGCCCCTGTTTGTGCCAAACCACCCTTCCTGCCACTTCTCCTCATGGGCTTTGCTCTATCTCTGTGGGTGGGGTGGTTGTTGTTGTTGTTGTTCCCTAAGCTGCCTGGCCGAACAGCCCCGAGTCCCTGAGAAAGGCCATGGCCACGATCGGGCTTTCCCACAGAGCTCTCATTGAGTGTAGATTGTGTTGTTGGCGTAAGTGGTTGTGTGAAATGCAGTCTTCTATGATGTGTTTAATGGTATGGGGTGCTGTGTTACATCCCGGGCAGGCGTCGACAACGGAGTCATCCAGTCTCTTCCGATAGCTCAGGAGAGCTGGATGGTGTCCGCATCTCAGCCTGGCCAGGTGGACTCTGTCCTCGCGAGGAAGGGAGGATTCGGAAGGATGGATTTCGGGAGGTCGTGCATGCAGCTGTGTGTTGTCTGTGAGTGAGTGGATGGATCGGTGAGAGATATGAGTATGGATGTGCTTCTGGAAGTTGGTTCGGGGTGGGCAGGGAGGGAGAGAGGACAATAATTGTGTGTGATACCGTGTGCTGGGTGTTGTTTTGATATTTCTTGGTGTCTGTGGGTGTGTTGCCATGTAGTTTAGTGGGTGGTCTTGGTTCGTGGAGGCTGCTGCCAGGAATTGAGTGCCTCTCATGTCCAGATGGTCTTTGACTTTGAGGATTTTGGTTTCTTGATGTAGGTGATCTGTGGGTGCAGTAGCTGTGCAGCCTGTAATGATCTTCAGGGCTTTGTTTTGAATAGTCTGTAAGGTCTTATGATGTGTTTCAGCTAGGTTAGAAGCCCAGGCTGGGCTTGCGTATTGTGGGTGGGGTGGTTCCTGGGGGATGTGCCTCCTCTCCCCTGGTGTGTCTTCCTTGCCTCTCCCTTGACCGGTTGAGTCAGGATATTATCAAGGAAGACGCTGCTCAGCTTGATGGCCATCGTCGCTTGGAGTCATAAGGAGTTGACGCTTTTTTCTGGGCCTGTGTTGGTATTCCCTAGACGCTCCTCTCGCTTTTTCGGCGCCGGACCATCTCGGCCGGTCCCGCAAATTTGCGGAGTGCTCGATTCGGTCCACGGACGTTTCGGCTCCCCGCAAATTTGCGGAGATCGCTGGGGGGTCTCGCGGTGAGGCGGGAGGGTTGTGTCGGTACGGTTATGCCTCCATTGGCCCGCAAATTTGCGGTTATAGTTGGCTTTCACGGTGACCCTTTTTTGTGTCATCTTGTTGCCTGGTACTATATTGGTGTATGCACTTTCCTGGTGTTATGGACCCTGCATGTGAGGTGTTGAGTGGTGGTTAACACTTTCTCCATCTTTGCAGGTTCTGCTTGTGCTCTTCCGCCTCCCCCGCCCTCCTCACCTCCATCGGTGCTCCCGGTTTAGAGTGAGTACGACTTCCAGTTTGCATGTGTGTTCCTGTTTACCCATGCTCATTCCCTGGTTTTTATTGGACATTATCTTCACTTACTCCGTCAACGTGCTGCTTATGGTGTGTGTTCTTCCGTTGCAGGTGGAATGCCTTGCTTTCGCCAGGGCTGTGGCTCCCCGTGCTTGGAATGCCACAGGTCCTGCTTACGCCACTCTCAATGTGTGTCCTCTACGGCCTACCTCCCTGCTTTGTGTGGCCCGTGTATGGACCTGGTGGATGTGGTGGACCATCATCCTGGTTCCTCTGACGCGGCAGTGGCCTCTGCATCCCTTCAGTCTGTGTGGGCGGTGGTCTCCCACCACATTAGGACTGTGGGCCACCGTTCCCCGGCCTTTGTTGATGACCGGATCCGCGTCGCCCTGGGCATCCCTGACCCGTCTGGTGGCCGTTTACCTGGCCCTCTCCCTGCTCGGGCCCTCCTCCCTGAGTCCCGTGGTCGGTCGTCACATCGTCGGGTGGATCCCCAGCTCCGTCCACGCTCTCGCTCTCCTCGTCGCTCGTCCTCTACTGCCCCTCCTCGTCCTCCTGCTCCCCTTGACTCCGCCGTTCACCCTCGTCATGGTTCTCGCCCTGAGGCCGGGGTTAGCGTCTCTGCCCCTGTACGCCCTCCCCTGGCCTCTCCGGATAGGGGCTCTACTACCTTCCGCCCGCTTCCCCTGCACAAAAGACGTCCTCTTCATTTGTCCTCTACGCGCGCGGATGTTCATGCTGTAGCTGGCCCTCTGCTCCCTCCTTCTACTCTGTCCAGGAGGGTCCGCCAGGATGTAGTTGCTTCTCCTCCTACTTCTCCTGCTTCGGTGCCTCTTCTTCCTTCTAGGTCTCGTCCCAAGGTGGAGGTTCCTCCCTCCTCCGTCTCGGTGTCGGGCCGCCCTGTTCTCTCAGCCCCGGGGATCCTTGCTCTGTTTCCCCCCGCGGCTCCTTCTGACCTCCTTTCACCCGGCCAGCCTTCCCCCTCCCGTCATCCTGCTCCTCTTCCTTCTTCTATTCCTGATCTTCGCTTGCCGGCTCCCCGTGAGGGTACCCCGCCGCTTGACTCGGTAGAGTATAGCGAGGTTTCGGGGTCCCCTTTCTCGGGGGCTGACGTGTCGCTGGAAGAGGGGGATGGTGATGTTTCCCCCTCGGGCGTTAGTGATCGGGAACGAGACCCTCAGGACCGCCACGGCCGTCGTCGCTCGCCTTCTTTGGGCCGCGACGCTGCTGTTTCGTGTCATGGGTCTCGCTCTCGCTCACGCTCGCCCCTGCGGGCCGAACTATCTTCGGGGGGGTCGCCTCTCTCGGATCGATTTTCGGCTATGCAGGGGTGGGTTGTGTCACACTTCGACGCGCGCTTGGAGGCGATGCAAGAATCCCTCTTATCGCGCTTCTTGGCGGTGACACAACCTCAGCGCCTCACCCAACCTACCCCTGCTTTGGTCCCCCTCCCCTCTGCGGTGGACCACATTCCTTCTCGCCCTGCTTCTCCGCCTGCCCGGTCGTCGGCTAGTACTGCTCCTGCCCTGGCTCAGGTGGTTGCCCCTGCTGTCTCACATGCGGGGGTCCTCCGTCTGCTAGGGCAGGGTCCACGCTTGCCCCCCATCCAAAAGGCCAAGGTCCCGTCGCGGACTATGCCGCTCCTCTATGGCTCCTTGGCTGTTTGGAAGGGGGTGCAGGCCTCCCACCCGGAGCGTGCTACCGACTTCCCGTCAGGTGAGAGGGCCCTACCTTCGGACTGGTCGGTCCAAATAAATGATAAAATGCAGTTCAGGGCGATCAGGGTGGATGGTCAGGTGGCCGACGTGGAGGTGCGGGCGTACCCGACAAGGACTGACCTTCAGTACTTTTCGGTGAAGCCCAAGCCCCCGTCTGCTCCTCGAACTAAGCTCTGGTCAGACTTCAGCTGCCAGGACATCCTTCAGGATGTTCAGTCCCTGGCTGTGTTAACGGGACTGTCCTCCTATGGGACGGGTTTGTGCGACGACGGTAAGCCTGGCTTAGCCGTCGTGCTCGATAACCCTCTCCCATTGGAGGCCTGGTTTGCTGAGGCCTTAGACTTTGCCAACCGTTCCGTCGACAGATCTATTTCAGTCCCTCCCCCAGAGTCGTCACTGCTTTTGCCTCCTCTGGTATCTGTCGGCGGATTGGATGGCAAGTTCTGGTCCTGGATTAGCGCTCCCAAACTTGAAATTTGTGCTATTGCTAACCCGTTCTTCTCCCACCCAGATAAGTCCTCTGTCGACAGGGATTTTACCTTGCGGCAGAGGGTGGCGAACTTATTGTCTTGTCTTCTAGGTTCCCTCCAGACGTCTGTTCACCACCTGCGACTTATCGAGGCGACTGCACCTGGCGATCTTCGCGAGGGCTTGGACCACGTTCGGCGGATCCACCTTCAGCTCGCGGTGTCTTTGGTTCCCGAGCTGAAGGCGGTTTTGTGCGAGGCAACTCGACAACGCCAGACGGTAAGGTCCTCGTTCTGCCGGAAGGCCCCTTTGGATATTCGTCAGGGTCTGTTATACTCTGAGCTATATACATCGGGGCTTTTTGCGCAGGATGCTTGGGAACGCTACGCTTCTCTGTCAGCGGACCCTGCTTACGACACGCAAAGACGCGCTGTGTCGCGACCAGGGTCTTCGCAGTCCCGTCCTTCTGCCGGTCCCCTTCGGGGTGCTGCCGCCACTGCTGCCGCCAAGAAAGGGCGCAGGAAAGGGAAGTTGCCGGCCAGAGCGTCGGTTCCGCCTCGCACTTCTGCTCCTGCTCTTATGACCGTAGGGACCGTCCCGGGGGACCCTCCACGTCAAAAAATGTGTAGGTTCTCCAGGTCGGTCTCCTCCTTGTTCTCCTTCTCGCCTCGCAGAAAGGGTCGCTCACCTCATCTCGGGGGCTCCCACAGGTTATTTTCGCCCTTGCGCCCTTCGGTGGCCACGAGGGACGTGGGGGCGGAAGATTGCACGGAGGGGTCTAACCTGGAGATGGAAGTCCAGACCCCCACTCAGCTCTTGTCAACGAAGCCGGCCTGTCTCTTCGGAGGTGGCCGACGTGATTACGTCCATGCACGGGCAGGGAATCGTCAAGGAGGTGAAAGCCGGTCACCCGGTTTTCCTCTCCCGTGTTTTTTCTGGTACCGAAGAAGGACTGCGACGCGATGCGACCGGTGGTGGATCTGTCGGCCCTCAACGGGCACATCGTGAACACACGGTTTCGGATGCTGACGGTGCACCAGGTACGACTGGCCCTGCGACCTCTGTCGTGGGTAGTGTCGCTGGACCTCAAGGATGCGTATTGGCACGTTCCTATCCATCCTCGTTTCCAGCGATTCTTGGCCGTTCAGACTTCCGATCGTGTGTTCATGTTCGACAGACTTCCCTTCGGTCTCAACATCGCGCCGCGGATCTTCTCGAAACTGGTAAAGCAGGCTCTGGATCCTCTCCTCAGGGGCGGCCTCCAGATCCTGTTTTACTTGGACGACTGGTTGATAGTTTCAGACACCCTAGAACAGTGCGTCCACGACACCCTCACAGTAGTTCAACACATCACACAGTTAGGGTTCAAAATCAATATTCCCAAGTCCCGCCTGACCCCGTCGCGTGTCGTGACGTGGGTAGGTCTCGAATGGGATCTGACCGACGCTACAGTGACCCAGAGTCAGCCAAACGCGGTGAAACTTCGCAGGAAGGTCTTCGCCGTGTTGCACTCGGTCTCCCTCACGAGGAGGATCTGGGACTCGTTAGTGGGTTCGCTGAATTGGGCCGCTCTGACCATTTCCTTAGGGAGGCTCAGGCTGCGCCGCCTAATACTCATGGGCAACAAGGTGTTTCCGTTGGCCCCTATGGATAGGCTCATGCCGATCCCGCGTATCATTCACAGACACTTAGGACACTGGGTTGCTCGGGACACGCTCTCTGCGGCTGTGCCCTGGACCGCCCCCCCGCCGACGATCTGGGTAGATACAGATGCGTTGAGCGAGGTAGGGTGGGGTTACCAATCCAACCTGGGACATCAACATCACGGCAGATGGGTGGGACACACACACCTACACATCAATGCCCTCGAACTGTTGGTTCCCTTGTTCTTCCTGAGGGACCACGCGCTGGCCCTTCGGGGAAAGTCGGTGGCCTTCAGGATGGACAATCAGACAGCTGTCCACTGTATCCAAAAGCAGGGGTCCTCCAGGTCTTTGACTCTGTTGGGGATCTCAGAGAAGTTGTTCTTCCTCGCGAACCGACACAACATCTCCCTGCACGCCTCCTACCTGCCCGGGACTGCCAACCTGTGGGCGGACGCCCTGTCGCGAGGACAGGGCGTTCTTGTAGAATGGGCGATGAAACAGACTGTATTCGACGACCTCGCAGCTTCCTGGGGTGTTCCGGAGGTCGACTTGTTCGCATCGAAGGAGACGCGCAAGTTGCCTCAGTACCTATCCCTCCGGACTCGCACTCCGGAGGGGGGTCCGGACGCTTTCATGGAAGACTGGAACAGGTGGCAGTCGATATACATATTTCCGCCACCAGACGCACTGTTGATGTGCAAAGTCCTCGCGCGGCTGCGGCTGTACCGCGGCAGAGTCTGGCTAATAGCGCCTCTGTGGCCAGCCCAGGCTTGGTACTCCCAGTTGAAGCGGTGGTGCCCGAGTCCGGTCCCTCTCCCTCTCTCAAACTTCCACTTGAGCCAGGTTGGCGACCTGCGGACCTCGTTGGCCTTCGCATCGTGGATGTTCGTGAGGCACGGTGGCTCCCAGTCCACGGACGGGACCTGACTGACTTCCTGAAGCGTTCATGGACGTCTTCGACTTGGGGGACTTACGAGTCCCACTGGAGGTCTTTTACTAGGTGGATACAGGACACTCGCCAGACTGTTAGCTCTCCTTCCCTCGTCCTACACTACTTGTTTCACCTCTTCCGTACACGTCGCTTTCAAGTCAACACTATATGTAACCACTTGTCTGCCATCCGGGAGGTCTTTGAGTCCGTCACTGGGCTGGTCGTTCCTCCGAAGGAGCTGGATTCCTTCATGAAGGCTGCCTTCAGGGAGCGACCGCCTCCGCGCCAGATCCCTCCTCAGTGGGATCTGGGGCGTGCTCTGGACCTTCTGGCTTCACACACATATACACGGGATACTACACCGGTTCAGTTGCTGGAGCGTACACTCTTCCTTGTCGCTCTGGCCACTGGGGATAGGGTGTCTGAACTCGCTGCCATGTCGCGGTCCCAGGAATGCATGCGCTTCTCCCCGTCCTTGAATGTCGTCACGTTAGCCCCCTCCCCTCATTTTGTTGCCAAGAATGAGAGAGAGACCCACGTTTTCAAGCCTTTCACCATCCAGGCTTTAAAGCGTGGGCATACTCACCATGTGTTGTGCCCGGTGCAGGCCTTGCACTCCTATGTTGAGTCTGTGGCTCCGACTTCGGGTACTGCTGTGTGGGTGTCTCCTCGGACTGGTAGGAGGCTCTCGAAGGTACAGATAGGACGCCACATTTGTCGGGTCATTCGTGCCAGTAAACCTGCTTGTCAGGGTTCTGCGCACGATGTGCGATCCTTTGCTGCCTCCTTACGGTTCCTGCAGACTCGTTCGTTGCCTGACGTCGCCTCGGCGGGTTTGTGGTCTTCTGTCCATACCTTCGTCTCCTCCTACCTCTCCATGTCCATTGTTAGACCCCCTCGGCCTGTGATAGCTCTCGGGAGTCGTGTTTCCTAGGGCTCTCGCGAAGTTGCCTGGTCTTCCCCCCTAGTCACTCTTTCTTTTACTTTGTTTTCTTTAGAAAAGGGGGGGAGGGAAGTACAGGTTTGCAACACTGGATTGCAAGTTTGGGATTATGTTATATGTATACAGTACATAAGTGTTTTTGCCTCATTGAAAATTGTGTTTTGTTTATGTGATCCATGTTTTTGTTCGTTTTGGAAGAAAAGGGATTTTGTGTACAGTACTTTTTGGTTTAAGACAAGTCTATGATTTTGCATTACTATGAATGACGGGCACGTGTTAAAACTGCTCTTTTTAGCTACTCCTCAGTTTTTCACTCTTTTATTAAACTCTCTTGTTTAAATTGTGTTTCTTTGTCATTCATAATTTTGTCTTATGCATTGTTTTTTTTGGTATGTTGGGCTTGGATGTCCTCCTCCTATTTGTTATGCAGCCTTGACGTTGGATTTGCCAAGACTACTAACAAATTGGGAGGTTTGACGTACCTCCCAACCTACCAAATAGGAAAACCTACTATTTGGTAGTAGTCTTGGAAAATCCAACGTACATAATACCCTCCCTCACGCCGGACCCCTGCCCATCCGCGTTCTTCTGCTGACGTGAGATGTGATAACAAGAGAGGGTCGCTCATGCGCACGTTCGACAGGGATCGGCGCATGACGGAACACGGGATGGGCCTTGAGCGGTAACTAAGGTAAACCCCTTTTTCTTCTCTTCTATACTTTTTTCACCTTCGGTGGTAGTTTTGGTTAATGTACAACGTCTCCTAGAGCAAGATAAGGAGTAGACTCTAGACGTTTTCTTTTTAACCGCGGTTGGAATGACGACATAGCAGTCAAAATAGACAAGTCGTCATTGCAATTAGGTTAATAGCCTTGACGTTGGATTTTCCAAGACTACTACCAAATAGTAGGTTTTCCTATTTGGTAGGTTGGGAGGTACGTCAAACCTCCCACTCCACTCCACTCCACTCCACTCCACCCTACACCCTACTACACCTTCACTGTCCACTACACTTACAGTACAGTACAGGACAGTAAGAAAAGGACACTGTATTGCTTTGTAAAGTGGTAGATATAAAATATAGATACAGTACATAGCAATAGGTTAGGTTAGATTAAGCAGATTAACCCTCTCACAACCATATGATGCAGAGGTTGCCAGATTAGCAATAACTAAATAGAGTTCTCTCACTCGTATAATTACCTCTCCAAAATTAGTTTTCTGCCCACAGCTAACTCAAAGAACTGCAGAGGTTGAAGTAACTAAACTAAAGGTTTCTAAATACCCCTGATGGTAACAAAGGCTTTAAAGTATCCCCAATAGGCTCAAAATTGCGTCAAGAACGTGAGAGGGTTAAGGGGAGTCACCTGATTTTTTCTCTTTCTCTGGCGGTTTCCATTCGGTCCCATTCAGCTAATTGTTTTAAGACGTTTATCCACATCCAGGTGTCAATTTCTTCCTGGCGAGCGATAGCGAGCCAGCATTGTATGGAGAAATCCGGCTTCGCCGGAGAAATTTTTCTATCGAAAAATGTAAAAATTTAGGTTGCTGTCAAAACAAAAATATACAGTATATATATGTTGGCTCGCTACCGCTCACCAGGATAATATTGACACCTGGATGGGGGTAAACATCTTAAAACAGTAGGCTGAATGGGGCCGAATGGATACAAGCCAAAGAGAGGGAGAGAAAGATTAAACAAGCGAGGTGGGCCCTCTTAACCAGACCACTGAGCCCCATTCAGAATTAACATAATATAGAAATAAAATCTATCTATATATTGAGGCACTTACCGGTACCCCCTATTTTTTTTTTTTTTTTTTTTGCTGGGGGTGGCCGACTCGAGACAGAGCCTGAACAGGTACAACATAACACAACAAAAATACAAAACAAAAACAAAACACAAATTTACATACATCTAGGTCGCCCAGGAGAAGACCACGAGAATGAAACAAATTTAAAGAGGTAATTTTAAGTGAAGAATGCCTGTATCCATATAGAAATAATAATAATAATAATAATAATAATAATAATAACAATAATAACAACAATAACAACAACAACAAACCTCGAAGTCTCTCGTCATTATATATCTTGCGGGTCTGGTTCCAAGTACAATCAATAAAGACGACTTTAGAAAACGGGAGGTTCTGGCGCGGTCGTTTACTGTCCGGCCCCGAGGTGCTGCCCGGGAAGACTGTGGGTAGGTCGCTAACTCGGCAGGCACTCTTGTCCGGGAAGATTAACACAACCTGGTAGAGTATAGTGAAGATATAGGCCCGCCCTATCCATTTATTGTTGTGTGTAAACTAATGGAAACGGTAATTAGAGAAGGAATAATGGATCATATGAAGTCAAACCAACTTTTCAGTGGGAGACAGTTCGGATTCTTGCCGGGGAGGTCGACGGTACTACAGCTAATTAAGGTGGTAGATGATTGGATGCAAATTCTAGAAGATGGTGATGTAATAGACGTGGTATATTGCGATTTTATGAAGGCCTTCGATAAGGTCCCACATAAAAGGTTAATAGAGAAAGTTAGAAGCTATAATATAGGGAAGAAATATGTGAAATGGATAAAAGCCTTCCTGAAAGATCGGAGACAGAGGGTATTGGTGAATGGAATAGGCTCGGGGTGGAGGGAAATTACAAGTGGGGTACCTCAGGGATCTGTGTTGGGACCACTGCTGTTCGTTATATTTATCAACGACTTGCCTGAAGTTATAACTAATGGAAGTGAGGTATACCTGTATGCGGATGACACTAAACTGTATAGAAGAGTGAGGAGTAAGGAAGATATGGGTTTGCTTCAAGGAGATGTGGAGGGCATGAAGGGATGGTCTGAGCATTGGTTAATGCCTTTTCATCCAAAAAAATGCAAGTACATGCGGATTGGGACCAGCAAGATAGACAAGGTAGGATACAGTATGTATGAAGCGATGGAGGAAGTGAGTGCAGAAAAGGATATAGGAGTAGTGATAGATAATAAGTTAAATTTCTCAGAACATTTAGCGGAAAAGACAAACAAAGCCAATAGAATTGTAGGGCTGATAAGGAGGACATTTGTGTCACTTGACGAAGAAATCTTCAGGAATCTATATACAGCGCTGGTTAGGCCACACCTGGAATATGCAAACCAGGTGTGGGCTCCATATATGGTAAAGGATATAGAAGCAGTGGAGAAAGTGCAGAGAAGAGCTAGCAAGCTGGTACCAACGTTGAAGAACGCGGGCTATGAGCAGAGGTTGAGGACACTGGGACTTCCGACACTGGCATATAGGAGAAAGAGAGGGACTTTTAAGATAGTGTCAGGAAAGTACGATGAGGATGTGTGTGAAGGTATCTTCTTGATGCGGGAGGGAACAAGAACGAGAGGACACTCAAAATTTACAAAGAAAGAAATAGGCTTGAGAAGGCGAAGAACTCATTTTGTGATAGAGTGGTAAATGAGTGGAACGCACTGCCCCAGTATGTAGTCGATTCCGAATCAATAAGGGAGTTTGAAAGTAATCTTGATAAAGCATGGGGAAGACAAGATTTGAAGTTTGATTATAAAACAAAAATACAGAATAGTAAAAATGTTGCGTCTGCTACCGCCGCCGCCAACACCGTGAACGACCGCAGCAGTGCAAGTACTGGTTCTGAGCTGGATACACAGGCATAGTTTGCCTTTTTCCAGAGGATCTACTGTAAGAATACTGTAAGAATCTATATATATACTCAGGCACATACAGTACCTCTTTATTATTATTATTATTATTATTATTACAGTATTATATATACAGTCGACGCTCCATTTAACAGACGTCGATTTAACGGACTCCAGCTGGTAAAATTAGGCCTCTAAAATCAACCAGCGTCTTACAAAACAAAGGTTGACATTTTTAGACATATATCGAGTCTACACACAGGTATCGAGTCTACACACACTCAGATGTATTTACCTAATTGTAGTTTACAGGAGTTGAGCTAAGCTCGTGTTGTCCCGTCTCTCAGTCTACTTTTTATCCAATTTTTTCTTGAAAATATGGATGTTCCTTGCCCCTACCACCTCCTCCTCCAGCCCATTCCATTTGTCAATACATCTATAGGGGAAGCTAAACTTCCTGATATCGTTCTTGCAGGTAGGTCTTTTTACTTTGTAGCTGTGGCCTCTAGTTATTCCTGTATCCATAATTAATATATCCTCCCTATCCAGCCTCTCCAGCCCCCGGGTACATTTGTACATCATTATCATGTCTCCCCTCTCTCTCCTCTCTTTTAGACTCGGTAGATTTAATTTGTCTAGCCTCCCTTCATATGGCAGTTCTCTGAGACTTGGAACAAATCTAGTGACTGCTCTCTGGATTCTTTCTAACTTGTGAACATGCTTCTTTAGATGCGGGGACCACACCACTGCTGCATACTCCAATCTTGGTCTAATCATACTCTTCATAATTTTCGCTACCATGGTCTCATCCAAGTAGTTCAGAGCAACTTTCATATTCCCGGCCATTGCGTACATTCCGCTAAAGAGCTTGTTAATATGTTTCTCTGGCGACAAATTATCTTGTATAATCAACCCTAAATCTTTTTCTTTTTCGGCCTTGCTAATTATATTATCTCCCATCCTGTACTTCCAATTTGGTCTATTCACACTTCTTCCCATATTTAACACATGGCATTTACTTATATTAAATTTCATTTTCCACTTGGTGCTCCATTCGTATATTTTATCTAAATCCCCTTGCAGCTCCTCACAACTACTTTTATTTGTTATTTGTCTCATAATTTTTACGTCATCTGCAAACATTGACATGTAAGAGTTTATGCCTATCGGCAGGTCATTCACGTACATAAGGAACATGAGAGGTGCCAACACAGATCCCTGCGGCACACCACTCTCAACTTTCCGCCACGATGAGTAAGTTCCTCTAATGTTGGTCCTCATTTCCCTATCTGTTAAATAGCTCTCCATCCATTTCAGCAAACTCCCCCTGACACATCCTAGCGTCTCAAGCTTAGATAACAATCTCTTATGTGGTACCTTATCGAATGCTTTGGAAAGGTCTAAGTAGATGCAGTCCACCCATCCGCCTCTCTCTTGGAGTACATCTATCACCCTACTGTAATAACATAGCAAACTGGTAACACAAGATGTCCCTTCTCTGAATCCAAATTGCTTTGGGGTTATTATCTTCTTTCTCTCCAACATTTTCATCCATCTCTTCCTAATTAACTTTTCACAAATCTTGCATACAATACTAGTAAGTGAAACTGGTCTATAGTTTAGAGGGTCCTCAGGGTTTCCATTCTTGTATATCGGAATGATATTAGCTCTTTTCCATTCAACAGGAACCTGTCCTTTATCTAAGGAAGCTTGAATTATGTCCCTCACTGGCTCCACTAATTGCTCTGCACACTCCTTTAAAACCCAGGCAGACACTTCATCCGGTCCCATAGCTTTCCTTACTTCAAGTCCTCTCATCGCAGATAACAGCTCATCTCTAGTTATTTCAATCTTACTAAGACCACTCTCCAGTACTCCCGCCTGTGGTTCGTCAAAACCTTCCTCTCTAGTAAAAACTGACCCCAATTTGTTATTCATTACCTCACACATGTCCGATACATTTTCATACGTCCTAGCATCAACTCTTAATTTAGTAATTTGTTTCTTTACCTTCAACTTACTGTTTATATATTTATAAAATAATCTAGGGTCACTTTCACATTTATTTACTATGTTCTTCTCATAGTTCATTTTAACTTGCCTAATTATGTTAACATATCTATTCCTCTCCTGTTTATATTTATTCAGATTACTCTCAGTGTTCCTTCTTCTTAATCTAGCCCAAGCTGCATCACACCTACTCAAAGCTCTTTTGCATTTCAAATTAAACCAATCTTTCTGCTCAGTAAAATTTCCAGTTTTATATCTTGGGACAAACAGATTGGTTCCTACTCTATAAATTTCGAGGAATCTACTATATTTACCTTGTACGTCCCGTTCCTTCAAAATAAGATCCCAATCTACTCCCTCTAAATATCTTTTCAAGGATACATAATCAGCTTTACTATAATTTAATCTGTAATTTATGTAGCTATTGTCTAATCTATTGGCATTACTCGAGGTCAACTTCCATTTTAGTAATAGGTGATCACTTTTACCTACAGGACATAGATAGTTTATATCACTAATTTCGTGAGGATCTTTTGTAAAAATCAGATCGAGTTTAGAAGGTTCGTTATTACCCCTCATTCTTGTATTTTCCTTCACATGTTGTGCAAGTACATTTTCCGTAACCAACTCCACTAGCCGACTTCCCCAAGATCTCTGATTTGGGCCTGCATCTCCCGATTCCCAATCAACCTCACTACAGTTGAAATCTCCTACCAAGATCAATCGATTCTTCCTTAAAAGCAATCTTCTCAACGACTGAATCATATCCTCTACCATCTCCTCAAACTCCAACTCCCTCCATGCTCTGGTCTTTGGTGGCATGTAAGCTACTGCTATGTCTAGCTTTTTTCCTTCTATATCATTGAGTTCAACTGCCATTATTTCTGCCTTGTCATTATTTAACTCCACGTGCTTTGCTGTCATAGGGTTCTTAACTAATACTGCCACTCCACCTCCCCTTTTACCCTTTCTATCATTTCTCCATATATTATATCCTTCACTAAACACTATGTTGCTGTCAAAGTCCTGGTTCAGCTTTGTCTCTGTCAAACAGACTATCTGTGGTTGATCTTTTCTTAATATATTATCTAACTCTACCTTTTTACTGTTTATTCCATCTATATTAGTGTAGTAGCACAGTATATTTGAATCCACCTCCTTGTTTCTCTTCCCTCTCTGCCTCCTACCAGGTTCACCTCCTCCTCCATCCCTTCCCTGACCCAGTTCCACCTCCCCCGCTAATTCTATTCTCCTCCCCCCTCTCTCTCCCTCTGTTCCACCCTCTCCACCACATCCTGGCTCTCTCTCCGGTCCCCTGCTCCCTGCATTATCTCTCGCTCCGTCTCCTTGCTTTGACTTCGTACTTGTCTCTCTGTCTCTTTCCCTATCACTCCTCTTACTTTCGGTTCTTGGTGGCTCCTGATGTACCACTTCCTTACTTGCCCTTCCCTTATTCTCCAAAAAAAATTCTTCTTTTGCTCTTCAGACAACTTTCCATTCTCTTCATCAGCCTTAGCTTGGAGTTCCCTTAACTGTTCCCGTTCTTCTACACTTAGGTCCTTTTTTACCCTTATATGATTCAGCTCTGTCGAATTTAATTTCCAGCTCACATTGGCTACTGCTTCTGCTGTTGATCTAAACTTTAGTTCCACTCTTAGTGGTCTCATCTCGCCCTTCTTATATATTCCTAACCTTCTCACCTCCTCCAGTTCTTTTACCCATCCATAACCCTCGTCTAAGTAATCCAGTATCCCCTTGACTTTCACAACATCCCTTTCCTTTCTTACCTTCATATCTGCCAGGTGCTCTTCCACATCTCCAAAGATTACTACACACTTACCTCTATCTATTGTCTCTCTCACTACCTTCTCTTTCTTCTTTAAAACTTGCACTACATTTTTTTCAAACTCTTTCTTTTCCTTTTCTCTCTCTTCCTTCTGCTCCTTCACAATTTCTTCAAGGGCTACCATCGTGGCACTCTCTACCCTTGTCCACTCATTTTTTACCTCACTAATTCCTTTTACTTCCTCACTCAGGTGGCCCTCGTATTCCTTAAGCTGAGCCTTGAGTGCCACATTTTCCGCCGCTAACTCGTCTACTCTGGCCATCACTGCCTCTAGGCTGTCACTTACTGGCCTAGGCCTATCCACCCCGCTAGTAACGCCACACATATCGGACAAAACTTCTACTTTAGCCCCTAACTCCTTCCTCCAATTTTCCATCACTCCTCTCCATCTCACAAGACCCATCAATTGTTTTTTCATACTTGCCAACTGATCATCCTTGTCCTCGGTGATAAAGCCTTCAAATTCATATTCTTCCTCATCCCCAGCTAGGCTTTCACGCCTTCCCGCCATCGCGAGGTGGTCGTCTGCCAGCCTAAAAACAACAATCGCCCCACTATCCCATCTCACTCCAGGAACTGTTTTACTTAATCCATATTTTCAATTACTTGGAATATCCAATTACATCTGAATTGCTCATAAAACACCTAATTACTTATTGAAATGCACATATAAATTTCCGGGACAACACTTAGACACTCCTATCAACTTCACACAAGGTAACTCATTATCGGAGCGCAGCTGCGAGGTGTTGACAGCTCGGAGGTCGGAGGTTTATATGCAACATATAAACTAAACAATATGGTACACAATGCTAATATAATTGCCCAATAATGTATATAATGCTTATTGTTTGGCATTATGAGTATTGTACATATCAGTAATGGGCGAAATTGTAAATAAACCCTACTATCCTGGAGACGCCATTTGCATGTTTAAGTTTTGGCCTGACGCTACGGTACGGTCCGGTACACTGAACCTTCGGTACAGTAACAATATCGTCACCTTTTTGTTTTTTCTATTTCGTAGGCTACAAATTTGCATCCACATAATATATTATGGTATTATTGGGTATTATTGTAATAAATAAAACACACTTGATATTGCTTTTTATTTATCCCATAAAATATTACGAACTATGAATACTGTGACTGTCACTGGAGACTGTGACAAATTTTAGTTGGAGGCTAAATACAAATGATAAACTGAAACACATAAGACTAAAGAAGGATTTGAGTATAGAACAAAGGAAAAAAATTAGGAATTACAAGAAAAGGCTGATGAAAATAATGGAAAGTTGGATGAGGAGGATAAGAGAAATTTTTACTGGAGAGTGAGGGACGGAAAAGTGAGGAAGTGGTTTATAAGAGTAGAAGGGAGGGGGAGAGAATGTGATGGGAGTTGTGACGGAGGAGGAGAACGGGGTGGAGGTGTCACAGGGAGAGACAGGAGACAAAGAGGCAGACCCAGTAGTGCTAACAGGAGTGTAGGGTACGGACTGGAGGAGCGGGATGGTGTAATTGTTGAAGGAATGGTAGATGGATTAAGGATTATGTTTAGTAATGTGGATGTGTTTACCCAGGACAAAAAGAGAACTGATATGTAGGTTGCAGGATGAAGAGGAAAAACCTGATGTCATAGCCCTACAGGAAGTAAGACCAAAAAATGTTAGAATTGAAAGGGAACTGGTGGAATATAGTTTGGAGGGTTTTGAGTTATATGAGAGAAATGCTATTAGAGCAGAGGTTGGAAGAGGACTGTTTATTTATGTAAGAAAAGAGCTCAAGGTTAATGAGGTGGATATGAGACAGCAGTATTGTGAGTATTTGTGTATTGAAGTAAAATGTGTAAGAGGATCAATTCTAATTGCCTCTATATATAGAAGCCCAATTAATAGCAGGGGAGAGGATGATAACCTACTGAAAGCAATGGAGGAGATAGATAATAGAGAGAACAAATATAAAATTTTGATTGGAGATTTCAATTTGCCAAGGATCAATTGGGCAAATTGTACTACTCCAGCGGGACAGGGTAGCCTGGAAAATAAGTTTATAGAGAAAGTGAGAGATTGTTTTTTAACGCAACATATTGTAGAGATGACAAGATATAGAGATGGGACGCAGGGGAGTGTACTTGATTTGATTTTTAGCAATGAAGAGGGTATAGTGGAACATGTTAATGTGGATAGCCCTATAGGTCGTAGTGACCATGCCTGTATAAGCTTTAGTTGTAACATTAAATCAGAGAGGGATAATAGAAGCAATAGAAAAATATACATGTATGATAGAGCAGATTATGAGCTGCTGAGACGGTGTTTGGACATTGACTGGGGGGAATACTTGAACGGTGAAGACGCTGAAGGAATGTGGAGGAAAATTAGAGTCAAACTGGAGAATGCTGTATCCAAAAGTGTACCAGTAAGGGAATATAAGGATAAAACAAAATTGAGGAAAAGAACTAACCCAGAATTGCCAATGAAAAGAAAGCTTTGGATATTGATTAGAAGAAAGAAACGATTGTGGGAAAGATTAAAATTGTTAAAAAAGAACAGGGGGTCTAGTATAGAGGCTAAGGAAGTGGATCTGGAACGCAGACAAATAAACAATAAAATAAGGTGGGAAACAAGGAGGGGGGTGAAGGAGAGGGAGAGAGAGATAGCTAGAAATGTGAAGGATAATCCAAAAATATTCTGGAAGTACATTCAGGAAAAGTTAACAAGAAGAGTAGGGATCCCAGAACTGGTAGGGGGGTTGAATGATGGGAGTAGAGCGGAGACTGATAAGGAGAAAGCAGAGGTGCTGGGGAAATACTTTGGGGGGGTACTAACAGTGGAGTCGGAGGATGCAGTGCCTACTATTCCCATCAAACAGGCACCGGCACTAGAACTAATAGAGTTTTCCCATGCTAGAATAAGAAGGGCTATAGAAAAAATGAACAGAAGTAAGTCACCGGGACCGGATGGGATACACCCAAGAATCATAAAGGAAGGAGGGGAGATGTTAGTAGAGCCATTGAAAATGTAATTTGAGGTATCGTTTAATACAGGACAAATCCCGATGGACTGGAGAGAGGCGAACATAACAGCTATATTTAAGAAGGGAAAGAGAAATGACCCAGGGAATTATAGACCAGTCAGTTTGACAAGTGTTGTGTGTAAACTAATGGAAACGGTAATTAGAGAAGGAATAATGGATCATATGAAGTCAAACCAACTTTTCAGTGGGAGACAGTTCGGATTCTTGCCGGGGAGGTCGACGGTACTACAGCTAATTAAGGTGGTAGATGATTGGATGCAAATTCTAGAAGATGGTGATGTAATAGACGTGGTATATTGCGATTTTATGAAGGCCTTCGATAAGGTCCCACATAAAAGGTTAATAGAGAAAGTTAGAAGCTATAATATAGGGGAGAAATGTGTGAAATGGATAGAAGCCTTCCTGAAAGATCGGAGACAGAGGGTACTGGTGAATGGAATAGGCTCGGGGTGGAGGGAAATTACAAGTGGGGTACCTCAGGGATCTGTGTTGGGACCACTGCTGTTCGTTATATTTATCAACGACTTGCCTGAAGTTATAACTAATGGAAGTGAGGTATACCTGTATGCGGATGACACTAAACTGTATAGAAGAGTGAGGAGTAAGGAAGATATGGGTTTGCTTCAAGGAGATGTGGAGGGCATGAAGGGATGGTCTGAGCATTGGTTAATGCCTTTTCATCCAAAAAAAATGCAAGTACATGCGGATTGGGACCAGCAAGATAGACAAGGTAGGATACAGTATGTATGAAGCGATGGAGGAAGTGAGTGCAGAAAAGGATATAGGAGTAGTGATAGACAATAAGTTAAATTTCTCAGAACATTTAGCGGAAAAGATAAACAAAGCCAATAGAATTGTAGGGCTGATAAGGAGGACATTTGTGTCACATGACGAAGAAATCTTCAGGAATCTCTATACAGCGCTGGTTAGGCCGCACCTGGAATATGCGAACCAGGTGTGGGCTCCATATATGGTAAAGGATATAGAAGCAGTGGAGAAAGTGCAGAGGAGAGCTAGCAAGCTGGTACCAACGTTGAAGAACGCGGGCTATGAGCAGAGGTTGAGGACACTGGGGCTTCCGACACTGGCATATAGGAGAAAGAGAGGGGATATGATAGAGACTTTTAAGATAGTGTCAGGAAAGTACGATGAGGATGTGTGTGAAGGTATCTTCTTGATGCGGGAGGGAACAAGAACGAGAGGACACTCTAAGAAAATTTACAAAGAAAGAAATAGGCTTGAGAAGGCAAAGAACTCATTTTGTGATAGAGTGGTAAATGAGTGGAACGCACTGCCCCAGTATGTAGTCGATTCCGAATCAATAAGGGAGTTTGAAAGTAATCTTGATAAAGCATGGGGAAGACAAGATTTGAAGTTTGATTATAAAACAAAAATACAGAATAGTAAAAATGTTGCGTCTGCTACCGCCGCCGCCAACACCGTGAACGACCGCAGCAGTGCAAGTACTGGTACTGAGCTGGATACACAGGCATAGTTTGCCTTTTTCCAGAGGATCTACTGTAAGAAACTGTAAGAAATACTTTGGTAGTATCCAAAATAGTAGGCTACAGTATTGCGTACCAAAACAGACGCTGCACCGTATTGTTTGACTGAACAGGGACGCCAAAATGTAAACATGCAAATGGCGTCTCCAGGATAGTAGGGTTTATTTACAATTTCGCCCATTACTGATATGTACAATACTCAAATTGCCAAACAATAAGCATTATATACATTATTGGGCAATTATATTAGCATTGTGTACCATAGTATGTAAATAAGGTAAGAAAAACCGAGTTTTTGTCATTTTATTAATGAATAACCACTTTTCAGGGGTCATTTGCATTTAACGGACTTTTGCACTTAACGGACTTCGCTTCCCCCCTAAAAGTCCGTTAAATGGAGGGCTGACTGTGTATATATATATATTTAGTAACGGTTCTCTCCGTCAATGACGTGAGAGCCTTATATATATAAGGGCTCCCCGGAGACCCCCGTGAGGGTCCCGGAGAAAGCATAACGCGACCCAAATATATAAAAAGTACATCCTAGGGTGAAACCCTTTACTTAGCCGTCTGGCTGGCTCAGTTGATAGCATGCCCGATTCCCATCTTGAAGGTCTCGCGTTCAATCCCCGCTCAGATTGAAAAGTTTTTCTGGGATATAGCCAGCGGTTACCATCTCCCCATGAGCAAGGGGGATGGGTAATGGTCTCTGGTAGACTAAAGAAAGCCAAGCGCTTGTGAATCCTCGAAGGAGGAGATTCGGGCGCTATATAAGTAACCAGAAGATTATTATTATTATTATTATTTAGTTCCTAGGGAATGTCATTAGAAAAGGTAACCATTAGAAAAAGAAAGAAATTTGTTGAGTAAAGTTTAGAAACATGAATGTTGTCTTACTAAATCAACTAGTGCGCCGTTATACAGTCCTTCCCTTGCACGCGTCCCCCAGCTGGTCACGCTGGGATTATACATCCTTCTTGTGGTCGCGTCCCGTGCGACAGGTTGGACTAATTTTGTGCTCTCAGGATGTGCTACTTTTCATCTTTAGACGTTTCCTGCTGCCTCTTCTGGGAAGTATATGTTACCTTATAGTAAGGAGGGTCATAGATATGTATGTATATTGAACATTTCCAGAGAGCTGACGACTTCCACGGGACGCGCCACATGCTACGACCATTATTATTATATGAATATTATTTTTATTTTCTGTACAGTATTTCTATCTTTTTCCTCTTTATATTATTATTTATATTATTAGTTCTGATGAGTGATAATGAATGGGAGTTGCAGGGTCTGGTAAATGAGTTTGGAACAGTGTGCGAAAAACGGAATTTGAAGGTAAATACGGGGAAGAGCAAGGTTATGGTCTTCGAAAGGGGTGAAGTCACAGAGTGTGAGGTGAAGCTGAACGGTCAGGCTATGGAGATCGTCAACTCTTTTAAGTATCTGGGCAGTGTGTTGAGTAAAGATGGGACTATGGATGAAGAGGTGCGGGAGAAGGTACAACAGGGGAAGAGGGTTGTAGGAACGCTAAAAGCAGTAACAAGAAATAGGGTGGTCAGTATGGAAGTGAAGAAGTCCTTGCATGACAGTGTGGTAATTCCGACACTGACTTACGGAAGCGAAGCATGGACGTTGGTTGAGAGACTCAGACCAAGAGTGAGAGCAGTGGAAATGAATTACTTAAGGAGTGCGTGCGGAGTTACATGGAGGGATAGACAGACTAATGAGGAAGTAAGAAGGAGGTGTGGTGTGGAGGTAGATGTGCTGGAAAGTGTGAAAAGGAGCAACTTGAGATGGTTCGGCCATATGGAACGTATGGAAAGCGAGAGAATGACTAAGAGGGTGTACAAGAGCGAGGTGGAGGGACAGAGGGGGAGAGGTAGACCGAATATGAGGTGGAAGGATGGAGTGAGGAACTACATGAACGAAGGCGGTGCTGGTTGGGGGGAGGGGCGTCGACTGACTGGGGACAGAGGTGCATGGGGCGGTTCGTTCGTAGCCACCCCTTCGGGGATCACGGCGTCAGGCAATAGATAGATAGATAGATTATGTTATGTAAGCCAGGTTAGTTAGAATGCCTCTATTTCAGTTTTTAGGCTTCGTTAGTTTAGCTAGCGGACGCCAGTTTTAGGGATAGGCTAGGCCTTTGCCTTTTTTCCATCAATGCTTTTATAAGCTCCGAAATTCAATATTCTTAACCCTTCCAACCCGGAAGGGCTCTTGAACGGCCATAACAAACTCGGCCCGCGCAACCCGGAAGGGGTCTTGAACGCCCATTGCTTGCGTGCGTGCTTTCGAATGCCGCGTGTAAATTTTTGGTATCGTGGGAGGGTAGGTGGCGCCACCAGACGTAAACTACGCCACAGCAACAGTATCTACCCCGACGTGGTGATGGGCTGGTCTATTAGAGTGAGAACTGAGCAATCTCTGCCATACCCATAGCTTACTCTGACTGTTCCTTTTACTTATATATTTTCTAGATCTCAAGTGACGGCGTCTCTAACGTGGATTGACCTCCCAATCTACCAAGATTGGAAGCCAAAGCGTCACATTTTTCCCTTGCCCCTCAACTTTCTCTTCATAATTGCTGAGGGACACAGGGCCCTGGGTGGGGTTTTGGTTTCCCGGGCAATTCTGCACCCTCCTCAGCTCCCCACCATGGAGTGGCTTCGGTCACCCAGGCTTTATTGTGGTCGGCGGGGAGGGTTCTGTGGGGGCGCTCGGTTATGGCCTTGGCCTTGCTCAGGGCCTTGGGGCTGTTCGGCCAGGCAGCTTGGGGAACAACAACAACAACAACCCCGACGCCATCATGGATAGTACGCCAAATAGTGATTCCGCTGTGTCCGATACCGTGCTTCCTACGACGCCCGTCCTAGTTCGTCGCGCCTTACCCCGACGCCATCGCCTAAATGTGTTATCTCCCGGAGGTATTGAGACGACATTGAGACTTTATGAGGGTGCTGATGCCAAGCATAATGTTGATGATGAAGGCAGTGATCACTCCACTAATTATAAGTCGAGTGATTATGGCGATGAGAGTGACAAAGAGGAGCAATTCCTGGGATTTGCGAGAGAACATGAGAGTGAGGATAGTGATGAAGGTGATGTACCAGCTTTTGAGGAAGCTGTTTTACCTCAAGACGGTGAACTTGAGAGAGTGAGTGAGTGGGAGAGTTCAAGATCACTTTCCAAGTTTCGCATGAGTGACACGACCCCAAGCCCTTCGCCAGCTAAATCGCCTTTCAAGTTACACTTGTATAAGAAGCAAATACTTGAAAAGGCGGCCGCGGCAGGTAGGGAACAAGCAAAAATACTTGGTGAGGGTGAGGGTCAGCGTGGTGGTGACTCATCTCGCCCGCCATTGTCTCCCTTATCTACCCAAGCCACCCAAGATGACCCGGGTGCCCCGCATTCTTCCCCACCATCCCCACCACTGCCAAGGGTTGAGGACCCCCCACTTTCTGCCTATTTGCCTCCTAGGTCCCCAGACAGGAGACATACTGCTGCCGAAAAGGGGAAAGGCAGCAAATATACCAAAAAAGGAAAGAAAAGAAAGCGGGTTTTGTTCGAGGCTCCCGCGGCGTCCACCCCTGCCCGCCCCAGCCATACGCCCCCACAACTTTCCCCACGGTCCTCCCCACCTCTCCTGCCTTCAACATGTCTTCCTGAAGAAGTATTTGAGCTCGCATCACCAATACCTGGGCCTAGTGACAGTGAAGCATTGCTTTCTGTCACTCGTCGCAGGCCAAGGAGCCCAGGACCTCGGGGGGACATAGCCTCACCTGCCACTCCTTCCCCACCTCGCCCACCCGCACGCCGCCCACGCATCACTCGTTCCCCGCCAGATTATGTGGGGGCCACTGATGATGAAGGGCACCTCTCAGAAGACTCTGGCCATGATTACATAGGTCCACCGTCAGGGCAAGATGACCACTCTGACGATGACTATATGGACATCGACGACCTTCGACCCATCCGCTTGGCTCGGCGTCGTGCTGCCCGTCGTGCTGGCCGCCGCCCTGGCCGCGCGCCTCCCGAGTTGGCCGTGGGCGTGCTGGGCCACCAGCTGGAGCTCCTCGTCAGCGTAGACAAGACCCACTCTACGTTTTTCAGTGGCAAGACGTAGTTGACGGGGATGGGTACAACCCTGATGTGCCAGCTTTTGATGAGGTACTGGAGGGTTCAGACATTACCCCCAATTTTCCTGCAGGCCCCAATGCTCCACCACACAAACTATTTGAGGCCTTCTTTGATGAGGAGGTGGTAGGGTATGTTGTCAAAGAGACAAATAAGCAGCACCAATTCCAGGTCCACTTTTTGGGTAAGGTGACCAAGGGCCACATGAGGCAGTGGACCCCAGTGACTCATGACGAGTTCATGGTGTTCCTGGCACTCACCATGCTAATGCCTCATGTCAAGAAGCATAGGTTGCCTGACTATTGGATCACCAATGATCTCATATCCACCCCTGCCTTCGGGAATTATATGTCTCGCGACCGGTACCTTGATATCCTCGCAGCGCTCCATCTTGTCACCAACCTTGACGCCCACCTCCCAGACAAGCTGTGGAAGATTAGGACGTTGTACGAGATGATGCGAGAACGCTTCACTTCCTACTTCAAGCCCTTCCGCAAGGTCGTCATTGACGAGTCTCTTGTGCTGTTCCGGGGAAAACTCAGCTTCCGGCAGTACATCCCCTCAAAAAGACATCGCTTTGGCATAAAATTCTTTGTGCTGTGCGACTGCCAAACTGGCTATGTCCTGGACTACAGCGGGAAGGAAGGGGACGTCCTTGTGGACCCCCTCATTGGCTTTGGCGGAGCAGTGGTGCAAGCCATGATGGACCGCTATTTCCACAAGAATCACGTCCTCTTCACGGACAATTACTACACGTCCCCCACTCTCTCAAAGTACCTGCATGAGCGCAAGACGGGGACTGTAGGCACAGTACGAGGGAAAAGGAAGGGCATGCCAGCTTTCCCTCCAAAGACCAAAAAAGGTGATGTGTTCAAGAAGAAGTCGGGGCCCATTCTGGCTATCCACTGGCACGACCAGCGGAAGGTCAACCTCCTGAGCACCATCCAAAAGGGGGAAATGGTGGAGACTGGCAAGGTGGATCGCCGCACCCAGGCCAGGGTGACCAAGCCCGATGCTGTCCTGGACTACAACATCAACATGAGGCTGGTGGACAAGTCCGACATGCAGATAGGCTTCATTGACTGCCTGCGTACCTCGTGCAGATGGTACAAAAAGTTCTTTCCGCATATGGTGGACATGTCAATTCTGAATGCCTACAATATATACAAGCTTCGGAATGTGAACACACCCATGAAGTTCAATAGCCTGCGGAGGTTCCAAAAGCAGGTGTTGACGGAGCTCCTGGAGAAGTATGGTACGCCACAGAGGGCAGTGGCACATGCTGGGCCCGCCGCTACTGACCGCTTGCACTGTGCATATTACATGAATATGCACAGGTTTGTTCCCCTGCCTCAGAATGAATCAGGAAGAACGCAGCAGAAGCGGTGCCATGTCTGCTACAACACTAGGCTGAGGGCGAGGTCAGGTAAAAAGTCCACCCTGGAGTGTGTGGAGTGCAAGGTGGCACTCTGTGCTGTAGGGTGCTTCTTTGATTACCACTCCAAGTAGGAGTTCTAATAATCATAGTGAAAGTGCCAAAGATAATGACAATATGTACAGTATATATATATATAGGCAAAAAGTGGAAGTAAACCAATTTATTGTTATACAAGTCATGTATTATGAGAACATTTATACAAATACAATTACACCATAATAATATGTGAAAGTGACACATATGTATATAATAAGTGATATTCATATGATTACAACCTATAGAAATATATAAATCAGTGAAAAAAAGACAATAAATTGTATATAAACGTTTACAAAGCATATAACTAAGTGAAAGTGACATAAGACCTAATATTTGATGGCCAAAGTATAATAAACACCTGTGATAACGAATAATCAGTGCCTAATATAACAATAACCTACCTCAATTACTAATAAAATGTACCGTATCGAGTGACAGTGACACTCTCTAAAGCATATTTATTTGTTAGTAGTCTTGGCAAATCCAACGTCAAGGCTATTAACCTAATTGCAATGACGACTTGTCTATTTTGACTGCTATGTCGTCATTCCAACCGCGGTTAAAAAGAAAACGTCTAGAGTCTACTCCTTATCTTGCTCTAGGAGACGTTGTACATTAACCAAAACTACCACTGAAGGTGAAAAAAGCATAGAAGAGAAGAAAAAGGGGTTTACCTTAGTTACCGCTTAAGGCCCATCCCGTGTTCCGTCATGTGCAGATCCCTGTCGAACGTGCGCATGAGCGACCCTCTCTTGTCATCATTTTTTCACGCGCTCCATTGAATGCAGTCGCTTTTGTTGTGCTCCTTTAATTCACCCTGTTTAGGTTCGTTTCGGCTTATCTGGCCTTCTTTTTTGTTAGACAGATGTTACGTGATCTAGGGCACACGTAAATGGGCTCCTCAGTGTGTTTAATGGAGACGCGTGTGGAAATAGCTACCGAAGGTACGGGGGCGCCTGGCGTTCCTCGTGTGTGTTTTTCATTCCTTTCTCTTTTCATATTCTTTTTTCCTGTTAGTCTGGGCATAGTTTAGCTTTTAGCTTATTTTAGCCTAGCTTGTTTCTCATTCAGGAATTGCTATGCCCCTATGAGTTTTCATATTTTCATAGCCTAGGTGTACAGTTGGTTCACAATCTGAGATTTCGTGGTGGCGGTGCTGTTTGTCGGGTTTGTGTCGGCCGCATTATTAGCGTTATTCCCGAGTCCCCCCTTTCGAGCCTTCACTGTGTCTCAAGGGCCTGGGCGCTTGGTGGTTCGTGATATCCAGGGGTAC
Organism: Paralithodes platypus; assembly: GCA_032716605.1. Taxonomy (NCBI): domain Eukaryota; kingdom Metazoa; phylum Arthropoda; class Malacostraca; order Decapoda; family Lithodidae; genus Paralithodes; species Paralithodes platypus. The sequence continues at coordinate 682,975 of CM064507.1, forward strand.
CCCACGGGGGCCCCTCCCTCACACCACAGGGTTTTTCGCCCCTGACACATTCTCTCCTCACGGCTAGGCCACCCTTTTTCTCGCCAGTTTCATTTACTGGTTTTTGTGTTCCCTTACTGTTTTCTCCTCCATCCTTTCATACCCTTTTGCCCAATCCTGGGGTACCCTACGGGGGCCCCTGTTTGTGCCAAACCACCCTTCCTGCCACTTCTCCTCATGGGCTTTGCTCTATCTCTGTGGGTTGGGTGGTTCCTGGGGGATGTGCCTCCTCTCCCCTGGTGTGTCTTCCTTGCCTCTCCCTTGACCGGTTGAGTCAGGATATTATCAAGGAAGACACTGCTCAGCTTGATGGCCATCGTCGCTTGGAGTTCATAAGGAGATGACGCTTTTTTCTGGGCCTCTTTTGGTATTCCCTAGACGCTCCTCTCGCTTTTTCGGCGCCGGACCATCTCGGCCGGTCCCGCAAATTTGCGGGGGCTTGATTCGGTCCTCTGGGACATTTCGGCTCCCCGCAAATTTGCGGAGATCGTTGGGGGGTCCCGCAAAATTGCGGGAGGGTGGTGTCGGTACGGTTATGCCTCCATTGGCCCGCAAATTTGCGGTAATAGTTGGCTTTCACTATTGACTTTTTTTATGTCATCTTGTTGCCTGATACTATATTGGTGTATGCACTTTACTGGTGTTATAGGCCCTGCATGTACGATGTTGAGTTGTGGTTAACACTTTCTCCATCTTTGCAGGTTCTGCTAGTGCTCTTCCGCCTCGGCCGCCCTCCTCACCTACCTCTGTGCTCCCAGTTTAGGGTGAGTACGGATACCTGTTTGCATGTGTGTTCCTGTTTCCCCATGCTCCTTCCCTGGTTCTTCTTGGACATTCTCTCCACTTACTCCTTCGACGTGCTGATTATGGTGTGTGTTCTTCTAGTGCAGGTAGGCTGCCTTGCTTTCGCCTTGGTTGTCGCTCCCCGTGCTTGGAGGGGCACAAGTCCTGCTTGCGCCACTCGCTCTGTGTGTCCTCTACGGCCTACCTCCCTGCTCTGTGTGGCACGTGTCTGGCCCTGGTGGTTGTGCTGCTCCATGGCCCTGGTTCCTCGGCGGCGGCTGTGGCCTCTGCTTCCCTTCCGTCGGTGTGGACGATGGTCTCCCGCCACATTAGGACTGTGGGCCACCGTTCCCCGGCCTTTGTTGCCGACCGGATCCGCGTCGCCCTGGGTATCCCTGACCCGACTGAAGGCCGTTCACCTGGCCCTCTCCCTGCTCGGGCCCTCTCCCCTGGGTCCCGCAGCCGGTCGTCCCATCGTCGGGGGGTTCCCCGGCTCCGTCCACGCTTTCGCTCGCCTCGTCGTCCTCCTGATCGCCTTGACGACGCCCATCGCCCTCGTCATGGTTCTCGCCCTGAGGCCGGGGTTAGCGGCTCTGCCCCTGTGCGCCCTCCCCTGGCCTCTACGGATAGGGGCTCTACTCCCTTCCGCCCGCTTCCCCAGCCCAGACGACTTCCTCTTACGTTGTCCTCTCCGCGCGCGGTTGTTCATGCTGTAGCTGGCCCTCTGCTCCCTCCTCCTACACTGTCCAGGAGGGTCCGCCTGGATGTCGTTGCTTCTCCTACTTCACCTGCTTCAGTGCCTATTCTTCCTTCACGGTCTCGTCCCACGGTGGTGGTCCCTCCCTCCTCCGCCTCGGTGTCGGGCCGCCCTGTTATCTCAGCCCCGGGGATCCTTGCTCTGTTTCCCCCCGCGGCTCCTGGCCTCCTTTCACCCGGCCAGCCTTCCCACTCCCGTCGTCCTGCTCCTCCTCATTCTTCTCTTCCTGACCTTCACTTACCGTCTCGCCAGGGGGGTACCCCTCCTCTTGCCTCGGTGGGGTTTCGCGAGGTTTTGGGGTCCCCTTTCTCAGGAGCTGATGTGTCGCTGGAAGAGGGGAATGGTGCTGTTTCCCCCTCGGCCGTTCGTGATCGGGGACGAGTCCTCAACGGCGACACAACCGTCGTCGCTCGCCTTCCTTGGGACGCGACGCTGCTGGTTCGTGTCGTGGGTCTCGCTCCCGCTCACGCTCGCCCCTGCGGGCCGCCCAATCTGGGGGGGGGGGGGGGGGGGTAGCCTCTCTCGGATCGATTGTCGGCTATGCAGGGCTGGGTTGTGTCACGCTTCGACGGGCGCTTGAAGTCGATGGAAGACTCCCTCTTCTCGCCCTTCTTGGCGGTGACTCACCCTCCGCGCCTCACCCTACCTACCCCTGCTACGGTCCCCCTCCCTTCTGCAGGCCTACGCTCTGGTCAGACTTCAGCCGCCCTGACATCCTTCCGGCTGTTCAGTCCCTGGCTGTGTTGACGGGTCTGTCCTCCTATGGGACAGGTTTGTGCGACGCCGGTACGCCTGGCTTAGCCATCATGCTCGGTCACCCTCTCCCATTGGAGGCCTGGTTTGCTGAGGCCTTCGACTTCACACACCGATCCGTCGACGGCTCTCCTTCCGTCCCTCCCCCGGAGTCGTCCCTGATTTTGCCTCCTCTTGTGTCTGTCGGCGGGTTGGACGGCGCGTTCTGGTCCTGGATGAGCGCGCCCGTTCTTGAACTTTGTTCTATTGCTACCCCGTTCTTCTCTCCCCCGGATCAGCCCTCTGTCGCCAAGGTTTTTCCCTTGCGACAGAGGGTGACGGACTTATTGTCTTGTCTTTAGGTTCCCTCCAGACGTCTGTTCACCACCTGCGGCTTTTCGAGGCGTCTGCGCCAGGCGATCTTCGCGAGGGTTTGGACCGCGTTCAGCGGGTCCACCTTCGGCTCGCGGTGTCTTTGGTTCCCGAGCTGAAGGCGGTTTTGTGCGCGGCAACTCGGCACCGCACGACGGTACGGTCTTCGTTCTGCCGGCCGGCCCCCTTGGTTATTCGTCAGGGTTTGTTGTACTCTGCGCTATATACGTCGGGGTTTTTTACGCAGGATGCTTGGGAATGCTACGCTTCTCTGTCGGCGGCCCCTGCTTCCGCCACACGACGCCGCGCTGTGTCGTTACGGACCCTGCTTACGTCACGTACCGACGCGCTGTGCCGCGCGCGGGGTCTTCTCAGTCCCGTCCTTCTGCCGGTCCTCTTCGGGGTGCTGCTGCAAGTGCTGCCGCCTTGCACGGGCGCAGGACTGGGACGTTGCTGGCCAGTGCATCGGTTCCGCCTCGCACTTCTGTTCTTGCCCCTTTCATCCCCTCTGTGTCGGGGCTGGCCGGCCTTCCACTTCCGGCCGCCCTTCGACGGGGTCAGCCCCGCGCCGGCCTGGGGTTGGGGTGGCCCGCCCATTTCGACGAGGTTGGGGGGGGCGGGGGTAGAGGAGGTCAACGTGGCGCTCATGCCCGCACGGCCCGTACCGGGGGTACCTCCACGTCAACACAATGTGTAGTTCTCTGGGTCGGCCTCCTTGTTCTCCTTCTCGCCTGGGCGTACCGGGTCGCTCCCCTCCTCTCGGGTGCTCCCTCGGGTTGTTTTCGCCCTTGCGCCCCTCGGTAGCCGCGAGGGACGTTGGGGGCGGCGGGTTGCGCGGAGGGGTCTCACCTGGAGGTGGACGTCCAGACCCCCACTCCGCTCTTGTCACCGACAACGGCCCATCTCTTCAGAGGTGGCCCACGTGTTCACTTCCATGCCCGAGCTGGGTAGCGTCGAGGGAGTTGACCGCCGGTCACCCGGTTTTCCTCTCCCGTGTCTTTCTGGTTCCGTCGCCGACCTGCGACGCGATGCGACCGGTGGTGGATCTGTCGGCCCTCAACGGGCACATCGTGCACACTCGGTTTCGGATGCTGCCGGTACCCCTGGTACGCCTGGCCCTGTGCCCTCTGTCGTGGGTAGTGTCGCTGGCCCTCCAGGATGTGTCTTGGCTCGTTCCTCTCCATCCTCGCTTCCAGCGATTCTTGGCCGTTCGGACTTCCGATCGTGTGTTCCTGTTCGACGGCCTTCCCTTCGGTCTCCACATCGTGCCGCAGATCTTCTCTGCACTGGTGGGGCAGGCTCTGGGTCCTCTCCTCAGGAGAGGGCTCCAGCTCCTGTTTTCCTTGGCCGTTTGGTTGGTCGTTTCCGACGCCCTAGGCCTGTGCATTGGCGACGCCCTCACAGTCGTTCGCAACATCGCACGGTTAGGGTTCCCCTTCGATGTTCCCAAGTCACGCTTGACCCTGTCGCGTGTCGTGCCCTGGGTCGGTCTCGCATGGGTTTTGTCCGGCGCTACGGTGACCCGGGGTCTGCCGGCCGCGGTGCACCTTCGGTGGACGGTCCTCGCCGTGTTGCACTCGGTCTCCCTCCCGGGGTGGCTCTGGGACTCGTTCGTGGGTTCGCTGCATTGGGCCGCTCTGCCCCTTCCCTTAGGGAGCCTCTGGCTACGCCGCCTCCTCCTCATGGGCACCGCGGTGTTTCCGTTGCCCCTATGGATCGGCTCCTGCCGCTCCCGCGTACCGTTCGCCGACGCTTCGGTCGCTGGGTTGCTCGGGGCTCGCTCTCTGCGGCTGTGCCCTGGACCGTCCCCCCCCGCCGACGGTCTGGGTAACCACAGATACGTCGAGCGAGGTTGGGTGAGGTTCCCAATCGAACCTGGGACGTCCACTTCCCGGCAGATGGGTGGGTCTCCCTCCTCTTACCCGTCTATGCCCTCGGTTTGTTGGTTCCTTTGTTCTTCCTGCGGGACCACGCGCTGGCCCTTCGGGGTAAGTCGGTGGCCTTCGGGTTGGACACTCAGACAAGCTGTCCCCTGTTTCCTTATGCGGGGGTCCTCCAGGTCGTTGACTCTATTGGGGGTCTCGGTGGAGTTGTTCTTCCTCGCGGACCGACACCCCTTCTCCTTGCATGCCTCCTCCCTGCCCGGGCCTGCCACCCTTTGGGCGGCCGCCCTGTCGAGAGGGCAGGGCGTTCTTGTAGAATGGGCGATGAAACGGACTGTGTTCGCCGACCTCGCGGCTTCCTGAGGTGTTCCGGAGGTCGCCTTGTTCGCATCGGGGGTGCCGCGCCAGTTGCCTCTGGACCTCTCCCTCCGGCCTCGCGCTCCGGGGGGGGGTCCGGACGCTTTCATGGTCGCCTGGTACAGGTGGCGGTCGATATCCATCTTTCCGCCACCAGACGCGCTGTTGATGTGCCCAGTCCTCGCGAAGCTGCGGCTGTACCACGGCTGCGTCTGGTTCTTCGCGCCTCTGTAGCCGGCACGGACTTGGTCCGCCCGGTTGCCGCGGTGGTGCCCGAGTCCGGTCCCTCTACCTGTCTCCGGCTTCCACTTGGGCTAGGTTGGGGTCCTGCGGACCTCTTTGGCCTTCGCATCGTGCTTGTTCATGAGGCACGGTGGCTCCCGGTCCCCGGCCGGGCCCTGACTGACTTCCTGCAGCGTTCCTGGCCGTCTTCTCCTTGGGGGACTTACGGGTCCCGCTGGAGGTCTTTTACTAGGTGGCTACAGGCCACTCGCCTGCCAGTTGGCTCTCCTTCCCTCGTCCTACGCTCCTTGTTTCACCTCTTCCGTACACGTCGCTTTCCAGTCGACGCTATACGTACCCACTTGTCTGCCGTCCGGGGGGTTCTTTGGGTCCGTCGCTGGGCTGGTCGTTCCGCCACAGGTGCTGGATTCCTTCCTGACGGCTGCCTTCCGGGATCGACCGCCTCCGCGCCAGGTCCCTCCGCTGTGGGATCTGGGGCGGGCTCTGGTCCTTCTGGCTTCCCCCACGTATACAAGGGCCGCTACGCCGGTTCCGTTGCTTGGGCGTCCACTCTTCCTTGTCGCTCTGGCCACTGGGGATCGGGTGTCTGCACTAGCGGCATTGTCACGGCCCCGGGACTGCGTGCGATTCTCCCAGTCCTTGCATGGCGTTCTCGTTCGCCTCCTCCCCACCTTTTGTTACCACGCATGGGAGGGAGGCCCCCGTTTTCCAGCCTTTCGCCGTCCAGGCTTTACGGCGTGGGCATCCTCGCCATGTGTTGTGCCCGGTGTCAGCCTTGCACTCCTCTGTTGCGTCTGTGGCGCCGCCTTTGGGTACTGCTGTGTGGGTGTCTCCTCGGACAGGTGGGAGGCTCTAGCAGGTGCAGCTGGGCCGCCACGTTTGTCGGACCGTTCGTGCCCGTCACCCTGTTTGTAGGGGTTCTGCGCGCGATGTCAGATCCTTTGCTGCCTTCTTCCGGTTCCTGCCACGTCGATCCTTCCCTGCCTTCGCCTCAGCGGTTTTGTGGTCTTCTATCAATTCCTTCATCTCCTCCTACCTCTCCGTGTCCAGTGTTCGACCCCCTCGGCCGGTGATTGCTCTCGGGGGTCGTGTTTCCTGGTGCTCTGGCGAAGATCCCTGGTCTTCCCCCCTTGTCCCTCGTTCTTTTCCTTTGTTTTTTTTTACAAAGGGGGGGGGGGGGGGGGGGTGTATGGGTTTGCAACACTGGATTGCAAGTTTGGGATTATGTATTGTTCCAGTACATAAGTGTTTTTGCCACATTGAAAATTGTGTTTTGTTCTTGTGTTCAGTGTTTTTGTTGGTTTTTGAAGAAAAGGGATTTTGGGTACAGTACCTTTTTGGTTTCAGACAAGTCTATGTTTTTGCATTACTATGAATGACGGGCATGTGTTAAAACTGTTCTTTTTAGCTACTCCTCAGTTTTTCACTCTTTTATTAAATCTCTTGTTTAAATTGTGTCTTTGTCATTCGTAATTTTGTTTTATGCATTGTTTTTTTGGTAGGTTGGGCTTGGATGTCCTCCTCCTATTTGTTATGCAGCCTTGACGTTGGATTTGCCAAGACTACTAACAAATTGGGAGGTTTGACGTACCTCCCAACCTACCAAATAGGAAAACCTACTATTTGGTAGTAGTCTTGGAAAATCCAACGTACATAATACCCTCCCTCACGCCGGACCCCTGCCCATCCGCGTTCTTCTGCTGACGTGAGATGTGATGACAAGAGAGGGTCGCTCATGCGCACATTCGACAGGGATCTGCACATGACGGAACACGGGATGGGCCTTAAGCGGTAACTAAGGTAAACCCCTTTTTCTTCTCTTCTATGCTTTTTTCACCTTCGGTGGTAGTTTTGGTTAATGTACAACGTCTCCTAGAGCAAGATAAGGAGTAGACTCTAGACGTTTTCTTTTTAACCGCGGTTGGAATGACGACATAGCAGTCAAAATAGACAAGTCGTCATTGCAATTAGGTTAATAGCCTTGACGTTGGATTTTCCAAGACTACTACCAAATAGTAGGTTTTCCTATTTGGTAGGTTGGGAGGTACGTCAAACCTCCCAATCAAAGTGAAAGTGACACAAGACCCAATACTTGATGGCCAAAGTATAATAAACACCTGTGATAATGAATAATCAGTGCCTAATATAACAATAACCTACCTCAATTACTAATAAAATGTACGGTATCGAGTGAAAATGAGCAATATTAGTGACAGTGATACCCAAATAAACATACTTTATATAATTGGCCTCAAAATAACTATAAAAATATCAAATAAACATCACATTCTCAATATCAAACACTAAAATCGTCTAAGGGAGATAAACACTTTGGTGCGACGAGCGGCTAGGTACGTGGTAGCCGTGGCCGGGGCGACGCATCCGAACGCGGGAAGAATTTTCCGCCGAAAAGCACTCGTCTTCCCGCGCTCACCATTATGCAACCAGTGGGGCTAGTGACCTCTACTCAATGGCATTCTACAGAGGAAGGTTTGTGGAACATTTTTCTTTTTTATTCATAACATTACATGCCATATTCATTGAATTACAGATGAGTTAACATAGCCCAAAGATCGTCAAAACCCCCGGTACCACAGCTAGAGTGCCCGGGGCTGGAGGGTTAATTCTAACTAGCCTATCCATTCTTATAATTTTTTCAATTAATCTTTGATGCTATTCATTTCAACTTTTCTTGCTGATAGCCTAACTTTTTCTTTGAACGTTCAACGTCGCGCTTCGATATAATTGTTTAATGGCGATCTAGCGGCTATCACATTTTCTTTTATTTCTTATCGAAAATTCCAGATGCTTCGATTTTCATCCTTTTGATGTTTTCGTGACATTGAGCGTTTCTCTTTACATTTTAATAAAGTTTTTACGAAATATTTTCCTTTTGCACTGTATATAGCCTAAACAATTTATTAGACTTTTATGTCATACGTCTTCATAGTCTATGTACCTTCCAGGTTTTCTGTCTTGTTGCAGAGCGGATAAATGTTATTCTTTTATGATACTTTTGCCTGTAATTATTTTTGATACTTTCCACCGTAGCCTCCCTTTTCAAAAATATGATTTTAAGCTACGAACCAACCTTCAGTTGGGCCCCTTTTTAGAGTGGCTAGTGTTAGACTGGGCTTAATTATATCTCCGGTCACTAGGAGATCCCTGTGTACTATTTGAAGTCCGGGGGGGTAGCAGAGGTTGGGGGCCTCATTTGTATATCTTTTATTTGTGCCTACTCTGCCGGAGTTCTCTAGTTTATATCTACGAGGCTCCGGCTATTTTTACCTACCATTTTGCTTTTACTACAAGGTGCTTTTGTCATACACCTCACCCCTTTCTTCCACTCGGGAGTTTTTTCCGGTGGTACACTGTCATAGCTTTTTCTCCGGGGCTCCAGAGTTAAGAACCTGTTCCCTCACCAGTTTTTATTAACTCCGGTTCACAAACACCGAGTGCTACTATAGCTCCGAGTGCAATTATGTCAAAATTCATATTTTACTCCGGTTCACTACAGACAGTATCTCCGAGTACTCTAACCCTTAACCCTTCCTACCCGGGTGTCATACTAAAAGGCAACACAAAATAAGGGCAGGAGCCCGGGTGTCATGCTAATAGGCAGCAAGCTTTCAAGCCTATTCAGCTTGGTCTGAACGCCGTGCGTCCGACGCATGTAAACAACACCGATCGTTGCGTCACCGCACCTCCGAAAACAAGAAGGAGACGTCGGATCAAATGTTATTGTTGTGACGTAAGACGAAATTAGTGTCTGAATATTGTCAACATCGCAGCAAAATTCGCTCCACTGAAATCGTCATCACAACTGAACCAGTTGACTTACAGAGCTCTACTTAACGCCAGTCTACAGGTTGAAAACTGCACTACGTTTATAGATGCGTGAGAAATTTTTAGCAGTTAAAATAAACCAAAATACGGTAGCCTAGGCCTAGACGTTTTTCGGCCGTTTCACCCGGGTACGGGCGACCGTCCTTTGGCGGACCAGCCCGGGCCCGGAGGGTTAAAGAGAATACATACTCCGGTTTCCATATACCGAGTTGTATACCACTCTAACTCCGGGTATTCAACAAAAGCGTCTTAACTCCGGTTCTCAAAACACCGAGTTCTACCACTTCTCCGAGTATCCCTTAGCGAGAACATATCTCCGGTTCCTATATAACTTCTAACTCCGGGTATACAACAATAGTGACTTCACTCCGAGTCCCAGAAAACTCTGAGTAGTCTAATATTGTCAATTAACTCCGGTTCCCAGACACCGAGTTCTGTCAACCAACTCCGGGTATTCAAACAATATTAACTTATTTCCGGTTCCAGACACCGAGTTATACCAATAGGCCTACCGAGTTCTACTAGCACACTCCAGGTAGGCCTATTCAATTATTATTCAAGTTGGCAGTCCTAGATGACGAAGTTCAAATTGGTACCGTAATTAATAGAATCACCTTCAAGAACTTTTTACAATACTTATATATGCTTAGTATAGTACTAGAGCTAACTCAAGTTTAACAAAGTCCCGAGTAAAACTTCATTCACTCAGTATTACTGATAATGTTGATACTCATTCAGAGTGGGATAAAAGGTGCACTACACTTTCCAATCCTAAATTATGGTACAAGGTTGTAGGATTATTCCTACCCTTTATTAAGAACAGTATTTCAATACCATAGTTACCCTGTTCATTCATGCATAGCCATATAGGTTAGGAGGATTAATAATTTAGCCGTCCGGCTGGCTTAGTTGATAGCGTGCCTGATAACCATCTGGCAGGTCTCGCGTTTCAATCCCTTCTCAGATTGAAAAGTTTTCAGGGGTATAGCCGGCGGTTACCATCTCCCCACGAACAAGGGGGATGGGTAATAGTCAATGGTAGACTAAAGAAAGCCAAGCGCTGGTGAATCCTCGAAGGAGGAGAACGGGCGCTATATAAGTAACCTGACGATTATTATTGTTATTATTATTACTGTATTAACTTTTATTCCCAAACAAAGGCGGTACAAAATTAAGAGATATTATCTCTCTTTCCTTAGACCAAGTATATACAGTACATGGACACGATTAACCGGTTGGTTCTCATCCATTCGTTTTACACAGATTTAAAAAAAAAAAAAAAAAAAAAAAAAAAAATCCCACATTATCAGTCCTTCAATAAAGGTTACTATGACATTGTCGTTCACGTATAACTACTAGTAGTAAATCAATATTTTTATTCACAAAGATTCCCAGGTTACCACTCCTCCAATAAGGATACTATGGCATAAGGCTGATGAAAATAATGGAAAGTTGGATGAAGAGGATAAGAGAAATTTTTACTGGATAGTGAGGGACGGAAAAGTGAGGAAGTGGTTTATAAGAGTAGAAGGGAGAGGGAGATCAGGGAGGGGAGAGAATGTGATGGGAGTTGTGACGGAGGAGGAGAACGGGGTGGAGGTGTCACAGGGAGAGACAGGAGACGAAGAGGCAGACCCAGTAGTGCTAACGGGGGAGTAGGGTACGGACTGTTGTTGTTGTTGAAGACGTGTTTAATTTAAACTAGCCCTCTGGGCCGAGGCCCTCATAAGGCTAGTGGTCGGCGGGGGGATAGTAAGTCAAGTCATATAGGTAACTGGTCAGATTTCATCGTAGAGATTAAGAGCTGCTAAGAAATGGCGGATGGCTATGAACGAGAATGAATCTGAGTCAGAAAGGATGTCTTTTAAAGAGGTGTGTCGCAAGAAGCGACGTCTTTGAGGGCCGTACATGGGACAAACGCATAAAATGTGAGGGATAGTAAGAACTGTGCGACAATGGTGACATTCTGGCAGAGGACTACGGGGAGTGGTCATTAGATATCCATGAGTGAGTCTCGTGTGTCCTATGCGTAATCGAGTTAAGAGGGTTTGGTCAGCGCGACAGGGGCTGAGTGAAGAGGGCCACATGTGAATGTCGTCTTTGATGGAACGAAGGTGACCTCCCAAAGGTTGATCACTCCATTCTGAGCGCCACTTATCATGAATATGCCGTCGAACTACAGGAATTAGGTCATCCGATCTGAGGACAGTGGATGCCGGAGCACCTAGACAGGCCTGTTTAGCAAGGGCGTCAGCATGTTCATTTCCCGCAATGCCTACATGGGCGGGGATCCAACAGAGGGTGATGGATCGAGAGCTGCATTTTAATTCGTGGATTTTCAGGATAACATCGATGATCAATGGGTCACGTGGGGCGTACTCTCCTAATGCTTGCAACACACTTTTTGAGTCACTGCAGATAACTACGTGAGGAGGATTGTTTGGAAGTGCAGAAATGAGGGTCAGGGCACCACAACTCTGCAGTGAAAACGGTGGAACAAGGATGTAGGGAGCTTTGATGGATACCATGGTCAGAAACCGCTGCACTACCTACGGCATCCGGAACCTTCGAACCATCAGTGTAGATGAAGGCAGCTGGAACATGACTATCAAGATGTTGTAATGCTAAGGTACGGCATTGGACTGGAGTCACAGCCTCTACTTGGTCAGTCAAATGGAAACAAACTTCAGGGTGTTTAAGGATCCAGGGGGTAATTGAAATACAGGGGGAGGGGCGAATGAGTTGTTGGAATATTGTAAGATGCGAGTAATTGGCAGGATAAGAGGGTAAAAGGCAAGGTAGTAGTAGGAGTAACACAAAAATATTGGGAACGGAAAAGGTCCTTCAATGTGGGATCCTGTTGGAGACGGATGGCAGTTCGCAGCTGAACTAGCTGACGATGATACGTTAATGGCAGGACCCCAGCCTCACTGAGCACACTGTACACACGTGAGGACCGGAAAGCTCCTGAGCTAATACGTATGCCAAGGTGATGAACGGAGTTAAGTGTCTGCAATGTGGATGCCGAGGCAGTGCCATATACCGGGCAACCATAATCCAGGGCAGATAGAATGGTGGATCTATAAAAGAGCAGTAACGTAGATCAGTCAGCACCCCAATGAACACGTGCCACAGACTTGAGGACATTCATGCGCTGAAGGCACCAAGCCTTCAGAGTGGCAACATGGGATTTCCAATTTAGGTGGGTATCAAAGATAAGGCCAAGGAATTTAGTAGAGGCAAGGAATTTAATCTTGGAAGAACCCATAGAGAGGGTGATGGACTGCTTACGCAAGTGTCTAAGGTCGCGATAGAAAACGACAGCATTGGTTTTTTCAGCCGAGAAGCGGAAACCAGTTGAGGACGCCCAAGCTTGTATGGAATGAAGAGCAGTGTTTAGACGACGTTGAATGTGTGTTAAACAAGGAGACGTATAATAAATGGCTAAGTCATCCACATAGAGGTTATGAGAGATATCAGGAGGGAGGCATTTTGTAACACTATTTATTGCACTATCATAGAGTACACTACTTAGGGAACAGCCTTGGGGTATTCCATTAGTTTGAGGTTTTATTGCAGATAATATACCGTTGTTTTTAACCTGAAATGTGCGGTTAGATAGAAAGTTCTGGAGGAATTGGGGAAGGGAGCCCCGCATACCAGAGCTATGGAGGATTTTTAGAATGCGATAACGCCAAGTGGTATCATAAGCCTTCGCAATGTCGAAGAAAACCGCCACTGTGGGTTGTTTCTTCGAAAATCCTTCACGTATTTGGTGCTCCAGGTGGATGAGAGAGTGTAATGTAGAGTGGCCGGGACGTGAACCATGTTGATACGGGGATAATAAGTTATGCGCCTCTGCATAATGAAGAAGGCGTGGATTGATAATTTTTTCCATAAGTTTACATAAACATGAGGTGAGCACTATGGGCCTATAGTTTGTCGGAAAACTATAAAACTGGTTTTGGGATGGGTATGGTATACGCATGTCGCCAATTTGGTGGGAAATAATGTCTATCCCATAATTGTTATAAAGTTGCAAAAGATAATTTAGTGCACGTGGATGAAGATGACGAATGAACGCATAGGGAATGGCATCAGGACCCGGGGTGGAATCCGAGCAGTGGTCAATGGCATGTTGAAGTTCAGGTAATGAGAAAGGAGCGTTATAGTCATGAGTGCGACCTCCGGAAAACGTGATCGGGTGGGACTCCTTCTCTTGTTTCAAGCAGAGGAATTGTTGAGGTAAAGATAGGTTAGAGCTAACTTCACTGAAATGGTTTGCATGCATAGCAGTGATGACGTGGGGATCATGGGTTAACCTAACAAGTGCGCATGGGGGTAATTGGAAACGTCCCCCTGTGCTGACGTATTTGAGGTGTTTCCGTCACTAAAATATTCATTGTACCATTAATAGCATTAATACTTATCCACATGCGCCTATTATGGGTTGATTATAAAGGTATTAACCTGAAACAACAATAAAACGAGTGAAAACAGCGTTTGGCTGGTCAAAATCAGAGATATAGCCCGCGAGTTGTATAATGTATGGGTGAGGCAAGCTGCTTTTCCGCCAATTTCCCCCAAGGCCACTGAGACACAGTCGATCGATACTCTCTCTCTCTCTCTCTCTTGCATTCGCTTGCTATCAGTGATGACCACACCCTGCAACCGGATTTCTAATGTTAGCACAAAAATATACCTCAGAATAAGGGAATAACAGGGAAAATAGGTGATAACTGAAGGAGAGGAGGAAAGTGGGGAAGGAGGGGAGGTAGAGGACTGAGATTTTGCATGGCCCAGGGGCCAAAAAAAATAAATAAAATATACTTTTTTTTTTTTTTTTTTTTTTCGATGTCAAAAGTTGATTTTTTTCCCTCTGACTCTTAAGAGTCTCCCCGCAGTCCGCCGGGGGAACTCTTAAGAGTCTCCCCGCAGTTCCCGGGTTAAAGAGTCCGAATCAGTGTCCCGTAATGGAGAGTTGGGGACGGACAGTTCGCCCGTCAACACTACGAAATTTTCTCCACAGAGTAGAGATAGGGGTGCGACTAGTGAAGGACGAGATGTATGAGCGCCACGAAAGCACTTTACTTCGGATGATATTGCGTTTGACAATAGCGCAGACTTTATTATAGAAAGTTTTGAGGGCAAGTTTTTCAATGGTGATGGTGATGAAACGGAAGCATTGAGGATGAGTAGCAAGATTGGAGAGGGAGGTTTTAATTCTCCGTTGCTTATCACCCACCCTGGTGAGAAGGCGCTCTACCCTGTGTTTGAATTTGATCATGCTAGCCAGTTTGGGTGACCACCAAGGGACTCGTCGAGGATGTTGCAAGGAGGAGGTGAATGGTATGTGATGCTGTGCAGTAGAGGTTAAGAAAGACATGAAATATTCAAAGTTAACTTTGGGGGTGATCATATCCGAGAAATCTTCAATATCAGCTGTGGATTCCGTGTATGTCAGCCAATTAGCTTTGGAGAGATTATATTGAGGTAGTTGTGTAAAGGGTTCAGGGGATAAGTAGTTTAAAAGAATCGGGTAGTGGTCGCTGGAGAATCTTTCCTGCAGAACCGACCACTCAAATAAAGGGGCGGCGTCAGTCGAAGCAAGTGAAAGGTCTTTCGCAGAGAACGTGTTGTGTGCTGCAGACCAAAATGTAGGGGAATCTAGGTTCAAACAGCAGAGTTGTGAGTCAATCCGAAGGTTTTCGATATGTTTACCCGGGGTGTCTGTAAACGGGCTTCCCCATAGTGGGGAATGTGCATTGAAGTCACCAAGAATGAGGTAAGGAGGAGTTAGTTGTTGTGTGATATGGAGAAGATCAGCTGTGTCATGTTTACAAGAGGGTTGATTGTAGGACGAACAAATAGTGAGGGATGGAAGCTGTAGGAGGGAGATGGTAACTGCAGAAGTTTGAAATGGATTGGGATTGAGGGTGACGGGAAGAAAAGGATATTGGTAATGAACAAGAATTGCTGTACGATAGTGTGTGGGGGTAATCGGAGAACTAACAGCGACAGAGTAATGTCTGGGGGGGATCACAATATTGCCTACATGCTGTAGGCATATGCAGATTGGAGAGTATAAGCGAATGAGTCTTTGTAATTCTCCCATATGAAGGCGAGCTTGGTATCCGTTAATGTTCCACTGGACAATATTATGAAGCATTGTGTACAGAGAGGGACACATCTGTATTGGGTGTGATGTCGTTTAAGGAGTCAGGCGAAGAACGGGGAGGGATAGTTGCTTGCGGGATTTGAGACGTAGGGGCAGATGAATTGGGTAATTCATCGTCATTTATTCCAGAGAATTGTTTTACGAGTTTGGGAACAAGTGTTGGAGAGTGAAGAAGCTTTAGCTGTAATGTATGTATAAAGTCCTGCGGCGAAGTAGTGGCAGTATCTGTGTTAGGGGGGAGAGTACGTGCAATGATGAAGGCGTTCGCTCGTGCAAGTATTTGAGAATCTGGCTCAAAGAGATGTGGGGTGATGTACTCCCGAAAACATCCAGAGCATCCGCAGGCACCAGGGGGAATACCCTTGCTGCAGATCAAATGGGGGTTATCAGAGGAGGGTGGCACAGGGGTATCCAGATGCATAAGTTCTTCAGTCGTGCTTTCTGTATGAGTGGCAAGAGGAAGCGGAGTATTTGGAATTGGGGGGTGTTCATCAGGGTCTGAATCACAGGGAGCGTCCTTTGTGAGTAGACGTTTACGAGTACCACACTTTTCGTGAGGAGTTGGGGTAACGGGTGTCGGCGATTGATGGACATCAAATGCAGACCGTGTGAGTACCATTTCGGTCAGATCGGAGTCAATGAGATTATTGTCCTTCAGGAATTGCATCATTACGTCTGTGGGTGGAAGGTCAGGGTGTTGGATATGAGAGACACAATAGCAAGGGGGTTTGTGATGTTGCTTATTGTTTATTGGACTACGAGAGGATACAAAGTTCCTTAAATGGTCTTCGAAGGCTCTAGGATTGGAGGTTTTGTGCCGGAGCAGAAAGTATTTGCCGCAGTCGTGACATCCACAGTCTGGATCGTGATTAGGCATGATCCACAGTTGGGTGGGTGAGTCGTTGTCCGAATCACGAGAAAGGGGCCTAACTGGTATGGCAATCCTGTGTTTTTTAGAAGCCTGTGTCCTTTTGAGGTTGTGGCGAAGGAGCATTTACGTGGTCAGGGGTACGTCGCACGACCTCCTCCTCCGTAGGCATTGACCAAAATTCCATATCTTCCGAGATGCTGGTAAAGCCCTCGAATCTATTGGAAGTGGACAACCCAGGAGAAGAGAGATTAGCGAGGCGAAATGTTTCACTGGAGGGAGAACGTCGAGGACTGTTTTGTGATGTAGATGGTCCCTTCGGACGGAGAGTAGCAGCTGTTGCGGGAGGTCCATATCTCCGGTAGGGAGGAGCTTTGACTTCGTCCCTGAGTTGCGTTTCGGCCGCCCTGAGTGGGAGACCCGACGAGACCTGTAGGTGTAGTATCTCCCGTTGGAATTTGTAATGTGGGCAGTCCCTATTGTTAGCTTCATGGCATCCATCACAATTTGCGCATCTGGCCTCCTTTGACTGGCAGTGTTCCAGATCATGGAGCTCAGAGCCGCAATATTGGCAACGAGGACAGCGTGCTCTGCACCGTGCAGTAGTGTGACCAAAACGCCAGCATTCTGTACATTGTCTAGGTCTATAAACGTAGCGACGTACTGGCAGTTGTCGTCCAGCTAGTTTGACATGCATGGGGAGGACGT
This sequence comes from Paralithodes platypus, assembly GCA_032716605.1. Classification (NCBI taxonomy): domain Eukaryota; kingdom Metazoa; phylum Arthropoda; class Malacostraca; order Decapoda; family Lithodidae; genus Paralithodes; species Paralithodes platypus. The sequence continues at coordinate 699,741 of CM064507.1, forward strand.
GCCTCTTAAAGAATACCTTGACAATACGCAAACTGGGTCAATTATAGCGTTGGGGCACAACATAAATGTCTACTTTGACGATGGAGGGGTCTGTATTTTTCAATAATTTCAAGATGCGTGGGGCCGAGTCTTGAAAGCCTTGATCAGCAATTTCGAAGTCCGAGGGGAGGGCCACTGTACCTATGCGCTGATTAAGGTATTCGTCTTCCTCACCTGTATACCTGCCAACGTGGGTGAGAAAATGGTCTTGTAAGACTTCTGATTGTTCTTGTGTGGCAGCCTCAATCATGCGTTTTCCTTTCCCGACAGTGTGGACGGTGAAGTCACCGAAGGTCGAAGCAAGAGAATCATAAAGATCAAGATCGTCCATGGGGTCACCAGTGACCTCGAAGAATCGAGGCCAATCAGGGGGACGAAACATGGCGTCTAGGGTTGGTTTTGGGACTGGGGTATATGTGGTACGACGACCTTTGTTCCGTGTGCGCTGAGGAACATGCGGCTTGAGGGTTTGCACAGTAGATGTAGATCCTTTATGAGAGGAATGAGGAGTGGATGTGTCGGTAGATTGTGAGGTCAGAGTTGAATCAGTGGTCGTTGGGGCAGGATGCACAGTATGGGCAGTTGAATTCCCTTCAGTACCGGTACTCAAGGTATGCAACGGCCGAGGGTTAGTTGATGTGACAGTAGGCCTTTGAGATCTTGGAGGTACATAAGCAGGTTTGTTGGAGGTAGCAGATCTAGCATCCTGAGGTAAGATGGTAACAGATGTAGTCGCAGACTGGTCAGGGATACACGAAGTATCCGTAAGGGTGTCAGCGGAGGGCATCCGAGCTTCATCATTAAGGTCCTCGACTGAATGAATAGGTAGTCTAAGGCTGGGATCATGATCTGGTAATTTAGAAGTTAAGGTTGAGACCGTGGGGTTGTCATCGCTAATCTTGGTCACAGCGGCAGTACTTTGCATTGGAATTGATGACGGGGAGACCAACTGATCGATCTCTCTATCCGACGATGGAGAATTCGTCACATTATCCGTAGAAGGCTTGCCAAGGTCAGGGATATAGGGGGGGTCCATAGAGAGGGGTGAGTCCAAGGACGGTGCAGGGGCCGGTAAAGAATCCGGCATAGTGCCACCACCATCCGAGAGGATGACGGTCAAGGAAGGTGAATCAGTCTCAATATCCATATCCATGCCAGTGCCGGTGATCAAGGGTTCAGAGGAAGTCTCCATATGACGAAGGTATTATGATTCGTCCGGGATAAGCTCCATACCCACCACGGAGCCTATAATTAGAGGACTTGGTATTTGCCCTAGGAGTCAAACCCTGATATACATCCCTACCCCCTGTGCTTATAGATGGTCAACTCGTCAGCTTCGGGTCAAGCACAGAGAGCGGGATTTGACGATAAAAGGTTCCCCTCATGCGTGCACGTCAGGTACTCCAGTTCTACGGGTGGAAGGGAACGCCGTCCACATCCATCCTCCATCAATTATAGAGAGTAGTCCAGTCATCAACGATAGAAGGGGAAGCATAGAAAAGGACAAAGTTAGAGAGGGAAAAAGACAGAAAAGTGGTACCTTGCAGGCCTCTGGAAACCTACGAGGAGGGAGGTCTTGGTCCACTAGGGCGGCGGAGCCTCGAACATAAGAAGGTCTGTCCCCTCTATGAACAGAGTCCACCGGCCAAGCTTCAAGCCCCGCCACCGCGACACGGTGACTCCCTATCGGCGGGGAGGGTACGGACTGGAGGAGCGGGATGGTGTAATTGCTGAAGGAATGGTAGATGGATTAAGGATTATATTTAGTAATGTGGATGTGTTTACCCAGGACAAGAAAAGAGAACTGATATGTAGGTTGCAGGATGAAGAGGAAAAACCTGATGGCATAGCCCTACAGGGAGTAAGACCAAAACATTCTAGAATTGAAAGGGAACTGGTGGAATATAGTTTGGAGGGTTTTGAGTTATATGAGAGAAATGCTATTAGAGCAGAGGTTGGAAGAGGACTGTTTATTTATGTAAGAAAAGAGCTCAAGGATAATGAGGTGGATATGAGACAGCAGTATTGTGAGTATTTGTGTATTGAAGTAAAATGTGTAAGAGGATCAATTCTAATTGCCTCTATATATAGAAGCCCAAATAATAGCAGGGGAGAGGATGATAACCTACTGAAAGCAATGGAGGAGATAGATAATAGAGAGAACAAATATAAACAAATTATTGGAGATTTCAATTTGCCAAGGATCAACTGGGCAAATTGTACTACTCCAGCGGAACAGGGTAGCCTGGAAAATAAGTTTATAGAGAAAGTGAGAGATTGTTTTTTAACGCAACATTTTGTAGAGATGACAAGATATAGAGATGGGACGCAGGGGAGTGTACTAATTTGATTTTTAGCAATGAAGAGGATATAGTGGAACATGTTAATGTGGATAGCCCTATAGGTCGTAGTGACCATGCCTGTATAAGCTTTAGTTGTAACATTAAATCAGAGAGGGATAATAGAAGGAATAGAAAAATATACATGTATGATAGAGCAGATTATGAGCTGCTGAGACGGTGTTTGGACATTGACTGGGGGGAATACTTGAACGGTGAAGACGCTGAAGGAATGTGGAGGAAAATTAGAGTCAAACTGGAGAATGCTGTATCCAAAAGTGTACCAGTAAGGGAATATAAGGATAAAACAAAATTGAGGAAAAGAACTAACCCAGAATTGCCAATGAAAAGAAAGCTTTGGACATTGATTAGAAGAAAGAAACGATTGTGGGAAAGATTAAAATTGTTAAAAAAGAACAGGGGGTCTAGTATAGAGGCTAAGGAAGTGGATCTGGAACGCAGACAAATAAACAATAAAATAAGGTGGGAAACAAGGAGGGGGGTGAAGGAGAGGAAGAAAGAGATAGCTAGAAATGTGAAGGATAATCTAAAAATATTCTGGAAGTACATTCAGGAAAAGTTAACAAGAAGAGTAGGGATCCCAGAGCTGGTAGGGGGTTGAATGATGGGAGTAGAGCGGAGACTGATAAGGAGAAAGCAGAGGTGCTGGGGAAATACTTTGGGGGGGGGGGTACTAACAGTGGAGTCGGAGGATGCAGTGCCTACTATTCCCATCAAACAAGCACCGGCACTAGAACTAATAGAGTTTTCCCATGCTAGAATAAGAAGGGCTATAGAAAAATTGAACAGAAGTAAGTCACCGGGACCGGATGGGATACACCCAAGAATCATAAAGGAAGGAGGGGAGATGTTAGTAGATCCATTGAAATTTTATTTGAGGTATCGTTTAATACAGGACAAATCCCGATGGACTGGAGAGGCGAACAAAACAACTATATTTAAGAAGGGAAAGAGAAATGACCCAGGGAATTATAGACCAGTCAGTTTGACAAGTGTTGTGTGTAAACTAATGGAAACGTTAATTAGAGAAGGAATAATGAATCATATGAAGTCAAACCAACTTTTCAGTGGGAGACAGTTCGGATTCTTGCCGGGGAGGTCGACGGTACTACAGCTAATTAAGGTGGTAGATGATTGGATGCAAATTCTAGAAGATGGTGATGTAATAGACGTGGTATATTGCGATTTTATGAAGGCCTTCGATAAGGTCCCACATAAAAGGTTAATAGAGAAAGTTAGAAGCTATAATATAGGGGAGAAATGTGTGAAATGGATAGAAGCCTTCCTGAAAGATCGGAGACAGAGGGTACTGGTGAATGGAATAGGCTCGGGGTGGAGGGAAATTACAAGTGGGGTACCTCAGGGATCTGTGTTGGGACCACTGCTGTTTGTTATATTTATCAACGACTTGCCTGAAGTTATAACTAATGGAAGTGAGGTATACCTGTATGCGGATGACACTAAGCTGTATAGAAGGGTGAGGAGTAAGGAAGATATGGGTTTGCTTCAAGGAGATGTGGAGGGCATGAAGGGATGGTCTGAGCATTGGTTAATGCCTTTTCATCCAAAAAAATGCAAGTACTGTACATGCGGATTGGGACCAGCAAGATAGACAAGGTAGGATACAGTATGTATGAAGCGATAGAGGAAGTGAATGCAGAAAAGGATATAGGAGTAGTGATAGACAATAAGTTAAATTTCTCAGAACATTTAGCGGAAAAGATAAACAAAGCCAATAGAATTGTGGGGCTGATAAGGAGGACATTTGTGTCACTTGACGAAGAAATCTTCAGGAATCTCTATACAGCGCTGGTTAGGCCGCACCTGGAATATGCGAACCAGGTGTGGGCTCCATATATGGTAAAGGATATAGAAGTAGTGGAGAAAGTGCAGAGGAGAGCTAGCAAGCTGGTACCAACGTTGAAGAACGCGTTCTATGATCAGAGGTTGAGGACACTGGGGCTTCCGACACTGGCATATAGGAGAAAGAGAGGGGATATGATAGAGACTTTTAAGATAGTGTCAGGAAAGTACGATGAGGATGTGTGTGAAGGTATCTTCTTGATGCGGGAGGGAACAAGAACGAGAGGACACTCTGAGAAAATTTACAAAGAAAGAAATAGGCTTGAGAAGGCAAAGAACTCATTTTGTGATAGAGTATTTACCTAATTGTATTTACCTAATTGTAGTTTACAGGAGTTGAGCTAAGCTCGTGTTGTCCCGTCTCTCAGTCTACTTTTTATCCAATTTTTTCTTGAAAATATGGATGTTCCTTGCCCCTACCACCTCCTCCTCCAGCCCATTCCATTTGTCAATACATCTATAGGGGAAGCTAAACTTCCTGATATCGTTCTTGCAGGTAGGTCTTTTTACTTTGTAGCTGTGGCCTCTAGTTATTCCTGTATCCATAATTAATATATCCTCCCTATCCAGCCTCTCCAGCCCCCGGGTGCATTTGTACATCATTATCATGTCTCCCCTCTCTCTCCTCTCTTTTAAACTCGGTAGATTTAATTTGTCTAGCCTCCCTTCATATGGCAGTTCTCTGAGACTTGGAACCAATCTAGTAACTGCTCTCTGGATTCTTTCTAACTTGTGAATATGCTTCTTTAGATGCGGGGACCACACCACTGCTGCATACTCCAATCTTGGTCTAATCATACTCTTCATAATTTTCACTACCATGGTCTCATCCAAGTAGTTCAGAGCAACTTTCATATTCCCGGCCATTGCATACATTCCGCTAAAGAGCTTGTTAATATGTTTCTCTGGCGACAAATGATCTTGTATAATCAACCCTAAATCCTTTTCTTTTTCGGCCTTGCTAATTATATTATCTCCCATCCTGTACCCCCAATTTGGTCTATTCACACTTCTTCCCATATTTAACACATGGCATTTACTTACATTAAATTTCATTTTCCACTTGGTGCTCCATTCGTATATTTTATCTAAATCCCCTTGCAGCTCCTCACAACTACTTTTATTTGTTATTTGTCTCATAATTTTTACGTCGTCTGCAAACATTGACATGTAGGAATTTATGCCTATCGGCAGGTCATTCACGTACATAAGGAACATGAGAGGTGCCAACACAGATCCCTGCGGCACACCACTATTACCTTACCTTTGGATACCTTTGGATGTGTTCGCCGCTCCTCTAGCGGCACCAAGGAGCGCGACGCCCCTCGTTATGGGTGGTGATTTGGTGCAGTAGACTGTTTGAAGCGACAGCTCGCTCCCTTGCGAGGATGGGCTCGTCTGGCACTTTTTGCAGTTCGACATCTAGGGCTCTCTTGAAGTTGTCTAACGAGATGTCCCTCATGTCTCTTACTCGCCGTGGGAGTTTGTTGAAGAGACGTGGGCCTCTGTGTGATAACCAGCCCTCTCGCAGAGAGCCCATAGCACCCCTGTTATTCATCCGGGGGATTTCGCATTCCCAGCCTCTCCTATCACTGAATTTCATGACTATCGGAGTATGTAGGTTTGGTACTAAACCCTCTGCGATTTTCCACGTGTATATTATTAGGTAACGTTCTCTTCTACGTTCCAGTGAGTACAGATTCAGTGCTCTTAAACGCTCCCAATAGTGTAGATGTTTTATCGAACTTATATGCGAAGTGAAATTTCTTTGTACACTCTCTACGTCATTTATTTCACCTGCTTTGTATGGGGATGTTAATACGCTACAGTATTCAAGCCGCGGTAGCACTAGAGATTTGAAGAGCGTTATCATAGGCAATTCACCGCGTGTTTTAAAAGTACGCAGAATCCAACCCGTTAAACGTTTCGCAGCCGCCACTTTGACCTGGTTATGTACTTTGAAACCCATATTTTCAGACATTAATACCCCAAGTCTCAACTTTCCGCCACGATGAGTAAGTGGTAAATGAGTGGAACGCACTGCCCCAGTATGTAGTCGATTCCGAATCAATAAGGGAGTTTGAAAGTAATCTTGATAAAGCATGGGGAAGACAAGATTTGAAGTTTGATTATAAAACAAAAATACAGAATAGTAAAAATGTTGCGTCTGCTACCGCCGCCGCCAACACCGTGAACGACCGCAGCAGTGCAAGTACAGTACTGGTACTGAGCTGGATACACAGGCATAGTTTGCCTTTTTCCAGAGGATCTACTGTAAGAAACTGTAAGATAATCAGTATCATTCAAGGCTAACGCTTGACTACTTAACTCGACAATAAACATTTCATATTTTAGGCTCCGGACCAACTCTCGAGTTGGTCAAGGACCCCAATGGAAATACGCCTAATGGCCTTATTGGGCTATCCTTAGTTGGAATTATGCAAAGCTGGTACATGTCATAATTATTTGTAATATACTATGTGGTACCAAATCGGTAAATTGCTAACTGAATAAATAATATTATTATTATTATTATTATTAATGATTCATTGAACCTCCCTCCGGAGGACGGAGTCCCACAAGGATCCGTCCTATCGCCCGCACTCTTCAATCTGTACATGCACGATATAACTACACCCAATACGCCCCAAATAAACTTAGCCTCCTATGCAGATGACATAACACTCACATGCACACACCATGACCCAAAAAGATCAACAGATCTCCTTCAACCCTATCTCAACACACTACATGGTTGGTGCACTACAAACAGACTTAATCTAGCCCCAGCCAAATCCACCGCAACCCTGCTCACAAGTTGGACAGAACACGAATACATCCCTCAACTCACCATAAACAACACACCCCTAACACATACACACACACCCAAAATCCTAGGAGTAACATATGATACTCATATGACATTCAAACAGCACACCACAAACATTAAAAAGAAACTGACACCCAGACTTAACGCCCTCAGGTCACTTGCTCACACAAAATTTGGACACAACAAAGAAACTACCACCACAGTATATAAACAATACATAAGATCAGTGATGGAATATGCAAGCCCAGCCTGGGCTTCTAACCTAGCTGAAACACATCATAAGACCTTACAGACTATTCAAAACAAAGCCCTGAAGATCATTACAGGCTGCACAGCTACTTCACCCACAGATCACCTACATCAAGAAACCAAAATTCTCAAAGTCAAAGACCATCTGGACATGAGAGGCACTCAATTCCTGGCAGCAGCCTCCACGAACCAAGACCACCCACTAAACTACATGGCAACACACCCACAGACACCAAGAAATATCAAAACAACACCCAGCACACGGTATCACACACAATTATTGTCCTCTCTCCCTCCCTGCCCACCCCAAACCAACTTCCAGAAGCACATCCATACTCATATCTCTCACCGATCCATCCACTCACTCACAGACAACACGCAGCTGCATGCACGACCTCCCGAAATCCATCCTTCCGAATCCTCCCTTCCTCGCGAGGACAGAGTCCACCTGGCCAGGCTGAGATGCGGACACCATCCAGCTCTCCTGAGCTATCAGAAGAGACTGGATGACTCCGTTGTCGACGCCTGCCCGGGATGTAACACAGCACCCCATACCATTAAACACATCATAGAAGACTGCATTTCACACAACCACTTACGCCAACAACACAATCTACACTCAATGAGAGCTCTGTGGGAAAGCCCGATCGTGGCCATGGCCTTTCTCAGGGACTCGGGGCTGTTCGGCCAGGCAGCTTAGGGAACAACAACAACAACAACAACCTCCCTCCGGTCCCACTTTGGGTCGGCGAGTGTCTGGGTCTGGGGCTCTTTCACATATCTTCGATCACTAGAAGACCACCACATTCTCTCTAAGTCAGGGTTTTAGCAGAGTAGGCTGAGAGAGGGACCCTCTTAGATATTTATAACATTGCCTTCTCTGCCGGAGTTCCACAAGTCTCATAAGAGTTCTCCAATTAGATATTTTTCTCTATCATTTATTACGGAATAGGTATTGTTCACTCTATTTCCGTCCGAATCTTGAGTCCTCCATACCAGTCCGAGAAGACTATTAGGTACTTAGTAAATTTTACCCCCGCACCTATTAAACAACACAGTTATTCCGTCAGTCATTACCGAGTAATTTCTTTACCCCGAGTCATCATACTACAAAGGACAACACTGGGAATTAATTTTCCGTCTGGCAATTCCCAAGTAATATTTTCCCCAAGTCCCCACTATAACAGAGGTCACTTCTTTAGGGTCTACTTAACCAGTATAGTAATGATGCATTAGTTTGTTTTCCTTACGCCTCAGCACAACATGCTAGAGTTCTGGGTATCCCTAGCACCAACCATTCCTTTTAATAAATTGTTCGACTAGAGTCTGTTTTAAAAAACCTGACAGAACCGATACAGTCAATTGCTATCTTGCCTTTACACAGCTGGTTGTTCCGGTCCCACTTTGGGTCGGCTAACACTTAGTCCGGAGCTCTAATAATGACACCTCCAGTCAGTAGGAGTTCCCCGCGTTCTCAATGAGTCCGGGTTGCAGAGGAAGGGGGTCTCTTAGATAACTATTCATTGCCTACTTCGCCGGAGTTCCACATTCACATACCAGAATTCTCCAGGTAGATAATTTTATCTATCCTTTATTACAGAATAACTTTCACGGGGCTCAATCAACCATTTCCCCATACACCTCTGAATCACACAGGGTTATTCTGGCAATTTGGCTGAGTCAGATCCTTGACTCCGTGTCCCCATAATTGACGAGGATATTTCTTAGGAACAAAAGGTTGGGGAAGGACTTTACACTCTCAGATAAACGACCCATAGGCGATTATCCAACCTTTTGGTTTTATTATGTTCTCTCCACCAACATACTTTACTCCTAAACTCGGTTAATGAAATTAACAAACACATGTGGCAGTCCGGGGATTCGAACCTAGGCTGCTCACACTGAAAATCACCACACTTATGCATTGCACCACAAAGACAGTTTTACAAGACAACTCACTCACACTAATGAGGAGTAGCAGATCCTATTCATGACACATACTCTAGGGCAACATTATCACACATAAGAGAAGTCTATCTTTGCAAAACCCTTCGGACAGTAGGAGAGGTCAGAACAGCCCTTTTCATGACGTCCAAAGCACGTCAAGACCTCCGTATCTTTCTATCTAAAAAACTCTGCCCAAAGACATCAAGACTAGAATCTTGATCTCTCCATCTATTCTAACAGATTAACAACCACAAATACTTGGTCTGAAGTATCAGCACTACTTTTTATAACCGTCTCTAAGGTTCTCTCGTGTTAACTTTATTAGATTCAGATCTCAACGACACTCAACAGGCCACAGTAGTCGGGACAGACTGGTTAATTCATCCCCAGACAACAAATTAGACAGACTCAGACACACCAACAGCAACAGTCTGACCTTTCAAGAGCACACACCGGTTCAAGGACCTAACTTAGTTCATCTTAGCCTTGCATCACATTATATCGCAAGGCACAACCGATTCTTTCCAGGCCAGTTACACAGCATGACCGAAAGGACCTTGGTCCAGACATTTAATAAAGCATAGTCTGTTTTGGGACTGGGAGAGATGACCGTTCTTTCGTAAGTACGTATAGAACGTCTCATACCAGTAAAGGTGCCAACACTCGTAAAAGTGATGCTTCAGTGAGGAATTCGAGTGAACATTCCTCCCACATCAAAAGTTTTCTGTCTCGCTTAGTTCTAGTACCAAAACGAGATAGCCTACAGTTCAGACCAGTCATAGAATTATCAATCCTCAATAAGTTTATGGTAAACCACTTTTTCGAGATGATAACAATACAACAAATATCACAGCCCTATGTCTGAATAGTAAAGTGGGAACCCTAGGTTTACCTCAGTTGGGAAACCCTATCACACAACATACAACATCAAATACTTGACTACTACAAGTATGCAAGACAGTACATACAAAAAACAATTCCAAACGGCTGTGGGAGTCGTTAACCCTCTCACGACCATATGATGCAGAGGTTGCCAGATTAGCAATAAGAAATAGAGTTCTCTCACTCTTATAATTACCTCTCCAAAATGAGTTTTCTGCCCACAGCTAATTCAAAGACAACTGCAGAGGTTAAAGTAACTAAACTAAAGGTTTCTAAATACCCCTGATGGTAACAAGGCTTTAAAGTATCCCCAAGAGGCTCAAAATTGCGTCAAGGACGTGAGAGGGTTAATAGGGTCAAAATATTGGGTTCAGCTACCTGTTCCGTTGGACAAACTTCGCCTGAATCCTTACATCAGGCTGGACAACAGAGCTTTACCGAGTCAATCAACCTCATACCCTAATTACATTCCCTCAGCATTTGATCAGACTCCTAAGCTTCTGGATAAGACCTGAGACCCCTTCCCCGACAGCCCTCTAGTCAGAACTGCCACCATCAGTGAGGGTCGTCTTGGACAAAGCGGGAGCCCCGAGCTGGAGTTACCAATCGTCAGACGGTCGCCAGACACAAAGTCGCTAGACCTCTCTCAATCTCTATCACTTAAATACAAAGGAACTAGTTGTCCCTCAATTTTCCTGAAAAATCATGCCCTTGCACTCCAACACAGAGTACAATAATAGCCTTTCACATGGACAACACATCAGCCGTGTCCTGTATCAACAGGCAGGGCCCAACGAAATCTCACACGCCCCTGAGATTGTCGGAGTTAATATTTTTCCTTACTCTTCATTACCATATCACACTTCAAGCAGTTTACCTACCAAGCAAGGCGAATCTGTAGGCGGACACCTTATCTCGGGAGAAGGGTACCCTAGTCGAATAGACAATCACTCAAGACGGTATTCCACAACTTGATATGGCCGTTCCATCCACAGGTAAATCTCGTTAATTCACACCAATCGACAAAATTCCTCCGGCTTCTGACCTTCTGGCACGAGATCCAAGCGAGCGGAACAGATGCGTTCTCAGAGATTTGGAACAAGTGGTTATCGATATACCTCTTTCCTCCTCCGGACACACACGAATATCCAAAGTTTTGCAACATATCCACTTAATTCAGGGTCAAGGGTGCCTTATAACGCCAGTCTGGTCAACACATGTGTAGTTCATTCATCTGTCTCTCGAATGTCCCATTCCAATACCATTTCCAACGTCTTGTTTCCACTTAGAGCGGATTAGCAACCTACAGACTGGTCTACATTTAGCTTTATGGATATTTTCAAAGTCAAATGGCGGAGCTCTTATGATTAAGCTGTTCACGACAAATTAACCAAACAGTTTACGCCTTCCACTATTAAACAGTAGGAATTACATTGGCAACAATTTACCACATAGATTGTAGTCTGTCCAACACATAGCTTCAGTCAGTTTATTTTTAAAGTACTTCAATTACTCTTTTGAAGACAAACAACTGTCAATTTACACACTATACAATCAATTCTCAGCCATTAAAGAATCGTTCTTTGATTCCACTGGCTTCCGACTTACCCCTCAACAAGTTCAAAGGAGTTTTTCTTACAACTTGGTTTTAGTTACGAAATATTTTCAAAACCAAATGGCTAAATTCTTATGACCAAGCCGTTCACGACAAATTAACCAAACAATTTACACCTTCCACAATTAGACAGCATGAGTCACATTGGAAACAATTTACAACGTGGATTGTAGAATCCAACCAACAAAGTGCCTCAGTAAGTTTAATTTTAAAGTACTTAAATTACCTTTTCGAAGACAAACACCTATCAGTTAACACACTTCGCAATCACCTCTCAGCCATTAAAGAACCATTCTATGACCTTACTGGCCTTAGACTTCCACCTAAGTATGAAGGTTTTATTACGGCTTGTTTTAAATTACGAGCTCCAGCGAGACAGCCTCAGTGGTTTCTGGGCAAAGTGTTAAATCTATTAAGTACTAAACCTTACACGGTCAACCCCTCTTATGACAAGTTATTATCTAAATGTGTTTTCTTAATTTCGTTAGCAACAACACATAGAGTGTCCGAACTTGCGGCCATGGCTAGAGCTGCGAACTGCTTACAATTTAAAGATCTGAGTGCTGTTACCCTCACACCAACTCCTGATTTCATAGCCAAGAATGAAAGAGAAGATCATATGTTCTCACCTTTTGATATAATGGCCCTCAAACAAAAGAATAAACATCAGGCACTAGGCCCAGTGTTGGCTTTGTATAAGTATGTACAACCAACTACACCCTTATCATTTATGGATCTCTTCACATGGCAAATCAAAGTTATCTAAACGACAGCTTGCTTCAATTCTAGTGGACGTTATCTAAACAGCCGTACCGTCAACAGTAACAAGGGCCCATGATGTGAGAAAGTGGGCCACGACAGTCAGATTTCTTAACAATTACTCTATCCAAGACATTAAGCAAACAAGAGTCTGGTCATCTCACCACACATTTTTATCCAAATATCTTTCAGTTCATTTGAAGAGACCCACTGTGCCATGCATAGCCATGAGAATTAGGCATAAGCATAACTGATCTCTGTTTATTGCAATAATGACATGTTTTATGTTACAAGTACGTGTGAGGTTCACCAAGTACTGACTTACTTTTAGGAGTTTTGGACAAAACAGAGGGGGGTGGGGGGAGTGTGTTCCGAACTGGACAACCTCTCACAAGTGTTGTTCAATGTTAATATTAGTAAGATTGATAATCTCTAAGGGTTAATTTCTAATACAGGATATTAGATTAATAAATACACAATTTTTTTTTTTTTTTTTTTTGGTGAGTTTAATAAATATGAATAATTTTCCTTTTAACAAATCATTCTAGTACTATAGTATGTACAATTCTTATGTGTTACAATATTTAGTGGTTCTTTTATTAAGTTTTACTGCATCCTTATCTTTATCTACCTTTCTATCGCTTCCTAAGGCTTACTTAGAAACCCTGCCTTTATACTTTACACCTTTTCTTAATTCTAGTTATTTAATTACAACAGTGCGAGCCGTTGGTTTTGGTTCTCTTCAGTCTTTGACGTTGAGCATGAGATGTCCCAAACACCGATCTTGGTATTCTTAGGCTCTCACGTCATTGACGGAGAGAACCATTACTAAATTACGGGTTTGACAACCCGAAGGGAAGGAAGGAAAACTAACTATTTAGTAATGGTTCCGTAGTCAATGACGTAAAGCAGCCCTCCCTCCTCCCTCTTCCCATGCACATGTGCAACTTTGTACTTTGAAGGATGTATAAACCCAGCGTGACCAGCTGGGGGACGCGTGCAAGGGAAGGACTGTATAACGGCGCACTAGTTGATTTAGTAAGACAACATTCATGCTGTTGTTATTGTTGCTGTTCCCCAAGCTGCCTGGCCGAACAGCCCCAAGGCCCCGAGCAAGGCCAAGGCCATAACCGAGCGCCTCCACAGAACCCTGCCCGCCAACCACAATAAAGCCTGGGTGACCGAAGCCACTCCATGGCGGGGAGCTGAGGAGGGTGCAGAAACGCCCGGGAAGCCAAAGCCCAACCCAGGGCCCTGTGCCCCTCAGCAATTATGAAGAGAAAGTTGAGGGGCAAAGGAAAAATGTGATGCTTTGGCTTCCAATCTTGGTAGATTGGGAGGTCAATCTACGGAAGAGACGCCGTCACTCGAGATCTAGAAAATATATAAGTAAAAGGAACAGTCAGAGTAAGCTATGGGTATGGCAGAGATCGCTCAGTTCTCACTCTGATAGACCAGCCCATCACCAAACAACATTCATGTTTCTCATCTTTACTCATAAAAAAATTCTTTCTTTTTCTAATGGTTACCTTTTTTAATGACGTTCCCTAGGAACTAAGTGAAGGGTTTCACCCTAGGATGTACTTTTTATATATTTGGGTGGTGTTATGCTTTCTCCGGGACCCTCACGGGGGTCTCCGGGGAGCCCTTATATATATAAGGCTCTCACGTCATTGACTACGGAACCATTACTAAATAGTTAGTTTTCCTTCCTTCCCTTCGGGTTGTCAAACCCGTAATATATATATATATATATATATATATATATATATATATATATATAAATATATTGGATAGGACTTGTCAGACCAAGACCTTACATAAATTCTTACTGCTTACCTAGGGGTGAAGTAGGTTGATGAATGACCAATCCACCCACCACTGTAGAAAATGTGCTAAGAATACATAGAAGGCCTCGGAGTCGGACAGTTCCTGAGTTGAGTGTTCAGCCCTGTAAGTCCTTCATAAACTGGCACAGATTGTCCTCATGGGGAATAGGTCCACTTGGGGCGTTTTGTGTATGGACACTCTCAACGGGAGTTAGGCGTCGGGCAATATCTATATCTATACTGTATATATATACAGTATATACAGTATATAGATATATACAGTATATAGATATATACAGGGTGTTTCATAAATACCTTTCATAAATTTCAGAATGAATAGACCTAGCAATAATAAATATACTTTACTATGTGACGGTTTTGGAAATTTCTCATATTTACCAGGATATTACACATTTTAGTTTAAATAGGAAAGTCTAGGGGATGAACACAATCAGTAGATTACCATCACCTCAATTACTTTATTTTGTCATAAATGTTTCAACATCAATGTATTTTACAGTATTTACAGGGCGGGTGCCCAACCCCGAAAGGAGTTGAAATAGGGGAGCTATCCCCCCGCCAAAGGCGGCTTTCTAGGGCCTTTCCTAGCTGATGCTGAGAGGATTGGGTTCTAGTCATGTGGTGATGGGCTGGTCTATCCGAATGAGAACTGAGCGATCTCTGCCATACCCATAGCTTACTCTGACTGTTCCTTTTACTTATTATCTTCTAGATCTCAAGTGGCGGCGTCTTTTCCGTGGATTGACCTCCCTACTGCCAACCTAGAAGTTGGCAGATTGGGAGCCAAAGCGTCACATTTTTCCCTTACCCCTCAACTTTCCCTTCATAATTGCTGAGGGGCACAGGGCCTTGGGTGGGGCTTTGGTTTCCCGAGCGTTTCCGCACCCTCCTCAGCTCCCTGCCTTGGAGTGGCTTCGGTCACCCGGGCTTTGTTAGTGGTAAGCAGGGAGGATTTTGTGGGGGCGCTCGTTTATGGCCTTGGCCTTGCTCGAGACCTTGGGGCTGTTCGGCCAGACAGCCTGGTGAACAACAACAGTATTTACAATAGGTGCTCGATCAATTTGCTTCATGGGTTCGAATACTGTATTTACCTAATTGTATTTACCTAATTGTAGTTTACAGGAGTTGAGCTAAGCTCGTGTTGTCCCGTCTCTCAGTCTACTTTTTATCCAATTTTTTCTTGAAAATATGGATGTTCCTTGCCCCTACCACCTCCTCCTCCAACCCATTCCATTTGTCAATACATCTATAGGGGAAGCTAAACTTCCTGATATCGTTCTTGCAGGTAGGTCTTTTTACTTTGTAGCTGTGGCCTCTAGTTATTCCTGTATCCATAATTAATATATCCTCCCTATCCAGCCTCTCCAGCCCCCGGGTACATTTGTACATCATTATCATGTCTCCCCTCTCTCTCCTCTCTATGAGTATGAATGAAGCTTCACAAATTGAAGGTAATGTGAGAAGGTGAGAGAAAGAAGGATGTACTGGCAGTCTTAAGTAAGTACCAGACATGGAGCCATACACCTCTGCTGAGTACACAGACATGTTACTTACTTTAGGTGCAGCTGGAGGAAATGCAGCTGAAGCAGTAAGAATGTACGGTGAACAATATCCCAACCGGAGGCAACCATCTCGGCCTACTTTCCTCAGCGTAGAAAGACGACTAAGGGAATATGGCTCACTGAATCCACGTGCAGTAGACAGAGGAAGGCCTCATGATGAGCAACTACTCGATGCAGAAGAGGATATCCATGATGCCATCGCAGATGATCCATCTACAAGCACACGTCAACTTGGTGCACGATTCAGTATGGAGGATTGTAAACAGACATGGCCTGTACCCATATCATCACCAGCCCATCCATGCTCTGACTGAACGTGATTATCACCAACGAGTGGATTTCTGTCGGTGGCTCCTTACTCAAGAGAGGGAGAACAACGGTTTTATTGCAGAGGTTTTGTTTAGTGATGAGGCAAATTTCACAAGAAATGGCATGTTGAACCTACATAATACACATACATGGGGAGCAGAAAATCCACATGCAACAACAACGAGGGGACATCAGGAACGCTTTTCGATTAATGTTTGGGCCGGTATTCTTGGTGACCATCTAATCGGACATTTTATGTTACCACAACGACTTACAGGCAATGTGTGTGGTGATGGGCTGGTCTATCAGAGTGAGAACTGAGCAATCTCTGCCATACCCATAGCTTACTCTGACTGTTCCTTTTACTTATATATTTTCTAGATCTCAAGTGACGGCATTTCTAACGTGGATTGACCTCCCAATCTACCAAGATTGGAAGCCAAAGCGTCACATTTTTCCCTTGCCCCTCAACTTTCTCTTCATAATTGCTGAGGGACACAGGGCCCTGGGTGGGGCTTTGGTTTCCCGGGCGTTTCCGCACCCTCCTCAGCTCCCCGCCATGGAGTGGCTTCGGTCACCCAGGCTTTATTGTGGTTGGCGGGGAGGGTTCTGTGGGGGCGCTCAGTTATGGCCTTGGCCTTGCTCGGGGCCTTAGGGCTGTTCGGCCAGGCAGCTTGGGGAACAACAACAACAACAACAACAGGCAATGTGTACACCAGATTTCTTCAGGATGACTTACCCATACTACTTGAAGATGTGCCTCTCAGAACACGTAGACAAATGTGGTTCATGCAAGATGGGGCTCCAGCTCACTTTGCACAAGGTACGAGGGATTTCCTTAATGTTATGTACCCTGATAAGTGGATAGGCCGTGGTGGTCCCATCGCCTGGCCACCTAGATCACCGGACCTAACTCCACTTGACTTTTATCTTTGGGGACACTTGAAGAGCAGGGTGTATGCTACACAAATCAACACCCGTCAGCAACTGTGGCAACGAGTTCAAGAGGCATGCAGAGAAGTAAGAAATACACCAGGGATATTTGAAAGAGTGCGACAGTCTCTTATGCGCCGAGCCCAAGCCTGTATCAACGAGGGTGGGAGAAACTTCGAGCAACTATTGTAAATACTGTAAAATACATTGATGTTCAAACATTTATGACAAAATAAAGTAATTGAGGTGATGGTACTCTACTGATAGTTTTCATCACTAGACTTTCCTATTTAAACTAAAATGTGTAATATCCCGGTAAATATGAGAAATTTCCAAAACCGTCACATAGTAAAGTATATTTATTATTGCTAGGTCTATTCATTCTGAAATTTATGAAAGGTATTTATGAAACACCCTGTATATATATAGCCTGAACAGGGATAACACAAATAAAAGAAAAAAACTAAAGTAGGGCCTACATACAAATTCAATTTTTTTTTTTTTTTTTTTTTTTCCCTATGTGAGTGAGGGAGGCAAAGGGCAGAACTGCCTGTAGCATGTGGTGATGGGCTGGTCTATCCGAGTGAGAACTGAGCGATCTCTGTCATACCCATAGCGTACTCTGACTGTTCCTTTTACTTATACTGTATATCTTCTAGATCTCAAGTGGTGGCGTCTTTTCCGTGGATTGACCTCCCTACTGCCAACCTAGAAGTTGGCAGATTGGGAGCCAAAGCGTCACATTTTTCCCTTACCCTTCAACTTTCCCTTCATAATTGCTGAGGGGCACAGGGCCTTGGGTGGGGCTTTGGTTTCCCGGGCATTTCCGCACCTTCCTCAGCTCCCTGCCTTGGAGTGGCTTTGGTCACCCGGGCTTTGTTAGTGGTAAGCAGGGAGGATTTTGTGGGGGAGCTCGTTTATGGCCTTGGCCTTGCTCGAGACCTTGGGGCTGTTCGGCCAGACAGCCTGGGGGAACAACAACAACTGCCTGTAGCGAGTGCCTCCCCCAGAGTTGAAAGAGTGACAGGGCCAAAATGCCTGGACGTTCGAGCCAAAATGCCTGGACACACGGAGTTTGAAGCAATTTAAGTCATAGGAAGAGGGAAAGACTGATTCTGGGAGAGTTCCAGAGCTCAACTGTTGAATAGAAGAAAGTCTGAGAGTAACGTTTCACTCTTGGGTTGGGGAGTTACACAGAATAGAGGTGGGATTGTGTTGCAAGACGGGTACCACGTGCCCTACGTAGAGGTGGTGGTATACACTGGGTGAGATCTGAGGAACACTGATTATTATAGTAGTGATAGAATCGCGAGAGAAATGCAACATTGCGGCGGACAGAGAGAGATTGCAGAGAGTTGGTGAGTGGATGGGAGTTAATGATACAAAAGGCCTTCCTTTCTACTTTGTCTAGGAGTGTGGTGTGAGAGGATCCTCCCCACACAAGTGAACAATACCCAATACGAGGACGCACCGTTCCCCTGTACAGAGCAAGAAGCTGAGCAGGGGTAAAGAACCTCTTGAGGCAGTTGAGCACACCCTGCTTCTGGGAGGCTGCCTTAGCAAGACTGGTATTTGTTAGTAGTCTTGGCAAATCCAACGTCAAGGCTATTAACCTAATTGCAATGACGACTTGTCTATTTTGACTGCTATGTTGTCATTCCAACCGCGGTTAAAAAGAAAACGTCTAGAGTCTACTCCTTATCTTGCTCTAGGAGACGTTGTACATTAACCAAAACTACCACCGAAGGTGAAAAAAGCATAGAAGAGAAGAAAAAGGGGTTTACCTTAGTTACCGCTCAAGGCCCATCCCGTGTTCCGTCATGTGCAGATCCCTGTCGAACGTGCGCATGAGCGACCCTCTTTTGTCATCATTTTTTCACGCGCTCCATTGCTTGAGTCCGCTTTTGTTGTGCTCCTTCAATTCACCCTGTTTTAGGTTCGTTTCGGCTTATCTGGCCTTCTTTTTGTTAGACAGATGTTACGTGATCTAGGGCACACGTAAATGGGCTCCTCAGTGTGTATAATGGAGACGCGTGTGGAAATAGCTACCGAAGGTACGGGGGCGCCTGGCGTTCCTCGTCTATGTTTTTTCATTTCTTTCTCTTTTCATATTCTTTTTTCCTGTTAGTCTGGGCATAGTTTAGCTTTTAGCTTGTTTTCTCATTCAGGAATTGCTATGCCCCTATGAGTTTTCATTTTTTCATAGCCTAGGTGTACAGTTGGTAAACAATCTGAGATTTAGTTGGTGGCGGTGCTGTTTGTAGGGTTTGTGTCGGCCGCATTATTAGCGTTATTCCCGCGTCCCCCCTTTCGAGCCTTCACTGTGTCTCAAGGGCCTGGGCGACAGGTGGTTCGTGATATCCAGGGG
The DNA here is from genome assembly GCA_032716605.1 of Paralithodes platypus. Classification (NCBI taxonomy): domain Eukaryota; kingdom Metazoa; phylum Arthropoda; class Malacostraca; order Decapoda; family Lithodidae; genus Paralithodes; species Paralithodes platypus. Next base: position 719,307 of record CM064507.1, read on the forward strand.
TACCCCACGGGGGCCCCTCCTTCACACCACAGGGTTTTTCGCCCCTGACACATTCTCTACTCACGGCTAGGCCACCCTTTTTCTCACCAGTTTCATTTATTGGTTTTTGTTTTCCCTTCCTGTTTTCACCTCCATCCTTTCATAGTCTTTTGCCCAATCCAGGGGTACCCCACGGGGGCCCCTGTTTGTGCCAAACCACCCTCCCTGCCACTTCTCCTCATGGGCTTTGCTCTATCTCTGTGGGTTGGGTGGTTCCTGGGGGATGTGCCTCCTCTCCCCTGGTGTGTCTTCCTTGCCTCTCCCTTGACCGGTTGAGTCAGGATATCATCAAGGAAGACACTGCTCAGCTTGATGGCCATCGTCGCTTGGAGTTCATAAGGAGATGACGCTTTTTTATGGGCCATTTTTGGTATTCCCTAGACGCTCCTCTCGCTTTTTCGGCGCCGGACCATCTCGGCCGCGGTGAGCTCGATTCGGTCCTCTGGGACGTTTCGGCTCCCCGCAAATTTGCGGAGATCGCTGGGGGGTCCCGCGGAGATCCGGGAGGGTTGTGTCAGTACGGTTATGCCTCCATTGGCCCGCAAATTTGCGTTTATAGTTGGCTTTCACTGTTGACCTTTTTTCTGTCATATTGTTGCCTGATACTATCTTGGTGTATGCACTTTACTAGTGTTATGGACCCTGCATGTAAGGTGTTGAGTGGTGGTTCACACTTTCTCCATCTTTGCAGGTTCTGCTTGTGCTCTTCCGCCTCGCCCGCCCTCCTCACCTACCTCGGTGCTCCCGGTTTAGAGTGAGTACGGATACCAATTTGCATGTGTGTTACTGTTTACCCATGCTCATTCCCTGGTTTTTATTGGACATTCTCTGCACTTACTCCGTCGACGTGCTGCTTATGGTGTGTGTTCTTCCGTTGCAGGTGGGATGCCTTGCTTTCGCCAGGGCTGTGGCTCCCCGTGCTTGGAACGCCACAGGTCCTGCTTACGCCACTCCCAATGTGTGTCCTCTACGGCCTACCTCCCTGCTCTGTGTGGCCCGTGTATGGACCTGGTGGATGTGGTGGACCATCACCCTGGTTCCTCTGACGCGGCAGTGGCCTCTGCTTCCCTTCAATCGGTGTGGGCGGTGGTCTCCCACCACATTAGGACTGTGGGCCACCGTTCCCCGGCCTTTGTTGACGACCGGATCCGCGTCGCCCTGGGCATCCCTGACCCGTCTGGAGGCCGTTCACCTGGCCCTCTCCCTGCTCGGGCCCTCCTCCCTGGATCCCGTGGCCGGTCGTCACATCGTAGGGAGGATCCCCAGCTCCGTCCACGCTCTCGCTCGCCTCATCGCCCGTCCTCTACTGCCCCTCATCGTCCTCCTGATCGCCTTGACGCCGCCCATCGCCCTCGTCATGGTTCTCGCCCTGAGGCCGGGGTTAGCGGCTCTGCCCCTGTGCGCCCTCCCCTGGCCTCTCCGGATAGGGGCTCTACTACCTTCCGCCCGCTTCCCCTGCACAAAAGACGTCCTCTTCCTTTGTCCTCTACGCGCGCGGATGTTCATGCTGTAGCTGGCCCTGTGCTCCCTCCTCCTACACTGTCCAGGAGGGTCTGCCAGGATGTAGTTGCTTCTCCTCCTACTTCTCCTGCTTCGGTGCCTATTCTTCCTTCACGGTCTCGTCCCAAGGTGGAGGTCCCTCCCTCCTCCGCCTCGGTGTCAGGCCGCCCTGTTCTCTCAGCCCCGGGGATCCTTGCTCTGTTTCCCCCCGCGGCTCCTTCTGACCTCCTTTCACCCGGCCAGCCTTCCCACTCCCGTCATCCTGCTCCTCCTCAGTCTTCTATCCCTGATCTTCACTTACCAGCTCGCCAGGGGGGTACCCCGCCTCTTGACTCGGTGGAGTATAGCGAGGTTTCGGGGTCCCCTTTCTCGGGAGCTGACGTGTCGCTGGAAGAGGTGGATGGTGATGTTTCCCCCTCGGGCGTTAGTGATCGGGGACGAGACCCTCAGGGGCGCCACGGCCGTCGTCGCTCGCCTTCTTTGGGCCGCGACGCTGCTGTTTCGTGTCGTGGGTCTCGCTCCCGCTCACGCTCGCCCTTGCGGGCCGAACAATCTTCGGGGGGGTCGCCTCTCTCGGATCGATTTTCGGCTATGCAGGGGTGGGTTGTGTCACACATCGACGAGCGCTTGGAGGCGATGCAAGACTCCCTCTTATCGTGCTTCTTGGCGGTGACACAACCTTAGCGCCTCACCCAACCTACCCCTGCTTTGGTCCCCCTCCCTTCTGCAGTGGACCACATTCCTTCTCGCCCTGCTTCTCCGCCTGCCCGGTCGTCGGCTAGTACTGCTCCTGCCCTAGCTCAGGTGGTTGCCCCTGCTGTCTCCCATGCGGGGGTTCTCAGTCTGCTAGGGCAGGGTCCGCGCTTGCCCCCCATCCAGAAGGCCAAGGTCCCATCGCGGACTATGCCGCTCCTCTATGGCTCCTTGGCTGTTTGGAAGGGGGTGCAGGCCTCCCACCCGGAGCGTGTTACCGGCTTCCCGTCAGGTGAGAGGGCCCTACCTTCGGACTGGTCGGTGCAAATTAATGATAAGATGCAGTTCAGGGCGATCAGGGTGGATGGTCAGGTGGCCGACGTGGAGGTGCGGGCTTACCCGACGAGGACTGACCTTCAGTACTTTTCGGTGAAGCCCAAGCCCCCGTCTGCTCCTCGGACTAAGCTCTGGTCAGACTTCAGCCGCCAGGACATCCTTCAGGATGTTCAGTCCCTGGCTGTGTTGACGGGACTGTCCTCCTATGGGACGGGTTTGTGCGACGACGGTAAGCCTGGCTTAGCCGTCGTGCTCGATAACCCTCTCCCATTGGAGGCCTGGTTTGCTGAGGCCTTAGAATTCGCCAACCGTTACGTCGACAGATCTGTTTCAATCCCTCCCCCGGAGTCATCACTGCTTTTGCCTCCTCTTGTATCTGTCGGCGGATTGGACGGCAAGTTCTGGTCCTGGATCAGCGCGCCCAAACTTGAAATTTGTGCTATTGCTAACCCGTTCTTCTCTCACCCAGATAAGTCCTCTGTCGACAGGGATTTTACCTTGCGACAGAGGGTGGCGAACTTATTATCTTGTCTTTTAGGTTCCCTCCAGACGTCTGTTCACCACCTGAGGCTTATCGAGGCGACTGCACCGGGCGATCTTCGCGAGGGTTTGGACCACGTTCGGCGGATCCACCTTCAGCTCGCGGTCTCTTTAGTTCCCGAGCTGAAGGCGGTTTTGTGCGAGGCAACTCGACAACGCCAGACGGTAAGGTCCTCGTTCTGCCGGAAAGCCCCCTTGGATATTCGTCAGGGTTTGTTGTACTCTGAACTCTATACATCGGGGCTTTTTGCGCAGGATGCTTGGGAACGCTACGCTTCTCTGTCGGCGGACCCTGCTTACGACACGCAAAGACGCGCTGTGTCGCGACCAGGGTCTTCTCAGTCCCGTCCTTCTGACGGTCCTCTTCGGGGTGCTGCCGCCAGTGCTGCCGCCAAGAAAGGGCGCAGGAAAGGGAAGTTGCCGGCCAGAGCGTCGGTTCCGCCTCACACTTCTGCTCCTGCTCCCTTTCATCCCCGCCGAGAAGGGGCTGGCCAGCCTTCCACTTCCGGCCGCACTTCGACGGGGTCAGACGCGAGACGGACAGGGGATGGGGTGACCCGCCCTTTTTGACGAGGTGGGGGGGGTAGAGGAGGTCAACGTGGCTCTTATGACCGCAGGGACCGTACCGCGGGACCCTCCACGTCAAAAAATTTGTAGGTTCTCCGGGTCGGTCTCCTCCTTGTTCTCCTTCTCGCCTAGCCGAAAGGGTCGCTCACCTCGTCTCGGGGGCTACCACAGGTTGTTTTCGCCCTTGCGCCCCTCGGTGGCCGCGAGGGACGTGGGGGCGGAAGATTGCACGGAGGGGTCTAACCTGGAGATGGAAGTCCAGACCCCCACTCAGCTCTTGTCAACGAAGCCGGCCTGTCTCTTCGGAGGTGGCCGACGTGATAACGTCCATACACGGGCAGGGAATCGTCAAGGAGGTGAAAGCCGGTCAACCGGTTTTCCTCTCCCGTGTATTTCTGGTACCAATGAAGGACTGCGACGCGATGCGACCGGTGGTGGATCTGTCGGCCGTCAACGGGCACATCGTGAACACACGGTTTCGGATGCTGACGGTGCACCTGGTACGACTGGCCCTGCGACCTCTGTCGTGGGTAGTGTCGCTGGACCTCAAGGATGCGTATTGGCACGTTCCTATCCATCCTCGTTTCCAGCGATTCTTGGCCGTTCAGACTTCCGATCGTGTGTTCATGTTCGACAGACTTCCCTTCAGTCTCAACATCGCGCCGCGGATCTTCTCGAAACTGGTGAAGCAGGCTCTGGATCCTCTCCTCAGGAGCGGCCTCCAGATCCTGTTTTACTTGGACGACTGGTTGATAGTTTCAGACACCCTAGAACAGTGCGTCCACGGCACCCTCACAGTAGTTCAACACATCACACAGTTAGGGTTCAAAATCAATATTCCCAAGTCCCGCCTGACCCCGTCGCGTGTCGTGACGTGGGTAGGTCTCGAATGGGATCTGACCAGCGCTACAGTGACCCAGAGTCAGCCAAACGCGGTGAAACTTCACAGGAAGGTCTTCGCCGTGTTGCACTCGGTCTCCCTCACGAGGAGGATCTGGGACTCGTTAGTGGGTTCACTGAATTGGGCCGCTCTGACCATTCTCTTAGGGAGGCTCAGGCTACGCCGCCTAATACTCATGGGCAACAAGGTGTTTCCGTTGGCCCCTATGGATCGGCTCATGCCGATCCCGCGTACCATTCAGAGACACTTAGGACACTGGGTTGCTCGGGGCACGCTCTCTGCGGCTGTGCCCTGGACCGCCCCCCCCGCCGACGATCTGGGTAGATACGGATGCGTCGAGCGAGGTAGGGTGGGGTTACCAATCCAACCTGGGTAATCAACATCACGGTAGATGGGTGGGACACACACACCTACACATCAATGCCCTCGAACTGTTGGTTCCCTTGTTCTTCCTGAGGGACCACGCGCTGGCCCTTCGGGGAAAGTCGGTGGCCTTCAGGATGGACAATCAGACAGCTGTCCACTGTATCCAAAAGCAGGGGTCCTCCAGGTCATTGACTCTGTTGGGGATCTCAGAGAAGTTGTTCTTCCTCGCGAACCGACACAACATCTCCCTGCACGCCTCCTACCTGCCCGGGACTGCCAACCTGTGGGCGGACGCCCTGTCGAGAGGACAGGGCGTTCTTGTAGAATGGGCAATGAAACAGACTGTGTTCGACGACCTCGCAGCTTCCTGGGGTGTTCCGGAGGTCGACTTGTTCGCATCGAAGGAGACGCGCAAGTTGCCTCAGTACCTATCCCTCCGGACTCGTACTCCGGAGGGGGGTCCAGACGCTTCCATGGAAGACTGGAGCAGGTGGCAGTTGATATACATATTTCGGCCACCAGCCGCACTGTTGATGTGGAAAGTCCTCGCGAGGCTGCGGCTGTACCGCGGCCCAGGCTTGGTATGCCCAGTTGAAGCGGTGGTGCCCGAGTCCGGTCCCTCTCCCTCTCTCAAGCTTCCACTTGAGCCAGGTTGGAGACCTGCGGACCTCGTTGGCCTTCGCATCGTGGATGTTCGTGAGGCACGGTGGCTCCCAGTCCACGGACGGGACCTGACTGACTTCCTGAAGCGTTCATGGACGTCTTCGACTTGGGGGACTTACAAGAATGAGAGGGAGACCCACGTTTTCAAGCCTTTCACCATCCAGGCTTTAAAGCGTGGGCATACTCACCATGTGTTGTGCCCGGTGCACGCCTTGCACTCCTATGTTGAGCCTGTGGCGCCGGCTTCGGGTACTGCTGTGTGGGTGTCTCCTCGGACTGGTGGGAGGCTCTCGAAGGTGCAGATAGGACGCCACATTTGTCGGGTCATTCGTGCCAGTATCCCTGATTGTAGGGGTTCTGCGCACGATGTGCGATCCTTTGCTGCCTCCTTACGGTTCCTGCAAAGTCGATCCTTACCTGACATCGCCACGGCGGGTTTGTGGTCTTCTGTCAATACCTTCGTCTCCTCCTACCTCTCCATGTCCATTGTTAGACCCCCTCGGCCTGTGATAGCTCTCGGGAGTCGTGTTTCCTAGAGCTCTGGCGAAGGTGCCTGGTCTTCCCCCCTTGTCACTCTTTCTTTTATTTTGTTTTATTTGGAAAAGGGGGGGGGGAGTACGGGTTTGCAACACTTGATTGCAAGTTTGGGATTATGTTTTATGTATACGGTACATAAGTGTTTTTGCCAAATTGAAAATTGTGTTTTATTATTGTGTTCAATGTTTTTGTTGGTTTTGGAAGAAAAGGGATTTTGGGTACAGTACCTTTTTTGGTTTAAGACAAGTCTATGTTTTTGCATTACTATGAATGACGGGCACGTGTTAAAACTGTTCTTTTTAGCTACTCCTCAGTTTTTCACTCTTTTATTAAACTCTCTTGTTTAAATTGTGTTTCTTTGTCATTCATAATTTTGTTTTATGCATTGTTTTTTTTGGTATGTTGGGCTTCGATGTCCTCCTCCTATTTGTTATGCAGCCTTGACGTTGGATTTGCCAAGACTACTAACAAATTGGGAGGTTTGACGTACCTCCCAACCTACCAAATAGGAAAACCTACTACAGTATTTGGTAGTAGTCTTGGAAAATCCAACGTACATAATACCCTCCCTCACGCCGGACCCCTGCCCATCCGCGTTCTTCTGCTGACGTGAGATGTGATGACAAAAGAGGGTCGCTCATGCGCACGTTCGATAGGGATCTGCACATGACGGAACACGGGATGGGCCTTGAGCGGTAACTAAGGTAAACCCCTTTTTCTTCTCTTCTATGCTTTTTTCACCTTCGGTGGTAGTTTTGGTTAATGTACGTCTCCTAGAGCAAGATAAGGAGTAGACTCTAGACGTTTTCTTTTTAACCGCGGTTGGAATGACGACATAGCAGTCAAAATAGACAAGTCGTCATTGCAATTAGGTTAATAGCCTTGACGTTGGATTTTCCAAGACTACTACCAAATAGTAGGTTTTCCTATTTGGTAGGTTGGGAGGTACGTCAAACCTCCCAAATATAGTCCTTCCAAGTGAGAGCAGAAGAAAAAGAGACACCAAGAATATTGAGAGAAGATGAAGGATTGATTTTTGTGTAGTTGAAGTATCCTCTGGGATATATAGATAGATAGATTGAGAATATATCACAAATACACGTGAGCCACTAAATGTTTCTAGTCTCTCAGTGGGGATCGAACCATCGACCATCAGAACGATAGCCGACGCTTTAATCAATTACACCACGGCAGTCTAAAAGACACTCGGCCTTCTATCCTATTTATGTTAGGGAGAAGGGAAACCCACTAGGCGAATATATTTCAATTCAAACCTAGTTGTAGGATCCATATTTCCAGAATACCATACACAGATTTTTAAGTGTCCCGACGCAACTCGGGTTGAAATTGATTTAATTTAATTCTAACCCACAAAGCATGAGAGTTACAAATGAACATTTAGTGGCTCACGTGTATTTGTGATATATTCTCAATATTTGTAACTCTCATGCTTTGTGAGTTAGAATTAAATGAAATCAATTTCAACCCGAGTTGCGTCGGGACACTCAAAAATCTGTGTATGGTATTCTGGAAATATGGATCCTACAACTAGGTTTGAATTGAAATATATTCGCCTAGTGGGTTTCCCTTCTCCCTAACATAAATAGGATAGAAGGCTGAGTGTCTTTTAGACTGCCGTGGTGTAATTGATTAAAGCGTCGGCTATCGTTCTGATGGTCGATGGTTCGATCCCCACTGAGAGACTAGAAACATTTAGTGGCTCACGTGTATTTGTGATATATTCTCAATATTTGTAACTCTCATGCTTTGTGGGTTAGAATTAAATGAAATCAATTTCAACCCGAGTTGCGTCGGGACACTCAAAAATCTGTGTATGGTATTCTGGAAATATGGATCCTACAACTAGGTTTGAATTGAAATATATTCGCCTAGTGGGTTTCCCTTCTCCCTAACATAAATAGGATAGAAGGCTGAGTGTCTTTTAGACTGCCGTGGTGTAATTGATTAAAGCGTCGGCTATCGTTCTGATGGTCGATGGTTCGATCCCCACTGAGAGACTAGAAACATTTAGTGGCTCACGTGTATTTGTGATATATTCTCAATATTTGTAACTCTCATGCTTTGTGGGTTAGAATTAAATTAAATCAATTTCAACCCGAGTTGCGTCGGGACACTCAAAAATCCGTGTATGGTATTCTGGAAATATGGATCCTACAACTAGGTTTGAATTGAAATATATTCGCCTAGTGGGTTTCCCTTCTCCCTAACATAAATAGGATAGAATGTCTTTTAGACTGCCGTGGTGTAATTGATTAAAGCGTCGGCTATCGTTCTGATGGTCGATGGTTCGATCCCCACTGAGAGACTAGAAACACATAGATAGATATATATTATTATGTTTTCTCCACTAAGCAACTTTACTCCTAAGCTCGATTAATGAAATTAACAAACACATGTGGCAGTCCGGGGATTCGAACCCAGGACGCTCACACCGAATATCAACACACTTATGCATTGCACCACGAAGGTTAGACATAATTCTCCTAATCTCATAATTTGTTCAAAACAATTTTTTCTGCCAATAAGCTCGCTCAGAGACAACTGCAAGGGTTGAAATAACTCTAACTAAAGGTTTCTAAACTCCCCATATGGTCACTAAGGCTTTTAATGGGAGATGGGCTGGTCTATCAGAGTGAGAACTGAGCGATCTCTGCCATACCCATAGCTTACTCTGACTCTTCCTTTTACTTATATATTTTCTAGATCTCAAGTGACGGCGTCTCTTCCGTGGATTGACCTCCCAATCTACCAAGATTGGAAGCCAAAGCGTCACATTTTTCCTTTGCCCCTCAACTTTCTCTTCATAATTGCTGAGGGGCACAGGGCCCTGGGTGGGACTTTGGTTTCCCGGGTGTTTCCACGCCCTCCTCAGCTCCCCGCCATGGAGTGGCTTCGGTCACCCAGGCTTTATTGTGGTCGGCAGGGAGGGTTCTGTGGGAGTGCTCGGTTATGGCCTTGGCCTTGCTCGAGGCCTTGGGGCTGTTCGGCCAGGCAGCTTAGGGAACAACAACATGGGAGATGGGGTTATTTATTTGCTCATTTATGTATCTGCTGCATGTCTGCCTGCCGAGATCGGAACCTCTCCGGGTGGTCGGGGGCTGGGGAAGTGCTGGAGGGACCTTGGTGACCCTGGTCTCTGGGACTTCTCCTGGATGACCTAGATGTGTGTGAATTTGTACAGTATTTAGTTTTTGTGTGTTCATTGTTTTATGTTGTGTTGTCCCTATTCTGGCTCTGTCTTGAGTCAGCCACCCCCCTAAAAAAAAAAAAAAATAAATAGGAAAAGTGGGGATTGGGCCTGAGTATATAGATAGATATATTTATGTATCTTTATATTATTTCTCTAGTTTCCTCCCTAGACTTCAATCAAACTTAAAAAAACATCCATTACATATACCTTCTAAATTAAGTCCCGGCCAAGGCCAGTTATTCCAAAATTATAGGCTCACTATCCTTCGCCAGGGAAAAAATCGTCACCTAAATAGCCCGAAGGTCTTAATACTGACAAAGAAATTGGGCGAAAGGTCTTAAAATCACCAAACTAATGGGCTGAACGTCATAAAATCTGAAAACTAATGGGGCTAAACATGAGGGAGAAGAGGGCCCAGAAAAATGGCCCATCTCCCCTTAAGTACCCCAAGAAGATGGAGGTGCGTCTTCCCGTACACGAAAGGGTTAAGGGGGGATGGGCCGCTTTTCTGGACCACTTTCTCCCTTATGTTTAGCCCCATTAGTTTTCAGATGTTAAGATGTTTGCCCCATCAGTTAGTCGATTTTAAGACCTTTCGCCCCATTTCTTCGTCAATATTTAGACCTTTCGTGCTATTTGGGTGTCGCTTTTTTCCCTGGCGAACGATAGTGAGCCTGTTTACAAATGTACAAATTAATCTAGAAGGGGGATTTAATGGATGTATTTTTTTAATTTGATGGAGGTCTAGGGAGGAAACTAGAAAAATAATGAATAGGCCTACTGTACATGCAAAAATCGCCCAAAAAGTGAACCATCTCCCCTTAAGTAACACTCCTTCTCCTGTAGGTTATAGTCCAGTTGTTGTTGTTGTTGTTCCCTAAGCTGCCTGGCCGAACAGCCCCGAGTCTTTAAGGAAGGCCATGGAAAAGTGGGGATTGGGCCTGAGTATATAGATAGATATATTTATGTATCTTTATATTATTTCTCTAGTTTCCTCCCTAGACTTCAATCAAACTTAAAAAAACATCCATTAGATATACCTTCTAAATTAAGTCCCGGCCAAGGCCAGTTATTCCAAAATTATAGGCTCACTTTCCTTCGCCAGGGAAAAAATCGTCGCCTAAATAGCCCGAAGGTCTTAATACTGACAAAGAAATTGGGCGAAAGGTCTTAAAATCACCAAACTAATGGGCTGAACGTAATAAAATCTGAAAACTAATGGGGCTAAACATGAGGGAGAAGAGGGCCCAGAAAAATGGTCCATCTCCCCTTAAGTACCCCAAGAAGATGCAGGTGCGTCTTCCCGTTATAGTCCAGTTGTTGTTGTTGTTCCCCAAGCTGCCTGGCCGAACAGCCCCAAGGCCCCGAGCAAGGCCAAGGCCATAACCGTGCGCCCCCACAGAACCCTCACTGCCGACCACAATAAAGCCTGGGTGACCGAAGCCACTCCATGGCGGGGAGCTGAGGAGGGTGCGGAAACGCCCGGGAAACCAAAGCCCCACCCAGGGCCCTGTGCCCCTCTGCAATTATGAAGAGAAAGTTGAGGGGCAAAGGAAAAAATGTGACGCTTTGGCTTCCAATCTAGGTAGACTGGGAGGTCAATCCACGGAAGAGACGCCGTCACTTGAGATCTAGAAAATATAAAAGTAAAAGGAACAGTCAGAGTAAGCTATGGGTATGGCAGAGATTGCTCAGTTCTCACTCTGATAGACCAGCCCATCACCAGTTGTTGTTGTTGTTCCCTAAGCTGCCTGGCCGAACAACCCCGAGTCCTTAAGGAAGGCCATGGCCACGGTCGGGCTTTCCCACAGAGCTCTCAAAGAGTGTATATTGTGTTGTTGGCGTAAGTGGTTGTGTGAAATGTAGTCTTCTATGATGTGTTTAATGGTATGCGGTGCTGTGTTACAACCCGGGCAGGTGTCGACGACGGAGTCATCCAGTCTCTTCTGATAGCTCAGAAGAGCTGGATGGTGTCCGCATCTCAGCCTGGCCAGGTGGACTCTGTCCTCGCGAGGAAGGGAGGATTCAGAAGGATGGACTTCGGGATGTCGTGCTTGCAGCTGCGTGTTGTCTATGAGTGAGTGGATGGAACGGCGAGTGATATGAGTATGGATGTGCTTCCGGAAGTTGGTTTGGGGTGGGCAGGGAGGGAGAGAAGACAGTATTTGTGTGTGATAGCGTGTGCTGGGTGTTGTTTTGATATTTCTTGGTGTCTGTGGGTGTGTTGCCATGTAGTGTAGTGGGTGGTGTTGATTCGTGGAGGCTGCTGCCAGGAATTGTGTGCCTCTCATGTCTAAATGATCTTTGACTTTGAGGACTTTGGTTTCTTGATGTAGGTCATCTGTGGGTGTCGTAGCTGTGCATCCTGTGATGATTTTCAGGGCTTTATTTTGAATAGTCTGTAAGGTCTTATGATGTGTTTCAGCTAGGTTGGAAGCCCAGGCCGGGCTTGCGTATTAATATAGTCCAGTACATCAGGGTAGGTGTAGATGTTTTTGTTGTGGTTGTGGTTGTTGTTGTTGTGGTTGTTGTTGTGGTTGTTGTTGTTGTTGTTGTTCCCCAAGCTGCCTGGCCGAACAGCCCCAAGGCCCCGAGCAATTCCAAGGCCATAACCGAGCGCCCCCACAGAACCCTCACTGCCGACCACAATAAAGCCTGGGTGACCGAAGCCACTCCATTTTTGTTGTGGTTGTTGTTGTTGTTGTTCCCCAGGCTGTCTGGCCGAGCAGCCTCAAGGTCCCAAGCAAGGCCAAGGCCATAACCAAGCACCCCCACAGAACCCTCCCTGCTTTACCACTAAGAAAGCCCAGGTGACCGAAGCCGCTCCCAGGAGAGGAGCCGAGGAGGGTGCGGAAACGCCCGAGACACCAAAGCCCCACTCAGGGCCCTGTGCCCCTTAACAATTATGAAGGGAAAGTTGAGGGGCAAAGGAAAAATGTGACGCTTTGGCTTCCAGTCTGCCAACCTCTAAGTTGACAGTAGAGAGGTCAATCCACGGAAGAGACGGCGCCACTTGAGATCTAGAAAATATATAAGCGAAAGGAACAGTCGGAGTAAGCTATGGGTATGGCAGAGAATGCACAACTCTCACTCTGATAGATGTGTAGATGTTAACATCATGTGTTAGGAACTTAAGTAGGCTAGATTAGGAAGGTTAGGTAGGCTAGATTATAAAGGATTAGGAAAGTTAGATTAGGTTTAGTTAGGTTAAGCTAAATTAGGAAGGTTAGGTTAGGTCGGTATTTATTAATTGTTTATCTTTTTCTATTGTTATTATTCTATCTATCTATCTATTTGTTCAGGCCCATTCTCCATTTTTTTTCTTCGAAACATACCCGAATAGGGACAACACAACACAAAAAACAAAACAAAACAATGAACACACAAAAAATAAAAACACAAATTCACACACATCTACTGTAGGTCACCCAGGAGAAGACCCAGAGACCATGGATCACCAAGGTCACTCCAGCACTTCCCCGGCCCCCAACCTCCTGAAGAAAGTTCCGGTCTCAGCAGGCAGGCATGCAGGGATTGATTTTTAAAATTAATTGTTATTGTTAAAAGAACTCTTTGTTTAAATTTGTTGTTGCTTCTTCATATTTTGCCATTATGTTTCTTTCTTATATTGTATCTATTCATTCGATCAGTCGATGGTATCAATTGCTTGCTTTTGCGATTTCCTTAGTTTATTTGTACGATAAATGTAGTTTATTTGTAGGGTAGTAATTGGTAGGGGTCACTTGAGGCATGCTATGCTTACAGGTACCTACCCGATAGCACTATACTGTAGTTAGTGAGGGCTATCTGTATTGGTAGGGGTCACTTGAGGCATGCTATGCTTACAGGTACCTACCCGATAGCACTATACTGTAGTTAGTGAGGGCTATCTGTATTGGTAGGGGTCACTTGAGGCATGCTATGCTTACAGGTACCTACCCGATAGCACTATACTGTAGTTAGTGAGGGCTATCTGTATTGGTAGGGGTCACTTGAGGCATGCTATGCTTACAGGTACCTACCCGATAGCACTATACTGTACAGTAGTTAGTGAGGGCTATCTGTATTTTGTACTGTTGTTGATATCTTGTCAAAATGCAAATTTAGCTTATTATAAAATTTGATATAAATTGTAATTTCTTTATTCATATAGAATTTAGTCAAATTTACCAGAATGTGCCGGACTTCCCAAATTGACTAATTTCTTGAACATGACGATAGTGCATTAGTTTGCTTGGGAACCAGATTAACTTGCTCATGTAGTGATGTACACCCTATGTGGTGGATTGTGTTTTTTTATTTCAAAATTTTATTTTATTATGCGTTATTTCTACATAGCGATTTTTATTAGTTTCTTTGAGTTTATCTTGTGTCGTCCCAATTTTGGTTTGTTTATTTTGCAAGTTTTACATTATAATATTAGGAGGGGTAGAGTGGGTAGGATTAGGAAGGTTAGGGCCAGCCCTGTGGGAGCTCGTTTAGGGAGCTCGGTGGTCTGGTTAACCCTTAAAGAGCGGCGCTCGACTTAAGTCGTGCACCAATTTGCAGCAAGTTAGGAGCATTATTAAGGCTTTTAAAGGGTTAAAAATAGTGCAAATGGCCGGGAGTGCAGCAGGCCACACGTCCGACACCCAGGGCTTACCGCCACCCACTGACTCACGCTCCCTCTGTTCTCGAGAGGCCGGCAGTGTTACCAGTAGTGAGCGTAGTGGGAAAAAATATGCCGCTATACGCTAAACTCCCATGTTGGTGGCACCACTGCATGAGAACCACGAGTGCTACGTAGCTCGTTCTGGTCTCATTTTGAAGCTTTTAGCGCCTAGTTTTTTGCTGAATACATTTCTTTTCATGCAGATACAGTAGGGTCTCACATAAAACGAGTATATGGTCGATAAACAAGGGCGTTTTATGCGATTTCGTTTTATGTGAACACAGCATTTTGGTGGCCCAATATCGTCAATGTTCACTGGAAGCGTAAATTTCCGTCAGGAGCGTACGATATTTCGTACGTTTTGTACGATATTTCGGCGTTCTATATGAAAGCGTACGATATTTCGTACGTTTTGTACTATATTTCGGCGCTCTATATGAAAACTTCTCGGATTTGCCCCACTTTGGCGGCGGACTCGTTTTATGTGATCACATTCGTTCTGATCGAAAATTAAATATTTAAATATTAAATATTTTAGGTCGGTCGTTTTAATCGAGACTCGTTTATGCGAACACGTTTTATGCGGGACCCTACTGTACTTGATTGATCATTCCGGAGGGCCTGAATATGCCCAAAATAGCCCAAAACACCCCACTAGACAAAGCTTAAACTACCCTAAAAAAAAAAAAAAAAAAAATAGGAAGGTTAGGTTAGGCAAGCTAGATCAGTAACACACCTTCTCCTGTAGGTTATAGTCGGGTACATCAGGGTAGGTGTAGATGTTAACGTCCTGGGGAGCAATAATGGCCGCGTGGACAGCCGTACTTTTGCCATCAATTTCCTTTGGGTGTTTTATTACGTCTATCTTAACGGCAGCTGTTGAAAGAAGGAACAGTTAGAAAATGTACAGTAATTCACATTTAAAGTCATGATTATAATGTAAAACTTGCAAAATAAACAAACCAAAACAGGGACGACACAATATAAAGATTTTGGAACTTATCCAAATCACTAATTCCTGGCTGCAGCCTCCACAAACCAACACCACCCAGGATGTACCCATACTATTAAATATATCATGGAAGACTGTATTCTATATAATCACTTATGCCAACAACATAATCTACATTCCTTGAGAGCATTGTGGGAAAGCCAGATCGTATTCATGGCCTTCCTTAGGGACTCAGTGTTCTAGAGGACAAGCAGCCTAGAGGGGTCACTAGACCTGTTGTTGCTTGATTTCCTTTGTACTCTTTGTACTCGGGGCTATTCGGCCAGGCAGCTTAGGGAACGACAACATCAACTACAGGGATGTGGAAAGAATCAAAATAAAAAATTTCAGGAATGTAACTACAGCTATGAATGGGAATTGTGTGTATATACTCAGGCATGTACCCCATAGCTCATGCTCTGTCTCGAGACGGCCACCCCCAGCTATGGAATATGTGCCTGAGTATATACAGTACGGTCCCGAAATAAGTGTGTTCAAATTGAGCGAGTCTCCAATTAACCTTTCCAGCCCGGGTGTCATTTTCTAAGGACACCAAAAAAAAAGGGCCGGTACCCGGGTGTCATTTTAAAATCCTTGTGCTTGAAAGCGTGCTTCAAAATTCACGCGGCCAAATTTTGCATTGTAGGAGCGACCGCAGCGCCACCAAGCCTCAACTACTAGTGTTATCAGTTCGTACGTGGCCGCCATAGCGAGTAATACTTAAAAAAAAAAATCCGACGTGTCCGATTCGCTGCAACCTCCCGTGGGCCCCAGTGCTACCCCGCTCGCAACTTCAACGCCTGTTGCAACCGAGAAGAAAGCTCAACGAAAGAAAGTTAAGCGTTTGTTGAGTGATAGCGCTATACAGCGAAAACTTTTTGATAGTGAAGAGAGCAGTGGCGAAAGCTTGGTGGACAAGTATCAATTCATAAGTGCAAGTGAAGATGACGATTTCGTGGGCTTTGGAGACGACGATAATGTCGATTTATTTGAGGGGGGAGACAGTAGTGATGATCCTGATGTGGAAGTGTTTCAGGAAGGTGCCATTGAGCTTCCAAGTGTGCTAGAACCTAGGCCTACCCCCTCGCCATCTTTGCTAAGTCAGCCTAGGCCTAGCCCTAGCCCTAGCCCTAGCCCTAGCCCAGGACCTTCCCCTTTGCCTGCCCGTACGCCCTTGAAAGTGGGCAAATATTTCTACAAACAATCGTTGGTGAAAAGTGCAGCTAAAAAAGCACGCAGGGCAGCCGCAGAAAAGCATAGGGAAGCTGAAGACAGTGATAATGACGCCGACCCTGGCCTAGCAACCACCCGCATTCCATTGTCCCGACGCCTTGACCCGAGACGCCGCGTGGGTCACCCACAGCCCTCGGCTTCATTTCTCCTTCAGGATGACCAAAGGGCCTCTTCAAGTGGTATTGGTGATGTGCCACAGCCCTCAACACACCGCAGAGCATTATTTGCTGCGGAGAAGCCCTCGGCTCACCGCAAAAGGAGCCCAATTCCCGAGGCCGAGGCTCCCATTGTTGAAGCTCCCGCAGCCTCCAGCGCCCCACACCGCCGACGCCCGGTCACTTCTTCACCAGAATTGTCTCCTGAAGAGGATGCTGACGACCCCAACATTGCCCCAGATGACCTGACGTCGCCTGAGGAGGAAGAGGAACAGGAAGAGGAAGTCCCGAAAAGACGAGCGAGAGGGCGAGGACGTGGTCAGTCTGCCGACGCCGCTGCCCCTGGGCGTGGGCGTGGGCGTGCAGGGCGTCCGCGTGGCCAAGGGCGTGTGCCAGGGCGTCCAGGGTGTGTGTCTGCTGCACCTGCACGACCTCGAGCATCAGCATCCAACATGTTTGTGTGGACAGATGGGGCTGATTTTGAGCCAGATTGTACTGCCTTTGACGAGGTATTTGGATTCAGAGAAGGGACATCTTGTGTTACCAGTTTGCTATGTTATTACAGTAGGGTGATAGATGTACTCCAAGAAAGAGGCGGATGGGTGGACTGCGTCTACTTAGACCTTTCCAAAGCATTCGATAAGGTACCACATAAGAGATTGTTATCTAAGCTTGAGACGCTAGGATGTGTCAGGGGGAGTTTGCTGAAATGGATGGAGAGCTATTTAACAGATAGGGAAATGAGGACCAACATTAGAGGAACTTACTCATCGTGGCGGAAAGTTGAGAGTGGTGTGCCGCAGGGATCTGTGTTGGCACCTCTCATGTTCCTTATGTACGTGAATGACCTGCCGATAGGCATAAACTCTTACATGTCAATGTTTGCAGATGACGTAAAAATTATGAGACAAATAACAAATAAAAGTAGTTGTGAGGAGCTGCAAGGGGATTTAGATAAAATATACGAATGGAGCACCAAGTGGAAAATGAAATTTAATATAAGTAAATGTCATGTGTTAAATATGGGAAGAAGTGTGAATAGACCAAATTGGGAGTACAGGATGGGAGATAATAAAATTAGCAAGGCCGAAAAAGAAAAAGATTTAGGGTTGATTATACAAGATAATTTGTCGCCAGAGAAACATATTAACAAGCTCTTTAGCGGAATGTATGCAATGGCCGGGAATATGAAAGTTGCTCTGAACTATTTGGATGAGACCATGGTAGCGAAAATTATGAAGAGTATGATTAGACCAAGATTGGAGTATGCAGCAGTGGTGTGGTCCCCGCATCTAAAGAAGCATATTCACAAGTTAGAAAGAATCCAGAGAGCAGTCACTAGATTGGTTCCAAGTCTCAGAGAACTGCCATATGAAGGGAGGCTAGACAAATTAAATCTACCGAGTCTAAAAGAGAGGAGAGAGGGGAGACATGATAATGATGTACAAATGTACCCGGGGGCTGGAGAGGCTGGATAGGGAGGATATATTAATTATGGATACAGGAATAACTAGAGGCCACAGCTACAAAGTAAAAAGACCTACCTGCAAGAACGATATCAGGAAGTTTAGCTTCCCCTATAGATGTATTGACAAATGGAATGGGCTGGAGGAGGAGGTGGTAGGGGCAAGGAACATCCATATTTTCAAGAAAAAATTGGATAAAAAGTAGACTGAGAGACGGGACAACACGAGCTTAGCTCAACTCCTGTAAACTACAATTAGGTAAATACAATTAGGTAAATACAGATGGGTTCCGGGGTGTCACCAGCATATCCCTGTGGCCCAGATGCTACCCCCAGTGAACTTTTCTGTGGCTTCTATGACAATGAAGTCATGGAATACCTTGTCAAAGAGACAAATCACCACCATGCTATCTGTGCAAATTTCTTGGGAGGAAGACCAGTGCCAAGATGGTGGCATGGAGAGCTCTCACTGTGGCAGAACTATATGTGTTCTTGGCACTCACAATGCTGATGACACATATAAGGAAGCACGTTCTGGCCGACTACTGGATCACTGGCGACATCATAACAACTCCAGCATTTGGCAAATACATGTCCAGGGACAGGTACTTCGACATCCTCTCCTATCGTCACCTGACAAACAACATGGCAGTCCACCTTCCCAACTCATTATGGAAGATCAGGAAGCTGTATGACATGATACGTCATCGGTTCACCACATACCTGAATCCTTTCCAGAAGATGTGCCTCGACGAGTCTCTGGTCCTGTTCCGTGGTAGGCTGCACTTCCGACAGTATATCCCGTCCAAGAGACACCGCTTCGGCATCAAGCTCTTCGTCCTCTGCGACTGTTTGACGGGGTATGTGCTGGACTTTATAGTCTACAGCGGCAAGGCTGGAGAAATTGAGACTGACCCCCTCATTGGTTTTGGTGGCGCTGTAGTGAAGAAGTAAATAAACGAGCGCCCCACAAAATCCTCCCTGCTTACCACTAACAAAGCCCGGGTGACCGAAGCCACTCCAAGGCAGGGAGCTGAGGAAGGTGCGGAAACGCCCGGGAAACCAAAGCCCCACCCAAGGCCCTGTGCCCCTCAGCAATTATGAAGGGAAAGTTGAGGGGTAAGGGAAAAATGTGACGCTTTGGCTCCCAATCTGCTAACTTCTAGGTTGGCAGTAGGGAGGTCGATCCACGGAAAAGACGCCGCCACTTGAGATCTAGAAGATATATAAGTAAAAGGAACAGTCAGAGTAAGCTATGGGTATGGCAGAGATCACTCAGTTCTCACTCGGATAGACCAGCCCATCACCACATGACTAGAACCCAACCCTCTCAGCATCAGCTAGGAAAGGCCCTAGAAAGCCGCCTTTGGTGGGGGGATAGCTCCCCTATTTCAACTCCTTTCGGGGTTGGGCACCCGCCCAATGGTAATGGTAGATGGCCTTTATTCTCAATTTCACTCAATAAAAGCTGGTGTTCCTCAGGGATCAATTTTGGCCCCAACTCTGTTCCTCATTCATATCAATGATCTCATATCTACCACTCATAATCCAATACATTCCTACTACGCAGATGACTCAACACTCCACAGTTCCTTCACATTTACCAATTTTTTCACCCAACCCGATCTTATAAATTCAAAAATAAACACTGCAATTTCTCTGAACCAGGACCTTTCTAGAATTAATGAATGGGGACAAAAGAATCTAGTTTCCTTTAATGCACAGAAAACCAAGTACAGTCAGGACCCCCAATACACGATTCCACAATGCGCGAAAACCCTAATACACGAGTTACCCCTCGAAAATAACATTAATTAATTAAACATTAATTACGCGAGGTGGTACCACAATACACGAATCGAGAGCTAAGAAGGGGCCAAATCCACTATTCCCGCTTGATACGCGAGCACGTCTACGTTTCGCGAGGCCCAGGAGTAGCTCCGAAAAGAGAAGAAGGCGGGCATACACCTGCCTTCCCTCCCGCTTACCCTCCCTCCCTCAGTCCCGCTCATAGCCGTGCGGAGTGACCAAACGTTTGTAGTGCCTGCCACTTTTTTTGCCATGCCACGCCAATATAAGAAGATAACACACAAAATGAAGGTGGAAGTGTTGGATCGCAAGAAAAAAGGAGAAGGAAACTGTGCAATAGGCTTGTCAGAGTAAACTGTTCGTACGATTTGGTCAGGGAGGGAGAAGTTGGAGAAAATCGTGAAGTCCTACGGTCCTAGTCCTAGCCTATCTACTACTAATTTTAAGGTAAGGTTTCATATTTGTATTCATTGTTCTTCTTATATATAAGATATAGACTGTACTGTAGAGCCAAAAATGTCGAAAATAGGGGCAAAAATGTCGAAAATAGGCCATAATTGAGAGATGTGACCCAATCTAATTATTCCCATTTAAAGTTAGTTCCACAATACACGAATTCACAATACGCGATGCCTCCTGTCACCCCTATTCTCGCGAATTGGGGGTCCTGACTGTACATTCAATTTTCTAACCGACAGAATCTAACTGACTCCCATATATTTTTTAATGATGTAAATATTCCCACTTCCCCTAGTATTGACATTCTCGGTGTAACATTAACTACTAACTTGAGCTGGACACATTATGTTAGAAGCATTGCAAAGAATGCCTCTAAAAAACTGTGACTCCTGTACAGAGTTCGAGAATTCTTCACTGACGAGCAGTTGGCCGTAATACATAAAAGTCATGTGCGTTCTCAGATGGATTACTGTTCACCTCTGTGGAGTGGAAGTGGAGTGGTTGCATTGAGGCAGTTGGACAAAATTCAAAATAAAGCTATTAGATTAATCAATAACCCTGCAATCACACAGGACCTTCCTACATTATCCATACGAAGAAACGTTGCATCCCTTGCATTATTCTACAGATATTTTCACAGCAATTGTTCCGAGGAACTTGCTTCAATTGTGCCGCCTCTCCACATTTTTCCCCGTAGAACTAGGGCAGCTGAGAGCGCCCATGAATTTACACTTTCTCCTCCACAATGCAGAACTTCTGCTTATCAAAATTCATTTATCCCTAGAACTACTACTCTTTGGAATTCACTTCCTCGAGTTGCTTTCCACAAACTTACAATCTACAAGTTTAAATCCAGTTGTTACAAACATTTTATGAATGGAGGATGCCTTTAGGCACATGGACCTTTTTGTTTTATCTGTGTTTTTCCTTCCTCCGTTCATTGTCTCTTAAAACAAAAAAAAAAGTACTGTAGAGTGGTGAGCACGCTCACGTGCGAATCTGCATAACCCGGGATCGAATCCCTGCCACGGCGGACATTTAGTGGGTGTGGTAGTGTTACGCTGGCCAGCTTGCCAGAATGCACTCGTAACTCACTAGCGCTCGCCAGGGCAGTGAAATGGGCTACAATAATCGTAGAACGATGTTCTTTCTTTCATAGAGTTCATGTTGTCACAGACAGATCAGTGGTGGTCTTTATTCTTGTCTGTGACACTTGGAAGTATTTTATATCATTCATAGAATATAAGATGCATTGTGTGAAGTTAAAGGAGAAAGAGCGAGGTAGGCAGGGAGGTGGTAGTATGTGCGTGTGTATGTACATTTGCTTCCCTCGCTCGGAGGAGTTTCCCACGCTTGTGAGTGGTCGGCGGGCCTGGCGCGTCACGTGACGCTTGCTCCTCATGACGTAGTCGTCTGTGATTGGGCGCCGCAGCCTTTGTTAGTGCTGGGGGGGCTCCTGCCGCGTTTCTCCTGCAGAGCTTGGCACGGCGTGCTTGGTCCTACATGTCCTTTGCAATCTGTCCCCCATATAACCCCCTATACTACTTTCTCTCTCTCTGAACTTCTTCTTTTCATACTTCCATCTTTATTCAATTACTTATCCCTTCTGGTTCTGCATACGACTTCCATAGTCGGCCAGTCGTATTACCAGCACCAGCTCTCACATTTATGTTTGCACTAGCGTTAGGGATTAATAGTCATAGTCATATGGTAGCCTAGTGTTGGGGTGCTTCTAATTATTGAGCTGTTCTTTCCCATTATTTAATGCTAGACAGTGGAAGGTATCTTTGGTCGTTGTTTGAGTTATGTGTGTATCAAGTCAGAGCCTGTACAACATCGACGAAGCTAGCTAGCCTGTAACCCTTGTGCATATTTTCCTTTGCGAGTGTAGCAGTATACCGGTAAAGGGCTTTTACCTACTCTTACCTGTATGATTGCTACCTCATTTTGTTGACCTTTGTGGAGCGCCAGGGCAAGACCAGATACTAGAGATCTGGACTTACCAAGAGAGCCTCCAAGTCACTTAACGTAACATAAGGGAAATCTGTTCAAGGGGAGACAGTAGGCTACGAGCATGCTTGCGCTCTGCCTAGTTTCCTAGTACCTTTTATGCCACTGCTAGACTTTATTAGTGAGAAAGACAGCATTGTGTTTATTAACTTTCATTGTGTATGCTTTAGGAATTATTTACGCCTTATTTTAGCCTTGGTTGATGCATAGTGCACAACCCAGTTTGGCTGTTACGTTGGCTAAGGAAGTACTGTTTCTGAGTGGTTATTATTAGTGCTGTCACAGAGTTGTTGCACTCCCTTGTTATATATATGTATCCTACTTATTGGTGTATTTAAGATACACGCTTTGGTGTCCTGCCCCTGCATTATTTCTGTTCTATATTAACGAGCATCTTAGAGCATCAGACCTTTTTAGAAGATTCCTTATCTGATTGCTGTAGGACTAGACTTCCAGTGTTTTCATAGAGCATTGTAGAGTTTAGTGTTGAGTACAGACTCACACTAAAGTTAACGTAAGCATTTATTCCTTTATTAAATCTTATATAGTTTATTCAAGCATTGTTATTACTTAAGAGCATTTTCGTAACGTAAGTACTCCTGTTGTGAGTTGGCTTTACCGTCACCGGAAAGCCTTTGTAGAAGTGCACTAAAACCTAGTTAATTGATACCCCGTTATCCAGTAGATTAACTCTGAAGGGTTTTAAGTGTTTTTGTTCACCGGCGTAATAGTTCGAGGGTTTTGGAATTAGCGTACCGTTGTTGCAGATATAGCCTATCATCTAGTCCATCATTAAGTGCCCTTGTTTATTTCGTAGTGCCGGTCATAACAAATGGCGACCTTGCCTAGTATTTTATCTTAGTCGTCATAACAAATGGCGACCTTAGACCAGAATATAGTGAACTGAATATTGCAGTTTTTTTTGGAGAAATCTTATTGCCATTTGAGGTTGAATTTATTTCTCGCATTGTTGGCAGTAGACATTGTTTTGAGGATATATAGAACTTGTTGGAGTTATTGGTGACCTAGTATTGCACTTAAGAACATCTTCGAATATTTTTTGGTGAATAAAGCTACGCAAGAGTTTGGCTACTTTTGTCTTGACTGAGATTTTTTGTTGTTGACTCCATCATGTCACTGGACAGGTCTGAGCATAGTGAGGGCACAGTGCGAGAGGCAGGCGAGGAGGTGGAGAAGGTGGAGTTGTTAAGCGGCGTTCGGGTGGTGAACAATGAGGAGGATGCTCGGATATTTTTGGAGGAACCTGTGTCAGCGGATCGTGTGTCGGGGCTAGACCGGTACGGACTGCAGTGTGTGGCCACGGTCTTAGGGTTTCCCGGTACTAGCGGTTTGTCGAGAAGTGAGCTGGTTGCCTGTGAGCTGGTTGCCTGTGTGCTGGGTGGGGTGCATAGGGGTTCGGGTGGAGCGGGAGCTGGGGCACCTTCGGCCCAGCCCCCATTCCACTCGACTCCTACAGTGGCGCCCCTCGGGTTCCGGAGCCGAGTACGTTCCCGCAGGCCGATGCCCGCTGGCGGTTGGGTATGCCTATAGGTGAATCACGGGGTGGGTCCCCGATAGTAGTACCCCCTCCTCAGGGTTTGTCTGCCGAGATGTTGTTTCAGCTTGAGCTTGCCAAACTTAAGCAGCAGTCTGAGCTTGAGCAGCAGAAGATCGAGCAGAGGCAGCTCGAGCTCGAGCAAAGAAAGTATGAGGCTGAGCTCGAGCAGCGTGAGCGAGAGTCTGAGTGCAAGTTTGAGTCTGAAAGGTATCGTGCCGATGTTGACCTAGAGAAAACTCGTGTAGAGGTGACGAGGAACCGGGTCGCCCAGGGGGGTCGAGCCCATGACCAGTCCCTGTCACATCTACTTAAGTTGGTTCCAGTGTTTGATGAGTTAGGAGTTACAGAATTTTTTCTCCGGTTCGAGAAAAAGTGCCAGGAGCACCAATGGAACGAGGAGAAGCGGGCAGCCCTTGTTTCTTCACGATTGACGGGGAAAGCACTCAAGGCGTACGATGCTTTGCCCCTAGATTCCTGTGTGAATTACGAGTTGTTGAAAGAGGCTGTCCTGAGGGCGTATGAGCTACAGCCAGAGACCTATAGGCTGAAGTTTAGGGCGGTTCCAAAGAGAAAGGAGAGTACTTTCCAGGAACACGCTAGAGAGCTGTCAGATGCATTTGAAAATTGGTTAAGGTCGGAGAAGGCAACTACTTTTGATTCAGTAAAACAACTAGTGTTGCTGGAACAGTTTTTAAAATGTACTGGCAGTGACTTGACTCTTAACCTTAAAGAAAAGCAACCAAAAACTCTGCAGAAGGCGGCTGAGCTGGCTGACCTTAGGGTGTCATTGATTCGTGGGTGTGGGTCTGCACAGAGAGCTGAGGCAGGTAACCAGGGGCGTACCACTCCACCCCCCCGAATTAATGACACAAATTTTCCATTTAAGAGTACTGTTGCCAATTATGAACCCAAGTCGAAACCCTTCCCGTTTAAGAAAGGCCAGGACCCTTCCTCACCTCAGAGGAAGTCCAAGAGTGAAGTGGAGTGTTTCAAGTGTCATGAGAAGGGGCATATTGCGCGCTCATGTCCGAGCACACCGCCTACAGCAGTGGTGTCACTAGTGAGCAACATCGGTGTGTCTTTGAGGTCTTCCGCGTTTGCCCGGGGTAATACGTCGGTTGCGGAGTCAAAGTCGGTGCAGAAGCAACAGGAGGGCTCGTCACCCGTCCGTGATGCTTTTTGTGGTCATATGGGGCACGGCACTGTGAGGTGGGCTGGTGTGAAGCATAGGCTTGAGTTGCTGCGTGATACGGGCGCTTCCCAGACACTTGTTAAGAATTTCACTGGCAAGCCTATTAACGTGGCTCGGGTTGTGGTGGTTCAAGGTATCAATGCTACGCGATCTTACCCGCTGGTCAGAGTGGAGCTTGAGGTAGACGGTGTGACACGAGATTTGGATGTGGGTGTGGTGGAGAAATTGCCAGTTGAGGGGGTCGACCTCCTTCTCGGCAACGACTTTGCGGTGCCCATTTCTGAGGTTCCACCTTTAGTCGTTGCCGAGAGGGCGGCCGACACGAGTAGGGAGGGGCAAGAGTGGCTGGAGAGGTGTCAGATGCCGCAGATGGCTTGTGCTGTCACCAGGTCTCAGTCCGCTCAGGTGTCACAGCCTAGTACCCGAGTTCTAGGCCAGCGGAGGAAGGGTCGGAAGGAGAAAGTCAAGGCTGATCGGGTTGAGAGTTTGGATCCAGCGACACTCCTTGGTGACTCGGTACTTGACCCAAAGGTGAGCTCCGGAGTGGCCCCAGAACCTGTCCCCCCTAGTGACATGGTAGGGCGTGATGGCACTCCGCGACAGAGTAGTTCCCAGGGACAACTGGAAGATCTGAGTCTTGAGAGTTGTGGGAACGGGGCTATTGAACTCAAGGACGGGGAAGCATGTCATGTGAACCTGTTAAAGAGTTTGTGAGGCAACCACCTGGGCAGCCTACTGTCCCTATGTTGGTCTGCAGCGGCCAAGGTGGAGAAGGAGAGGGGGGCACTGGGGCACAGGTGGAGGAGAGTTGGGATTGTCATGTCTCGGCGGAGCAGTGGGCGGGGGACACGAGTCAGGTGGCTGTGGAAGCGCTAGAGCACCTGCCTGAGCAGCAGTCTGCAGCGCTCCAGCACCGGCTCGGTTCATACCCCACTGGTTGTGCCGAGCACCCAGGCCTCACAACTCATGCGGTGCACGATGTTCCGCTGACAGGTCACTTGAGTGTGAGTAGACCGTTGGCCTCGTTGTTTCGGTAGTTCAAGGTGGGCGACGAGGCTTTGGCATGGTTGTCAGGTCAGGGTCGACCCATGGCTGCTAAGGGTGGTGGTCAGAATCAGGACATTGAGCAGATTGGTGAGGTTGGCTGTGGAGTGGATGCGCCCGGTCGTCGCATAGCCTCCCAATGCTGCTCTAGTAATATGCAACAGCCCTACCATAGACCGACTGTATCTGGCCATGTCGCTGAAGGCGGTGATGCTGCGCAGGCAGATGTAGTCGCAAGGAATGCGGGGGTGTGCATGTACGGTATCGGCGGGGAAGCCTTAGCCATTATGAACTATGGGAGTGACTGCACAGGCGGTACTGATTGTCACTCTCATGACCTGGCTGTTCTAGGGACGAAGGTGGAGAAGGAGGGAGACTATAGTTTAGAAGCTGCAGTCTCGGCTGGGTTGTGGGAGGGCACTAGGCATGTTGTTCTTCGAGATAAGTTGCAACCTCTTGTTCCTGAGCGCCAAAAGATGTTGTTTACTAGGCTGTGGCAGTGCGTCCGCATGTTTGTTGATTCTCCAGGCCTGATGTACGGGGTAGAATCCGACATGGAGGCTGGAGACAGTGCAAGGCTCAAATTGGCTCCCTACCGTATAAATCCTGGTCAACAGCCTGTCGTGAAAGCAGAGCTAGACTACATGTGGAAAAAGGGTCTGAGGGATAAGGGATATCGTGAGTGGTCGTTGCCAGTAACTTTGCAACCTGTGTTAAGTGGCAAGATCCGTGTGTATGTTGATTGCAAGAGTGTGGGTGCATTATCCCTGACAGACGCCTATCCATTACCTAGAGTTGACGGCACCATAAACCG
Organism: Paralithodes platypus; assembly: GCA_032716605.1. Lineage (NCBI taxonomy): Eukaryota > Metazoa > Arthropoda > Malacostraca > Decapoda > Lithodidae > Paralithodes > Paralithodes platypus. Next base: position 746,041 of record CM064507.1, read on the forward strand.
CACCGGGGCTGCCTCGCTCATCACAAAGGTAGAACTAGTGAAAGGTTATTGGCAGGCCCCGTTGCCGGAGAGAGCGAAGAGAAGTGCCAGTCTTGTGATGAACTGGGCAGTTTACCAGTGTCAGGTGTTGTTTTGCTGCCAGAACACAAGTTGAATGTGTGGCATGTTAAGGGCACTGATAATGTTTTGGCTGATTGTTTGTCACGGGAGGGTATGTTTGCAGGAGAACCCTCGCCGTTCAGTCAGTGTGTGTTTGAGAGTGGAGAAAAATTAGGCTTGCCCCTGTAGTGCAATGCCGCCAAAAACACTATTAAAAAATTATAAAAACCTCACATAAAAACTCTTTCTTTTTGATAGGATATAAGTGCAGTATATCACAGCAAGCATCTAAGACACTCAGAGTTGTTGTCTTAGTAGGCTAGGCTTGGTGAAGCTTGCTCGTTGAGCGTGATATAATTATTATGATGCTATTATTTTGGGGAAGTGTTGTGCAGATTTTTTTTTATAATGCAGTGTTTTATGTTTGTGATCGTGCCTTGTTTTCACAACTTGGGAGAGTAGCTGGGTGATGCGGGGTTGGTGGGCATTCTGTCTGGTCAGATGTGGAGTTCACCTGAGGCTGAAACGTCCCACATCTTGGGCGGGGTGTTACGCTGGCCAGCTTGCCAGAATGCACTTGTAACTCGCTAGCGCTCGCCAGGGCAGTGAAATGGGCTACAATAATCGTAGAACGATGTTCTTTCTTTCATAGAGTTCATGTTGTCACAGACAGATCAGTGGTGGTCTTTATTTTTGTCTGTGACACTTGGAAGTATTTTATATCATTCATAGAATATAAGATGCATTGTGTGAAGTTAAAGGAGAAAGAGCGAGGTAGGCAGGGAGGTGGTAGTATGTGCGTGTGTATGTACATTTGCTTCCCTCGCTCGGAGGAGTTTCCCACGCTTGTGAGTGGTCGGCGGGCCTGTCGCGTCACGTGACGCTTGCTCCTCATGACGTAGTCGTCTGTGATTGGGCGCCGCGGCCTTTGTTAGTGCTGGGGGGGCTCCTGCCGCGTTTCTCCTGCAGAGCTTGGCACGGCGTGCTTGGTCCTACATGTGGATGCTCCAGCATCCACTACCGCCCCAACGTCATCTGCCAACAATCCAACACCTGCAGTAGACACTGCAGCAGATGCTTCTGATGAACCTGAGCCGACATCAAACCAGGACAGCCGCCCTGTTCACCTTAGTCTCTCCCCCACTCCTCGTGCAAGAAGCCTGCTAGCACGAACAGTACCAACCCCTCGCCCCCGTTCTAACCACTCCTCTCCCCGACCTGTACGTAGAGTCCCGCCACCACAGGTTTCCGGATTTACACCAGTGAGGAACGGTGCACGGCCAACGCAGAAAAGGTCTCATCTACCAGTCACAATGTCCAACAGATTTGAGATATTGGTAGAGATGGAAGACGAACCAGAAGAGACCAGGCTCGTTGGGGATTCCATCCTACGAGGACAGGTCGAAGAGTTCTGCGACAGAGTCCCAAATCAACGAAAAAGATTTTGCATCCCAGGAGCTGGACTGGACGACATTGTGGAAGCCTTCGAAGATACCACAAAGGATGCAAATGAAAATACCCTTTTTGTCATCCATGCTGGTTCAAATGACGTCATGCGCACCAGATCCGAAGAGTTGATGGAGAAATATCGCAAGATGATCCAGCACTACAAAAACAAGTCAAGGAATATCATCATCTCAGGCATTCTCCCCAAGATCGACGCACCTGACAAATTCTACGACAAGGCTTTCAGCACAAATAGCCGACTAAAACATTTGTGTCTGAGGGAAGAAGTTGAATTCATCAACCTCTGGGACAACTTCTACAACCAGCCTACTCTGTTCCGCAAGGATGGCACTCATCTAAACCCTGTGGGTTCAGCACGCATGGGTCGTCTCCTACACGAAGCAGTCCGCAGCCATGGATCAAAAAACGCCATCCGAGAAGAAGCAGCAGTGACATAAATCATCCAACGCCAAGAAAAAAACAGAGGCAACCGAGGACCACCAGCGATAAGGACCGAAGACAGCGAGGACCGAGGACAGCCATGAACATAAATGTAGATCCGACAAGAACCAAAAATATTATTAAAGAGCGTTCCGTGAGTTCTAAAATAACAAATTTAAAGGTTTTCTATGCAAACGCTCGTAGCGTACGCAATAAATTTTCAGATTTAGAGGAGCTAGTGTTTACAGAAAATTATGATGTGATTGGCATAACAGAATCTTGGCTCAATACAGAAGATAGAGACTTTTTAGCAGAGTATTCACTTCCCGGTTATGTAATGTTTGAGAAAAGCCGAATAAATCGAAATGGAGGTGGCGTTTTACTTTATATCAAAGAAAGTCTTAACCCTACCCTCTTGTCAAAACCTCAAATTGTGAACGTCGACGCATCTTTTGTGCTAATAAAGAATAATAAAGGTACAAAAATAATACTTGCATTAATATACAGACCTCCAGCTCAATCAGTGCAAACTGACCGAGAAATTTACGAACAAATTGCAGATGTAAGTAACTCACAAGATACCGTAATTTTTGGTGACTTTAATTTACCTGTGACCAAGTGGGGCGATACTCTTACTTCACACTCCGGACATGACTTGTATACGAACTTGCAAGAGAGTTCGCTTTATCAATTTGTTGGAACGCCGACCCGTGGTAATAACGTTCTTGACATTGTACTTGCAACAAAAGAAGAATTAATAGAGAATTTGAATGTTGGTGATGAATTCAGTAACAGCGACCATCGTACGATAACTTTCACTTTAAAGTTTACTAGTAACGAACCAAATAGTAGCATCGAAAAAGTCCCTAATTTCAAGAAAGCAAACTTCCATAAACTTAGAGCTATGTTTAAAGAAACTGACTGGAGCTTTTTAATTCACAATAACGACATAAATACATCTTGGAAGTTATTCGAAGCCACTTACCTAAAAGCAGTGCAAGACTGCATACCATCAAAAACTCGGCGTCCAGGCCATAATAATAAGCCCAAATGGTGGAATAAAGATATTTCAAACTGCCTGCTTGCTAAAAAATTTGCTAATGATAGATTAAAATCCTCACAAAATGACGAAGAACGGCTGAAATTTGTAGAGCTACGACGCAAAGCCAAAAGTTAATTAAGCAAAGTAAAAAGACCTTAGAGTTACATATTGCGAATCAAAGTAAAACAAACCCGAAAGAATTCTATAGTTATATCAGAAAGAAAAAAGTCGTTACTTCAACTGTTGGACCGTTAGTCGATGAAAATGGAGAATACACCAAAGACGAAGAACAAATGAGTAATGCCCTCAATACCTTCTTTGCATCAGTTTTTACAACAGAAGACCTCAGTGATATCCCTACACCATCACCGATTCAGATTGATAATTCAGATGTTCTAAGCAATATCACCGTTACAGAGAGAGTAGTATTGAATTGTTTAGATAAACTCAAGGTAAATAAAACGCCTGGACCTGATACAATCTCGCCTAGAGTTCTAAAGGAAGCTAAGGATGAGCTCTCTAAACCACTGACATTACTATTCAATAAATCCTTGCAGTCTGGAACTATGCCCGATCAGTGGAAGCTAGCCAACGTAACACCGATATTCAAAAAAGGCAGCAAATCCCTACCCAGTAACTATCGTCCAATTAGCTTAACCTCAGTTGTATGTAAAATGCTAGAAACGGTCATACGAGACAGACTCGTAAATCACTTAGAGGAAAATAACATACTTAAAGATACTCAACACGGCTTTCGTAAAAAACGTTCCTGTTTAACAAACCTCTTAGACTTCTTCCACGATATCCTCAACCTCTACGATGAGAGTAAAGCTGTAGATATTATATACCTTGATTTTCAAAAGGCCTTTGACAAAGTTCCCCACAAACGTTTACTGCTAAAACTAAAAGCGCATGGAATACAAGACGGTGTGTTGAAATGGATAGAAAATTGGCTCAGCGACAGAAAGCAAAGAGTAGTCATAAACGGTAAGGCATCAAAATGGACCAATGTAAGTAGCGGGGTACCCCAGGGATCGGTACTAGGACCAATTCTCTTTCTAATTTACATCAACGACATAGATGAGGGTCTCACCTGTACAATCTCAAAATTTGCTGACGATACAAAAATTGCAAATAGCGTACTCTCAAAAGAACAAGTTGACGATATGCAACACAATCTAGATAAATTGTCATGTTGGGCCCAAATTTGGCAAATGAGTTTCAATGCGGATAAATGTAAAGTACTACATATCGGATACCTAAATGAGAAAGCAAACTATTCGATGAATGGCACTCAGCTTAAGAATGTAAACAGAGAAACCGATCTGGGAGTAACAATATCGAGTAACCTAAAACCGAGTCAACAATGTTCAGAAGTTGTTAAGAAGGCAAACAAAATAATTGGCTTTATAGGCAGGTCATTTGAGCATAAATCCAAAGAAGTTATCCTAACCCTTTACAATTCATTAGTCCGCCCTCTTCTGGAATACTGCGTTCAATCCTGGTGCCCTTATTACCAAAAAGATATAAACAAGCTAGAACGAGTTCAACGTAGATTTACCAAAATTATACCTAGCCTAAAGAACAAACCATACGAAGAGCGTCTTAGAGAATTAAATCTATTTCCTTTAACCCAGCGCAGATTAAGAGGTGACTTAATTCAAGTGTTCAAAATCATCAAAGGCATCGACAATATGAACTGTAGTAAGTACTTCACTATCGACCAATCTAATTACACGCGGGGAAACGGTTGCAAAATTATTGGTAAATCTTTTAACTCACACGAATCTAAGAATTTCTTCTTCAATCGAGTTGTCAACTTGTGGAATGGGCTTCCCCGAAACGTTATAGACTGCATCACCGTTGATTCATTTAAACTCCGCCTAGACAAATATCTCGCATCAAACCCGCGACTGACTGCGTTTGTAAATGAATAACTTTATTTTATCCCCCCCTCAGTTACTAACCCATCTGTCCCCTACTAACTTCCTAATCCTGCCACGGACATTAGTTCCAGGGCAGTATTTCCCTTTCCAATGTTCCCTTACCCACTCTAAACCACTGTTTGGACACTTGATCCTCAGTGTTTTGGAGGACAAGCAACCTAGAAGGGTCACTAGATCTGTTGTTGCTTGATTTCCTTTGTACTCCTTTGTACATGTCCTTTGCAATCTGTCCCCCATATAACCCCCTATACTACTTTCTCTCTCTCTGAACTTCTTCTTTTTCATACTTCCATCTTTATTCAATTACTTATCCCTTCTGGTTCTGCATACGACTTCCATAGTCGGCCAGTCGTATTACCAGCACCAGCTCTCACATTTATGTTTGCACTAGCGTTAGGGATTAGTAGTCATAGTCATATGGTAGCCTAGTGTTGGGGTGCTTCTAATTATTGAGCTGTTCTTTCCCATTATTTAATGCTAGACAGTGGAAGATATCTTTGGTCGTTGTTTGAGTTATGTGTGTGGCAAGTCAGAGCCTGTACAACATCGACGAAGCTAGCTAGCCTGTAACCCTTGTGCATATTTTCCTTTGCGAGTGTAGCAGTATACCGGTAAAGGGCTTTTACCTACTCTTACCTGTATGATTGCTACCTCATTTTGTTGACCTTTGTGGAGCGCCAGGGCAAGACCAGATACTAGAGATCTGGACTTACCAAGAGAGCCTCCAAGTCACTTAACGTAACATAAGGGAAATCTGTTCAAGGGGAGACAGTAGGCTACGAGCATGCTTGCGCTCTGCCTAGTTTCCTAGTACCTTTTATGCCACTGCTAGACTTTATTAGTGAGAAAGACAGTATTGTGTTTATTAACTTTCATTGTGTATGCTTTAGGAATTATTCACGCCTTATTTTAGCCTTGGTTGATGCATAGTGCACAACCCAGTTTGGCTGTTACGTTGGCTAAGGAAGTACTGTTTCCGAGTGGTTATTATTAGTGCTGTCACAGAGTTGTTGCACTCCCTTGTTATATATATGTATCCTACTTATTGGTGTATTTAAGATACACGCTTTGGTGTCCTGCCCCTGCATTTATTTCTGTTCTATATTAACGAGCATCTTAGAGCATCAGACCTTTTTAGAAGATTCCTTATCTGATTGCTGTAGGACTAGACTTCCAGTGTTTTCATAGAGCATTGTAGAGTTTAGTGTTGAGTACAGACTCACACTAAAGTTAACGTAAGCATATATTCCTTTATTAAATCTTATATAGTTTATTCAAGCATTGTTATTACTTAACCCTCTCACATCCTTATGACGCAGAGGTTGCCAGATTAGCAATAAGAAATAGATTACTCTCACTCTTATAATTACCTCTCCAAAATTAGTTTTCTGCCCACAGCTAACTCAAAGACAACTGCAGAGGTTGAAATAAATAAACTAACGGTTTATAAATACCCCGGACGGTAACAAAGGCTTTAAAGTATCCCTAATAGGCTCAAAAATTGCGTCAGGACGTGAGAGGGTTAAGAGCATTTTCGTAACGTAAGTACTCCTGTAGTGAGTTGGCTTTAACGTCACCGGAAAGCCTTTGTAGAAGTGCACTAAAACCTAGTTAAGTGATACCCCGTTATCCAGTAGATTAACTCTGAAGGGTTTTAAGTGTTTTTGTTCACCGGTGTAATAGTTTGAGGGTTTTGGAATTAGCGTACCATTGTTGCAGATATAGCCTATCATCTAGTCCATCATTAAGTGCCCTTGTTTATTTTGTAGTGCCGGTCATAACAGTAGTACGTCCTAGCATGTTTCACATGCTCGCACCCAGTCAGGGAACATCCTGACGACGTATATAGACTAAACACACATAACAGAGCCACTCCAACAGCTTCCTCTCTCTCCAACACCTCTTCTCCCCTCTCTACACACTTCAGAAAAATAGGAAAAGTAGAATGTAAATACGAGGTGCCGTTGTAAAGGCTTATCCCTCAATACTTCATCTGATCTGAGGGCAGTGGATGTGGGTGTATCGCTGATAAGGAAGGGAAACGAGTGGAAGCTACCTGTACTGCTGTTTGCTGATGATACAGTTCTGATGAGCGATAATGAATGGGAGTTGCAGGGTCTGGTAAATGTGTTTGGAACATTGTGCGAAAAGCAGAATCTGAGGGTGAATGAGGGGAAGAGCAAGGTTGTGGTCTTCGAAAGGGGTGAAGCCACAGAGTGTGAGGTTGAACGGTCAGGCTATGAAGATTGTCAGCTCATTTAAGTATCTGGCCAGTGTGTTGAGTAAAGATGGAACTATCATAGTCCAGTGAAACTGACACTAAAAATAAAAGTACAAGTGAGACACAAAAATACTTTCATCATCATCATCATCATCTCCGACGCCTTGTTTCCCCCTGGGAAACCCCCACTAGAGGATGGCCATGACAGAAACGTCTCCAAGCTACTTTGTCAAGACATGCCTCCCCTGCCCGTGCCACAATGCCCCTTCCACTACGTGGAAGTTTTTCTTCAATATATTTTTCCACTTTCTTTTCCCATACCATACGTGGTCTCCCACTACTAGCGGTTCCACTCACCTGACTCTCATATATCTTTCTTGGCATTCTGTCTTCATCCATTCTCTGAACATGACCATACCACCTCAAAGTACTTCTCTTTATCCACTCAACCACACCACAATCAATGCCGAAAGCCTGCTCTTCCACTCCAAAGGACTCGTACACTTCCCTATTACTTGGCCCATCTAGCCTATTCATGCCAGCTGCCATTCTGAAAAAACTCATCTTCACAGCTCCAGTTTGAAGAGGTCCTTGTCATTTGCCGTCCATGTCTCGCTTCCATACGAGTGTTGGGAGCAGCACACAGTTTCTCAGTGACTTTTTGACTTCCTGGCTAACCATTCTTCCTTTGAGAATACTATCAAGTTCTCCAATCACTTTTCTCCCTTGCATTTTTCTCTTTTATCTCACTCTCCATTTTACCATATTTGCATAGTACAGCTCCCAAATACTTGAAACTTTCAACCTCTTCTAGTACTTAAATTTTCAATTTCATTTTACAACTTTTCTTGTGTTCTTTCTTGATTCTATATTTGTCCTTAAAATCTATGGTTTCATGCATTCTTCTCTCAAACACCATTACCTTACATTTCCCTACATTGACCTTTAACTTTCTCTTTTCACATACCCTGTCAAAGTCAGTGACCACTCTCTGAAGTTCTTCAGCATTTTCCACCAACAGGACTAAAAATATCTTTAAGTAACTTTATTGAGTGAAAATTACATATTAATGATTATAATGGCAAAATAAACTAAAAAAAACACTCAAATTGCTTCCCGGAATAATTGCGGGTGGTGCGACGAGTCCAGTAGTGCGTCGTAGCCGGGGCCGCAGTAGAACGTTCGGACGCGTCTAGGTAAATACTCGGGAAAGGCCGTCTCCACTAAATTCGCCATCACACCTGAACCAGTTGAGCTAGAGAGCTATACTCAATGCCAGTCTCCAGATCAGAGTAAGGGCTACATTTTGAGATTTTTTTTGAATGCTCTAGCTATTGTATTAACAGAGATAGGCCTATGTTTACAGACGTAATTTTTTTAGCCAGATCGCCGGGATACGAGCTCCGTCATTTAGAAAGGCATCCAGGGCGGGAAGGGTTAAGAGCCTGTAAATTGCTATGAAATGCCATAGCGTTCCAGAACGTTACCCGCAACCAATGGGTTAAGTTATAAATCAGACAAAATAGTCCATAATCGCAAGAAAAATTAGCAAAAATTACTGCTTCACTAAAGCTCATTACTGTAATTTTTAGTCTTGATTTTCAGGAACGTAACTATAAATTTAAATGGGAATTAAATGTACCGAGGCCGCTGGATCCTACCCCCTTGTAATTCTTGGGGGAAGGTGTTGGGAATGGTGGTCCCCCCCCCCCCCCCCCCCCCCCCGGGCAGTCTGGGGCCGGGGTTCTGGGGGGGGGGGGGGGGGTGGCTATTGCCAGCCAACCCACCGGAGTATGTCTATCTATCTACTCAGGCACATTCCCCAATTTTTTTTTTTTTTTTTTTAGCTGGGGTGGCCGACTCGAGACAGACCCAAACAGGGACAAAAAAAAAGAAAAAGAAAAATGGAACACACAAATGCATAACACAAATTCACATACATCTAGGTTGCCCATGAGAAGACCCAGAGACCAGGGATCACCAAGGTCACTCCTGCACTCCCCTGACCCCGATGTATGTACAGTACAGTAAACAGTACTGGTCAGTCGGGTCCCGAAATGAGCGAGAATTTAGTGGATGAACGCGGTCGCTTAATTGAAATTCGTGTAATTCGAATAATGCGAGCAATTGGAAAAACGGAATTTGGTGGATGGCAAGACTTCTTATACCTATCTATCTATCTAGCTATTGCCTGACGCTGTGATCCCCGTAGGGGTGGCCACGAACGAAACATCCCCATGCACCTCTGTCCCCAGTCAGTTGACGCCCCTCCTCCCAACCAGCACCGCCTTCATCCTATACTTCTTTACTCCATCCTTTCACCTCTCATTCAGTTTACCTCTCCCTCTTTGTCCTTCCACCTCGCTCTCGTACACCCTCTTAGTCATTCTCTCGCTTCCCATTCGTCCTATCTGGCCGAACCATCTCAAGGTGTTCCTTTTCACACTTTCCGGCACATCTACCTCCACACCACACCTCCTTCTTACTTCCTCATTCATCTGTCTATCCCTCCATGTAACTCTGCACGCACTTCTCAAGTAACTCATTTCCACCCCTCTCCCTCTTGGTCTGAGTCTCTCCACCAACGTCCATGCTTCGCTTCCGTAAGTCAGTGACGGGATTACCACACTGTCATACAAGGACTTCTTCACTTCCATACTGACCACCCTATGTCTTGTTACTGCTTTCAGCGTTCCTAGAACCCTCTTCCCCTGTTGCACCCTCTCCCGCACTTCTTCATCCACAAATTGATAGTTGCATTTTCACTAGTATTTATTGTTAGGTAAGCTATAATATAGATTTTAGTGTCACTTTCACTTGTTCATACTGTTATGAAGGCACTTAGTATTACTGTTATTTGTGTCTCTTTCACTTTTACTCATTATTAGCTTACATTTTAGTGTCACTTTCACTGTCATTGTCACAGGCACTTATTATTACTGTTATTTGTGTGTCTTTCACTTTTACTCATTATTTTATATTATCATAGCCTACATTTTAGTGTCACTTTCACTGTCATTGTCACAGGCACTTATTATTACTGTTATGTGTGTCTCTTTCACTTTTACTCATTATTTTATATTATTATTAGCCTACATTAAAATGTCACTTTCACTGTCATTGTCACTGGCACTTCAATATTGTAGAAGAGTGTGAAAATCGTTGAAGCAATGTCCAGCACACAGTGCCACTTCACACTCGAGGCATACCCATGTGGTTTTGCTCACTTCATGGGATCTACGGGTTGTGTGGCTACAGACATGGCACCTCTTCTTACTCTTGGCGTTACCACCTGGTACTTTGGGAGGAAGGGAGGTGAGCTGGTGCTTCCTGAAGTAGTCGGCACACGCCGTCCGGTCCAGCCTGCCTGGTCCTTGTAAAGGACTCCCGGGTACAGCATGTTTTTTCCAGGAGCTCTAGTATCACCTGCTTGTGGAACTTCTGCAGTGACTTATACTTCTTGGCTCCGGGAGTCCTCAGCCGGTAGATATTGTAGGCGTTGAGGGCTGACATGTCGACCGTGTGCAGCACAAACTTCTTGTACCACCTGCAGGATGATCGCAGGCAGTCGATGAAGCCCATCTGCATGTCGGACTTATCTATGAAGCGCATGTTCAGGTTGTAACCCAGGACAGCAGCTGGTTTCTGGATGGGATTTTTGGTCTTTCGATCAACTTTCCCAGTGGCCCGGGGTTGCCTGGAGCTGGATACCTGGGGATAGTGACCTCCAATGTTGGCAAAAAAATACCAATCATGACTAAAAACAACTATCAAAGAAAACGCAAGTCTGTTGATATAAAATCGCAAAAGGACACTACCGCAGATTCTTCCCCCAAGTTTAGGTTCGGAAGTGTGAATGTGGTACCTTTTCACACTTTCCAGCACATCTACCTCCACACCACACCTTCTTACTTCCTCATTCGTCTGTCTATCCCTCCATGTAACTCCGCACGCATTTCTCAAGTAACTCATTTCCACCGCTCTCACTCTTGGTCAGAGTCTCTTCCCGAACGTCCATGCTTCGCTTCCGTAAGTTAGTGTCGGGATTACCACACTGTCATGCAAGGACTTCTTCACTTCCATACTGACCACCCTATTTCTTGTTACTGCTTTCAACGTTCCTACAACCCTCTTCCCCTGTTGCACTCTCTCCCGCACTTCTTCATCCATAGTCCCATCTTTACTCAACACACTGCCCAGATACTTAAAAGAGCTGACGATCTCCATAGCCTGACCGTTCAACTTCACCTCACACTCTGTGACTTCACCCCTTTCGAAGACCATAACCTTGCTCTTCCCCGCATTTACCTTCAAATTCCGTTTTTCGCACACTGTTCCAAACTCATTTACCAGACCCTGCAGCTCCCATTCATTATCGCTCATCAGAACTGTATCAATCATGCTGGAAATCTTTGATTGCGTGGATAAGTGGAAACTGATCAAACTGAAGCTTCGGTATCGTTAATTTTCAATATTGATTACTTATTAAAACGATTGTCAGTAGTAACACTTCCGTATCACAGGACAGCAATCCGGGTCCCATTTTTTTACTTAACTGGGCTCTTCCTACCGCCGACGGAGGAAAAGGGTTTCCTGAGTGCAGGTTTCCAACTTTGCCCACCACCCCGTCAGCTCAGGTCTACCGGGTCACTTGTCAAAGCCTTGTTTTACTATATTCTCAAAATCAGAGTCACAATCCTACTTTTGATTCAATCTTAAAGAAGTCTGGGTTACTTTTGGCCTTGGTTACAAGAAACCGAGTATCTAAACAGGTGGCGATGAGCAAAGAACCAAAATTGTCTCTAGTCTGGGCGACGCAAAGTGAATGTTCAAATTACGCCGTCTTCGACCTTCAGGGCCAAGAACGAGCACAGTGGGCTTGTTTACGGCTTTCATGGTTCCAGCGCTCGGAGAGAGATACTCACCGTCCTTTGGGCCCAGTGAAATATCAGGCTTTTTCTGAGTATGTCCCAGCCTAGCCAACCGGGAGCCCTCGCGGTAAATACTTATTGATAGCTCTCGATCAACCGAGTCAATCCGGTATCATAGTGTGACAACGGGTCTGATGGCATGGTGCTTTTAGAATTAAGTTTAATTTTCAGAGTAAAAAGAAGGGGGGGGGGAGGGGGGGAGTACTGGAAAGCCAACACCCTCAGCCCCGCCAGACAGGTGGTAAGTGCCCAAGCTATGTGATATACTTAATTTTCAGGACTGATTGTACAGTTCAGTGGGATGATTTTTCATTTATTGTATTTTTGGATACATAAGATATTTAGTTCAGATGATCTGCATTTGTCATCAGATCCTCAATTTCAGGCGAGAAATCTGGATTCTTAAATATTCCCGTAATTATATACGTGCCGAATATTTTGTGATATGCAGGTACCTGGCTGTACTCAAGGACTGACACCCAGACTTAACACCCTCAGGTCACTTGCTCACACAAAATTTGGACACAACAAAGAAACTACCACCACAGTATATAAACAATACATAAGATCAGTGATGGAATACGCAAGCCCAGCCTGGGCTTCTAACCTAGCTGAAACACATCATAAGACCTTACAGACTATTCAAAACAAAGCCCTGAAGATCATTACAGGCTGCACAGCTACTGCACCCACAGATCACCTACATCAAGAAACCAAAATCCTCAAAGTCAAAGACCATCTGGACATGAGAGGCACTCAATTCCTGGCAGCAGCCTCCACGAACCAAGACCACCCACTAAACTACATGGCAACACACCCACAGACACCAAGAAATATCAAAACAACACCCAGCACACGGTATCACACACAATTATTATTCCTAATAATGTCCTCTCATCCTTTCACTCAGTAGAGGTGGACATGATCTCGTCCTACATAAGAAACCTCGATAAAACATTTTGCCCGTTGGATCCCATAAATGTTTCCAAGCTACCAAGAGTCTATGATCACAAAGTTGAGTTTATTTCCAAAATAATTAATAAGTGCTTCTCTGAAGGTAGCTTCCCACATTCTGAAAAGCATGCACTACTCCGACCTACTCTAAAGAAACCTGGACTTGATGTTGAGAACATGTTGAACTATCGTCCTGCCTCCAACCTGTCCTTCATATCAAAGATATTAGAGCGTGCAATACTTGACCAATTACAACCACTACTTCAGCAGAATGAAACTATCCCAATTTTTCAGTCTGCTTACCGACAGCATCATTCAACTGAAACAGCATTGATTAGAGTACATAATGATCTAGTTGAGAACATTTGCAATGGTGTGGCCTCACTATTGGTCTTGTTTGATCTCTCTGCGGCCTTTGACACAGTGGATCACGAGTTGTTATTGAGTGATCTTTATGATTGTGGTGTGCGTGACTCCGCTCTCTTGCTTCTTGGGTCGTACTTGTCAGGTAGATCCCAGAGTGTGATGGTAAATCAAGTGGTCTCGGACTCGACACCCCTGCAGTATGGTGTTCCGCAGGGATCAGTTTTAGGTCCTATCCTATTTATAATTTATATCAGCAGTTTGTCTCTTCTGCTTCGTGCACATAATGTCACCTTTCACTTTTATGCAGATGACACCCAGATTTATGTGAGAATCACAAATATAGTTGATATACGGAGTAAGATGGAATTGTTGATGTCTGATATCAAGAAGTGGATGAGAGCGAGAAAACTTAAACTAAATGATGGTAAAACTGATATTCTCATCATCCGAGGAAATAGAAGAGCTGATGATATAGTAGGTGCCCTCTCCATCAATGTGGGTGGATCTCAGCTGCGACCGGCCAACTCTGTTCGAAATCTGGGTGTATATGTGAACTCCCGATTAGATTTCAAAGAGCATGTAAACCAGATAGTTAAAAGTTGTTACTTGCACATCAGAAATCTCTATTTGGTGAAGCCGTTTATAACCAGACGTTGCCTCCTGACGTTGGTTCACTCATTGGTCTTCTCTCGTGTTGATTATTGCAATGCCCTGTTGGTGGGTCTTCCAAATTATATTTTAAAGAAAGTTCAGTCTGTTCTTAACAGGGCCGCAAGACTAATTTTTGGTGTTCCACCTAGAACTCCTACTACATCTCTTCACATAGAACTGCACTGGCTGCCAGTACGAGCAAGAATAGAATTTAAGTTGTGTTTGGTGACTTTTAAGGTTCTCAAATTTGGTGAGCCTAGATACCTTGCGGAGCTGCTCAGGCGCCCACCGGCACACCATGGTGTAGTTGTGCGTCATGACAATGACCCTTTTCGTCTTGATGAACCAAAGGCTTTCCAGCAGTCTTCTTTCTTTGAGAGGTCATTCTCCTACATGGCTCCGAGGTTGTATAACAGGTTGCCGCTGTCCATGAGACAACTGAGTTCTGTTGAATGCTTCAAGAGACAACTTAAGACTTTTCTCTTTGAGAGAAGCTATGATCTTGAGAGAGGTGTCATGACAGATGGCTATAGAGTTTAGGCTATTTAGCCACTGCTAGTGATTGTTAAATGTGTGTTGTATATAAGCCTTCTTTTGATGCATTGATTTTGTTATTTTTTCTTTCTCTTTCCGAGCGCTAGTGAATTCTTCGGAAAAATTGGCGCTTATGAGAAATAAGTAACATGATTATTATTATTATTCTCTCCCTCCCTGCCCACCCCGAACCAACTTCCAGAAGCACATCCATACTCATATCTCTCGCCGATCCATCCACTCACTCACAGACAACACGCAGCTGCATGCACGACCTCCCGAAATCCATCCTTCCGAATCCTCCCTTCCTCGCGAGGACAGAGTCCACCTGGCCAGGCTGAGATGCGGACACCATCCAGCTCTCCTGAGCTATCAGAAGAGACTGGATGACTCCGTTGTCGACGCCTGCCCGGGATGTAACACAGCACCCCATACCATTAAACACATCATAGAAGACTGCATTTCACACAACCACTTATGCCAACAACACAATCTACACTCAATGAGAGCTCTGTGGGAAAGCCCGATCGTGGCCATGGCCTTCCTCAGGGACTCGGGGCTGTTCGGCCAGGCAGCTTAGGGAACAACAACAACAACAACTCAAGGACTTTCCAGAAGTCACAAGTTCGTATAACCGGTATACAAATGGATGTTCATATACAAAGTTTTCATAATGATTACTAAGTTGCATACAGTCATATATATTTCTGTATGGATATACATGACCAAATATTTTGTGTTATGCAAGTTCCTTCCTTTACTCACAGACTCTAGGAATCATGAGGTAGGATCATAATTTTATATAAGAATTGTTATTCTTAAGCAAAGTTGTTTCTTGAATGTTAAGACACATTTGGGATCAATTGGTAGGCTACATGTACCTACGAGGTTATGTACATGCAGGTCTTCTTTGAAGTACGCTGCCTGCATTCCTTTTCCATTTTTCCATTTATATATTTTGTATGTACAAAATATTGATTAGAATTCTATATTTGGATGTTGTTTCTCAGCCTATTGTTGATTTGTTAGAGGTTTGATATTGTCACAAATGTCCCCCTCCAGTCTTGAGAAATCAGGCATATCGTCAATGATGGACGGGCCACTAATAAATTATAAGTTTGAGTCCCGGAGGGAAGAAGGAAAACCTAATATTTAGTAGTGGCCCAGAAATCATTGACGATGCAGGCCCTCCCTTCCATCCCCTTCCCATTCGTTGATGTTTTAAGTTATCTTGATATATCATTGAAGGCGGGATGACGCTTGACGGAGAACCGTCTCACGGAGATACTCCGCACGGGAAAACATCCACAAGTTCAGGAAGCTTGGTTTATAGTATTTCTAAAATTTAATTTTATTTTATTTTTTACAAAGTTTTTTCGTAGTGAGTACCCAATCATAAGGACGATTCCATAAGAGAATTAGCGTACGCTTATGACATGGCTTCTCTTTCTCCCTGTGGCGGCTGTTTCAAACGAGCTGACGCTAGGGCTTGAAAGAGGGCTATTACATGGAGGAAATGGTTACGGAAGGCGAATATATACTGGAGTCCTGCGTTGCACTAAACATGGTTGTGTGTAACACGAAGTTCAAGAAAAGACAGAGCCATCTGCTCACATATAACTCTGGGGTCTCCAGTAGCCAGATAGATTACTTCTTGGTTAACAGGAAAGACTGGAAACTGGTTCGGGATGTAAAGGTCATCCCGAGCGAAGAATGCATCCCCCATCATAAGCTACTTGTGTGCGACATGAGCTTATACAGAGATCCTAAGCGCAAGAAGGTAGGGTAGAGGCACCAAAGGAGACGCAAAAAGTGTGAAAGTTTTCAAGAAAAAAATCAGTGTGTCAAGCTCATTCATTCTTTTAACTTGAAACTCACTTGATATATTACCAAATGGTTATTCTTTTAATGGATGTGTCAATGTTTGATATATTTCAAGTATTTTCCGAGATAAGAGGTCCAATATCAAGTGCGTCTCCTTATGACCACCAAACCCTAAGTAGACGCACCCCAGTCCAGTGCAGACGAACGTCTGTTTTTTTGTATTAATATGCGAGTAATTTGATTATTTAGTAGATAATAAATTATTTATACCACTTATACTTCTAGCTTAAACTAAAGTAGTTGCGTGCTGATATTGGGCCTACTGTACATTGTACATCTATAGAGAAAATAAATTGTGAAAGACTTTGCCCGAATCCTAAGCCATTTTTGGCAACATTTCCAAATAGCTAAGAAAAATACATCAACGTGTAGTGAATACCAACCAACATCCAACTCTATATATATTTTCTTCAAAATATCGCGCCACAGTGAAGTTACAATGGTCGAGAATTGCACATTTGTTGGTAAAAAGCAACCCCGCCACCCTTCCCCTGCCTAGCTAGTTTGCGAGGGAGGGGGGAGGAAAGGAGGGGGAAAATACGCAATAGCGCTTATATCTCTCATATATATCAATATTATATCACCACAAAGCACATGAATGCATATAAGATGCATAGTAACAAAGAAATATGCGAAATAACCCACAAATTACCGATTCGCGAAGTGGGGGAGGAGAGAGAAATAAAGGAGTGTCTATTTCCCTCTCTCCTTCGCCCCCCACTGGCACAACCCTCTACTAAAGGGTTGTGCCACTGGCCCCACCGCACGGCAGCACGAGTCACTCCAGTGAGGGAGTCAGAGGGACGTCCAAACAAGTAGACCTATGTCTCGTTGATGTTCAGTCACGGTCAATGAAAAAGTGCAATTTGGCCACATTTAGACCCCTGAGTGTGTGAGTGTGTGGGTGTTGTGAAGCTGGGTATCGAAAGCTCACACTTAGACCTACGTGACAAAAACATATTGTACGATTATTTCTGTCATTATTTAGTCTTTATTCGATAGTTCATACATTATTTATTGCGTCTTTTCGATGATAACTGTAAATGTAAACTCTGTGTGAATGAATTTGATTTTGAGCATCAATTTTTTTTTTAAAGTTACATTACCAATACAAAATTTTTGTTTTTAAATTCTTCGGTTAATGTAACATCTCCATGTAAAGTAAAGAATGTTATCTATTTAATAACCTGTGATAAATGTGGTGTACAATATGTTGGGACGACGGAGCAATGTTTAAGAGAAAGAGCCTTCGGGCATAGATAAGGAATTAAGAACGGCATCGACTCCAAGATTCTTCTATATAAGCATT
The DNA here is from genome assembly GCA_032716605.1 of Paralithodes platypus. Classification (NCBI taxonomy): domain Eukaryota; kingdom Metazoa; phylum Arthropoda; class Malacostraca; order Decapoda; family Lithodidae; genus Paralithodes; species Paralithodes platypus. The sequence continues at coordinate 763,865 of CM064507.1, forward strand.
TTAACACAGATTGTACTAAATTTGATTGTAAATTCAAAATTATAGAAATTGTTCAAAGTAATCAAAATGTTTTAGATAGAGAAAATTATTGGATTGGAAAATTAATGACCATCTATCCATTTGGACTTAACAATCAAATAAAAAATGTAGGCAACATTTTGTATAAAGATTTATTAAAAACTATTTTAATAATCCATATTTTAACTTCCCTGTTTTAAACAGACCTGGTAGACACGGTAATAGAAGACTAAATTCATTTAATAAAAAGAAAAACAGGTCTGATATTAAAATGATTGTTAATAATTTATATTCATTATATCGAAATTTCGGAATTAAAAAATTAAAAGATTCATTGAAAGGCCTACAAAAGAAAATTTTTGCTCCTTTTATAGAAAATATTCTAAACAATAAACATAATTTCACAAATAAATTTAAGAATATAGTCATCATCATCATCATCATCATCTCCGACGCCTTGCTTCCCCCTGGGAAACCCCCACTAGAGGATGGCCATGACAGAAACGTCTCCAAGCTACTATGTCAAGACATGCCTCCTTTGCCCGTGCCACAATGCCCCTTCCACTACGTGGAAGTTTTTCTTCAATATATTTTTCCACTTTCTTTTCCCATACCATAGGTGGTCTTCCACTACTAGCGGTTCCACTCACCTGACTCCCATATATCTTTCTTGGCATTCTGTCTTCATCCAATCTCTGAACATGACCATACCACCTCAAAGTACTTCTCTTTATCCACTCAACCACACCACAATCAATGCCCAAAGCCTGCTCTTCCATTCCAAAGGACTCGTACACTTCCCTATTACTTGGCCCATCTAGCCTATTCATGCCAGCTGCCATTCTGAAAAAGCTCATCTCCACAGCTCTTAGTTTGAAGAGGTCCTCGTCACTTGCCGTCCATGTCTCGCTTCCATACGAGTGTTGGGAGCAGCACACTGTTTCTCAGTGACTTTTTGACTTCCTGGCTAACCATTCTTCCTTTGAGAATACTATCAAGTTCTCCAATCACTTTTCTCCCTTGCATTTTTCTCTCTTTTATCTTACTCTCCATTTTACCATATTTGCATAGTACAGCTCCCAAATACTTGAAACTTTCAACCTCTTCTAGTACTTCATTTTCAATTTTATTTTACAACTTTTCTTGTGTTCTTTCTTGATTCTATATTGTTCCTTAAAATCTATAGTTTCATGCATTCTTCTCTCAAACACCATTACCTTACATTTCCCTACATTGACCTTTAACTTTCTCTTTTCACATACCCTGTCAAAGTCAGTGACCACTCTCTGAAGTCCTTCAGCATTTTCCGCCAACAGGACTGCATCGTCCGCATATAGGCATGTTAAAATCTTCCATGTTCTTCCCTCTGATTCCAGTCTAGCTCCCACACCCATTGATACAGCCCTACATTCCCTAATCACTCCATCCATGTATATATTGAACAACCAAGCTGACATGACACATCCCTGTCTTACACCTACATTGACCTCAAAACTTTCACTTAACTTATCCCCTACCTTCACATTTGCCATTGCATTCCTATAAAAGAATATAGTCTTTGCTTTTATGGGATATATTAGAGCTAATTCTAAGAAATCCAAAGATAACCGTATTAAAGATAAAGTCATGTCCACTTTAAATTATTCCTCTAAAATTTTAGACAAAATTAATGTTAATAGTCTTATTAATTCAAAGAAAGTTAAGTCCATGTTACCAGATGGTTGTAAAGATTTCAAACCATTAATAGTGTATTCATATGAACGACCTGTTGGGTCTATTATTTGTAATTACAGTATAATAAAGTTTTAGGAAATCTTTCAGATAATGATATTTTCAATAATAATAAATGCGTGTGTGAAAGAGTCATGGATATGCCAGCTAGCAGACGTGATGCACTAGCAAAGTCCATTTATAGTCCGATATGTCACATATTAACAGGTGATGTAGAACTAGTTAAACATTTTGCAAACAACAAATTAGCGGAGCTATGTCGTAAAGGGTTTAAATTTAGAATAGGGAATAATAAAGTAACATGGGACATAATTTTAAGATATTGTTTTTTCAGTCAATAAATTAAAAGATAAATTGTTAATAATTGTGTGCTGCGATGCGAGAGAGCTAGAAGCATGGTCTAAATTATTAATTAAGTTAATTAGAAATAAAATGTTCTCGCTTAAAAATGAATTTAATCTTTCAGATTTTATAGACTATAATTATAAGCTTAAAGCTGATTTAATAAATTTACATAAACATTTTGTAATCACTACAGTAGATAAAGCCAGCAATAATTATAGCTTCACATTGTAAGAAATTTTATCTTGAAAACATGAAAAAAGAATTAGGCATTAAAGGTAACATATTACGTAAAAATATTTGTGGTAATTCTGTTTATGAAATTCAAAATAATCTGAATATTGATAACTTAATCAATGAACATACCAAGAAAAATATAACATTTGATATTAAACTTTCTGATAAGAACAAGTCCATTGCAAAATTATAAATGTTACCTAAATTTCATAAAAGACCTTATAAATATCGCTTTATTGCCGGAGCAAAAATTTGCTACCACTAAAACTCTATCAGAACAAGTCGTAAATTGCTTAAAATACATTAAAAGTACTCATAAAAGATATTGTAATACCATCATGAGAAGAACTGGCATTAACTATTATTGGAGTGTTTGAATTCGTTAGAAGTTATTGATAAAATAAATACCATGCCGAAAGTTACCTCGGTACATAGCTTCGACTTTTCAACTTTGTATACCAATTTGCCTTTAGATTTAGTATATTCAGAGCTTTGCTTTATTATAGATTTTCACTTTGACAGGTTTGTTAGGAATGGTAATTATTTCATAAATGTTTATACATATTTTAATAATGCATCACTTAGCTCTACTCCCACTAGTTCTGTATATTTTGATAGAACTAAACTTAACCCTCCAGCCCCGGCTATGTATTACTGTATATATATATTCTCCAAAACCCGGGGGTTTTGGCCGAAAAACGTCTACGCCTAGGCTACCGTATCTTTGTTATTCTGACTGCTTCCGCATTCCCGCGCATCCCCAGCGTAGATGTGTTTCTTACCTGTAGAATGGCGTTAAGTAGAGCTCTCTAAGTCAACTGGTTCAGTTGTGATGATGATTTCATTGGAGATAACTTTATGGCAAAAACAGCCACTTTACACTACTTTTCGATACTTAACAACAACATACAGGCACACACGAACAAGCGACGCACTCCTTCTTGTGGCCGGAGATGCGGGGCGTCGGTCCAGCCGGCTGTTGTTTACATGCGTCGGACCGACGCCTCGCACACCAAACTCACAGGCTTTCAACCACTGGGCGTTCAAGAGCCCTTCCGGGCAGCTTGGGTATGCTTTTTTATGGGCGTTCAAGAGCCCTTCCGGGAACGAAGGGTAAAGATTCCTCCTTTTCAATTCCTCCTTTTCAATACTTATGTTAGATTCGGGCCTTACATTTTCAAACAAATATTAGGAATTCCTATGGGTGGAAATGCTAGCCCTTTAATTGCAGATTTATTCTTGCTTGCTTTAGAATTTAAATATATAAAAGACTTAGTTGACAGTAGCAAGAAAAATAAAATCCCAGAAAAAATAGCACTTGCTAAAATGTTAAGTAATAATAGTAGATATATTGATGATATTCTCGTTTGCAATTTGTTAAATTTTAATCAAGTTGCTAAACTTATTTACCCTAATTCCCCCCCACCCCATCCTCGTGCAGCAGCACCCAACATACATCATGCACATAACATTAACATTCTTCAACTGAACATAGATGGCATCAACACAAAGAAACACGAACTCTCACACTTCATCAAACAACACAACATACACATTGCCATCTTACAAGAAACAAAACTCCGCACAACACAAAAAACACCCACATTTCATAATTTCACCACCATCAGACAAGACCGGGCTGTCGGCGGGGGCGGTGGACTCATCACCCTGGTACACAAAGAAATATCATACATAGTAACCAGTGTACAAACCAAATCCCTCCTCCCCCCAAATGATAACACAACAGAAATACAGTCAATTAAAATACGCACTGGCAACAACTCCAACATAACCATCATAAACACATACATCCCTCCCAAACATCCCCTACAGTACCAAATGAATACAGACTACACTTACAACACATCACAAACACCCCACACATCATCCTGGGTGGTGACTTCAACGCCATGACGTCGGCCTGGTTTATCGACAACCCCGACACAGACAGAGGGCTGGTACTACAAAACCAAACCGATAACCTCATCATCCTTAACGACATCCATCAACATACCCATATTCCTCACCAAGCCCTCTATAACCCATCATCTCCAGACATCACCTTTTGCTCCCCAGAACTCGCCCCCACAACATCCTGGAGGGTGGTCAGAACCTTAGGCTCTGACCACCTCCCGATCATTATCACCACCAAAACCAGACTCACCCCAGCTAGCCACAAACACACATACACCAATTATAAAAGAGCTAACTGGGAAGCATTCACAAATGAGACAGAACAACACTTCACAACTCTAAACAGTACACCCATCACTAACATCAACAATGCTCTACACATACTCAATAAAACTATCCAAAACGCTGACAAGAAACACATTCCAAGAGGTAACAGAAAAAGACACAACCCCAACTTCACACCAGAAATTCAAAACCTCATCAGACAACGCGACATACTGAAACACTCCCCAGCACACCCCACACACAAGACATCACACAACAAATTCAAGCACTCAACACCCAAACTAACAACAAAATACAAGAACAACAAAAACTAAATTGGAATAACTTCCTACAAACACTTGATCACAAAACAAACCCCAAAAAACTCTACAAAACACTAAACAGTATCACACTTTCCAACAACAGCACACAACACAATCACATGCTGCAATCACAACAACAGACTCTACTCCTTCATGTAAACAACAAGCAAACACTCTCATCAATCACTTCTCACATGTCAGCCACCTAAAACCTCACAAAGACGACCGACGTGTCATCCGACGTAAGAGACAATTCCCCACAGACCCTGACTATACACCCTTCACCTATCACCAGACAAAGCATATCATCAACAATCTCAAGCACTCACCCGCCTGTGGCCTAGACAACATAAGCAACATACACCTCAGACACCTGGGACCACAAGGCATACAAGCACTCACTAACATATCAAACTACAGCTATTCACACAACACAATACCAGACATTTGAAAGCATGGTATCATCATCACATTCCCCAAACCCAACAAAGACCCCCCGCTACCCTCCTCGCACCGCCCCTCCAAAGTCATGGAACGCCTAGTATTACAACTAATTACACCTGACCTACCCCTAGCTCCAACACAACATGGCTTAAGGCCACTGCACTCCACAAACACTCTTCTCACAGACCTTACACAAAGAGCTTTCGACGGCATCAACTCAGCTAGACCACCACACAGATCACTATTAGCCACACTCGACATTAGTAAAGCCTTCGATGCCATCCCCCGCCACAACCTAACAAACAAAATCTACAACACAAACATGCACAACACAAAAAGGTGGCTGGCCAACTTCCTAGCAGGCAGATGTGCACACGTATCTTTTGCCGGTCAGTCATCTAAAATCAGAAACTTTCCAAACGGAGTCCCACAAGGATCCGTCCTATCGCCCGCACTGTTCAATCTGTACAATCTGTACACACAGCCCGTAGCCTAGTAGGTAGAGCTCTCGTCTCACACACGAGGGGTCGGGGGTTCAATCCCTGGCCGGGCGGAGACAAATTGGGCTTGTCTCCTTTCATGTGTTAGCCTCAGTTCACCTAGCTGTAAATAGGTACCTGGAATAAGTGGACGACGTTGTGACGTCCCATCTGGGGTTGGCAAAAATGGTACAAGGTGAGATGGGTATCATATGGTTCACCTAAGATGATGGCTACCTAAGCCTTCGGGCGAGACGGTACCGTCTATAGTGAGAATGGTACCATACAGATCCACCCTAAACCTTCGTTTCCGATGTCGCCAATTGGCTAAAAATACAGACTACACACACATCCACAGCCATTCCAACGACACATATAACACCTACACATATAGGAGGCGGGAAATAACGAGCATGCTCACTCCCGCAATACAACTAGAGTAAGTACAACTAGAGTAAGTACATGCACGATATAACTACACCCAATACGCCCCAAATAAACTTAGCCTCCTATGCAGATGACATAACACTCGCATGCACACACCATGACCCAAAAAGAGCAACAGATCTCCAACCCTATCTCAACACACTACATGGCTGGTGCACTACAAACAGACTTAATCTAGCCCCAGCCAAATCAACCGTAACCCTGCTGACAAGTTGGACAGGAGAACACGAATACATCCCTCAACTCACCATAAACAACACACCCCTAACACATACACACACACCCAAAATCCTAGGAGTAACATATGATACTCATATGACATTCAAACAGCACACCACAAACATTAAAAAGAAACTGACACCCAGACTTAACACCCTCAGGTCACTTGCTCACACAAAATTTGGACACAACAAAGAAACTACCACCACAGTATATAAACAATACATAAGATCAGTGATGGAATACGCAAGCCCAGCCTGGGCTTCTAACCTAGCTGAAACACATCATAAGACCTTACAGACTATTCAAACAAAGCCCTGAAGATCATTACAGGCTGCACAGCTACTGCACCCACAGATCACCTACATCAAGAAACCAAATCCTCAAAGTCAAAGACCATCTGGACACGAGAGGCACTCAATTCCTGGCAGCAGCCTCCACGAACCAAGACCACCCACTAAACTACATGGCAACACACCCACAGACACCAAGAAATATCAAAACAACACCTAGCACACGGTATCACACACAATTATTGTCCTCTCTCCCTCCCTGCCCACCCCGAACCAACTTCCAGAAGCACATCCATACTCATATCTCTCACCGATCCATCCACTCACTCACAGACAACACGCAGCTGCATGAACGACCTCCCAAAATCCATCCTTCCGAATCCTCCCTTCCTCGCGAGGACAGAGTCCACTTGGCCAGGCTGAGATGCTGACACCATCCAGCTCTCCTGAGCTATCAGAAGAGACTGGATGACTCCGTTGTCGACGCCTGCCCGGGATGTAACACAGCACCTCATACCATTAAACACATCATAAAAGACTGCATTTCACACAACCACTTACGCCAACAACACAATCTACACTCAATGAGAGCTCTGTGGGAAAGCCCGATCGTGGCCATGGCCTTTCTCAGGGACTCGGGGCTGTTCGGCCAGGCAGCTTAGGGAACAACAACAACAACAACCCTAATTCTATTCCCCTCACACAATGTAACGTAAATTATAAAGTTGAAAATTTTCTTGATATAGCCTAAATATAGAGATTGTTAATGAACAGTGCATACTTAAAGTATATCACAAAGTTGATGATTTTAATTTTAACTTAATAAACTTTCCTTTCCCTAGTAGTAATATTGATTTTTAAAATAACTTATAATTGTTTTTATTCCCAGTTAATAAGATTTTGTAAAATTTGCACTAAAGTAGATGACTTTTGGGCTAGAGCTAGGTAACTATACAGACTCTTAGTAGACAGAGGTTTTGAGGCAAGTAAATTGTTCCATAAGTTTAATCTTTTTAGGGTCAATTATTGTGACTGTATTCTAAAATTTGACATCAATAATTTTAATCAAGCATTTTTAACTTGAAGTTTCTTGTATAACCTCTGCTTACTTTTTGTCTGTATTTATTGTTTATCTTTTTCTATTATTAATATTAATATTGATGATTTTTTAAATTGATTGTTCTTGTTAACCCTTCCTACCCGGGCTCCCTTAGGTAAGGACAGCTCGGCAGAAGGGCCGCTACCCGGCCGTCCTTACCTAAGACGGCAGCTTAATAGCCTAATTAAGCTTGGTCTGAACGCCGTGCGTACGACGTATGTCAACAAACACAAGCGTTGCGTCACCGCACCTCCGAAAACAAGAAGGAGAAGACTCTTCAATGTTATTGTTCTGACGTCAGACGAAATTAGTGTCTGAAAAGCCCCCATATTGGCAACATCTCTGCAATATTTGCTCCACTGAAATCGTCATCACAACTGAACCAGTTGGCTTACAGAGCTCTATTCAACGCCAAAATACAGATTTAAAACCGCACTACGATTATAGATGAGTGGGAAAGTTCTAGCAGTGAAAATAAACATAAATACGGTAGCCTAGGCCTAGACGTTTTTCAGCCATTTCGCCCGGGTACGGGCGACCGTCCTTAGGTAAGACAGGCCTGGTAGGAAGGGTTAAAAGAGTACTCTTTGTTTAAATCTGCTGTTATTTCATATTTTGCAATTATTTGTCTTTATATTATATGTATTCATTGTCGATAGTATCAATTGCTTGCTTTTGCGATTTCCTTAGTTTATTTGTGCGATAAATGTAGGTTATTTGTAGGGTAGTTATTGATAGGGGTCACTTGAGGCATGCTATGCTTACAGGTACCTACCCGATAGCACTATCGTTAGTGAGTGCTGTACTGTATTTTATATATTATTTTGTAATAATTTTTGTAATTATTTTGTAATGTTTGTTTAGTTTGCAAGTTTTACATTTTAATATAGCTATCTTATCAATATTTGTATTTTGTACTATTGTTAATGTCTTGTCATGTTGCAAATTTGATTTTAAATGAATATTTTGACATTTAACATGTAGTTTCTTTATTCATGCAGAGTTTAGTCAAATTTACC